>OZ038499.1:70018287-70118287 GCA_964036315.1 Acanthosepion esculentum | reverse complement strand
ATATGTTTGAATATATGTGTGTGCGTGTGTGTGCGCGCGCGTGTGTGCGTGTGTGTGTGTGTGCGCGCGCGCGCTCGTGCTAAGTGTGACTGAAATTTGCTCGTTTCAATGCTCTTCCCAGAATCTGATTCAATTAAAATACATCAGATTTTCTATATCGAAAGGGGCTCTTGATCAGATCGAAAACTTTTCAGCAAATTGTATATATGCAGAGTACATTGTCTATATTTCTGAGATGAGGTATTATGCACACTATTTACATTATTCGGGATATTGTCCTCATCTTTGTTGCCATATTTATCACAACGTTTCGGCAGTTGTACGCCCCGGCTTTCTTCAGGTGGTTGGAATGTGGATAAATGCATTGGTTAGATCCAGTGAGAGGACCCAAAGAGTTGTGAGTTCAATACCTGGTTAAGGCAGTGGAGAAAGAGGAGAGGTGAATTAACAGGAGATAAATGATAACTGACATCTATTAGACATGGCACGTGGAACTAGAACAGTCTACCCCAGCGAGTGAAATAAAGGATTCAGTTCGATATTCCAACCACCTGAAGAAGGCCGGGGCGTACAACGACCAAAACGTTGTTGATAAATATGACAACAAAGATGAGGACAATAGTCCGAATAATGTAGTGTTCATTGAGTATTTCAGAATGGAGGAAGACCTCACATAATTTTACGCGGCATATGCCAATTTCCAACATTCTCATCTATGTTTCAAATATATCAAGAGCAGTAACAATCTGGCATATTAAATGAAAAAAACAGATAGTGGTCGCGGCACTAAATGCCAAGAAGGGAACTTGAACAAGCTTTCTGAAAATGAACAAACGAACAGAACGAATGGCAGGTGGTTCTGCGCTGACTTCACGTCATCTGTGATGGTCCTAGCGGTGGGGGTGAATGATGAGAGTGATACTACACCAGCTCACCTCATCTTTCACATCCTCAGGTTCAGTCATCGCCTACATCGTCCTGCTGGGCACGATGGTCAACCGCTGCATCGGAAAGATGATAATGTATGTTTTAACAGGACTCTGCTCTTTTCCTACGTGATCCAGCAAGGCTAGCCGCGAATTTTCCCGATCATTTCAACATACGGTCCCCTAGAGCTCCTGGCTTGAAACTTCTGGACTGTTACGTCTCGGGCATCGTCGAGAAGGAAAGCGACCGGTATTCGCACAATACTTGTTGAAAGTCAATATCGTGAACTTGATGTCTAACATGAAATCACCTGATCTGAGTATGGTGATGCATCCAAGGTCGCATCGGGTACGTCCTTGTGACAGAGAGCGGTATGTATTTTTTCTCATTTTTTTCTAAGTCGAACATGTGCACACCTTTTTTGAAAATATATTGATTTTTTTTCATTCTTCAATATTTTTTGCTTAGCTTTATCTTTCTAAGAAAATTTCTTATCATTGACTTTAATCAAGCATACTTCTTGTGTGAGACACGGTCCTTCAGATTATAGCTGATCATAGTTCACACCTTTCTGTCTTTTGTTGCAAACACTATGCATACATTTATATATATATATATATATATATATATATATATATATATAGAGAGAGAGAGAGAGAGAGAGAGAGAGAGAGAGAGAGAGAGAGAGGTCCAGTGATTACGAGATTAGGATTCCTGGCTTTCACTCAGGTTGCCCGTGTTAGATTTCCGGTTTTGGAACGCTAATATTTTGAAGCACGGCGGAGTAGTGGAGAGCGGCTCGGATTGAGAGAGCAGAGTTCGAATTCCACTTTCGTGCTAATACCCTTGGGAAAAGGTTTTAATCCTCTTCTTCTCCCTCCAGCTATGGGTAAATAACAAAGAAGACTGTGTTCTATAGCCTTGGATGGCAACTGGTCTAGAAGGACAACTCTGAATTCAAGACCTGCGGCGGGTAGTTTGGGGACTTTGTAACACGTAGTGCACCAGGTCTCCGTATTCGGCCCTTCAAAAAGTGTTGTTTGTTCTTTACAAAGCCTTCACCACTATAATCAAATCATATGTGCTGGTGTCTGGGCTGTCGGTTTCTAGGAATTGAGCTAATTGACCCTCATACGTCGAATACGGCGGGAGTGTTCACTATATAATATATATATATATATATATATATATATATATATATATATATATATATATGCGTGTGTGTGTGTGTGCGTGCATGCGTAAACTCGATGTCAGAATTTGTACACTTTTACAATACAATGGTCCTCCCTTATCTCATCTGCTGATGTGAAACATGGATCTCAAGAAACTGGAAAAGTTCCACATGCGAACTCTTCGCCCCATACTTGGAATCACTTTTCAGGATCGCATCACCAACCTTAAAATTTGGGACTGTTGCAGGCGAAGAAATATATAACTTCTAGAGGGAAACATGATACAACGTTTGTAAGTTGAAAATAGTTCGACTGTAATCAAAATGTTATTTGATCAAATTGGCAAAATAAACCAAAATAGCTGGATTTAAGATTTCAGAAAAACAGTTTCATTCAAGACAATGCTTCCTCCCTGATAATTGTCCATGTTGATATAAAAACTATTTCAAACACACCAAATTAATGTAAGAATCTCAAGCTTCTCCAGGTTTTAACTCAATAGGAAACTTAGAAAACTTGGAGCCTATCATGAAAAGAGATTTATATGTATAGAGAACAAAGACACACTTGATTAGTTTTGTTTGGTTTGTTTTACGGTATATCAACCCCAATGGGTTATTTAATGTCGACAAAATTTTTATTGTTCGTAATATTTTTTTCAAAAATCTATTTCTGGTAATATTTTTTCTTCAAATATATATAGCTGGTAATATTTTCTTTTCAAAAATGTATTGCTGGTAATAATCTTTTTACAAAAATGTTTCGTTGATATTAAAACCTATTTTTACACGTTTTGACCCCAGTTTTGGGGGGGTAACTATTTGCCCATAGCTGGGACCCTAAAAGGTGCTACAACCCCGGGTCAGAGTGGATCTGGGAATACCAGTAGTTCAGAGGTGGTTCCACGCTCCTCAAAACCTCCTGATTAGAGGCCTTGCTGTTGGGCGTAGTTTATCATCTTACCCAGGACGCGGATGTAGTTTATCGTCTTACCCAGGACGCGGATGTAGTTTATCGTCTTACCCAGGACGCGGATGTAGTTTATCTTCATACCCAGGACGGAAAGATACAATTGAAACTACAAATTGATTCAAGTAATGTTACGTTTGAAATAATAAAGATGCTAACAAATCAATCGAGGGAAGAATTATGATTATCAATTGCTTTAAATAAAAACAGATATTAAAAGTTGAAATTTATTGCTTTTTTACTGGTATAAATCTCCTGAATACATTAGCAACATTAATTGAAATTGTATTGAGAAAATATTGACGTGTATCACAAAAACTGGCAATGTCTATATCAAAATTGATGTGTTAAAAGATGTTTCTTCCGCGTGAACCTCGCTAAATATCTGAACCTGAAAACGAAGAGAAAGCCCCTCGAAAATCATCTTTCGCAAATCCAAAACCACAACATGAAAATATATGTACTTTTTTAGATCTTTTTTTCCTACTTGTTAAAATATCGCCTAACTCTCTTATCTGTTTGATCCTCTGCCATATTAAACTATGCATACTAAGTCTTTGTTTCTTAATGCGTTATCTGATGAATTTTGGGTTCAATATACTATTTTACGTATAGAATTAGAAGAAGACTTTGGGAAAAAGAGAAAGACAAAATTGAAATAGACAGGGTGTTAAGATGAAATGCATACAGAAAAGAATAAAATCAAAAAGAAAATAGTGAGTAGAAGTAAAATAAATACAAAAAAACTGGAACGGAGAAAACAGTAAAAGAGAGACAGTAGAAAATGAAAAAAAGAAGGAAAGAAAAAGGAAAGAAAGAAGGAACGAAGGAATGTTAAAACTTGATTGAAAGAAAGGAGAATGAAGAATAGAAAGAATAGAATAGAAGAAAAATTTTCATTTGAAAGAAAGAAGAGAAAACGCGTGCACCTATGAAACAAATAAAGCGAACGTCTTGCTGGGAAGTGTCAAAACGTGACGAGATCATGCGAGACTTGGGTGGTATAGATGCAGACAGAAAAGGCAAAATTGGCGCAGATAAACTTCAGACAGTAGAAAATGATGTGCCATCAGGGAGTTTTTTTTTTTTGTAGGTTTTCTTTATCACCTTTTAGTTTCTCTGTTTTCTTTTTCTTAAGACTAGCTGAATCAAAAGCCATCAGTAGGAAATAAAAATACTCCAAACAAATACTAAATCCTCCGAGTTTCATTTACACTTGTTAGCATTTTTATATTATTTTATTTACTATTTGTTTGGTTGTTTTTTCGGTTATATCTTTCAAGTTTCGTTGAAGGCAAGTAAACGAAAGCGATGACGTGAGACTGGTGTACCATTTGAAATAATCTTTTCAACAGAGCATGCACTTAGGCAGATGGTACGCTTGAGAGAAGAGAGGTCACTTAGTACTCCCAGTAGTTAATAAAAATGCTTTTTCTTTATCATCTCTTTATTAAAATTATACTTTCTTTTTGCCTTTCAGTAAATTTCCTTCTTCATTTCTATCGTCTCGTCTCTTCTTTCGTTTCGTCATCTTCCTTTTACTTTTTCTGCTTTCTCTTTACTTTTTCCTCTTCTATTAAGCTCTTTCTCTTCCTTCTCCTTCCCCTTCTTGTTCATTTTCTCTTTTCCCTTCGCCATATCTTTCCTCTTATTTTATGTTTCACTTTTCTTTTCTTTCTCACTGTCTTATATTTTTCCTCCTTAATTTTATTTTTCTTAATTCTTATCTTCATCCTCTTTACTACTTATCTTTTCCATTTCGCTTGTTTATTAAAAAATCTCCATAGTTTATTTGTTATTTTCTCTTGCAAGAAGGTTACAAAATAAAATTGGCTCATTGCTAAAATATTACAAGTTCATAATTACTTTCCCTTTATGATCCGCTTTTCTTCTGTCTGATAAAGAAAGAAGTGTCAATTACACACATTTCCAATTAAGGCTGTCCTGCCAAACAAAGCGTTGTGATCAGACACAAACCTCAAAATCCTTTGCCGTCCGTCGCCAATTCTAAATGTAGTATTAAAATCATGTCTGTTGAAATTTTTCAGTGAAGTCACGCATTGAGAATATTCCGATTAAAATCCAGAGATTTTAATAAAGTATTATCAGTTATCAGTTATCTAGGAAAGGTTGTATTGCAGAGAATATCTTCTTTATTTTTTTTTAAATAGGCTTCACCTCATGCGAAACAGAAAAGCTACTAAAACACAATGCTCACAGGTTGTGGAAGAATTAGGAACAGCTACATAAATAATGAACGAAAAGAAAAATGAGTAATCAGGAGGGCAGTAGATAGCGATGAACACCGCATTTAAATTTTTGCAAATCAAAGAATTCTGAAAAAGCATGAAGCTGAAAGGGAGTTCTACAAGCGAAAAGCGCGTGAAAAGAAACTATTAGCATAGAACTTACGGTTCCATTAAGCCAGCTCGACTGTCAATTGATGAGATCTTGACGACAGTCAGGTATTGCGCTTAAATTAAAAAAGAATTGGTACCTTAGCGAAGAGAGATATTTATTCTGTATAAACTACAGAAATGTGGCACAAGGCCGAAGGGGGGATTGGAGAAAGGGCGCTCTTCATCTGTCTTAACTATAATTTAGCTAGCCGCAAACACTGACCCAATCGTACGAACAATATTCCTTACACCAAAACACCACATTCATACGTACCTTTCTTACTACAACCACCATAATACCTCACTGTCTCCATGTAAATACTAACTAGTCCCCATATTTACAATTCAATGTCTGGGGGGGGGGGATAAAATAACAATTCTAAAAAACTAACCCCAATGAGTATTTACAAAATGAATACAAAATATTTACAAGAAACTAAAGAAAAATAATATTAGTAATAACACCCCACACAACCTTAGCGAAGAGCTCGTTCGAACAATTACCGTCAAAGTATTTATAAAAGAGACAGAGAGAAGCAAAGTTACGGTGCTAGATCAGGGCCGATAATATTTCTAATTTTTCTTTGGATTTTATCAAGGAGCTAAAGGTAAATAGCAGGGGCACCGGACCATATGTGACGGCAATATTCTAAGCATGGACGAATTTTAGATATGTAAGATAAATTCTGAAGACACAGTGAACGAACTTTTCTAGCAAGTGTCCTAGCAATGGATTCAATATAGTCTTTCCACTTCATGTCAACTGAGAACGTTAGCCCGAGAAGGAGCAATGATTCAGTCATGCAGATGAAAAGCAGAGAAAGTGGGGTCCTCACATAATTAATGGGGAGAGGTTTAGCTTTGGAGACGTTAGAATTAACAAGCCATCTATGTATGTATATGAAATTTCTTATCCTGATTTTCATTTAAGAATTGACCTTCAAATGTTTTTAATATTTTATCTCATTTTTTGCGCACACTTTTAGCAACGCAAAAATGCTGTTAGCATTTATTTGGTTATTATTTTCATAATAAATATGAATTAGCACAATGTTAAAAAAATAAAAAAATAATATCTACTAAAGATTTGTACCTTTAAGAAAATCCGTGCTTCAAAAATATATTTATAGCTAGAGATTACAGACTTGAATGTGGCACATTTTCTTACCCGCGGATAATTAAGCAAAAATACACTTTCTTTTGCCTAAAATTCACATTATCCACTTTAATTTCGTCAATGATGAGTATTTTTATATGTGACGCAAGCAAGCCGAAAGTTACAAAATTTAATAATAATTATATTAATAATAATAATAATAGTGGGCCAATATTTTCACTGGAAAATGTGTTATTTTTACGGGAAGGAAACTGAAAGAAACTGGTATAAACTTAGAGATAGGACCTGTAACAATCTTATGGGACTTTACAATACTCACAGACCAATAAAGCTAGAACAACCAAAAGCTAAATGGCGAGACACCGTGATCAGAAACGCCAAGAACAGAATGTGATTTCTTATTGACATGGCCGTTCCTGCAGATTGCAATATATCTTTGAAGATATTCAAAAAAAAACTATCGAAATACAAGGATCTTGAAATGGAAATCTCAAAAATGTGGCACATCAATAATTCCAGTTGTAGTTATATCTCTCGGATTGATTGGAAACTGTTCCAACAGACACATTGAAGGGATTCCTGGTAGTCCATGACTTAAAGAAATACAAAACATTATACTCACAAATACAGCCCACACCTTACAAAGAGCTTTATCTTTGTAAAATATGTTTGATACTAGTTTTAAAAAATGCCGAATGGAAAATGTAATGATGCTATTTCCGACCTTAGGTCTCTGGTTGGGACCCGGACAGAAATGAGTACACACCAGAAATCAATGAAATAATAATAATAATAATAATAATAATAATAATAATAATAATAATAATAATAATTTTATGGGACTACACGATACACAAAGACAGAACAATCAAAGCTAACTGCCCAGAGAGACCGCAAACAAAAAAGTGCCTCCTTATTGATATGACAGTCCCTGCAGACTGCAATATATCTTTGAAGATCTTCAAAATGCTATCAAAATACAAGGACCTTGAAATTGAAATCTCAAAAATGTGGCACATGGGAACATCAACAAACCCTGTTGCAGTTGGAGCCCTCGGATTGTTTGTGTGTGTGTGTGTATTTTTAATTAGTCAGTGGAAAATGTCATGATTCCATTTCTGACCTTAAAACTTTGGGCGGGAATCGGGAAAGAAATGTGTCCATACCAGAAATCAAAGGAAATAATAATAATAATAATAATAATAATAATAATAATAATAATAATAATAATAATAATAATAGTTGACTTATTAATATTGTTGTGCATCAATTAGTAAACTATTTTTGCAGAACTTTACTGATGAATTCGAACCTCAATGGGTGCTTGCTAACTGTGCCAAAATGATAACATCAACTTCCTCTTTGCTTTCAGAAAAATATTTTTTCTAAACGTTTTTTCCTAAATGAATATACATTTTTCAAATCGAGAAACGTCGGTCTTCGTCTGTTAAATATTTCAAATATAAATTGATGCGAGATCAAAACATACTCAAATCATAGTTTAAACTTGATTGGAACAAATCTAAATCCAAATATAATCAATGAAATCAGAGTGAAATTGCTGTACGAATCAAAGTTAAATATATTTCTCTTCCTGTAGTTATTGAAAACCGCAAATCATCGACTCCATGTTGAAAAACTCTTCAAACTATATTAGAGAGCTATGTATTTTCTGTGAACTTGTTATTTTTCATTTGTCAAATTGCGCAATATCTTGCAGGCTTATAGCGTTAAAGCTTTCCTACATAATTAGGCATCCAGCAAAAACTAGATACCATTAGGAATCTCGTTGAGAGCATATTCCATATTTCTGGACAGAGCTGTTTACTAATGAGCGTAAAATGACAGCAGCCCTATTATTTGCAAGAAAAAAAAACAACAGAAATAAATGAAAAACATAGCAGTCCACAATTATTTATGTCTAAACTGATGACATTTAAAATACAGTTTTCAGAGCATTATTAGTGACTGCAATATTATTTCTGTTCACATTCTATTCAAAAGATTGATCCAAAGCTGAGTTATAGGTTTTAATTATTTATTTTTGCAAACTCATTCAGAAACATTAAAGTTTATGAGGAAATTATATTGTTAGAAAATTCACATTATATTTTTAAATTTTAACATTTGTATATTATATGTGAAACATTAAAATTGCTCTATAATGAATGGATGTTTTAAACGATATCATATATTAACTACAGCGGAAATTTCCGTCATTCGCAATTAATTGATTATATAACATGTAAAATTAATCTTCCTCTTCAATTTAAAGATCATACTCTCAGCATGCTTAAATAAAGCTTCTCCTATGTCTACTTAAAATAATGTCTATAAAATCTTATGACTGAGATTTTTGTTTTATGTGATCAATATCAAGATGTTCAAACCAAGCCCGAGTTAGGACATTTTTAATAAAAATGCACACTGCTTTTTCTTTGGTTTTTAATTTCTGCGCAGTTTTTGACTTGCAGCATTTGAAATAGGACGTGTCTCACTGGAATCAGCCGTAACAATTCCCACGTCAAGAAGCTGGCATAATGCGCCTGAATCAAATAAAATGAGTGTGTGCATTGCATCAGGCTCTTATTTAGTGAAATAATTATCCGAAAATGCAACTCATTTTTCAATAATTCACAAAAGACATATACACGAAAAAGTTATTGGAAATTTCATTGGCACCATTGATAAAACATTTATGTAATTTTTTATTACAAAAAAAAATTAATTTTTGAAAATTTATATTGATGAGTAAGAGTTATTTTTGCACGAATCTTAATCACTTCACCTCAAGTAAGGCAATAAAGCCATTAAGATGCAAGGAGTTATTGAATGTCAGAGAATATTAGAAAACTAAAACATTATTAAGGAGAGTGAACGATAAAGGAACAGAAATTAAAAAGACAGAAGATAACGATTGACATTGCATTTAAATTTTTAAAGATCAAAGTTGATTTGAAAGCAAGAAGTTGGAAAAAGCTCCACAAACTAGAATTTCAAAAGAAGAAGCTGTTAGCATAGAACTAATGTTTCCATCTAGCCATTTCAAGTGTAAAATGATTAGACGCTTAATTTCATGTATTTGTGCAATGAGCTGCTCCCCATCGGCCATGTTGATGGAAGGCAAAAAGAGAGCAGTTTCATTTTGAAGGCGTCATAATTAACAAGCAATTTGTTTAAGAATTAAACTTAATATTGAAATTTAAAAGATAAATTTAATTTGAAATAGGAACCTACATTTACACGTCTTAACGTAGTTCATTTGTAATGAGCCAGTACGTGTTTCGAATCTATGAACTCTAGTTTGTAAGAAGCCAGCTTAATTTTTACAATATTCATGTGCACATTATTAATATTAATATTAATTATTATTGTTATTGTTGTTGTCATTATTATTATTATTATGAGAAATAATAGTTTGTAAACAGTCAGTTTCTGTCATTTTGTCTGTAAACTGTAATTTTCTAGGAATAGTTCTTTTCGCTGCATTTAGCCGTGCTATTTAGAAAACATGAAATCAATAAAAATTGAAATTAAATGCGTTTTTCAAACCTTCAAAAACAGAATCTTCCTTATCTTGGGTTGTTTTTGTTTTTTTTTTAAACTACAAATTTTATGAAATATTTTTCCTTTTGGCTTAAACCGTAACGACAAATGTTACGACAAACCGTAACAAATATGTTTAACAGCAGCACCACTTTTCAGTCGTGAATAAAAGTAAGATTCATTTCCGATTTAAAACGCCTGTTGATGGCTCCATTATTTTTGACAAATAAAGAAGTTAATTTGTCGATAGTATAACTATTTCCAGAAAAAAATTGCGTTGTTGTTTCTTCGACTCAGAATTCAACCGTCTTCCTCTTTATACATATTGGGAATTTCATGAAAAAAGACTTGATTGTGTTTGTGGAACAGTACTCTTTACAAGCTTTTGTTTTTCTATTTTTTATCTTAAAGAAAGATATTGAAGTTTTTGTTGAAGAAATCTAGCCTTTCTGAATTACCGATGTTGATACTGTTATGTCCTAAAGAATAAAGGCAGTTGAAGAAGAAAATTAACAAAACGCGTTGATATGACGATAGTGTCCTCATTCGGCACGAACGAAACGTGGCGGTGATATATTCATTTATTTGGCGTATTTTACACACACACACACACACACACACACACACACACACACACACACACACACACATATATATATATATATATATATATATATATATATAAGAAGCGGGCGTTCTTTTGCTTTCCTTTTTATCGTGTTTCTTATTTTCATTTTTCTTTCAGTCGCCTCGTGCTAATCTCACGAGATTTAGTGAGAGTGGTAAGGCAGAAAGAGAAAAAAAAAAGAAAAAAATCGTTTGTCAGATTATTTTACGAATGGCCGAAAACGCTGTAAGTAATGATCAGCCCAACAGGCATTAACAGCGAATCCAGTTTAAAAAAAAAAATGAAAAGAAAAATCCTAAAACGAAGATACTATCAGTGAAGCCGTGTGGTTTCTTCTCGTAATTCTTTTTTCTTTCTAGTTTATCTATATTTTTTTCCTTTAGGGTATTCAATACATTTTCTCTTCAGGGCGCTTTCCCGATCACCAAATTAACGGGAACATGTCGACTGGATTTATATCGAGGATTGCTCCGCTCAAGTTGTGCGAAATAAACATAGAACCCAAGAAATGGTTTCGACAGGTAAGCAACGAGGAGGAAGAGAGATAGCTACACAGAGACAGAGAGAAGGTAGATAAAAGAACTTATTGTCTAATACGTAGTAATTCGGAATTCGGATCTTAAATATTCTCTATATAATGATTATTTGCTTATATTCACCACTGAATGACGTACTTTCACATGAAAGATTAGTTCTAAAAAATAAATATTTACTATTAATTACATTATTTATATACGGTATATTATCCTCATCTTTGTTGTTGCTGTTATCGGCTAAATATTTACTGTGTAAAATAAACGATTATTTTACCATTAGGTCGCGGAATTATTGATACATCCGCATGCATGTCTATATCCCCGTTTCTATGCATACATATTCACTTGGGATATTTTATTTACTCATTTAAGTAATTACGTATGAGTATCTGAACATATATTAATACACAGAAGCATTTATAAGTATACACATATGTAGAGAGATAGGTAAACGTGGCATCTAAAAATAATATAATTTTATATTTATATATTGCATGCATTTATGGATACAGGTTCATATATAAACATACTGGTTGTTTGTTAATTCCTTCTGTAGTGTGTTTAAATTTTTAAAAAAAACACGGGCGCGCGGACAAATTATTTTCAGATATGTGCGTCACATTCACCCATCCATACAGGGTGGAAGTCGATTTGTGACCGAATAAGACCACCTCTAAAAATCCTACCCGCAAATGAACATTTTATAGATGCTTTCCATGTTGTTGTTGATGTCCTAAATGGATAATAAAACCTGCAAGTGACTTGTAACCCAGTCCATATTGAGTACAGGCGAGTCTTCCGACAACAATCTGATTATCTCGGTGTTTACTTTTACGGTAACGACACTCACACTTTGTCACAAATGTTTTACGATAGGTATTGTCGAGGGTATCATATATACCCTACCGGACCCAGAACTTTCACGAATCGTGATAAACTGATGATTCCTTCAAGGAAAGCTCCGTGCCTTGGACCCAAACTGGTACTTAAACTCAACTCAAGTCGATTCATACATACGATCCATCTCGCTAAAAATGCTGGGAAAATGGTTGGTTCCTTCTACCGATCAGTAAGTACATCACTAATCCT
Organism: Acanthosepion esculentum; assembly: GCA_964036315.1. Taxonomy (NCBI): domain Eukaryota; kingdom Metazoa; phylum Mollusca; class Cephalopoda; order Sepiida; family Sepiidae; genus Acanthosepion; species Acanthosepion esculentum. The sequence goes on along the minus strand of OZ038499.1, from coordinate 70,105,901 downwards.
GCTATCTTCTATCTTTACCAGAGCCAGATCAGGACTACTGCCATATACGGGTAGGAGACGCCCAGTCTTCACTTTACACCCTTGATAGAGTTCAAAAGGCGACGGATTATTTTCCACTCTGCAAACCCTTTCTCACAGACGAGACATCGCAAGCCTCTCACTGCTCTATCGCTATTTCCATGGACGGTGTTCAAATGAGCTACACTTCTTTCCACCAGTCCGAACTACTGTTATGAGCCACCATGCCTCTCCGATTGTAGCGAACTACCCTCATTCCCTTCGTGCTCCCTTGGTGAGATGTAAGCGCCACTCGAACAGCTTCTTGGTGAGATGTAAGCGCCACTCAAGTAGCTTCTTCACAAGAAACCCACTCCCAAGAATCTGCTTCCCCGATCATTACAATCTTAACCTGTTCAAGTCTAAGGTTTACCGTTATCTTTTGCAATATTCGAATAAGCTGTATCTCTTACTCCGTAACGCTCTACCTTGATCACAGGGTGAAGACAGCTGTTAAAAAATAACATGCTGATCTAAGTCCATATTTAGTGTTATTAAATTATATCCCAACAAAATTCCACAAATAATAACCAATCATCAGAAAAACAGTTGGTCTGTTTTAAATACAAATAGGCTTCAAGTCTCTGCTGCAATCATACGCGCTTAAAATTACTCTAGTACTTGTTTATATCATTCATTTAGGTCATAATAATTAAAATAAGTCTGTGTCTATTTTGCTCATAAGAGACAAAAATAAAATAGTTTTGTATCAAATCTTTAAATATAAAGTAGTTACAAGAATTGTAATGTTATAAGGTTGGATAAAATATAAATAAGAAAAATTGCGATTAGGATTTAATATGCAAATACAATTTCAATCATTCTAATCACATATATAAGTTTCTGGTTTGACTGATTTTGATCGAGCGCTTTCTGTGAATCTTGATGTTACTAACATTAAATGTCGAAGCAAAATCCGTAAGTTTAGACGTTAGTTTTGTTTGAAAATACATTTTTCTATGTCTTTTATATAGAAATAAGCAGCTCTTAAAATGACTGCTCCGTCAATGCACATCGGAAAGAAAAAGTGCTCCATGACATAAAATAGCAGAGCTTTTCTAAATTATGAATGAAATTTCTGACGCACATTGTCCAACCACTACTGTCAGGTTTATTCTTTCAAGTAACACTCAGCTGACCGTCCTACGATTACGCAAAGCCATGAAACTGATTTATATATATGTATACAGGGGAAGGACAAAATAATTGGAACAGGTGCAAAATCCACAAAGACTTATTATATTAAGAATTTAACTAAAACTAATTGCAGGTTATATCTATTGTGAATACATTTATTTATCTAATTTACTTTGTCTTGTTTATTTTTAGAATTTAGTAAAATTTAAGCTAAATGCTGACCACTCCGAGTTCCAAAAAGGGCAAATTATTGGAGCTCGCGTGGCAGGAGCCTCGATCAATAAGGTTGCTAAAATGTTTGGTTTCTCAAGAGCTACCATATCAAGAACTATGGCGCAATTCGAAAAACAAAGGCAAAACCTCAAGCACCCGTAGCAATTCGGGCCGGCATTGCTAACTTACTGACAGGGGCCGACGTGCATTGAAAGGGCAATGTGGCAAAAATCATTGGGCTACTGCGGCCAAAGTGACTGCTGAGTTAAATAATCATCTGAATAGTCCAGTTTCTACAAATTTGTTCGTCGTGAGCTCCATCAGGCTGGATATCATGGAAGAGCCGCCGTAAGGAAACCTCTTCTCTCCACTCACAACATTCAGAAGAGGTTGAAGTGGTGCAGAGATCACAATGCCTGGTCTGCAGACCAATGGAAGCAAGTCATATTCTCAGCCGAGTCCAGTTTTTCTCTTTTCTCAACTTCAGGGCGAGTTTATATGTAGTGCAGCCCAAAGAAGCTTACAACCCTGACTGCCTTCTTCCAACAGTGAAGCAAGGAGGTGGATCAGTGATAGTTTGGGCCGCCATATCATGGAAATACCTCGGTTCAATAGTTGTCCTGCATGGTAGAATCAACAGCAAAGATTAGCTGAACATTTTGAGAGATCATGTTCATCAAATGGCCAAGACTTTATACCCTGATGGCGACTGTATCTTCCAAGACGATAATGCTCCAATACATAGCGCTCGAGTGGTTAAGAATTGGTAAGAAGTGCCTGAAAGTGAGCTAGAACACATGGTGTGGCCTCCACAATCCCCAGATATCAATATTATTGAACATTTGTGGTGGATTTTGGAGCGACAATTTAGGAGCCGTTATCCCCCACTGTCGTGTCTTAAAGAGCTGGAGCAGGTGTTAATGGAAGAATGGCGGAAAATTCCTCTGGATGAAGTCAGGAAGCTGTATGATTCCATTCCTAGACGTATTAAAGCTGTATGTGAGGCGAAAGGAGGATCAACGCCATATTAAATAAATTTTCTTTGAATTTAACAAGTGTTACAATTATTTTGTCCAACCCTGTATATATATATATATATATATATATATATATATAGAGAGAGAGAGAGAGAGAGAGCTAGATAGATAGATAGATAGATAGATAGATAGATAGAGAGAGAGAGAGAGAGAGAAGAGAGAGAGAAAAACAAACAGATTGACAAAAAAATAATGCTCTCAAGTAATTTTAAATAATTAAAGGTAAAAGCTATAAGGAAAACATGTTTGCATGAAATTAAAATGCAATTAACAAAAGACAATACATACATATTTCACGTTTCGGGTTTGAAAATGTCAATGAAGCGTGCTATGTTCTCACTGTCTACACACACACACACACACACACACACACATATATATATATATATATATATATATATATATATATATATATATATATATATATATATGTACAAGGTAACCAAAAAAGTTCTGTCCGTTTTTTAAAGGAAAAAAAGAAAACGCTTCACAGTATGTGTAACTTATACTTAGTCTTCGAAGTAATCGCCATCGGCATCCAGCACCTTCTGCCAACGTGTCGCCAGCTGTTCAATGCCCTTGCGGTAGAACTCGGTGGGTGGGGGTTGACGCAAAGGAGTCCGTGAGGGCTTTGCGCAAGTCTGCTTCATTAGTGAAGGATTTCCCACGAAGATGATTATCCAGGGAGTGGAAGAGGTGGTAATCGGATGGCGCAAAGTCAGGTGAATAAGGTGGATGACACAAAGTTTCCCACCAAAATTGCTGTATGGTATCCCTGACCACTCGCGCGACATGCGGCCTGGCGTTGTCATGGAGGAAAAGCACACCTTTGCGATTCACCAGTGCTGGCTCCTTCTGCCGCAATGCCTGTTACACACGTTTCAATTGCTGCGAGTATAGGTCTCCAGTGACCGTTTGGCCCATTAGTAGCAGTTCATAATGAACCACTTGACGACCTGTCCACCAGACACAAAGCATAATCTTGCGTAGGTGCATAGGCGGTCTTGCGGTGTGAGGGACAACATCCTGAGGAGACAACCAATGTCTGGAACGCTTGGGAGTTTCGTACAGAACCCACTTTTCATCACTGGTAAGCACTCGATTGAATAAGTATGCGGTACGGTTGCGAGAAAGCAGCGATACGCAGGCTGCCACTCGTTGTCACTTGTGAACCTCCAACAGCGTTTGCGGAACCCACTTGCTCAGTTTGTACGTCTTACCTAGGCAGTGCAGGTGAAGTCTAACTGTTTCATCGGAAACGTTGAACTGTCTTGCAAGCTCACCACACGTTAGACTACTGTCCTCTTCAATGGCCGCCTTCAGGACTCTGTCATTCAAGACCTGTGGTCGCCCACTGCGAGGCTCATCATGGAGAGACAAATCTCCCGACTTGAATTTTCGAAACCAACGCCTTGCAGTACGTTCATCCACAGGACTATCCCCAAACGCTTGACATATACAGCGACTTGATGCAGCTGCTGATAAGCCCACTTTGAAGTCGTAAAGCAAACAGCCCCGAACGAGATCTCTAGACACTTCCATCCTTCTTACAGCTGTCCGGCTTCTAACTGATGGCCGGTCACGGTGCGCGGGTTTTTTTATAACGTCTGATGTTCCTACTTCCGGCTGTCCGAATTTGAAAACAATTGCTACACGCATTTCGTATATATTTCAACTTCATTCAATGACTAATCAAAAAACGGACAGAACTTTTTTGGTTACCTTGTATGTATATATATATATATATATATATATATATATATATATATATATATATATATATATCACATAAACTTGATCGTGATACACACACATATACACACATATATATACATTTTTCTTATAAGCATAAATCTTATGTCTAGTGGTTACTTGTGTTTGAACAACTCAAGTCTATTCAAACACATGTACCCATTACATATAAAACTTTATGCTTATAAGAAATATTGTCGAATTAACACAATGATTAATTACTATAATTAGTCTGCCTATGATCTTTTCTGCAGCAATGATTTCCAACTCTTTTATTGCCTTATTGCTATCGAATGCTAATATATATATATATATATATACACACACACACATATATATATATATGTATTTATATATATATATATATATATATATATATATATATATATATATATATATATATATATATATATGAAAAGAGAAGCAGTTTGCACTTAATTTTCACTGATTTAAATTTCGGAAGCAATCCAAAATTCCAACAAATGATGGTTATTGACGAAAAGTATGGCGTTCATTTAAAAGGACGTGATTACGCCGCAAGAAATCTATGAAATACGGATAAATATTTACCATGAAAACTGTCCTTCGTATATATATATATATTGTGTATTTAGGCAAAAATGGTTCATTTATAAGTTTCATTAAAAACGACAGACAAGGTACTGCAATTAAGATTTTATTTATTTTTCCTTGTGTTCGAACAAGTGTTTCATAAAAATTATTTGCAATAAGCATTAACCAGTGACCATATTTGATAAATGATCTGCAACAATGCACTATTGTATATATATATATATATATATATATATATATATATATATATATATATATATATATATATATATATATATATATATATATATATATATATATATTGTGTATTTAGGTAAAAATCGTTCATTTATATGTTTCATTAAAGACGACAGCGCTTCGTTATGGTTAATTTTAAAAGAATATGTTCACTTATATTTTTTATTATTAATGTTTTGAAATAATCAACTTGCAATTTTTTAACGAAGCCGTTTCATGCGCATTTACAAAAATATCACAACTATCAATTATATTAATTTTTGTCTTAGCAATTCACCCCTGAAAATGATGTTGGATGAGATTGGGAAAATAACAGGAATAACCAAAACTACGGCGTCTTTCTTACTCAGTTTTGCAACACCACTAACATCCGTGAATTTGAGAGGATTGAAATAAAATAATTAAACATATGTCTAGATTATTCAGTCTCTCTCTATATATATGTGTGTGCGTGTGTGTGTGTATGTGTGTGTGTGTGTGTGCGTGTGTGTTTTTTTATCAATCAAAAAATAATTTTCTTTACATGCAAAATTATTTTTCAACATAATAATTATATGGCAATTATAATAATTATAATTATTAAAATTAATTCGATGAGATTGATTATTAATCGATAATTATTTTTAATATAATATTATCTCGGCCTCAATCACTTTCCCACCGCTGTGACGTAGTTTCCCACTGCCTTTTCTATAAATATTTTCATGGTAATTGTTCTGATATTCTGATACCTCAACCTCATGTATTTAAGTGTAGTACTGGATTGTCAGCTAGGTCCCATGATTTTGCTGTTGAATTTGCTAGGTATAATCCTAATTTCTATTCTAATAATCTCTATTGCAATTCTCGCCAGTAGAACTCTCTTCCGGCTTCTTGCTTTCTTGTCAACTATGATCTTTAAAGGTTTAAATGCAACATCAATCTCCATCTCCTATCTTTTAAAACTTTGTTATTTTAATGTCCTTTCTACGAAATTAAAGTTTTCTCAGTTTCTTTCACTTTCTACATTGCGTCTTAGTGGCTTTATCGACTTGCTTGGAGTGAAATGGTTAAAATAATAACCTTCCTTGACATTGCACTTAATTCAATACTATTGGTTATAACATAATAATCGAACTTTAAACAGCGAAACCCACACATCAAACTTCAGCTAATAACTACGTGCCTGGACATGAACTTATTGATCTACTATGTGATCTCCCATCACCAGATATCTTGACAAAATATCTCGTCACTGGTATGCCACGATGGAAAAGCGATTATTGAACTTACCACCCAGGTCTTATAATAAGCATAAATGCTTTAACGTATCTGACAATGCCCTTTTTATTCACTGAACAAGACAGAACGCCAAGTCAACGGAATTTCCGTAATTTATTGTATTTAGTCATACTCTTTTATATAAATTTGGTTGTTTCTTTATTTGCTTCTGTATTTGTGAGATTTCTTTTATTCAAACGCCTTCTTCGCTTGAGTAACAAGTTAATGGCGTGCAGATCTTGTTTTCCTCAGTTGCATTGTGACGACTAGTATTGCTTTGGGCGACGGTTGGTATATGTATCTTATTGTTCTGAAAAGACAAATTCTCGAATTCCCATTTCCAGCAATTGGTTAAAGCAAAAATTCAGACGGAAAGTCGGAGTGAGCAATTCTCAAAATAATAAAAAGCTGTCTGTAGAATAGTATTGGATTTTTCGTTTGTATTCGCCATTATCTATTTCTGCTGCTGCTGCTGCTGCTGCTGCTGCTGCTGCTGCTGATGATGATGATGATGATGATGATGATGATGAATAATAATAATAATTTGTGTATGTTATGTTTTCTACTTTGTATTCTGCAGAGCCGGGTTCAAAGGCCCTATAGGAGAATTGTCATTTAATTGATAGCACTCTTAGTATATGGGATGTCCCTAGTAGGGCGATCTTCTAGGCAACCTGTATATTGATGTTACCTCGGGCACTGTTAGTAAAATTGTCCATTCTTTTTCTTACGGGGCCCCGAGCTCCGATTACTGTTGGTAGAGTCTCAGTCTTCACTACTCACATCCTGTTAATCTCGAGCTCCAGGTCCTTGTATTTGGACAATTTCTCGATCATTTTCATGGAGGTGTTTCTCTCAGATTTCAATGTCCTTGTATTTTGATAGTTTTTTTAAGAACTTCAAATATACATTACAGTCTGCAAGGACTGCCATGGCATTATGGCACATTCTCTCTTCTGATCACGATTATTATTAATATTTTTTTTTTCATGGAGTAACGTGTGTGACAGAGTCGTCAAAATGTTAGCATTCCGCCATAGGCTCGAATCTCACCATGGTCAGGAATGTTATCTCTAGATATTATCGGCCTACGTGGGGACGATTCTAATTTGCACCACTCTCGGAAAGCGTATCGTGAGTGAATCTGGATAGTATGAAATCACAAGTCAGCGTGACTGAGGGTTTGAGAATACTGACCTTGCTTAAATTGTTGATTATGTCAGATTATGCATTCCCTAAAAACTTTGAATTTTAAGAAATGAAATTTATATTTCCATTCTCTGACAGAGATTATGTTACTGCTAATGCATCATTTGTTTCGATGGTTAAATTTCAGTTGTTTGCACAATTCTGTACAGATCATCTTTCCTGCCCACTCATGTGTATTCTTCTGCTTTGTTGCTGATTTGCAGCACGCTATTATTCGATGATTAATAGCCTCATATTTTTCGCTTTTATCATTTTTGGTAAATTGAGGCTGCTGTAACTTCCAGTCTTTTTAGATGTGAACATCAAATTATATGCTTATAACGCAGGCATGAGTAATATTAGATTACTCTGCTTTGTGCTGTCCTCAAGTCCCCTGATAATAGAGATGACACAATCCTCAATGATGATGAGTCGTGCCCACCGCTCCTTTTCCCTTTTCAGGTATCTGGTAATTATCATAGGAAAATGAGAGACAGCAAGTCTCCTATAATCGCCATTACTCAATGTCTTCCTGCACTGCAGCAATATCGTTGACAAGACAGTTTTATTTTTATTTGTATTTTTTTTAGAATTCCTAATTCATTTAATCTCGGTTCAAGTGATTTCGGAATTTAATGGTTAACCACGAAATTTGTAAAAACATTTTATCTAAAATTTGTTTAAATAAGTTTCTTCAATCAATGTATATATCATGAAGAAAAAGATTTTTAATAGTCTGGAATTAATACAAGTGTTGACAGATTAGCATTATAATGTGTTGACAGATTAGCGTATATATATATATATATATATATATATATATATATATATATATATATATATATATATATATATATATATATATAGATAGATAGATGGATAGATAGATAGAGAGATTTAAACAAAATTGACGTCATTTTCTATCTTAGCATCCTTTTGGCCAACGCTTTTTCAAAGGCAATTGTTGGCGAAAAACAAAACACAACAATAATAATGAAAGGGGAGGGGAAAAGAGGTAAAATCAAACGTTTTAGGGAGCCAGTGGTTTTGGGACCTAGTCGGTGCCCTATTTGTTTAAAATTACCTTGGCTTGGCAGGAAGTGTCAGCTGTTGTTTGACAGAATTTTAGCTTGTATCGTTTCATGTTACAATGCTGTTAATTTGCGCACTGTGTTGCAAACAAAATCAGCGTTCCCTTCCTTCAGCAAGGATCGTTTGATTTATTTTCTGAAAAATTTTGTTGTATACAAATTCAAACGCCGATGAGAAGCGGCATACATTGGACAAACCAATCTCTGGTTGGAAACGCGGATTTCGCAACATGTTCCCGACTATTTGCGTTCAAGTAGTCGAAGCCAAGTTTTAAAAACTACTCAAGCAGTCCACGATTTGTCGATTGGGCAGCATTTGCTGGAGAGTCCTGACTGTGCCACTGAATATGATTTTGTATTCTACATAGTGCTTGCTCAGTTTACCACCTCCGAGTCCTTGAGGCTGTGTATATGAAATTTTACCAGCCGAGCCTATGTAGACAAAAGGAGCATTTCATGCACTTCTTACGATTGATCGAGGGACTGTGAGTTCCTTTTCCCATTTTATACTCTTGTGGAATTTGTTAATCATTTTATTAATTATTTACAATTAAAACCTTTTTTTAATCACGTTCCAACTTTCCTTCCTCTTTCGTTATTATTGTTGTGTCTTGTTTTGTATTTCGCCAACGATTGCCTTTGAAAAAGCGCTGACCGAAAGGATCCTAAGGTAAAAAATGACGTCAATTTTGTGTAAATCTATGTTCTATTTCTGTGGGTACAAGTCTCTTTTATATATATATATATATATATATATATATATATATATATATATATATATATATATATATATAGAGAGAGAGAGAGAGAGAGAGAGAGACTATTTACATTGTTTCGGCTGTTGTTCTCATCTTTATTGCCATATTCACGACGTTTCAGCCGATGTACACCCCGGCCATCTTCAAGCGATTGAAATTTCGAACCAAACACTTTATTTCGTCCACTGGGATAGACTGTTCTAGTTCCATGTACCATGCCTTTTCCGGGTATCTCAGTTTCACTTATTTCCATTTAGTAATTTGAATTTAATTTTTTGTTCACCTCAGGTATTGAACTCACAACTCTTTGATTCAAGCTACTAGATTAATTCAACCAACGCTTTTATGCACTGAGCCATGTTTCCTTGTTCCAATCACCTGGAGAAGGCCGGAGCGTATAACGTCGTGAATATGACAATAAAGATGAGGACAACAGTCCGAACAGTGTAAATATTGTAAATAGTTACAATACCTCATCTCAGAAACACAAACAGATATATATATATATATATATATATATAATGTAAACACATTTCTCATTATCTTCCCGTGGAAAGTATAATGCAAATATAGGAATAAATTGTATATGATTTTATAATAGAAGTTCACTGTAAATGAATTACTACAAAAATGCAATGTAAAAAAGTGTAGTAAGGAAAACACTCCGAAAAAGACTGTCTATAATTACAAATGATCGCCAGCAACGGCTTCATAGACTAAAATTTTCTCGATTTCCGAAACGGTTTTAACCACAGGAGGTTAATAATGGATTGCAATGATTAGCTCACATACTCAGGTATTGCGATCTGCCTGAAACGTCATTGTGAATGAAACGATTACAAAATACGCAATGCTTATTCACTGAATGAATAAACTCACGGCTGTATCTGTTCATGCCTTCACAGTAATATTCCTTTTGGCTCGGAGGTTATATTATGGTTCCGTAACCGAAATATCCAAGAAATATTCTACAGCAGACATTGAAAGAATCAATGAGAATACCATCATCATTTCCCCGTAGTAGGAATCATGGCGCCTATGCGAACGATACTTTCTTTAGCTGTATAGAATGTGCTACGCCAGGGGCTACGCCGGAGTTTTGAATTCAGAGTTAGTTTCTTCTAGACCTATTGCCAACCACGTCTGCACAACACAGCCTGCCTTGTAACTTACCCATAGCTGAGGGGAAAAGAAGAGGAATCATAGCTTTCCCTAGGATATTAGCACGTAAGTGAATGTAATGGATCCGACTAGAATTCGAACTCGGCTATCCATCGTACCTCTAATGAGAATAAAACCAAATAAAATAATATAAATCAGTTTAAACCAAGTACAAAGAACAATTAAACCAAAGAGACAAGCAGTAAAAGAGACAGCAACATTTTGCGTTCACGAGCTCCATAATCTTTTGCATTTCGACAGTGTTATGAAATATCAAATCTCACAATTAATTTAAAAACAAAAAACATTTTTCGTCTTATGTTGTAAACCGAACAAGTAAAAACTTGAAGCGACATAAATATTATTCTATCAAAGAGTGCTAAGAATACCATGAAGTTAACATGTTAATAACAAGGAACAGTTAAATCGAATAAAACCTACAAAGAAAGTGTTCAAAGCAATCAGAAACATTCAGCAGAAATTTCTGTTTTTTAATGACTGATTTGTTTTTATGGCTTATCAACCTTCTGAAGGTTATTTAAAGAAAAAACGTTCTTTTAGATAATAATAATAATGATTTGATGATACAAATCCTACTAATTAACCCATACTTGGGGGTAAGAGGTAGATTCACACCTTAATATGAACCCGACTGGAATTGAAACTCGGCTCTCCGATTTCCAGTTCTGAGCCGTTAGCCATCGTACCACTCGTATATCCAAGCTTACAGCACCTATCATTGCTAAGAGATCACCCATCTAGGTATTGACCAGGCTCAAATTTGCTTAACTTCTGTGCTTGTACGAGAACTGGTGTGGAATTTCTGGTACACATAATAAGGAAAGAGGAAACAGTGAGGAAACAAGTTAGCATGTTTGAGTAATTGGATGGTAGAAATAGGATAAAGAGGGATGCTAAAGACGTTAAAATTACTTTGAGCAAAAAAAAAGACTGGTAAGTGTGGAGAACCATGATCGCCCACGTTCTGAAATGACAGCATATATGAAAGCAAGTGAAGGTTTTTGTTTATCTTATGTAAAATTCACACGTTCAAGGATCTAACATAGGCAAGCTGGTGTAAATGGTTTTCAACACTCAGCTTCCTGATCTCTCGCATTGAACCCACTCAAGCAATATCTTTATTTGGTTGCTATCAACTTCAACACTTTCAGTTGATTCTTTCCTATCGTTCAGCAAGAAATTTCCTTTGACATATGCGGATCTTCACAGTACCTTCAACATAAACTACACATCGTTTTTTTAGAATTTTACTTTTCTTAAATAAATCACGGATGACTTGACGAATAGATTTTCTTATGTTATGAATGTTAGAATAAATAAGAATAAATATATATATAAATAATATAAAAACACCAATTTTAACAAATTTTTAAAAAATACGGAGATTGTTACGATAAAATCAAAAGTTGTCATTTATGAAGAATTAAATGAAAATTAAAAGAACAATATTATCTAAATACAAGCAAAAAAAGCATGATATTTTTGGCCAACCTAAACCTTCATTGGCAAAAGTATGGCAGATTATCTCGTTACACTTACGATTAAAATATGGATGTTAGCTGTGTAGCGGACCTCTACATCCTAATTGTAATAATACGGAGGAAACAGCCGTGTGACTAAATAGCCTTGCTACTACTTGACCTCCACAGAAGGCATTCTGGTATGAGAAAAAAAAAGGGATTTAATGGTTAACCATTAAAAGAATGTAACTCTGTTGATGACGCGAAGTCAGCTTTATACCCGAAGGAAAACAGACGTGTTAAGCCCTAACGATCATAAGATACTCTGCAGGCATTTCTGACTTGACTGTAAAGGAGACAAATTTAATTAACCGTGGTCGTTCGAGGTCCGGGCCACCCAGCGAGCGCCACCCAAAACGAAATTATATGACTCGCTCCGAATTGGCAGAATTAACTTCACACATCATGTACAGTAAGGTCTAGTGGCAGATAAATTCAACACTTTTATCTCGCAACTCTTGTCTTCTTTCTGTCTTCGAATAAAGAAAATAGAGCGTTGTGAAGAACGATATTTCATGTCAACGGTAGGTTTTCATCTTAACTCCGTCATTATACAATGCTTATTATCGGAAATATAAAAGTCAACATTGGCTGCTTAATGCAAGAGCAATTCTTTTCTTCCCATTCAGTGATTGGTTAGCCAAGATATTTTGCGTTTGGGGAATTTATTTTATTTTATTTATTTTTTTATTTTTTTATTTTTTTATTTATTTATTTATTTATTTTTTTATTTATTTATTTTTTTATTTTTTATTTTATTTATTTTTTTATTTTTTGGTAGATGTCATTAGGAGACTTTAGTTGTAAGTAAATTCCTCCGAGAAGATCATTTTAGATGCATGATACAGTATGTATTTTTATTATGTCGTATCAAAACGTTATTCAGGTTGCATTAGGATCGTATAATTTTAACTCTACTTTAAGAGATGTAAAATGTAAATATGCGCCATAAACTTAAAATCGGCAACTCAATAAGAAGGTAATATGAAATATATAATTTGTCAAAAGTGGTTTGCATAATTTGGTGCAGACAAGTTTTCACTTCCGCTGTATTTACCCAATATTTCATTTTCGCATTCCTATTTACATCGGTTTTTACAGAATTCTCTTATTGAAAATAAAATCAGTTCCCTGAAAAACTACAGAAGCCATTTGAGCTCCTCCCAGAAAAATCATCTCTTCTGGAAAAATAGAATAATGTCACTAAATGGTATATGTTGTTCGATAAAGTTAATTCCAAAAAGAAAAATAAATAAATATCTTATTTTTAAGTCAAGTTTAGCTACCAATACTCCATAAATTTTTTTAATATTTATTCGTGGTCACTGAGTCCTTTGACCTTAGATTGAAGGTTAATGAAATATATTGTATAGGCTGGACTTTCAGTAATCGTTCAGGTAAGGGAATCCAATAATGCCTGTGGAAATTTTCACTTTAATTTGTAAGCTGAGTGCAAAAACAAATGAAGAAAATATTAAGTGTGTGCAAAAGTTACGAACGTTTATTATGAAAACGATGATCTTTTTTCCTGTGTATTTACCGTATGATGTATGGAAGACGTAACGATTATTTGTGTGGAAAGTAGAATCAGCGGGATGAGTTCAAGTCTAGGTCTAGACAAGTTCAATTCACACTAATGCCCGTGAAAAATGTAAGAATCGTTTTCTTCTCCGCTCTCTCAGCTATGGACTAAATATCACGATAGACCGAGACCTTTCTAACCTTGGGTGGCTATAAGAAAAAGAACGACTTTCAACACGAATCCATATAGACGGCAGCGAAAACAATTTTTATCTTTCCTAAGTTGTGACAATTATATGCCAAACTTGGGAAAAAATAGCCTGAAAATTGAAAGATGTTATTTAAAAATCAGTTTTCCTCAGCTATGAAATTCTTACAGGTTTTGGTACCGAGTAAGTGTCGGAAAACACAGGATATCGGATCTTAATAAAAGAGTCATAAGAAGTAAGACTGGTCACAGGGTCTCCTTTTAAAAAAATCCAATAGGAAAACAGTAAGAAATAGTCAACAGAATACAGGAAAGGTGACTTTTTCAATCGTTCTTTCACTGATATCTATTTTATAAGTTCATTCTCGCCATATCCGTGTTTTTTTTATTATTGTGGATACAATGTCCAAAGAGAGTACTTGCTTTTTACTGATGCTTTTGTAAACTATTTTTTCCTGAATATTTGTTTTTATAGAATGTTCGCCCCTTAGCAACTATTCCTTTGTTGTAGCCTTGTGCCTAAATTAATCTACAGTTATTAGAGATGTATTTGTCTTTTGGTATCAGTCTTTTTCTCTTTTTTAATCCATTCGTCTCTTATACGCACTTGTTCAAATTACCATTGTTAAATTATAGAGATTCTCTTGCAGGCAAATTGGAGCGGATGTCATGAATACGAGTTAGAAACGAAAGCCATTTCACTTTGTATACTTGACTCTAGTAAGTGTCACTAGGAAATGCACTTACACTTTCGTGCGTCATCGACTGAATCTCGGTACTCCAAAAGAAGAAATGAGAAAATTGCAGAGTTTAATTATTTCTGACAGAAAACAAGTCTCCTCTTCGTTTTAATTAAGCAAAGAAGATGACATTTAACACTATACGAATTCAATCCTCTCAACTGAGATTATTGATATTTAAACCTTTTTGTATTACATCGGATTTCCTTCTAGCTGTCCTGTTACCTTTTTAACCCACCTGTCTGCATCTATTGATTGCAATCAGTCCATATCTTCACCATTCATTTCGTATCAGTCTAGGTGGATCAATTACAATATATATATATATATATATATATATATATATATACCAGTCTCTTGTTATCTATCTTCTTTCTTTCTTGACTTCTGTCTGTCTATATATATATATATATATATATATATATATATATATATATATATATATATATATATATATATCAGTCTGTTCACTTTCTTTCTTTCTATCTATCTATCACAGTCGACAAGTGTCTCACTGTATAAATTATCTACTAATACCTGCTATATAAAATCAATAAGTCTAAAAACGTAAGTACAATCCAAAACAAAAATACAAAGGTTATTAATTTCAAAAATAATATGGCTATGGATAGCGGCTCGGTTTGAAGAATCGGAGAGCCGAGTTCGAATTCCAGTCGAATCCATTACATTCACTTATGTGCTGATACTCTTGGGAAAGATATTAATCCTCTTCTCCCTCCAGCTATGGGTAAATAGCAGGACAGACTGTGTTCTATAGTCTTGGATTGCAACTGGTCTAGAAGAAAGACAATTCTGAATTCAAAACCTGTGGATGGTCGTTTGGGGACCTTGCTGCCCTTCGAAAAGTGTGACTGGCTCTGCACAAAGCCTTCACCACTATAATCAAATCATATGTGCTGGCTGTCGGTTCCTAGAAATGGAGCTGCTTGACCCTCATACGTCGAATACGACGAGAGAGTCTGCTATATATATATATATATATATATTTCTAACATTTTGATGGAAGAGGTGTGTTCCTTATCGGAAATATAGCGTTTGTAGATACAGACAGTGTGGACACAAGAATCAACGATGCTATCTTCAAGCCAGTCACCATACAGTTTTGATTCCTATGTTCATATCTCTCTCTCTATATATATATATATATGTATATATATATATATATATATATATAGAGAGAGAGAGAGGGGGGGGGGAGAGAGAGGTGAAAACAAAGATATTTTAGGAAACGGATAAAAACAAAATTACTGTTTTACTTAAATAGTATTGTTGTCTATTTCTGTTTTAATTAATTTTCGACGTCGGCTTTTTCCTTTTCATTACTCCATTTCTAAGTGACTCGTGTTCTTTCATTTTTATGAAACAAGGAAATTTTCCCAACGTCATCTTTTTTAATCTACGCTAAGTAGAGATGAATTTGTGATTTTACTTTTTTTCGCTGACCTAATTTGACTTCTTTCTTCTTTGATTTTACAACACATCTCTTCCCCTCTTTCCATCATCAAATAAGTGTATTTTCTATAACATCAAAGATTTGTAAGCATTGGATTTCCACACCAGTACTTACAGGTGACTTTCACTAGAAATCAAATGACATCTAGTTTCTTTCATTCACTTCAATGTCCATGTCTTCGTCTGGATTGCTTCAGTTATTCTAGCCATTTTCTGTAACGTTCTTGTTTATGGTTTCAAACACTTCTATAACGATGAGCGCAGCTATTACTTTCGTGTTCCACATTTTTGTTCAATTTCTCACTTCCTCTCACTTTTATTCTCTGCTCTGTCAGAACACGATTTGCCTACTTACACTATTCGGACTATTATCCTCATCTTCCTTGCCATATTCACAACATATGATTGGAATTTCGAACCAACATGCAATGCCTATTCCGTGTGCCATGCCTATTCCACGTGCCATGCCTCTTCTTTAACTCAACTCTCCAAGTAGCCTGGTATTGAACTCACAACTCTTTAGGTCTAGTCACTCGATCTAACTACCGCCTTTATCCACTGGGTCATGTGTCCTTAAGGGCATCTGTGTATGAATTTTTTTGACTTATAAACCTAATGTCTCAGCTCATTGTTTTTTACTATTGCTCATATTGCAATTTTTCTTGTCGGGCGTACAACTTCCGAAACGTTGTGAATATGGTAATGAAGATGAGGATAACTGTCGGAATAATGTAAATAATGTAATACCTCATCTCAGAGATATAGACAATATGACTAATATCCCACTTCTTTACGAAGACTGTTCTTGTTTTAAAAAATATTTCTAACATCAAAATCTTTCTCTAAGACAGATCACATCATTCATTTTTTTTTTTTTGGTCAACTCGCAGTTGTTTGCGTTGTTCCCAGGGAATAATTGGTCCAACCCAGTCATATCTACTTCTGTACTTTTCTCAACCGACTTGTTGTATTCACTCATTACATGTTTAATATTCTCATAATTTATCTTCACACAGTGAGGTTTATCTGGAGTCCTACATCTTGGAATACTTGATAGAGAATTCTTATTTTTTATTCAAGATCATTCTTTTCTTAACTATGAGTACCTCTGTCATCCGCATAACTTTCCGCATCCTCTGTACATTGGCCTTGAGAGGGGAAACAGGAATGTTGTTTTTTATTAGTAGATTCCCTTGGTATATAGTATGGAATATTTAAGTAATCAGTGACCATCTCTTCACATCTGTGCCTGTATACACACAGTGCATAGTCTAATGAGAGTGATGTCTACATAATTTCTACTAGAGATTTAAAGAATATCCTGGAGTTGTTTGCAGACATATACGCCATAATCATACACCTTACTGGAGTGAAATCTAAACTGAGTCTTGAGGAGTTGATTTTTATAGAACGGGTTAATACAATGTTTATTAGTACCTTTATCATAATGGATCCAACTGTGATACCTCTGTATTTGTGAGGGTCTTGGGAGTTAGCTTTTTGTTTCCATATTTCATTAATGCGCCATGCTCTTCTGTTTCCAGACATCGTTCAAGAAATATAGAAAGTTGTTTCTAAATCCGGGGAGAGGTACGCTCATTTCAAAAGTTCACTCTCAATGTTAATTAATTCCTTATTATTTTTAACTTTTTTGATAGCTTTCTTTACTTCCCCGTCATTTGGTGATAGACATTGTTATACTCGAATGTATATCGGAGCAAGTTTTAATTCCTCGGGTTTAATATAGTCAGGGTTGAAATATGATAAAGAGTGCATTTTTAGACAAGAACATCTCTGTTTTGGTTTCGATTGTTGGATGCTATCATGATTTTTCTCTTTTCTCCGCATTTCAACAAAATGTCTGTAATATTTAGCTTCATTCATTTGGCTCCCGTTTTTTTATATATTGCTTTCTTGAAGCGTTAATTAGTGGGTTTTTTCTATTTTCTTTGATAATTGTTTCGTATACTCTCTTCATTTTTCTTTCTCTTCTGCTTATTTCTTTCTAGTATCAATCATTACAAGTCATTATTGTCGTTCTATGTTGTTTTTCGTCGAGATATTTTAGGAAGTATCTGACATGCTTCGGCTAACGAGGATAAATTAACATTATTTAAGTCTTCTCTGTTTTTATGGCCGAGGTTTAGCGACGTCAATCTTGATTGTATTTCATCATAGAATTCTTACCTTATATGTTCATTTTTAGCACTTGGATATTATAACGAGGTGTCGTTCGTGATTTATGCACTCGGAAGTGGACTATTTTGTTCCCGGTGTTGTAAGATTTGTCACAAGAAGTTGTGATCAGATTCAACGAAAGAGTTATAAACTTTGACATATGTGACACATTGCCTAAGCCAAGAATCTAAGATTCTGAAGCCAATAATCTTTTTGGTTCCTCCATTCGGGCTATGTCATGTGATTCAATGTTTCATGGGGTGGTCAAACAATGATTTTTAGGATGTAGTAACTTTTGAGTAACAAGAGCTATGCATTCTTGCTTGAGACTTATGTTAATGGGTAGACATGTTTATAGTAATTCCTAGTTATTTATTTTTTTGTTTTCAATTTATGGATATCAGATGGATATGTTCAGAGTGAAATGATATAGCGGCATATATGCTCAACTCAGACACATATATACAGGGTGAGATGGATAAATTGTCGTCTAAATTATGCAGAAATGAAAATAATATTGACATCTCATTTTAATAGAAATATCATATACCAATATTACGCTAAAATATCTTCAAATAATAAAGAGTAAATTTATTCAATAAAATCATCATTGGCTTCAATCACGGCCTTCACACGACTTCAGAATCTCCTGCATCTTTTAAGAACTGTCTTTTTGTTTAAGTTAGTGAATGCCGCCATAATCCTTGCCTTCAATTTATCTTTGGTGTTATAATGAATTTTGTTGGTCTCTCGCTCAACTGCGCCCCAAACAAGGGGTTTGAGTCTGGGGTATTAGATAGCCAGATGTAAAGGGTGATGCGATCGCATTAATTGTCTGACAACAATGACTGGGTTATCCTGCTTGAGTGGCATGGTGCAGAGTCCTCTCGCCAGATATAGGTTTTTTCTACAGTCACCCAGGGCACTTGATATAGGCCTCTGTCTTGATTCTGAGGCCCTCATCAACAAATTCGGGCATTCTTTTCTTATCAGAACGATAAGAGTATGTTTTCCAATCTGCCGTACCGTCGTAATCAGAATTAAACTCATCCAACTCTTTCTGAATCTTCTGCACCGTCCTCAAATTGACACACACACTCTCTGAAAGGTTGGTATTGGAGCTTCCGGTGCGAATTCCAAGCAGTACAGCAGGCCGTTTCCAAATTTCTGGTGGAGTAATTTGCGCCATAGTGCCCTTTTTCTCACAGATGGTGCCCAACTCATCCTAATATACTGTGCAGTCGACAAAATAAAAAACAAACAACATATATGCACGAAATTAAAAATATAAAATGACGACAATTTATCCATCGCACTCTGTATAAGTAAGCACACAACTATTAACAAACTCAAACAAATACAAAGAAACTGGATAATTATGTTAGATTTTACATTTGATAAAATGATGTTTTATGTGCCGTGTCCCTTCAGAAAGTAGGTGATCTCAGTCCTTCAAACCTTCTTGTCCCTTGTAGCTCTTAATAAGTTTTGTCCTTTTGTCATTCTCCCAAGCCCTGTTCTACTATCCATTTAGTCAAGCCCATCAATAATGTTACGCGCTGCTTTCCTCTGTCCCTCTTTCCCTCAATCTGTCCTGTGAGTATCAGATTTTCCAAGCCCCCCCCCCCTTCCTCATTACGCGTCCCAGAAATTTCAACTACCTTTTCCTGATGTTAAGAATACGTTTTCTTTTTGTTTCCATTTTCTCTAAAATTTCGTCGTTGCTCATATGTTCGGTCCATGGTATCCTCAGCATCTTTTTGTAGAACGACATTTCTGTTGCTTCAAATCTCTTCTTCATCTTTGAAGAGATTGTACAGCATTCGCTGCCATACAAGAGGATAGATATCACGTATGACTTTATACTCATTGACAATTACTAACATATGGAAACAAGAAAATTAATTCGCCGTTCATTTCACAACACTCCGTGTTTCCGGAACACAAGAGCTATCGGATTTCGAAAGGGAGACGTTTATTCGTGGGCAATCCAGAAGTCAAATGAGCCAGTGTCAATTAATGCGTCGCATATCAGCTCAGAAGAATCCGAGAGCAAGATAAATAAAGTAAAATACATAAATGTCTGAAACGATTCCCATTGTTAAATGAAAGTCGCTTAATGTATAAATCGCAGGAATAATATCGAATATAGTTGTTTTGAATTGCAAGAGAAATGACTCAATTTCATACTAATATCTTTGTGCGTGCAGTATAACTTTTGAATATCCCAACAAAAGAAACAGCTGATCTGTTAAGTTTAATGACAGAATATATACACCTTCAAATCTTCGCAAAGCATATGCACAACATTTGTGTAAGGGAAGATCATTGACTTTTATTGAACGTTAAATAAAATCTTAAAAACAGACGTCTCTTTATACTTGTTATGTCCCTGTAAAACAAACTGATATAATCATGAAATGTGACTAAGAAATCATATATATATATATATATATATGTACATATATATTTATATTTATATGTATATATATTGGACGTCTCCACACCTTTTTTGCGCATAACCGTCTGCTAGGGCAGCTATCCCTGTCGCAGACACCTATTCAGGCACATTTGAATTTATTCAATACCCCCAATGCCCCCTATTCTTTTATTGTCTCTTCTCATTAAAGTCTTCTCATTCTCTTTTACTGTCAGTAACTCCTGGCGTATTAGTGGCATCACAGACTTACCTGAGGATAAATCATATATATATAGAGAGAGAAATCTAATTGAAGTAATAAAACAAAAAAACATTAATATACAACCGGGTGTGTCTGATAATTTTAATTTTTTAATTTCTCAATATTTTTATTGTTCAAAACATGTATGTGTGTGTGTGTGTGTGTGTGTGTGTGTGTGTGTGTGTGTGTGTGTGTGTGCGTTGAAATACGATGTGTATTGAAAATTTCTGGGACACACCAACCTGACAAAATCTGAAAAAATGAATAAATATATTTTTGGGAAGGGCATCTTTGTCGGGCTGAAAATGGTTTTGCATTTTTGATCCTAGGATTGGCCATGTTTGAAGACAACCCAACCATTTATGATGTACTTAAAACTATTTGATTTCAAAAGCCAAGTGCTTCCCACTTATTCTGATCACATTACCAACTTGTGATAATGACATCAATTAATGTATCTTCTTAATGCTAATGTTGCTACCACTGTTCTATTTTTATTTCAACTTCTTCCGACGCTATTCATTTAGGTGCACGTGTCTTGAAACTCTAGCAACTAGATACATTGAAAATGGACGGAAGCCTATGTGCAATACTTCCTTTCTCTTCTCCCATTTGACTGTCCAGTCGGTCATAATGATTCAAATAAAACCCCGCCAGCAACAGTTGGTCAAACTGCGGACATCATTAAACGGCCTCTAAGTTAACGCGTTTAATAAGCATATCAAAACGCACTTACAAAAATTAAACTTATCGTTCAAAAGTTTACTACGAATATGAATTTGAAGCCTCATGTAAATTAATATTATTCCCTACCTTCATTACTGTAGCTTATAATTTTAATTCAAATAGTCGCTTCTGTCTACACCAATATTATTTCCGCAAATGACATTATTATTATTATTATTATTATTATTATTATTTTTATTTCCTTTGATATCTGGCGTTTACACATTTTTTTCCGGGTCCCGCCCAGGGACCTAAGGTTAGAAATGGCATCATGACACTTTCCACTGCAAAAAAAATAAAAAAATAATTGCATAGATAAAGCCCTTCGTAAAGTGTGGGCTGTACTTGTCAGAACATTTTTTCGTATCTCTTTGAGGCATGGACTTCCAGGGATCCCTTCAATCAGCCTACTGGAATCTTTTCCAACCAGTCCAAGGGCTCCAACTACAACAGGAATTGTTGATGTTCCCATGTGCCACATTTTTTAGATTTCTATTTCAAGGTCCTTGTATTTTGACAGTTTTTCGAATATCTTCAAAGACACATTGCAGTCTGCAGGGACTGCCATATCAATAAGGAGGCACTTATTTTGTTTGTGGTCTTTAATAACAATGTCTGGGCGGTTGGCTTTGATTGTTCTGTCAGTGTGTATTGTGTAGTCCCATAGAATTGTAACAGGTCCTATCTCCGTAACCGGGTCAGGGTGGTGTTCGTACCAATTTCTTCCAGTTTCCTTCCCATAGGAGTTGCAAATTTTCCAGTGCAGATATTGGCCCACTCTGTCATGCCGGGTTTTATATTCAGTGGGTGCCAATATCGTGCAACCTGATATAAGATGATCAATGGTTTCTGGATATTTGTCACAGAATCTGCATCTTGGGCTAACACAGTATTTTAGTATATGTGCTTGATAATTCCTAGTTAACAAGCATTGGTCTTGTGCAGCAATGATAAAACCCTGTTTCACCTTTCAACCCTGCACTACGTAGCCACTGATGGGTGCGGTTTTTGTCTACGTCAGCTTGTTTGGTACGGGCAGAGTATTGGCCATGGAGCGGTTTATTTTGCCATTGTTTCTTTATCTGGTCGGTCGCATTTCTCTTTGCATTCTTTTTTAAGTTTTTTGCAGCTTCAGCCGGTGTACAGTGATGTATTTGAATTTTTGTGCCCATTTGAAGCTCCTTTCTGAATTTTTCGGCTTCCTTTACTACAGAGTAGAGACATTTACTACTTTCATATTCCTTGACACATACCATCATCCAGTCTTCTGTATTTTCCAAGTATCTTTGGAGGCCAATTGTTGTACTTTTGTAGGATAGTTCTAGTTGAACTAGTCCTCTGCCTCCTTCGGATCTGGGCACATACAGTCTTCGTTGTTATTATTATTATTATTATTTTTATTATTATTATTATTATTATTATTATTATTATTATTAACACTTAAGAGAAGAGCACGAATTAAGAAAAGAAGAAGAAAAGCAAAAGACAGTGTTTGATTATGTAAACCAATATTTCGACATTATGTCTCTCTTCAAGTTACGTCCTGAGTATGAGGATAAACTACATCCGCGTCTTAGGTAAGACGATAAACTAAGTCCAACAGCAAGGTCTCTGATCGGTTTTGAGGAGCGTGGAACCACCTTTTAGTTGCTGGTGCTCCCAGGTCCATCCTGACCTAGGGTGGTAGCATTTGTTAGGGTCCCAGCCATGGTTAAATACTTAACCCCGAAACTGGAGTTAAAACACTATGAAAGTGTAAAAATAGGTTTTAATACCAGAAATACTTTGTAAAAATTATTACCAACATTAATTTGTTTAAGAAACATTATTAACAGCAATATATTATTTCCAGCATATACATATTTTTTGAAAAAAATCGGCTATACATTTAAAAAAAAAATTACCAACAATACATTTTTGAAAAAAATATTACCAGCAATAAAACAATAAAAATCTTTTGGCATTAAATAACCCATTGAGGTTGATATGCCGTAAAACAAGACAAACCGAACCATACCAAATCTTCAAGTTAAATTTGAAAATATTTTTCTCATATAAAATATATAAATCTATAAAAATTATGTCTTTGTACAAATAAATATTGTTTAACATTGTCAAACACTGTTTTAACTTTCCTTTTTCTTTTGCTTTCTTAAATTGCGTACTTTTCTTAAGTGCTAATAATAATAATAATAATAATATACAAAATGATTGACGTAACTCTTCCCATATTTTCAACATTTACGAGAAGTACGCGATTTAAGAAAAGAAAAAAACACTTGACAATGTTAACCAATATTTTGACAGTATATGTGTCTCTTTCAAGTTAAATTTTTAAAAAAATTTCAAGTATAAAAACATAAAAATCTACAAAAAATTATATCTTTGTACAAACGTTGCTTGTCTTGTAAGGGAAAAAATGGCTATAGTGGTAATCAATGCATCAAAACGAATGAAACGCCGCCAGCGTGAAAGCATGCAACTGAAATATATATAATATGATGGTAACCTTCCTCATTTTGGATTTTCTTGAATTTTCTTTTCTTAAATCTCGCTGTCAATTATTATTATTATTATTATTATTATTATTATTATTATTATTATTATTATTATTATTATTATTCCCGGTATTATAATGAAATTATCTAATCAAAGTACCAGATATGTTTGTCCATATTAGCTAATCTATCATACCCAAATATATATACAATCCTAGTATTAACCAGTTTGAAGCTATGGAAAAAGGGCGTATCTGAAAGGACATGTCGCTAATGGTAAAGAATTAACCTGTGAAATATTAAGGTCTCAAAGAAACATACAAGCGGCTAAAGAATGTAAACTGTTTCCACTATTGTGATTTCTTCCTTTATGTTCAGCTAGCTTCCTTTTTATATACAGTAATGTTTTCTACTTTAGCTAAAGTACGTTTGTAATGTATTTTAATGAACTGGTAGCCTCTTTCAAATATTACATCCTTAAATACAATAACATATTTTCCTGAATATGCCATACTGTAAAGGAGGTGCGTTTTTGACAGATAGATACAAATAATTATGTATGCGTGTGTGTGCTTGTGTTTGAATGGATATATGTGTAAAGAGAGAGAGAGAGAGTGACAGAGAGTGACAGAGAGCAACCTACAAGGAAGCTTGTATAACGTGCTAGGTGTATATATGTATATTGACCGACCCTTAATAATGTTTAGCATCTTAATCTTGGAGGCCTTTCTAGTGAAATACGCAATATCAGCCTGAAGACTTAGCGTACCTTAGTTGTTCAAAGCATTCTCAATGGATTTATTTCTTTAAGTCAGTCTGCATGCGTCTCCTGAGATGGTAGGTGTCGACGATGATTGAGATAGTTTCACGCTCTAACAGCAATGTCATAAGACAATTCTCGCGATTTGTCACTCGTTTGTAGATGATGCGACGTGTTGATTAAAGGATACGCACGGTATTGCTTTGTTTTCTCTCATTTTTATAAATCATGATAAAAAAATAATTATAAAATTAGTAGACTGATTAAAATCTTCTGAGAATTTTTTTTAATAGGCAAAAAGTAGCAAATAAAATAGTTCGACGTTAAATGATTAGCTTCTGTTTTAAGTTGCCTAGTCGGGCTGAAGAAAAAATCGAAGAAAGTGGAAATTGTTACTGAGAAGGAAAATTGAAAAAACATTAATAATGCTAATAAAAAGAAAAGGTTCATGAAGTGTTTTCTAATGAAACGAGGTAAGGGGAAATTGGACAAGGAAAACAAGAAGACAGAGAAGCAGACAGGTTGAAGACAAAAAAAAGGCAAATGGATAATAATAATAATAATAATAATAATAATAATAATAAATGCACCAGACATCACTCTCATAGCGTCTGATCTTGATTAATTGAAGGTGTTGCTTGTGAGTTGCATAACGTTTAGGGGTTGATACATTATGAATCTGTTGATGAGTTGAAGTAGTGGGAGTCATATCTAAATAATTGAGAATAGCATCAATCGTCTGTGTGAACTGGTGACACGGCACAAAAGTATTTTTGACTAGGCCATACGAACGTCATGAAGGGTTTATTAAACTTCGCATATTTTCCTCTTTGTGGACGTACTACTCTCTCACCAAAATAATGATAATCACGAAATTAAAAATGGAATAGAAAGGGAGGAAAAAAGAAGGAGAGGAATGTAGAAAGAGAAGGTGAATTGAAATAAAAGATATAGAAGAAGAACAAGAAGAAGATCATGTTGCGTGAACTAGAGGTTGTTTCTGTTTTTAAGATTGAAGGATGAAGTGGCCAACACAACTTTGGAGTCGCATTTAGATCGAAGACGGAATGGTTTCCCCGATCTAAAGCTCTTTCTAACAGTTCCTTACCTGCAAGGTTATGCGATACCTTTATCAAAACCTGTCGCTCTATCGTGCACATTTTATCCATCCACAGGTTGTATGAAGTTAAAAAAGGAGCCCTAATAACAGAAAAGGAAACATACTCCAAAGATGGAGTTAATACGTTAGAGAACTATTTCACGATGAGAAAGCGAAACCAGCAATACGAAAAATACTATATCACAGAAATAATAAAGGAAATATACGACAATGGCGAGATACTGGAGAATCTCAGTAGACCCATCTTCTTAGCGCTATATAAGAAATCAGAAGCGAACGAATGCGAGCTCCATCGGGAGATTAGCTCAATTAACCACATAACAAAGTTAACAATTCTAATACTAATGAAGATATTGCGAAGCAGAATTAGAGTAAAAATAAAACAAAATGCGGTTTTGTCAAGAACACGGGAGCAAGAAATGCTATATTTATGATTAGAATGATATCGTAGAAAACAATAAAAATGCAGAACTTCTGCTTTATAGATTACGCAAAAACATTTGACAAGGTATGGCACAACTGAACTTGAACTGCCAAAAAGACTAAATATATTTGGAAATATGTTAGAATAATCAAGAACCTATATCGGAAAAGCAGCCTGCCTGTTAATAGAAAACGGTATAGGTACGCAAGAGTAGAAAGGGCCGTAAGACAAGGGTATGTCTTCTCACCAGATATGTTTAACCTCTACGGCAATAAGCTTTAAAAGACATTTTTAAAGACACAAAAAAATATTTCCTTTATTTTGCAGTTATAAATTTTCCAGTTCATTTTATTATTTCAACTTTAACAGTTTTTCTTCCACACTAAGATTAAACTGATTTTAATTCAGCAAGTTATTGCCTAAAACTTAAAACTTATTCTCATCTAAACAAAAGTTATTGTATGAAAGATCAATCAAAATAATTTCCGATATTTTTTTAAATGAAACCTTTTAATAAATAACTTCAATCAGAGACACAATAAGTATAAAACTATTTTAATTTCTGTTGAATTTCTGGTATGATGAGTTATCATTATACACATTTTTGTTTACATTCTTGCTAATCTCCTCATCTATTATATTATTATCAGAACGTTTCGATAATTGTTCCCTTTGGCCTTCTTCAGGTATTTCGTGATCTAAGTAACCTTCAGTGGATATTAAACTGAAATCTTTTTCTTAATCTACGGGAGAAGGTTGTCTTTATTCTGCTGTCCGTATGTAGGTATATATTGCCTCGTTTTTATTTTAGTACAGCTCAATTATTGTTCGCCTTGAGTTTAAATCTTCACTATTCCGCCCAGGGATTGAACTCGCAATTATTATGTTACTATGTCAGTGGGACGGGAACAGTTTATGAAATTTATGCCCTCACTCTCTGATGTGAATGTAGGAATAAATGCATAGAAAAAAAATAGAAAAATTAAGGAAAGTTTTAGAATGAACGCGAAGAATGCTTCTTACCGAAATGGCAGTGGGCTCATCAATGACGAAGCAGGCAGCGAATAACGACGTCGAGCAAAAGACAATCTAACGCGGGTCTTTCTTTGCTGTTTTCATGACAGTCAGAAGCAGAACATTGGAGAAAAAGATTCAGCCATATGAATTTATGGAAGAAAAAGGTAGGTAAAACTTTGTTCCTTCCAAGAGTCAGGAAAATAGAGCATTATGAATTCAGAGAAAAACTCTTCCAACAAAGAATTTTAGGCAACTAGTCGAGATGATTCTATAGTATATGAAAAAAAGTAGGAATTTGATTGTTGTTTAGGAAAATAAGAAAGGGTTAAAATCTTTATTTTTGACCTCAATTATATTGCTTAAGCTAAAACATATTCGATGTTTTAACAGACAATATGAAACCTTCTATCGACTCAGTTTTACAGGCTAGCCTATTCCGAAAGGGATCTAAGAAATTTAAAACATACAAGTTGATTATTTAAATTAAATATTGTAAACAATAAAAAACATAGATAATATCTATGTAACCGATAATATTACGCAGAGAATGTATTAAATATGTCAGAACTTACATTTTCACACACACAAATATACACAAATGCACACAAGAATACATATATATATATTAGCCCTATCACTGATATTGAGCTCTTTCCAATAAGTACCGTGCATATATAATATATAAATAATATATATAAAAATTGCATATATATATATTTTTGTCATCCACACACAGACTGTTTCGCTGTTTCACAGCTCATCAGTGTGGCTAGACGTCCAGGATCGAAACCCGACTGAATTTGCGTCAGTCGGGACTTCTACCACTAAGCCGTTGGCGCACGGCGGGAATGAAGGTGAATTTTAGCGTGTTTATTTTTAGATTTAGATGAACACACAGTGACTGACAGTGACTCAATTCTGCCGAAGAGTCGTGCAATATTAGCTTAAATAGTCATTGTTTTCAAACCCACACCTCAAACCAAAGACCTCAACCGAAATTAATTTTTCAGGAGCCAATATATATATATATATATATATATATATATATATATAGCCACACTGATGAGCTGTGATACAGCGAAACAGTCTGTCTGTGGATGACTATATATATATATATATATATATATATATATATATATATATATATATATATATATATATATATATAATGGTGGTACTCGTTTGGAAAAACCTCGGATAGCTAAACTTGCAGTAGAACAAATTGGTACCCGAGGAAAAATGGGGAATAAAAAAAAGAAAGAACCAAGAACATTAAAACAAGGCGAAAACAATCGTCCAGTGGTTAAGCTCCAAGTCCAAAGAAAAAAAAAGTAAAGTGCTCAATACACTAAGTAGAGCAAAACCTAAGATAATCCTAAGGTGCCAAGCAAACCTACCTAGGTTTCACCTAAACGGATCTTTAGGGATCCTGGCTGAAAAAGGAACATTACGATGGGTTAATCATAGTAGACAAATGTAACCTTAGAAAATGCGACGTAATTCGTAAGAAATTACACAGGTTATTTTTTTAAAAATTTGGATTCAAATTGGACATACAAATACACTTAAAAGTCACTCACTACTTAGACGTTACACTAGACCTACATGATGATAGTTTCGCCATATAGAAAAAATAACCAACAACCACAATATATTGACGTAAATTCCAACCACCTTAAATATATTTTGAAACAAATACCTAAAGGAATTAACCACAGATTGTCCATTAACTCATCAGGAGAAGGTAGGCTTTCCTACCGCCCGGTCTACACTCCTTCCTCTTCTATTGGACACGAGTAGAGGCCCAAACTTTGTTTCGTGTTTAGGAAGGGGTTCCCGGATCTCTCTCTCTCTCTCTCTCTCTCTCACTCTTTCTCTCTCTCTCTCTCTCTCTCTCTCTCTCTCTCTCTGGCCTCTGTACTGGTGCCGCTGTGTTTCTCCCGTGATGCGTGTAGTCTGTGGCATTGCCTGTTCATTCTGAGGGTACACGGTTGACAGTTCCCTGGTTGCTGTTTCCGACTGGTAGTTAGGAGCCCTAACTCTTGCGTAGCGTCTTGAGCGGCCGCTCTGATCAACAGTTGCATAATATCGGGGTGTCTGTAGTGCCATGTCGCGCATGGATAGGTGTCCCTGCAGTCATCTCCGGTGGGCAACCCTGAGGCCACATTATGAATCAGGCTGTGCCAAACCCCCTCTCTGCCCGCGTCATGGGTGATAACCGTCGGCTTCCTTTAACTCAGGCCTTCTCTTTTTCCAAAACCAATTACCCACATGAATAACAAAAACCAGAAATATAAACCTAAACCAGCCTTCCAAAAATCACCCAAACCTCTAAATATCTCCTTCTCTAACATCCGCGGCATTAGAACCAACTTCTGCAGCGTTGAGTCTTTCCTCATAGCTAAGTGCCCGGATATACTCGCCCTGTGTGAGACCACTCTTGACTCCTCTATCCCTTCCTCTGATCTCTCGATCCCTGGATACCTCCCTCTCCTCAGAAAAGACTCTCTAACCCACATGCATGGCCTGGGTGTCTACGTCAAGGACCATCTCCCTCTGGCTAGAGAGTGCTCTCTCGAATCGCCGGATCATTCGTACTTGTGTCTCCGGCTATCTCTTCTCAATGCTGTAAGCTATCTTTTCTTCCTCTACCGCTCTCCATCCTCTCAGGACTGTGGGATACTCGATGTCATTTCTGACAGCATAGATAGGGCCCTCTCTGTCCATCCGTACGCTCACATATTTGTGTTTGGCGATTTTAACGCCCATCACAACCAGTGGCTAAAGAACGCTACCACTGACCTCGCTGGCATACATACTCTCAACTTTTCAATCTCTCAATCCCTCACCCAGATAATCGATTTCCCCACGCGTTTTTCCTACAATCGTGACTGTAAGGCCTCACTCCTCGACCTGTGTTTTACCTCCATCCCTGAGTCTTGTAGTGCCACGCAGCTCTGTCCTATCGGTAACTCCGATCATGCTGTCTTGTCTGTTAGCATCTCCTTCAGCCCCCACCCCCTGCAAAGAGCCTCCTACCACCAGAACCACATTCTGCTACCAACGGGATTACTGGGACTCGT
This sequence comes from Acanthosepion esculentum, assembly GCA_964036315.1. NCBI lineage: Eukaryota > Metazoa > Mollusca > Cephalopoda > Sepiida > Sepiidae > Acanthosepion > Acanthosepion esculentum. The sequence goes on along the minus strand of OZ038499.1, from coordinate 70,075,467 downwards.
TTCGTGACTTCCTCCGTGATGTCCCCTGGGATGCTGTATTTAAACTCCCCACTCATGATTGTGCTTCTGAGTTCTCTTCCTGGATTAAAGCCGGTATCGAAGCTTTCATCCCCTCCAGGAAATTCAAGGTCAAACCGCGCTCCTCCTCCTGGTTCACAGCTGCTTGCTCAGCCGCCATTGCCCATAGGAACCACTTCTTCCACCGTCTTCGTAGTGATATGTCCGACTCCAACAGACGTCTATTTACCTCGGCACGCAATGAGTGTAAGCGTACCCTCGACGATGCCAAGTCACTATTTGCTGCTCGGATGAAGGAACGTATTGCATCCCGCAAATTTGTCTCCAAGGACTATTGGCGCCTCTGCGAGAGCGTTCTGAATAGTAACAAACCCTCCATTCCTCTCCTGTTCAATCAGTTTGAGGTCCTGACCACCTCTGCCGACAAGGCCGAATGCTTCGCTCGGAAGTTTTCTTCCAATTCTACGCTTGACTCTTCAGGGGTACCCTTGCCCGATTTCCCTCCCAGAACTGAGACCCTCCTGGACGGCTTGCACATAACCCCGTCGTCGGTACTGGGCATTATTTCTAACTTAGATCACCACAAGTCTACCGGTGGTAACGGAATACCAGCCATTGTCCTGAACTGGCGCCTGCCCTCTCTAAATTGTACAACCGCTGCCTCATGGAGTCCTGTTTTCCTGACTGCTGGAAGTCCTCAACCATTGTTCCTGTCTTTAAGAACTATGGCGACCCCTCCAACCCTTCCAATTACCGTCCTATCAGTCTCCTGCCCCTCTTCGGCAAAGTCTTCGAGGCCATTATCAACGCCGAAGTGATTAATCACCTGATATCCCACGATCTGCTCTCAGACAAGCAGTACAGTTTCCGCTTTGCCCGATCTACTGCCGATGTGCTTACGGCCATCACTGAATTTGTCTACCAAGCTATCCATAATAACGGTGAAGCTCGTGCCGTGGTCCTTGACATCTCCAAAGCATTCGATAGAGTTTGGCATGCCGGACTCCTTCGCAAGCTCCAGTGTTATGGTATCACAGGTCGATTGTTTGACCTAATACAATCGTTTCTGTCAAACCGGGATTTGAAGGTTGTTCTCAGTGGATTCATCTCCAACTCCTATCCCACTAACGCAGGTGTTCCTCAAGGCTCCATCCTTGGTCCTACTCTGTTCCTCATATTTATAAACGACCTTCCTGACGCCATAGACTCCCAAGTTGGTATCTATGCTGACGACACCACTATTTACTCCTGCCTCAAACACAAATCTAGTGAGGCGGACAAAATTAACCTGGCAGCTCAAATTGAAAAGGACCTCCAATTGGTTGTGGACTGGGGAGATAAATGGATGGTCAACATTAACGCCTCTAAAACAAAACTGCTCTCTATTAACCACCACAAGGATCCATCCCTGCATCCCATTAGAATGTCTGAGGACCAACTTCTCGAGAGCTCCTCTCTGCGGCTGCTTGGTCTCACGCTGTCCGCTGATCTGAGATGGAACAAATACATCGAGTCAGTTGTATCATCCACCGCAAGGAAAGTTGGTTCCCTGTGCCGAGCCAGGAAATTTTTCTCCCCGGAATCGATCATCCAAGTCTATAAATCGACCATTCGCTCTTGCATGGAGTATTGCTGCCATATATGGTCTGGGGCCCCTGCTGGTTGCCTCAGGGTTCGTGATAAGATCCAGAGACGGATATGCAATGTGATTGGCCCTGATCTGTCATCTCGTCTGCAGTCGCTCTCTCACAGACGCGATGTTGCCTCGCTCTGCATTTTCTACAAGTACTTTCACGGTAATTGCTCCGAGGAGTTGCTTTCGCTTGTCCCTAGGCCTCATGAATTTAAACGTCCTACGAGGCTGGCATCCCGTTCCCACCCCTTCACCGTTGAAACTGTTAGATGTAGACGTCTCTTCTACTCCAATAGCTTCATGTCTCGCACATCTCGCCTATGGAACTCCCTTCCCTATTACTGTTTCCCTGACAAATACAATCTCCAACGGTTAAGTGTAGCGTCAATCGTCATCTCCAGTTGCCTTGATTTATCCACTTCTCCACATCCTTTCATCTTTCATTCCTATCTGCTCTCGCTCCAAATCTTCTGTAACCCCCTTGCCTTGATCGACCCTCCGTCTTTCTCTTTCTCCACATCCTCTCCTTTACCACTCCTATCTGCTCTTCCTCCAACCCTTCTGTAACCCCATGCGTGATAGTGGCCTCCAGCCTTTCTTGGGGTGATACGCTTAAAAAAAAAAAGGAAAAGATAATAACATCTTTAATAAAAATAAACTAATTTATGAAAAAGCTTTAAAAAGTAGTGAACATTTGAAGTAAATTAACATATATCGACACGAATAATTCCCCCAAAATGCAAAGTGAACATAAAAATAGAACTAGAAAAATAACACCCCGCCCCCATATAATTTAGCGGTGAAACCAATATAGGTAAAATATTTTTCAACTTACTTAAAAAGAACTTCCCACAGGCAAATATGTTGCATAAAATTTTCAACGTCAAACTAAGTTATAGCTGTATGCCTAACATGACTAATCTAATTAATAAGTATAATAGGAAAAAAATTAAAGACAAATCACGCACCACCCCCCAAGTGTAATTGTAGGAATAAGGAAACCTGCCCTCACGATGGCAAGTGCCAACAAGAGTGCGTGGTTTATCAAGTAAAAATACACAGAAATAAATTGAACAATATTGACAAGAACCCTAAAGTTTATATAGGATCCATCCAGAATAGTTTCAAAAAACGATATTATAACCACCTCAGTAGTTTCAATAGCGAAACCTATAAACATAGTACTACCCTCTCCAAATATATATGGAAGATCAAACAAGAAGATAATAAGGACCCTATTTTGAAATGGGAAATATTAAAAAAATGTTATAAATATAAGGCTGTTCTGTTCTCTATGTACGGAGGAAAAACTAGCTATCGCTAACTACAAGGAATCTAAAAATTTATTGAACGAAAAATCGGAAATTCTTAGTAGGTGTAGGCACAGGAAAAGCTGGTTATTAGAATAGTTTTTTTTTTTTTTGTTGGTTGTTCAATAAAGTACATACCCTACCCCTGTTGTTTATCTTTTTTATTTATTTTTTAATTTTTTTTTAATTTTATTTATTTATTTTTTTTTGTCCCGGGGTCATGGTTATTTTTGGTTTTAACAATAAATACTGTTCCATAATGTTCCTTTTCAGTCAGCTTCCCTGAAGATCCGTTTAGGTGAAACCTAGGTAGTTTGCCTGGTTCCTTAGGATTATCTTATCTATCTATCTATCTATCTATCTATCTATCTATCTATATATATATATATATATATATATATATATATATATATATATATAGCTTAAAACTATATTTCTTATGATATATATAATGAAAAAAGGAATTAATAGATTATATTTTTAATCTGACATTAGTTCTTTTCACTCCAAACGTTATTTTAGTATATGTTGTTGACACCTGCTCGCATCCGGGCATCGTTATCCTCTCTTCCTTTCTCTCTCTATAATGGCAGTGTCGAATATGGCCGGGAATCAAAGAGAGTTGTGACGAGGCCATTTGCATGAATTTGATTTTGGTGGACATCTCTGCGCGGCGGAGAAGCCCGCACACTTGGCCAGATGCGTATCCCTTGCGGCTCAAAGGGGATTCAGATAGGCGAGATGTGACAAACTTGGTTGCATCAGGCTGTCGGATGCTTCGTCTATTAATATCTTGGTTAGGCCAGCCCAACTGGCGCTTCTCTTTTCCGCCGGTTTGACCGTTGAGATCGTGCAGATCTTTGCCTATTCCGACGTTGAGGTCTTCGAGGGTTGATCGCATTCAGTCTTGTCCTTCCAATACAGCCTTACCGCCATGGGTGGCCCTACAGGGGTTGGAAATCCAGACAGCTTCGCCCTTGGGATCACTTGGACAAGTAAGCCCTCTAACATGACAAGGAACGACCATGTACATTTTACAATGGATGTCGAAGTGAACAATTCGTACCTCTTTGACTTATTACTTTAATGACAATAATAGAAACGAATCAATAAATAAGTATAAAACTAATAAAAATGTAAAATTATCATTAAATACACGAGAACATTTTTTATTATTGTTTTGCTAAAAATAAATACTTGAGAGATAAATAGTTGATACAAATGTTTTTAAACATGTGAATAACCGGCTTTTGTAGCCGAAAGATATATAGAAAATATCCTCTCCGTCGAGGTTGGAACCTGCGCCATCTTTGTAGCAAAACAACCATCTGATCCGGCGTGATTAAGACTGCTTGGCCACAGCCAAGTAAGGTTCAATCGCTCTTTTAAAGAATCTCGTTCAGATCTCCTCTTAAGACCATATCTATTCAATATCGTATCTGAAATAATGTTAATAATATTAATACTACAGTAAATAAAAATAATAATGTTAATAATAATAATGTTAAAAATAATGTTAATAAGAATCATAATAATAATAATAACGTTTATGAGAATCATAATAATAATAATGTTAATAATAATCATAATGTTAATAATAATAATTTTAAAAAGTAAATAATAATAATAAATTTAATAATAAAAGTAAATAATAATGTTAATAATAATATTAAAAAGTAAGTAATAATAATGTTAATAATGATAATGTTAATAATAATAATAAATAAATAATAATGTTAATAATAAAAAGTAAATAATAATTTTAATAATAATAATAATAACGTAAATAATAATAATGTTAGTAATAATGCTAATAATAATTAAATACTAATAATAATGTTAATAATATTTAATTAATAATAATGTTAATAATAGTAAGTAATAATAATAGTAATAAAAATAAATATGCAATAAAACAGTAAAATAAAAATCAAATATAAATAAAATAATAATAATAGTAAATAATAATTTTAATAATAATAATGCTAATAATAATAGAAGGTAAATAATAATAATAATGTTAATAATAATAGTAAAAAGGAAATAATAATGATGTTAATAATAATAAAGGTAATAATAATAATAAAGTACATAATAATAATGTTAATTATAATAAAATTAAATAATAATGTTTTAATAATAATGTTAATAATAATAATTTAATAAGTAATTAATAATAATAATGTTAATAATAATAATATATAATAATGATATCAATAAAAATAAATAAGTAATAAAATAGTAATGAATAAAAATCAAATATAAATAAAATAATAATAATAGTAAATAATTATAATAATGTTAAAAATAATGCTAATAATAATAAAAGATAAATAATTATAATGTTAATAATAATGTTAATAATAATAATAAAGTAAATAATAATAATCATATTATTAATACTGCTACTACTACTACTACTACTACTACTAATAATAATAATGATAATAATAATAATAATAATAATAATAAACGTCATTGCGCCAGAAAACTTCTCATGCAGACGTGATACTTGAAAAAACTGACATAGAAGACGTGACATTCGATAGCTACCAAAAAGACAATGCGTAGACAGGGGCACAATACTATTAACACAAAAGTAAAACTCTACCACATCATGATCAAAAGATTAAATAAAATCCCAAAACCTAAATCTAATAAATTTCATTTCAAATAGCAAAACTTAAAAACGAAGAAAAATATGCGAAGGAAATCAATACAAAATAAGCAAATGAAATATCTAAATTAATCTAATAATCAAATTAAAAATCTTCAACATCTTCAAAATTTTCACTTTTCTCTAATTTCCATAATCATTCACTCGCCTATTTATAGAGCCTGCTAAAAGTTCACTGACATTGACTGGAGATCTCTTGAGACGTGAAAGTGACAGTCATCATGCAGTCTGGAGTCTTGCCAACACTGTCAATATATGAGACGTAATTATTTAATTGATAATACAACAATTTTAAACGTAGGTCTATTTTTATAGAAGTAAAGTTGCGTTTTAGAGATGTAAAGTTGGTACCCGATAATCATGTCCTTGTGCCAGATCAACCTATAAGTGACAAACATCTGTAAAGGATTATGTCTATCACGTGTTCATTTTTATTTGTGTATAAAGTTGGCTGTTCAGCGAACAAGATCGGAAAGTAAATGCGTATAACATCATGTGTTATTTCGATAGGAGTGGGCGTTTGTCTGTGGAAGCATCGAGAAATCAGTAGACGAGATTTAATCACGTATCCAAGTCTGGTTAACTTTCTCTAAATAAACGCACGAACAGCATAATAGGTGTTTACCACTCAACAAATCAAAGTACTTGTCCTATTACAATACCACCATTCCATAGAACCATTTAGGTCAAAGGTGTGTTCCTTCCGACATATATATATATATATATATATATATATATATATATATATATATATATATATATATATATATATATGTGTGTGTGTGTGTGTGTGTGTGTGTGTGTAGTTTATTATATGTTATATATATATTTATATTACATATATATATATATATATATATATATATATGTTTAAAAATATAAGCGAATGACCCTTCAACCTATTTTCTTTTTATTCCTACCAATTCAATCAAATAGTACATTAATAAAACAATCAGTTCGTATCTGCCTGTGTGATCGTAGATGTGATCTTTGTATATCTATCTAAATATGTATCTAGAGACAGGCAGGCGCGCACGCACGCGCGCGCCCACACACACACACACACACACACATATATATATTGAGGCATGTTTCATTGAATAATTTAGACAAGTTTTGTCTACTTATTTTCAACTGGATCCTTTCATATTCACGGACAAGCATTTTGGTATCATTATTGAAGGAACAGAGTAAATATGCCGTGTTTATACATATTGTATTCCGAGTTCTTTCGATATAACACAAAGCTATCTTCAGAATGTTGTTCATTGCAAGACACATATTGTAGTCTTCACCATTTTCAAAGACAAAATTGCTGTGTTCATATGAAAGTTATTTTTTTTACTTGTGAAATTAAGAATGCTGAATCAGTGCATGATCGCTTGACACCGCTTCAGGGGAGGTAACCAAGTAGAGTTTGTGAAGAGTTCTTAAGAAATATGTATAAAAACTATAACTGCAAACCTTGATATGTTAAACTATCTAATGTACACATCTTAAAACTTTTGTGCAGTTTTCATAATTAATTTTATTAGGATTTGTTTTCATTATTTTAATATAGTTAGCTTCGAGAATTTTTAGTTTATGTTTATTGTTTTCACAAAAAGTATAGAAGTATTTTCAACAACTATTTTTCTGAATTGCAATTATGAACATGCATGCTGTTCCAAATGTATAGAAATGTTGGACATATCATTCAAATAAAAACTCAGCCGCCGAGACAACTTTGTCGTATCGTGTCCAATATAAATGTGTACCAACAAGGCGATTTTCTCTCTTCCTTCAATATAATATCTTCTTACATCGTAACCAGATGCATCCTAATTATAAACAGGATGAAAAAGAAATTAAAGACGTAATTCACCAATATATATATCAGTCAATGATCCTAATAAACACCTAAGATTTATCATCTGCTATAAGAAGTTTAAAACATCTAACCTAATTATTACCAACAACGCGGGACCTCAAAAATCATCACTCTGTAAAATAACGTTGCTATGAATACGCATGCCATCTAGGAGATTGTATCTCAAACATTAATAATAAAAAATAGCATTAAATTCTTACATCGGGCTCACATGCACCACACTTTCCCGCAGCTTGATCTGCCACCTGTAGAAACTCGTCGAAAATACAATTAGCAACATAAGAAAAATATATAAAAATAAATATAAGGATAAAAGGAATATAATCTACATCATCCAATGTAAGAAAAGATTCAAAATCTTAGAAGGTATTATTATACAAAATAAAGCCCCCACATTAAATAAAATATCATTCACCAAAAAAGACGGCATCTTTAAGTCCATATGACATTTATATATATATATATATATATATATATATACATATATATATATATATATATATACCACAACACACACACACATATATATATATGTGTGTGTGTGTGTGTGTGTGTGTGTGTGTGTGTGTGTGTGTGTGTGTGTGTGTGTGTGTGTGTGTGTTGTGGGAGACACGGTGGAGTAATGGATAGCGGCTAGGATTGAGGAATTGGAGAGCCGAGTTCAAATTCCAGTCGAATCCATTACATTGACTTACGTGCTAATACCCTTGGGAAAGGTATCAATCCTCTTCTTCTCCCCCCAGCTATGAGGAGGTTAGAAGAGGATTCATAGACCGATTCTATAGCATTCGATCACAACTGGTCTACCGCAGAAAGAAATGGCAACCTACTACGGGAAAAAATCTGCCTCGCCAGTCATGTATCGAAAGATACATGATCGCCTAAGCGAGTATCGCGCATGGCACATAACTGACTGACTGATGTATGCATTACAAAAATCGCATTCTTTATGGTGCAGCCATGTTTCCAATAAATGGTACGCCTAACTATACTGGCTGCGACAATCGAAAACACATGAACAAAATAAACCAAAATTCTAAAAAATACAATAATAAATTGAATATTTATATATATATATATATACATATATATATATATATATATATATATATATATATATATATATATATAAATTAAACACACACACACACACACATATATATATATATATATATATATATATATATATATATATATATATATATATATATATATAATGACATATTTAAGCAGCGAGTATTCCAGTTCCTTTCATAGGGATGCAAGGCTCTGTCTGGTCTTCATCAATGATCTTCCCGATGACATCAGTTCTACGCAGACGACACTGTAGTAATAGTCAATAAGGCATTGATGGCAAAGTTAACCCTTCTGTCTGGAAAAGGATCTCCAATCTGTGGCTGACTGGGGCAGGAAAAGGCTTGTACATTTTAATGCCCCCAAAACGAAACTTTAACTACCATAGAGAAACTTCCCTGCCTCCTATCTTCACGAGAGCGTCTCACTGCGCCTTCTTCGTCTCACGTTTTCCACTGACCTGAGGTGGAACAACTACATTGAATCAACAAGGAACGATGGTTCTCTGAGTCACGCCAGAAGTTTTTTTCTCGTCTGAGTCCTTCTTTCACATCTATAAATCTACCATTCGTCCATGCATTGAATACTGTTGCCATATATAGTCTAGTGCCCCCGCCGTTCATCTCGCGGTTCTCGACAAAATCCAAAGAGGGATATGCAATATCCGGCAGCTCGACTGCAGTAATTTTTTCACAGAATGTAGCTTTCCTCTGTCTTTTCTACAAATATTTTCATGGCAACTGCTCTGACGAGCTATTTTCACTGGTGCCCCTACTGCTTAAATTTAAGCGTACCACTTGGTTAGCATCTCTGCCCCAACCTTTAACTGTCGAAACAGTTAAAAATAACTGCCTCTTCTACTCCAACAGCTTCCCTCGCACTTCCCGACAAAGGAACCCCCTTCCTCTTGCTTGCTTCTCTGACAACTATAATCTTCAAAAATTTAAATGTAACATCAATCGATATCTTCTGATGCCTTGATCCCCGTTCTTCTTTTTATTCTTTCCTCAATCCCCCCCATACCCAGTCTTTTCTCTTACTTTTACTCTCTGTGACCCCTTGCGTACTAGTGCCACTCCCAACTTGCCTGGGGTGAATGCTTATAAAAAAAAACAAGCACCTAACAAACACCTAGGATTTATGTCTATTATAAAAAAAATTAAGACATCTAAACATTACCAACAATACCTCATAACTCCTGCTCCACCCCATGTAAAAATAATGTTGAAATCTCATACACCCTGGGAGATTTCACGAATAATCAAAAAGCAATATTACAAACTTACATTGGAAACACATGCCCTACAGTCTCACTCAGATTGATCTGTCACCACCCTACTCAGTGAAATCAATACACACACATCAACCAGCACATCATGAACGACTAAAATGTAAATATCAACATAAAGCACACAAGAGCACTCAATGCAAGGAAAGACTCTAAACTCTAGAAGCTATTATTGTACAAAATAAATAACCCAAATTAACTAAAATATCATTCATCACAGAAGATGGTATCTTGAACAGCATATGATATAATTAACGTTCGCACATATACGTGTATGAAAAATGAATTCGTTAATAAATAAAATAAAATAAATAAATCGCATTCCTTTTTGTTCAGCCTCGTTCCCATTAGCCGTTATGCGCGATGTCACGCTAGACCATTTCAAACTCTCAGCTTTCCAAAAAATACCAGAATACAGACAAAAGAATTCTAACACATATATTCCACATTGGTTCTTGATAATGACTGCGAAAGTCGAAAGTACTTGAACAAAAATAACAAAATATGAACTTCGGACAGTTTATGCACATCTTTAAGTATTCAACCTATACAGCGATGCAATTCTGAGAGAATTAGGGATTCTACCGGGATTCAGCATTGGCGGCCGCAATCTTACCAACATAAGATACACAGATGACATGGTGCTGATAGCAGACACGAAAAAGAAACTACAAAATCTCCTGCGAGGGAGAGCAAAAAGAAGGGACTGACCATAAATTACAAGAAGACAGAATGCATGGTCATCAGTAAAAGGATGAGCCCGAAATGCGATTTACAGGTTGGGGACACTAACATCAAGCATGTGCGGAAATTTAAAAATTTGGGAAGTGTTTTGACAGAGGACGATAAGTGCGACGCTGAGATCCGAAGATGCATTAGAATGGCCAAGGATGCATTCCAAAAGCTGGGCAGAGTACTGCGAGGCAGAAGGATTTCTTTGGTGACAAAGAAAAGAGTACTGAGCTCCTCCGTGACATCTGTCCTCCTATACGGCAGCGAATTTTGGACGGCTTCCTCAAAGATGAAGAAGAGATCTGGTTCTACAGAAGGATGCTGAGGATATCATGGAGCGAGCGTGTGAGCAACAATAAGGTCTTGGAGAGGATGAAAACAAGGAGGAAGTTTATACTTAACATAAGGAAGAGGCAGATGTAATTTCTGGGACACCTAATGTGAAAGGAGTACCTGGGAATCTGATACTCACAGGTTGAATAGAGGAAAAAGAGACAAGGGAAAGCAACGCATGACATACCTGGCTGGCTTCAGCAAGCGGATGACAGAAGGTCGTCTAGGGGATTTGGCAGAGGCACGAAACTTATTGAGAGCCATAAGGGATAGGGAAAAGTGGAGAGCCATGATCACCTACATCCTGAAAGGACACAGCACATAAAAAGAAAAAGAGTCCAGGCGGGGTGGGGGTGAAACTACTATCAGCTTGGATGTGTTTACAGTCTTGGCATATGGGTTTATTGCAGGTCATATTCCCTTGTGAGTTGCTAACAGAAGTGTACTGGATGTAGTTAATGGCGTTTCGGGGGTTGGCGTCTAGCGGGGAGTGTGTTTTCGCTGAATATTTTTCTGGTCTGGTCAAATTTTAAATACTGGAAATCATTTAAAATATGAAAAAGTTTGTGAATGTTATAATTAAAATCAAAAACCATGGGAATTCTAGAATTATTCTTTTTTGTTGCATAGGTAAGAAGTGTATTCCTATTTTGTTTTTGAAAAAAATTACCTGCAGTAAATAAAAAAAATATATTACCAGCATTACATTAAAAAAATATTACAGGCAATACATTAAAAAAAAAAAATATATATATATATATATATTACCAGCAATACATTTTTTTTTAAATATATTACCAACAATAATTTTTTTTCGGCATTAAATAACCCTTTGAGGTTGATAAGCCGTAAAACAAATCAAACCGAACTGTTCCATCTATCTATGTATGTATTTATTTATCTAACATATTATCTTCATATAATATTACTGAACTGACTGTTTTTGTCTATTCTTGTCTTTCCCCTCCTTTGGTTGTCTGTTGATGCCTCCCCCGGTGCTCCCCATTTTTTAATCTTGTGCCAGACTAATATCGCGTGAGTAAATAAATACAAAATGTTTTAGAATATTCTTCTAGCAAGATAATCTTGCCAGTTATTGTAAGTGCTGAGAGTCCCAACTTCACTGGGTGTTCTTTTTGCGCTAGTCAGACTAAAGCTAATATTAGTACGTGAGTGTCCATTCGAGAATTTGGACTTATGATTGATTTCCTTCGAACTGGATCCATTTGTTGATCAATCGATCTTTTCGTGTCTCCATATTTATCTCGTGCCCATGATATCAAATTATCTGTTACTATTTACGCTGATCAGACTATTCGCTAATTAGTTCCAATTTATCTGTCTAACCTTTGCAAAAATAACAGGTCAAGCAAAATTTGTTTAGTTTATTAATCTCTCTACAGAGAGATTTGTCAGTCACATTGGATATTCGAAAGGTGTTGTAAGGTTCTCACTTTCTAGAATCTGGCCAAATATTTTTTAGGGGATAGAGAGCTTAACTGGGTCGGGAATTCATGACAATCTCACGTATATCATTGAGTCCCTAATCTAATGAGGAAAATTTATTTGAAATAAAAATATTTATTTTTAATCTAATATTCTTCCTTGTAAATGAAGTTGCTTCAATGATGAACATTAAATGCATATGTCGAATATTATTTTGTGAAATCTGTATCTATCAAGGGTCGACGAGGTACTTAAAGTTCTCCTCACGGCTCACTTCTCAAAATCTGACAAAATGACAAAGCAATACCTTCCTTATTGGATCGAAAATCTTTCAGTCCCCTCCCCTCCCCTACCTACCTACCTACCTATCTATCTATCTCAATAAGTTTATGTTTATTAATTTAACTGCTTATATATATATATATATATATATATATATATATATATATATATATATATATATATATATTAACCCGTTCATATATATTAACAAAAGAACTATATGCAATATATGTATAAACTCTTATCACCAGTCCAAGGAAGACATTTGAATCACTACCACGCAAAATACTCATTTTTATAATATGAGTATTTAAGCAGCAATCCCTCATTTATACATGTTTCATTAAAGACGACAGACAAGGTACTCCGATTAAGCTTATTATTTTATTTTTCTTCTGATCGAGCAAGTATTTTCTTTTCCGAATTCAGAGTGTGTATAAACTTTCCAAATGTTCTGTAATTCCTAGCGCTTTCGACTATACTTTTATCCATTATCAAGGATGATTTGATTTTACATTTTTAACTGAATGTATGGGTTATGTGTATGTTAGTACAGTTATAGGAATGTTTTATTTTCTGAACACAGTCAATACATTGTGTTTGTAGCTGATATCATTGAGAGTTGTCTTTTTTCTTTTTTATTATTAAGGTTTCCATTATTTTTTTTACCTTTTTTTTCATGTGGATGAGGTTCTTATGCTTGTATTTTCTACTAGTATGTTTCGGGTGGAATTTGGTAAGGTTGTGTGTGTGCTTAAATGGGTTCTCGTAGATCTGTGGTCGGATAGGTGATTGATAACGTAAGTCGTCTGAATAGGCATGTAGTAGTGTGACCGATGTAATTATTTATGAGTTCGGTTTCATCAGGAACACAGTTCCTTAAGAAGCATTTGGGCTCGTAGATAATGTTCGTTCTTTGTAGTTTTGATTTTGCAAATGTGCTGTTATTTTTTAAGATAAGGTTAGTTGTTATAAAGTTTTTGTATTAGATAATAGATGTATTATAGAAGGAGGAATGGAAGAAGGGGAAAAGCAAGTTTAGCAGAAATGTATCAGTGACGGAATTAAGTGAAATATAAATACGTTCTTTTTATCCCACTTCAAATGAACTTAAAAAGGAATTTTTTAGTATGTATACTAAAAGATTTTTGCATATAAAAATAAAAAACTTTTGCATCTCTGATGCAAAAGTTTTTTATTCTTTTATCTTTGGAAGTGTTATTATATCTAAATTATAATGTTCATAATTTTTTATTTTTTAAAAAATGACGCATTAGGAAATCATTTGACCAAAATCGCATGAAGACAACGAAAAGTTGAAACCAAGGTAGCGGAATCGGCTTATCTCTTAATTTTCCATTATTTATATATATATATATATATATATATATATATATATATATATATATATATATATATATATATATATAATTTCTATGACTGTTTTTCTTAATAAGTTAAACTACATTAAATCCATTGCTAGGTTAGCTTCTTCTGTGTCGTGATAGATATTTTTTCTCTCCAGAACCTATCTTATATATCTATGAGTCTACTATTTCTCCATGGTTAGAATATTTATAGCACATAAGGTCCAGTGCTCCTGCTATTTAGCTAGAGGTCCTTCATAAAATCCAAATAAGAATCGGCATTATTGCTGGTTCTAGTCGAGCGTCTCGACTTCAGTCACTTTACCACCGCCTTACGGTTACCGCCTTGTGACTTTTCTATAAAGATTGTTATATTGTTCGTATAAACTCTTCGCTATGATACCTAGAATTTTTAACTTAAGCGCAATTCTAGACTGGCGTAGAGATCTCATCAATTTACAGTTGAGCTCGCTAGATGTTGCCGTAACCGCTAACAGTTTTTTCTTGAACTTCTTTCGTATGAAACTCCCTTCCGACTCCATGCTTTCCAGCCAAATTTAATCTTCAAAAATGTAATGACAATGTCAATCACTATCTACTGTCCTCCTGATTACTCTTCTTTTGTTCGCGTTCTTTAATAATGTTTCGGTTTCTTATTCTTCCACAACCAGTAACCCCTTGTGTCTTAGTTGCTTTACTACCTTGCTTGGGTTAACTCGATTTAAAAAAAACAGTATTTTACTGTTCATATCTACTGATCTGCCTGTCGATTAATCTATACAAAAAGAGCTGCAATGTTCTCGTTATTTATTCGTACAAAAATGTACAAATTGTGGCACAAGGCCGAAAAAAGCTGCAATGTTTTCAATGACAACCACTTTTCAAAATCTGACCAAACAACATTATTTTTTATGCCTTCTTGGTCACAGAATTTTTCGATATTCTTTGTGTGTTTGTGTCATATATTATGACGTCATAAATTGAAAGCCTTTATTTTTTTTTTCAGATTTATAGCTTAGAAAAAATATTCCATTATTATGTCCCAAAGAGAATTAAAGTCATTGATTCTGATGTTCTAAATGTTGACAATCCCATTTTGATTTTGTTCTTATTTTATTGTCTCACATTTTTGAGGTTCTACAACAAAGTGCCGCTTCATTAGTCCTGTGGGTAAATAATATGTTTTTTTAGATAGATAGATAGATAGATAGATAGATAGATAGATAGATAGATAGATAGATAGATAGATTGATATTTTTTGAAAGCAATAGATGGATAGGAAGTGATAAAAGAAAAAAAGCAAGATATATGGATAGACAGTCCTTGAAAGAGACGAACAAAAATCAATCGACAGTCTCTCTCGCTCTCTCTCTCTCTCTCTCTCTCTCTCTCTCTCTCTCGCACACGCACACACTACACACATACACACCACACCACACCACACCACACACACATATCTATACATAATATATATATATATAACAAAATCACCTCTTACCTACCTACTTTCACCCCAATTTTCTTTCCGGTTATTTTTCTGACACTAATAGAAATTTCATTTGTCTTATATCCCCGAGTCTGTCTGACCCAGTCTCGTCTTTTTCAACGTCCCGACAATGTGACTGACAGCAGACGACGTCACTTCCTTCCATTCCACAGAGACGCTTAATTAATCTTCATGTCACACCTCAGATGTACTTTTAACGCTTTCATTACATAAACACATAGAGATAGACACATAGGGTGCGTCAGGTATTTGAGAATATACATTTAGTGGGGCATAACTGAAAGATTACTTGAGAAAAATGCTAACACTGCCATTCCTTTTGCAGACCTACCAAGAGCGTTAACATTTGAACCATTAATATGACGCAATAAATAACTCCGAGGTCGATAACTTCTTGAAATTGGCCAGGTTTATCGTGTTTATAGTCAGGAACGATCTGGAAGCCTCTTTCGAAGTTGTATCATCTTTGATCAGGAGAAAGTAATATTATAAGCGAACAGTGATCGTAAGGGGAGTCAAGATAATACAACAGGTACAAAATAATCAACTACAATATAAGAAAGTCGATTAAGATCATTGTTGAGCGACTCAGGGTAGCAGAATCTGCATTCTGTCGTTGTATATGAGTATATCATTACGAGGAGAGGAAAATGAATGTCTAACAAAACCGGAGATAACTTTGATTAGCACGATCATAACCTCCCCAGCACTTGACCTCCTCGCTCCCCTGATGTGAATCCCTTAAACTGCAACAACTGTAACACTCTTGATGTGGAGGAGGAGACAAACTCGCGGCCGAACAATAGGAATCGTTGAAGGACATTATCTTGTACGTGATGGCCAACAAGCACGTGAATCAACTGATCTAGGTATGTCGTGGTTTCCAGCATCGGATCCAGACTGTCCTCGAGGCTAAGAACAGTTTCACTGAATTTTTTTTCTGCTTTATAATAATGAATATATGAAGCAACTAATTTAGAAAAGGTTTTTAGTTTCTCTAAACAGTATGCATGTTTTCCACGACTACTATCACCGAGCTGCTCCATCTCGGGGGCACAATCCTTGGTTTAAGGAACTTGGATGAGTTCCACCACGGAATATGTGAATGAACGGAGCTATGTCGAGTTTAATTCGTTACCTCTTCGTCACCGAGGGCCCTGGCACAGTTGGTATGATGTTTGCTTAGTAACCCCCTTGTCTTGATCCACTATCTTTCTCCACATCCTCTCCTTTTACCACTCCTATCTGCTCTTCCTCCAAACCTTCTGTAACCGCTTGCGTGCTAGTGGCTTCCAGCCTTGCTTGGGGTGATAAGCTTAAAAAAAAATAAAAAATAAAAAAAAATAACGTAGATGTCCTGGTTTCAATTCCTGGTAGTGGATGCGCACTGCTGATGAGTCCCAAATATAGGACGAAACGGCCGTCCAGTGCTTTCTGCATTCTGTTGAGGTTTTTTCTAAAAACTCAATGAATTACTTAATTATGATTATCCCAAATCCTCCTAACAATTTTTCATATATATAGATATAGAGAGAGAGAGATAGAGAGAGAGAGAGAGTGAGAGAGAGAGAGAGAGAAAGAAAGACTGCATTTAAAGTTAAGATCTTTAAGTGGATTTGAGAATTTCAGTCTTGTTTGTTATGATGTAATCAATTTTGATTTATTATTTTGGGGATTTCTTCTTGAAAAAGTTGTCCATAATTTTGAAAGTTCACGTACAAATCCACCAAAATGCATTGTGTGAACTTACTATTTACAAAAGACGCGCATGTGCAAACAGACATACATACAATACGTAGTTACTTATAAATCAATACCAACACGGTTACACCGAGAAGAGACGTGAGATATTTATTCAGAATATACTAAGTACATTTTTTCAAATTTAACGATATACCTCCAGGAAATGGAGGAGTGTCAGTCCAAAATGTTAAGATATTGTTAGAAAGATGAAAGCAAACTACTCTCACCGCAGCTGTGATGTCATCACCGACCACTACCAAGCAAAAGGCGACATTGTACGGTAAAAATGGTCGATAGTTTGTAATGCACGAGTCTGTATCTTTACTTATATAGTTACATATGTTTAGATATTTTTAATGTATCCATTTTATAGTTTCATATCTTTGAACATTTTTAATGTTGTAATGTTCAGAAGGTAGGTAGTCATAATTCACCAGAGATTCCTTTCATTTATTATATGTGAATTGCCATGCATTCTTGAGAAAGATAGTGAAGTGGTTTCCCGTTGCCGTCTGCACAGTTTAGAATTCGGAGTTAGATTTTTTTTCCTATTAGACTGGTTGTTGCCTATGTTTAGGAAACCCAACCTGATACAGATGATGGGGGAAGAAGAGTCGTATTTAAGTCTTTCTTAAAGGGATTAATATACAAATGAACGCTGAAGCACAGTGCAGTATTAAAACACGGGGCGTCGACTCCACTTTCCACGCTGATATCCGTCACACTACCTATACATCCCTATTTATGCATTAAATATTTAGAGATATGAACAAACCGTGATAGATAGATAGATAGATAGATAGATAGATAGATAGATAGATAGATAGATAGATAGATAGATAGATAATTGAAAAAATGTCAAGTACGACAAGTTGAATGCTTCAAAATAGTTGTACATATTATTACTGTTTCACCTAACCTCATGTTGAAATTTTGTAATTGCAATTATCAAAATGTGCAACATCAGTCAGATTTAACCGTCTCACCTGAGATGTCCTAGCTTTGTATATTATCTAAGAATGATTCTCTTGAAATATTTATAAATGCTAGTAAAACTAGTCGGGAAATGACAAAATATAATCTAAATCCCAAAGATTTGTACTGTATACTTCGGCCAATCGGATTAAAGGATAGATATTGGCGTTTCCGAGAGTAAAATGGTCACATACGTTTGTATCACGAAGAACATAGACGATAAAAACAAACTGATAAAAGAAAGAAAGAAAGAAAGAAAGAAAGAAAGAAAGAAAGAAAGAAAAAAAATATTTTTGTATTCAGTGAGAGAAAAAGAATGGGACAAGAAATAATAGGAGAGAAAACGAGAGAAAACAAAAAAGTGAAAATAGTATCGAATTAAAAGGTATGAGAGGAGGTATATTCAGGAAAGAGAGAAAGATAAAAGTAAATATTAAAAACAGAAAGTGAAAATGTAAGAAAGAAAGAAATGGATTGAATTTCTTTTTTGAAGGCAGGGTGGCGAGTGAATATTGTATTAACAATCTGAAGAGAATAACAATTTAACCTATAGCTGAAGAAAGGAAGGCGTTGTAAAAGAGAAAAGAAATTAAGGAAGAAATAATTGAAAAGAAGTAAGTTTTAAAAAGAAAGAAAGGAAAAGAAGAAGTAAAGAAAGAAGAAAGGAAGGCTGGTTGTCAAAGGGGAAATATATTAGGAAAGAAATAATAATTGAAAGAAAGCCAAAGTAAAAGGAAAGAAAGACGAAAAGGAAGGAAGGAAGGAAGGAAGGAAGGAAGGAAGGAAGGAAGGGGAGAATTTATAAAAGAAAAATATTAAGAAAGAAATAATAATTAAAAGAAAGTAAGCCAAAGAAAAAAGAAAGACATTTTAACGACATGGAGGAAGGAAAGAAGAAAGGAATGAAAAACAAAAATAAAAAATATAAGGAAAGAAGGACATAAGGAAAGAAATTACTAAGTGACCATAAATTGCAAAGGGAAGAAAGTGTTAGGCATATGATATTTTCTGGACAAGGTGAAGTCTTTCTTTTGCTACATTTCTTGGTCGACAATGATATGGAATACTGTGTGCTCCGTGCGTTGACTGGCAGTTTGAGCTGAATTGAAATGTGATTTGATATTTTATTCACCTCGGTTGGGTAGTCCTCATCTGAGTCAACTCAGCACCAGGAAAACTTAACTTTTTTTATAACCTAATAAAAGTCATTTATTAAGGATTAAAAATTAGTGAATATTTTTTCATTATTTTGTGGAATCTTCCACGTTTGCCAGTCACCCCTGTACTCTTCCTTGTTGTAATTATCGTGACAAACATACATACATGGAAATCGTATGACAACTGCTTGTCATACGATTTCCATGTATGTGTCATTGGTCAAACTACTCAAAACTAGCTGGCTGATTGGTCAGTTCCGGCCAATCAAATCGCCTACACTCGACAAATCTGTTTTCGCGCTCAATACGTTCTGAGCCAGCGCGTGTTACATCATATATAAGCAAAACACGTGTGGTTCTCTGTCTCTTTTTCACTCTCTATTTACCCGCTCTCGCGTCTCATTCCTTGCTGCCAAAATGTAACCTTCAAGAACTCCCGTCTTAACCATGCGGTCAGACGTTAAAGAACAGTACAACATTCACGCAAGTACAACTTTTAACTCTTCTGAACTCTTTTGGTCCAATAGACAATTCCAAACATTCAACAGGAACTCAATCTTCTAAACTACAGTTTAATAATTAATTCAACTCTTATGAGCTCCGGTACAAATATTTCCAAATCTAAGAGACATAACTCTGTCAAACCTTTAGCTTATGTACATGTACACTAAGACCAATAAATTCAATTGTTATCTTTTGAATCATTATTTTCTGTCTTGTATTAATTGTTATGGATGGAAGATTATTGAACTCACCCAATTTTAAGCCTTCTGACCAAACAAACCTTCTGATACCTTTCTCACACTATCTATATCTGCAACAATTTTTAATAGATTAAATCATAAATAAAAGTAAAAATATTCACTAATTGATGTTATAATCCTTAATAAATGACATTTATTTGGTTATAAAAACTCGTGTTATTCTGGTGCTGAGTTTTCGCGGCGTTCAATCGGCGGTGTTCAGTGTTGAGTTGTCCTGCACTTATATTTGGCGGCTCAACAGTCATTTAATTATCAAAACGTAATGAATACTGTCCGCTTTCCATGGCAGCAATGGTTATGCTGTGACAACTTCACTACCTCACACAGATGTCATCAGGTTGAGTCCATTACTCCAAGTAGGGAAGTGTGAAAAAACTCGGTGTACTACTTTCTCTAATTTATTTAGCACTTCATTTCATGTGGATCATTATGCGCGTGTATAAAGATGTCTTGCGATAAAATCAACGTTTTGAGAACCGGATATTTGCTCCAAAAGGAATATGCATATTAAAATTGATGGAAACTAATGACATTGGTAACTGTGCATATTGCATTTTTCAGTTTTCCTAACTTTTTTTTAAAAATCGGATTTGGCACAAATATTTGTCTCTTTTCAAGGAAATCGATGAATGTCTCACTGGTGAAAAAAATCGCCATGTGCCTCGTCTGCAGCACGAAAGTCCAAATACAGGAAAAAAAAACAACGGACATAAATACAATAAATAAATATAAGAATATATATATATATATATATATATATATATATATATATATATATATATATGGGGGATGCGTGTTTGTCTGTATGTATTTGTTGTTATATTTCAGCTGTTATGTAAATGTGTATTACTCGATAGTATTACATAAAATTAGTATGAACCAACCAATTTTCGTAAACCTTCCCGGAAATATTTATATGATAAATATGCCATGTGACCTCCGGCTTAATATCTGTTTTTATTAGATATATTTGCAATAATTTATTTGTTGGTGTGAGAAATGCAACAAGGAGTTTGTACGTCATATTGGGAATATCTTTATTGATATATATTTATTAATTTCTTATATGTAAAGATTGCCATAGGTTGTACGAAAAATCTATACTAAAAAGAGAAACAGGATATTGCAAATTTCTTGCGTGATGCGAATAAATTTTGGGAAATACTAAAAAAGTTCAAACAGGTCGAAAAAATACCAAAACATAAATTAGAAACTGTGGTAAGATAAAAAGAAGGAAAAACTCGTTTTAAAAATATCAAACAATATGAAATAACATGGTAATAACCAAGAAAATGGATGGACTAACAAGAACCTATTTGAATCTGTTGTTGTGAAGAAAATGCAGAATATTAAGAACTCTGACTACAGGCATGAGATCGAATAAACTCTCACACTTAAGTAAGAATAAACCTGATGACTGAGCTAAAGTTTGATTCCTAATTGTAAATTGTAGGTCGGCGGTAAAAACTATAGAACTCTTGAAAGTTGGTAATAACGCATACATAAATGCAGAGACATAGTGTAAATAATAGAAGACATTTTGTGGCTGGTACAAGTCACAACCAAGAAGGCTTTTATATTGCCCATCTAGTCAAAATATTTCAAAGACAGTAAATTAATGGAATGGACTCTAGGCTTTCCAAATACTAATCCATATGGAAAACATGTCTCCAATCAATCAACAGTTATGTATATGAAAATGGAAAATAATGTTCAAGCATAGAAGAGTTCTGGAAATCAATGAAAACTGTGTCAAGAAAATTTGGATGAAAAGAATTTGTGAAATGTCAAAGAGCCCTTATTAACGTGTAAATTATATAGAAAATAATTTTATTCAGGTATACAGGATAGAGTATTAACCAAAGATAATTCTGTGAATACATTTTTTGGATCTATTTATAAATAAACAATGATGTAGGAGTTTTATTGTCGATAACAAAAGACTGATCTTCCATCATCAAAAATAGTATCAATACTTTTGCTAAATATTAAAACGCAAACAGTATATTTATGATATACATATATCTTAACCGTCCTGGGTATGACGATAAACTGCGTCCAACAGCAAGGACTCTAATCAGGAGGTTTTGAGAAGCGGGGAACCCCCTCTTAATTGCTGGTGCTCTCAGGTCCTCCCCGATCCGGGGTCGTAGCACCTGTCAAGGTATGGGCAAATAGTTAACCCACAAACTGGGGTCAAAACACTATAAAAGTGTGAAAATAGGTTTTAATACCAAAAATACTTTGTAAAAAATATTATTACCAGCAATATCTTTTTGAAGAAAAAATATTTACCAGTAATACATTATTACCAGCTATACATTTCTGGAAAAAATATTACCAGCAATAAAAATCTTGTCGGCATTAAATAACCCATTGAGGTTGATATGCCGTAAACCAAACCAAACCAAACATATATCTTAAAAACCAATAATTACTTCTTGACTAGCATAATAAAAACTAACCGTATATACAAATATTTGTATCTGGTTTTATGTATGCATATATATATGCATGCAAATATATATATATATATATATATATATATATATATATATATATATATATATGAACAAATATAGTTTTAGGTATGCTTTATTTATGCGATAAATTGCTCAATATCAGAGATATGCCTGATGATTGCGTATAGCATGAAACAGTCTGTCGCCTCTGACTGTTGACTTCAATGTTCACATTTATATAGATATATATATATACATATATATATTTGTATATATATATATGTTTGTGTGTATATATATACATACATACACATACATACGTATATATATATATATATATATACACACACATGCATACACATAAATATATATATGTATACATATATATATATGTATGCATGCGTGTGTCTGTGTGTGTGTGTTTTAGACTACGTCTCTAGCTAAGTCAGTGAGTGAAAATACATCAGTATACATATTTATATATTGGGATGTGTACTTGTTCCATGTGTACGTATGTATATATATATATATATATATATATATATATATATATATATATTTATATATATATATATATATATGTGTGTGTGTGTATGCGTGCGTGTGTATGTGTATGTGTATCAATCTTCGTATGTATGCGTGTCTAATTATGATGTGTGAAACAATGGCGGCGTTATTCAAGAAAGTCGTTTTGATTGACTTAAGTCTTACAAATGGAAGTATATTGGCATGAGAGTTTGACACTTGAATGACACAGAAAAATATTACAAGAACAAAGACAGAATAATAGAATTCTTCAACTGTGGAGATGGGCCTGGCAGAGTTGGAAAGACAGGAAAATTCAATTGCCAAAGAGCGATTTGTTTACGACTCAAATTCTTTCATTACTTTCCTATTTAATGAATTTTGGTCCGAATCAATATCTTTGTACACACACGCACATAAACACAGGAATAGGTGTTCTTAAATACTATCTATCAATTCTCTTCTCTTCTATCTTTGTAAACATGTTTTCATATATTCTATCTATCGATCTATCTCATCAATCTCTGTGTGTCTCTGTATCTGTTGCTATACACCAGATAATGTTTTCAACACAGTATCTCAAATAGTTGTGCTAAGTTCTACAGCAGAAAGATGACATTTTAACCACTTAAAACATAAGGATAACTAGTATTTAACAAATGGTCATTGTATAATTTCGAGCGAATGCGAATAAAATACAAAACACTCAAAAACACACAGACATACACGCACACATATATCTATATGCATAAGTGTAGTTGATGAAATTTCATCAGTCCAATTTGATGTTTATTTATTGAAATACAGATTTTGAAATATTGATTTTCTTTAGTTTTAAAAACTACGGCAATTATTTGACACAACATAACACAACATATATGACATTATATATATATATATATATACAGGGTGACCCCAAAAAACGGGAACTTTTTAACAATCCAATAAAACCATGAGTGATGGAAGAAAAATATTTAATTCGTAGTAATTGAAACCTTAAAACATGCCATTTAAGAAACAATGATGGAATTCTCATTTTTTAAAATTACGTCCTGTAGATGGCGTCCTTCTTTATGAATGTATTCTTGAAATCTGCTGTTGAGATTCCTCATTGACTTCTGCAACATCTCAGCTGGAATACTGCGAATGTCATCTTGAATTCTCTGTTTTAACGCAACCAGAGTTCTTGGTCGAGTTGTGTAAACTTTACTCTTGAGATAGCCCCACAAGAAAAATTCACAAACGGATAAATCTGGTGATCTAGTGGGTCAGACAACGTTACCGAATCTTGAAATCACACGGTTACCGAAAAATTCTCGCTACCAAAATGGCGAAATGTTTACTTGCTCAAGGTCACTGTCTCGCAGTGTTGCCACTTGCTCATGTCTGGCAATACGCACTTCAAAAATTCACGTTTTTTTTTTGGTCACCCTGTATATATATATATATATATATATATATATATATATATATATAATTTTTGCGTTGTTAGACTCAACCACTTATTTGAGTGTAGATTCAACAAATGAATATAAGAAAGGGAAAAATAACAATTACAAACATTTAGCATTTAATAGAGACAATTTGAATAGTGGAAAAATAGGCTAAATACTTGCTGATCAATACTTCAGACCATACCTAATATAAATCCTAAACAGAGTTGGAAATGTCCAACATGACCTCTCAATAGTGAGTTGAAAGACCGTCATTCTGAATACCTTAAAATATTCGCTTTGGTATGGTTGATATAAGTGTCTGAAGTAGGCTGTCAGGAATTTTTTCTCATCAAAGAACAAAACCGTCCATTTTTCTGTGTCCCATGTTGACGCATCTCAGCAAAGCTTAACCGGACTGTTTTGTGATAGAAGGAAGAGTGGACGTTTTTACAGCCTTTTTTCAGTAGGTGCCGTCTTATTGTTCTTGAGTTGCATCCGTAAAAGTCTTAATGAGTTTCGATGATTGGCTGATGTCTTGCCAGACAACCCATCGAATCTTCCAGTTCAAACCCGACGAAATCTTCTTGGGCGAGACCAATTAATATTCTCGTTTCGTTTCCCTCAAGGTGTTTTAAGAGATTTGCAACAGTAGTTTTATTACGTCCAATCTCACCAGCGATGGCACGTTGAGATAGACCTTTCTTTTGAACCCCGGCAATTCTGACACGTTCAACTTTTCAGCTTTTGCAATGTTCTCACCTAATGTAACGCAGAAGGTACTAATGCTTGAACCCAAATGAGTAAATTTCGTTACGTGTTTACTAATTAAATGTTCGTTTAAATATGGTCTTGGTCATTTGACTAGATAGTATTTAGCCTAATTCTCAGTAGTCAAATTTTCCCTGTGCAAATTTTTATAATTTTTATTTTTCCTTCACTTATATTTATTTTTCAAAATAAGTGGTTCTGTCTGACAAAGCAAAATATATTTTTCTTTACTTGCATTAGAGTTAAGATATATATATATATATATATATATATATATATATATATATATATATATACATATATATATATATATATATATATATATATATAATATATATATATATATATATATATATATATATATATATATATATATATATATTATATATATATAATATGCCCATATCGATAAAATCTCATTCTAAACGCTCTCTTCTCATATCCATTTTTTGAAAAATTATAGTTGCTAAACAAATTATAAGTATTTTAAAATTGCGAATTACATTTCAATCACCCTGTATATGTATATATATATATATATATATATGTATGTATAGTGGAGAAAAATATTCGTACACATACAAATTTCTAATTTATTAATTTCTAATTTATTGTATTTCAAACTAATAAATAAACATTCTTTTCATATGAATAACTGTAGACAGATGCATAATAACTAAATATGCATAGAAAACAAGAAAAAATGATTTAAGAGAAATAATTCCTATTTATCCATTTTAATGGGTGAAACAAGTATTCGTACAGTGCTTATTTCAGATTTTAAAACTTTTAAATTGCTTTAATGCCCTAGATTATTCAAGTAGAATATTCTAGAATGTTCCAATAATGTTATCAATAATTATTTCTACCCTAGAAAAAATACAAACAGAACATTCTGTAATTGATATTCGTGCAAGAAGATTATCTGTAATTGATATTCGTGCAAGAAGATTACCATCATGGCAAGAGGTAAAGAAATGACAAATTCGCAAAAAGAACTGATTGTTAAGCTCTGGAAAGAAGGTAAAAATTACAGGAGATTCTCAGACAACCTGAATATTACATTTACGACCATTAGTTAATTCATCGCAAGGTATAAAAGCTAAAAACTGTTGAAAACTAAAGAAGAACAGGTGCTCCACGGAAGATTCCTTCAAGATCTTCGAGGAAATTAATACGTCAAATTAAACAAAATCCAATGGTTACTTGTCAGGGATCTGTATCACTAAACGGACAATAAACAATGAAATTCATAGGAACAATCTAATATCACGCTTCCTTCGGAAATTCCACTGCTATTGAAAAGACACAGAGATGCCAGGTTGAAATTCGTTCGTGAACATAAGGATAAAGAAAACTGTATTGGAAAAGAGTATTATGGACAGACGAAACCAAAATTGAGTTGTTTGAACGTAATTCTAGAAATCATGTATGAAGGAAAGATGGCGATACCTTCAAACAAAAGAACATAGTTCCAACAGTGAAAGTTGGTGATGGCAGCATCCTGGTTTGGGAATGTTTTTCCGCAAAACGTACTAGCAACATATCTAGTAATAGATTTTAGAATGAATGCTACAGCATATCAAAATAATTAGGAAGCAAATTTAATGATTTTGGTTGAAAATCTTGAACTTCCTCCTGATTAGATCTTCCAACAAGATAATTATCCCAAGAACACTGCAAAATCTACGAAGAAATGGCGTAATTAAAATAATGTAAATATCCTGAAATGGCCAAGTCTGTCCCCAGATTTAAAGCGAATCGAGAATCTGTGTTGTTATTTGAAAATTCAAATCTAATTGAGGTCTCCAACAAACACCCCGGATCTGATGATCATATGCGAAGAAGAATGGAACAAAATACCAACTAAAATTTCCAAATCATTGAGAACTACAAAAAGATGTTGGTTGCTGTAGAAAGGAATCATGGCTATTCTACAAAGTATTAAATGAAGATTATGTATTCTTTTTGTATTATACGAATACTTTTTCATCTATTAAATTGGATAAATGGGATTTATTATTCTGTTGAATCAAACTTTTTCTGTTTTCTGTGCATATTTAATTATTATGCATCTGTGTAGAGTTAATTATATGAAAAGTATGCTTATTCATTACTTGGAATTTCAATCAATTCAGAATTTGTATATTTACGAATTTCTTATATATGTATGTTTACGAATAGGATTAACCAGACCCGTTCGCCAGCCATCAACCCGCGCTGAGGTACAGTAGTTTATAGCATTTTTAAAACTACAAGGCTACTTCATGCTCCTTTTTGCTTCGTAAATGATTCGCCAGAGGATTTTGTCGAGATAGATATGGATTTGAAAATTCGTTCAAGGTAAGCGAAGGTATGAAATTTAAACTTGCGTCAGGAAACCACACGTATCTCCCCTCAGAGGTGGGTGGATACAGTCGTTTCGGTCGGACAAATCTTGAACAGATCAATTGGTAAAGAAAGAAAACAAAGTTGGCTGAAACCGTATCGAATTATTTGATCATTGCTGGTTCGGAAATTCGTGCAGTCATCCATATCCGGACTAGCAATTAACGATCCAACTAAACTGCCTTAAATGCGGCTACTTTTAGATTTAGACAGGTAAGATTACTTTTCATTTCACACAACGTCCAGATTACAAGTAAATATAAAATGGTAAAAGTGATAGATAGATAGATAGATAGATAGATAGATAGTTATAAAATAGACTGAGACAGATATAAAATAAACTGAGATAGATAGCTAGATAGATAGATAGTGCAATGGGTAAAATCTCGCCATTTTATATTTTTAATTTCGCGTTTGTTTTTGCACAGGGTTAGTTGGGCGCCATCTCCAAGAAAAAGAGCACCATAAGCACAGTTCATTCTGCCAGATATTCGGGAAACGGCATGCTGTACTACTTGGCATTTGCACCAGAAGCTCCAATATGAACATTTCAGAGTATTTCGGGTGTCAGTCTGGATGAGATTTGAATGAGTCTAATGATGATTACGAATGTACAGCAGCTCGGAAAACTCTGAGCGTTCTGATAAGAAAAGAACACCCGAATTTATTGATGAGGACCTGAGACTCAACACGGAGGCCTACATCAAGTGCCTTGAATAGGTGGTGCTGCCGTGGGTCAAGAGGGTGACTGATGGAAAACCCTCTATCTCGCAACCGAACTCTGCACCATGCCACAAGGAGGGGAAACCAGTCATGGCTGACAGACAATTTCTGTGACCACATCAACCATTAAATTGACAGATTGCAACCCCCTTAATTATTATGTGTGGGATAATGTGATTTATTTCTATTAAATCAATTTTTCCTGTTTTCTGTGCATATTTAGTTATTATGCATCTGTGTGCACATAATTATATGAAAAGTATGTTTATACCATAAATTAAAAATTTGTTTTTACGAATATTTGTTTCCCCCCATTGTGTGTGTATATATATATATATATATATATATATATATATATATATATATATATATATATATATATATATATTTGTCATCCACAGACAGACTGTTTCGCTGTTTCAGAGCTCATCAGTGTGGCTAGACATCCGGTTGCCTCTAGCTAGGATCGAAAACCGACTGAATTTGCGTCAGTCGGAACTTCTCCCAATATATATATATATATATATATATATATATATATATATATATATATATGAAATATTCATGGGCATATGTTATACTAACCTAACTTTAGTAAATATGAATAAATCTTTATATGCAAGTTTTGTAAATACCTTTAATACTGTAATAAATTCAATTCTCCCTCTAGTCGCAATGTTGTGCCAAAGCCCAATACGAAGCCCAATGAAATGATCAAAGGAAACGAACAAAAAAAAATGAAATCAAAAGCATCAACAAATCCTGTCATGATAATGAAGCATCTCAAAGCATACCATTAGCTGAACTAAAGGTAATGGTAATGGTAGTATTAGCCTTTTCCCTATAAGGAAACCTGGCATTCATTGACCGAGAAACCTGTGCTGCTTTCGGTTGAAATTTATAAATTGTTTCTCTTAAAATAATTTTTCAGGAAAACAGGTTTCTCAAGTTCAGTAGCTGTTATCGCTCTTTCCTTTATTGATGGCGGTTTCCTTCCAAACCTTTTATTTGAAGTATTGCGGGTTATCAACATCTTGCTTATGTCATTATTTTCTCTTCGAGTTACATGTGCTATCCATTTTAGTTGTTGCTGCTGTTGAAATTTCTCAAGCGATGTGTTCTCTGTTATTTGGTACTGTCCTTTTTGGTTCTGTAGCGCCAGTTCACAATATTCAAAGAAGTCTCCTAAGACTCTCAGAATTCGCTAAAAGCCACATAGTGAAGATCTAACTGACACGTTGTTCGTTGATACGTATTATAAAAATCATTACGTTGATTCG
Source organism: Acanthosepion esculentum (assembly GCA_964036315.1). Classification (NCBI taxonomy): domain Eukaryota; kingdom Metazoa; phylum Mollusca; class Cephalopoda; order Sepiida; family Sepiidae; genus Acanthosepion; species Acanthosepion esculentum. The sequence goes on along the minus strand of OZ038499.1, from coordinate 70,045,709 downwards.
AATGGAAATGAAAAAAGCCTATATCTTTAATATATCTGGGTTTTAAAGACTAAATCAGTTCTGTCTTTTCGAATCATTCGTAATAGTGGTTCAGTTCAGTTTTGATACAAATGGCAAGGTGAACGCTGCAGTTTCTATTTTACGATGCGCTTTCAATTGCCAAATTGCATCAGCGTAAAGTGGCCAAGTCTTCCCATTTCCTCCCTCTCATCATAGCACATTAGCAAAAGACGTACAAGTGAGACGGTGAAAAAAAGCGACGAAACCAGGAAGATACACTGTAATGGAAAGAAAGAAATATTACTGCAAACAGAGAACTGAGATAACAGGCGTCCAAGACGAATTGTTAGACACAAACAAGTAATCAAGAGAGAAAATAACGAAAATTTGGTTTTGTGCTGAGTTTGTTAGTGAAGATTTGATAAAATATTGGGACATGTGAAAAATGGCTTCATCGGTGAAATATCATTCGTCAAGTCTTATCACTTAATTGGCTGTCTATGTTTTTCGATGGTATATATTAGGATCGTTTTATCAATCATGGCGAAGATTTTTCATTGTTCGCCTACTTTGGTTTTTATTTACTTTTACTGTTCTTTCGTTCGTATTAGAAACATTGACTTTATATTGATATTTACTAGTTATATACATATGTATTTCTTATGCTTTAGAAACAGGTAGAAGGGGTATATTTGTTAAATTAAAATGTTATTGCGAGTGAGTAAAGGAAAAAGTGAAATCAATAATATCAAAGAAGATCGTTATCTTTTAGGGAGCAAAAGGATTTGCCAGTGTTGGAATGAGAGGAAATAAATGAAAGAAAGAACGAAGGCACAAAGGAATGGACAACATATGGAAAAAGTTGATTGATTTATTTTTTTACGGCGTATTAACATTTTGCAGGTTATTTAAAGCCAGGCAGTATTTATAGATAGTAAGCTTTTTGGTTATTTTTTTTTAGTTCATAATGATTTACTGATATAAGTTATACTAATTAACCCATAGCTTGGAGATAAGTGGTATATTCATATATTTCCCAAGTTTGTTCGCGTGTAAGTGAATATAAGAAACCTAACAAGAATTGGAACTAACACACCGATTTTCGATTCCGAGCCGTTATCCAGTACACTACGCGCGTATCTATGCTTACATAACTTTGTATTCCCAAGCGGTCACCCATCTGCTACTGACCAAGCGCGATGTTGCTTAACATCGATGATTGTACAAGACCCGGTGTTTCAACGTGATAGAAAGGAGGGTAAAACGAAAGAAAGAAAGAAAGAAAGAACCAATCAAGCAACCAACCAAGAGTGTAAGGACAAATAAAAAAATATTTATCCTCTGGCTGTTCTTGATTCAGTATGATGTAGTATATGGCTCATCGCAGATAATAACCAGAATATATTTTATATTAAGTATCCCTCCAAGAGAAGCGTGCTTACAGGATTTCGGTGGTTGCTCCGATATGTGAATACGGCTATGCTTTTGATTTGACCATGTGGGACAGAACCGTGTCACAGTTCGATATATAAATGCCCACCATAGAGAGAATAGAATCTTTTACATTCACGCGAGAATGTAGGGTCCACGCTGGAAAAAACCCAAAGCTCTATACTTACCTGCCGACGGTGATTGGTGAAGTCCAGAGAGAATTAAACGTTATTTCTGAGAGATTCAGTTTCGTGCTTTCATTTCAAATGCACGGCTATGACTTTACAATTATTTAGCCCTTACATTAAGCAATATTTCTCTTCATTAAAGAATGCCTCATTGTTTCCCAAATTAACAATGATATATTCTTTCTGATGTAAGTCAATCTCGTGTATAATTCGACCAGCGATTTCTGATACAAGCTCATCGTTATATACTTCTTAGATTCCACATTTTCGAACAATGCAAACAGCAAACTGACATAACAAAACAGTACGTTTTATGGTTTCTTCTTTTATATAACGTGTAGCTACAAGATCCGAGTGGTCATGGTTCTGTAATATGAGCAATAGTCAATAGTGGGTCATGAAACTGAACCGTGAAACGATGTCTGTTAACTTATAACGTCTCCGCAGACCCCGCCCGCCCAAAACATACTTCGGTGTCTGTGTGTGCTTATTGTTGCATTAAAAAGTGTGACAATCAAATTGATACAAGTTTATTTTTTATGAAAATCAAAACAAATTTAATTACATAAAAGTGTCACCTATCCAAAAGTCCTCTCCTGAATGACATGATAACGGTAGGTAAGTTCACAAATGATTGCTAAGATTTTAAGATTTCTATATTTCAAATGAAAAATCTAGTAAGAAGATCTAAATTTCCAAAGGGTGTATCTATTTGAAATAATTTATGATATCCAATTCGAAATAAATTTAAACGTACTCAAGGATTTGTTGATGTGTAATATGCGATCATCTCAAAGGCCTTCTCGCTTCGAACGGCTTTTCAGCTAGTTCAAATAAGACTAAATTATGTTACCATGCTTTCAAATTTTTGGCAGATTTAATTTCTCTTTCCTCTGAAATGCCATTAAAAATATTTCATTTCTATGGATACATTCCATCAACTACGTTATAAATAGAATATCAATATAATTTTCAAAAATATTTTAACGGAATAGCCACTATAGATTTAGATTTAGATGAAGAGCGGCCCTAGGCTATTCCACTTGTGAGGCCCCTCCAAATCCTGCATTCTCACGAGTAGAGGAAAATGGAAGAGTGTTAAATTAAATAATTTGAGTAAAGCCAAGGATGATGATGGGTGTTTAAAATTACTGAAGGGTTATTTAGAGTCTACGATGCGTTATGACAGCATGTGTAAGAAAGGCCTATGAGAATGTCAAAAATATTATACACCTTGACTGTAAGCCCACTAGATTTTGAGGCCCTAGGCTTCGGCCTGCTAAGCCTATAGGTAAATCCTGTACTGACTATGGCTAATAACATCGAAAAGTTAACTAGTATGATGACCCACTCCCAAGGTTTTATATCTGAAGCTCACAGTTGCTTTGAGTTTTTTCCCATTATACTATGAATTTAAGTTTAAAAAAAACTGTTATTGCACCTTGCCAAAAGTTATACATGATTCTATCTTGTCGAGATACAAGATTCATTGCAGAATATAACTTTATCTGAAAACCGTAAATTTGACGGCTACTCTTTGCAACCTCGCAAACGTTGCTCCAATGAAAAGACACATTTCTTTCCATTGCAAAAATTCAACATTCGTCAAAAGGATCTTCAGATATAACAATGATCTCTCTTTAGCGATTAATACCAAACCAGAGGTACTGTTATATGTTCGACCATCACTGCTTAATTTATTCTCGTCGCACTTTGTCAGTCTAAGCCAAACTTTGTTAATATAAAAGGATATAAACTCGGGTATAATGTGAAACAATCGACATACCGAATAAAAGTCCATAAAGTATTTGCCAGCATCTCAATTCTTTAACTCCGTAAATGACGGGAAAATAGTTTTATCTATGTAGCTAACTACATAAGTTTGTGTAGATGCATTTCAGGATTTATAACTATTTACTTAAAAAAATATTTTCTGCGAAAACAAACGTAAGAAAATGATTAGTTTAATTTGAAACTTTTTGATCGGAGCTTTCGTCTAGTCGTCTAACAAATCCCCAGCCTTTAATGGTTGGTGGCAAAAATCGATTACTGGGTTTAACATTTTTTTTTATTTATTTCTAATAAACAAGCAAGCTTTGTAAAATCTTTTCAGCAATTCTTGATTTTGAAATAATGTAGTGTACTATTTCTTTGATGGCAATTTTATCGAATTTAGCGTTAAACTCTTGTTTATTATTATTTTGAATCAACAATTTCTTCGATCATCATACAAGAAATTGTTTCTTGTCATATTTTCCTACTCTTTATTACGCACACGGAATGTTGACAAAATTTGATATTAAACGTTTAAATTATGCACAGGTATCTACTTCTTTTATGTACCGTGTCCCTTCAGGACGTAGGTGATTATGGCTATCTACATCTTCCTGTCCCTTGTAGCTCTTAATAAGTTTTGACTTTTTGTTATTTCTCCCTAACTCTGTTCTGCCATCCATTTGCTTAAACCCAACAAGTATGTTACGCACTGCTTTCCTCCTTCCCTCTTTCCCCTCAATCTGTCCTGTGAATATCAGATTTGCCAAACCTTCCTTCCACATTACGTGCCACAGAAATTTCAACTTCCTCTTCCTGATATTAAGTATAAGTTTCCTTTTGGTTTCCATTCTCTCCAAAACTTTGTTGTTGCTCACACGTTCGGTCCATGGCATCATCAGAATCTTTCTGTAGAACCACATTTCTGTTGCTTCAAGTATGTTCTTTATCTTTGAGGAGAACAGATATCACGTTCAATAATCTTTTCTTTGTTTCCATCGAAATTTTTCTGTCACTAAATTCTCTGCTTAACTTTTGGAATGCATCTTTGGCCATCCTAATACGTCTTGGGATCTCAGAGTTGCCCTTTCCATTCTTTTTTAGAAAAATTCCCAGATATTTAAATTCCAAGACCTGCTTAATTTTAGTATCCCGGCCTGTAATTTGCATTTTGGGCACATCCTTTTATGATACGACCAGCTATAAAATCTAACCAAGTAGTAATGTACGTGATATTAAAGCTTTGAACGTATTGTTTTTCCTTTCTTCAAGAATGAATGCAAATAAATAAATGAAGTGAAAAACAAATAAAGATCTACTTGTAATGAATTCACAATATGCAGCCGAAGCATATATATATATATATATATAGAGAGAGAGAGAGAGAGAGAGAGAGAGAGAGATCTGATTTTCGAATTTGTTTATTACAGTTACTATTCATTACTTTATTGAATAAACATTTAGAAATAAATTAAAATGTTACAAATAGTGTAAAAGTGACATTTAAGCTAACTGAAGCTAGTTGACACAAATACATTACACACGTAATATGCCTGAAATAGCGGTGAAGCAGAGCTTCTCATTTAGCGAACAGTTTGTTGAAACAAGAGTCGGTTGTTAAGTGAGTCAATTTTCGCAAATCCTAATTTATAAATTTTCCATTTTGTCTTTATTCAGATTTATTATTTAATGTTATAAATACTTTCGTTTATATACACAAATATGGCCTACGTTCTTCATTTTCAGCATTTTGTATACTCATAATTTCTGCCAAAAATTGCTTATGCCAAGAACGGCTTAAGCAATTTTTGACAGAAATTATGAGTATACAACTCCAAATCACAGGTTTCTTGAAAGAGAATTGACAGCCAACAAAAATAACACCCTCATGCTCCCACCAACCGCAAAGGATGTCCAGGTATGACAAGCAATCCCTTAACAATGAATGTGTAAGAATAGAATTGTTTGATAACCAAGTGTCCAAATTGTTATCCCTAAATCTTATAGAAGAATCAAATGATATAATCTTATTTTCTTTAGCCTGAGCACGTGAGTCCATTCCAAGAATACCTAGACGGAAAAAAGATAATCCCATGAGATGAAAATCCTCATCTGGAAAGATCGATAGAATAAAAAAACAAATAAGAGGGGTAGAAAAATAAAAGAGAGACTACTAAACAATTAGAAAGAAAGTAAAAAAGAGAATCCAATATCTCCGAAAAATTGGAAGTCAAATTAATGAAGTTAATCAGCATAGACTACGTGTTGAAATGTAGAGAAATGAGAAACATCACGGTGAAGTCATGCAATCGAAACCAAACAGAAGAAATGTCCTAATTTTTAAAAAAACTACTTTGTGTAACATTTCAAACCTGATCACATGAAGATGAAGATGCTCGTGGAATTAGAATATAAACTAGCATACATCCGATTATTACAAAGTCTGTCTCCAAACGTAAACAATGGCAAACGGATGAAAAGTCAAGAAAGATAGAAAACAGCTAAATAATAACAAAGCACCAATTGACATCGGGACTAAACTTTTGAAAATAGCATACCCTCTCATAAAGTTTAAAAACAAATTTCTTAGTTTCATGAAAGAAGTCTGGAATCAGAATCATAAAGTAATGCTCAAAACCCACACACATACAGAGGTATCTCAACTGGACCTATTATGGTGAAAGTGCTAAGGAACATTGTATTAACCAGGCTATCTTTTCTTTTCTTTTTATGAGCCATGTCCTTTCAAGACGTAGGCGATCATGGCTCTCCACCTCCCTTGCAGCTCTCAACAAGTTCCCTCCCTCTGCTTCCTCCCCCAGACAACGTTCTGTCATACACTTGTTTATGTCTGCCACGTGTTGTTTTCCCTTGTCTCTCTTTCCCTCTATTCGACACGTGAGTATCGTATTCTCCATGCCCTCCTTCCTCATTATGTGTCCCAGAAATTCCAGCTGCTTCTTCCTGATATTAAGTATAAGCCCGCTCTAAGATCTCATCGTTGCTCACACGCTCGGTCTATGATATCCTTAGCATCCTTCTGTAGAACGACATCTTTGTCGCCTCGAGTCTCCATCTTTGAGGAAATCGTCCAACATTCACTGACATAAAGAAGGACAGATGTCACGTATTTCAGTATTTTTTCTTTATTACCAAAGAAATATTCCTGTCTCGCAATGCTCTGCCCAGCTTTTGAAATGTGCCCTTGGCTAACCCCATTGCGCCTACAGATCTCAGTGTCGCACTTACTGTCCTCTGTCAAGACGCATCAGACAACTCCTCACAATACTATTTGACTTTCTTTCTAGTGAGGGGTGGAATGATGGCATATATATCATCAACTGTAGGAAATTCCATACCTCCCCAAAAGCAGATTGTTGACTTCACAGTAGCATACGACCACATCAATAGAGATTTCCCCTTCTCATACATTAGAAACCGCCTTCCAAACTCTGATTCAAATAATGTCTAAATCCGATAGAAGGACCATATCTCTTCGCAAAGTCGTACATTCAAACCTCCTCAGGAGTACAACAAAGAGCAAATGGGAGGCCCAATCTATTTAAACTTTTCCTATACTATATTATACTATATACCAGAGCATAATAAACACAGATGGGCATAGATGGTCGCTGAACATTTAAGCATTCCATACAACATGCTAAACGAATCTAATCATATAAATCAGCGTTATTGCTTTCCCTCCCGAAGCCAATGTATTGATGATGATGATGATGATGATGATGATGATGATGATGATGATGATGATGATGATGGGAGTAGCATGCTAATGACATATTTATTCATATTTGGGACGAGAAGGGCACTGGACACGCAACATTGTTTACCAAGACTCCCAAAAAATAAAACTCAAAATAAACCCTTCTAAAACAGAAACAATGATCTGGAATTGGAATGAAAGGAGTAAGGAATGAAAGCTGTGTCTGGATCAGTTATAACAAAATTAGTGTAGGAGATAAGCAAATAAAACATAGTATATGTTGTTCTAAAGGTAGTTTCGTTCAACACTGCAAATTGATAGAAAACTAAAACATTATACTAAGAACTCGAATCATGTTCTTAAAATGCCTGGTCCGATTAAAACGTCCATATGTCATGCATGGCGTCAAACCCGTTCAGAGATATTTAAATTGTCAGCTATGTAAAACCGCTTTCTCAGATCAAAGGTTAAAAATGGCTTCGAACGAATGAAACCTGTGCGTCTTAGTTAGGACCATCCTTCTTCGAGCCTAGTGAACTGGCGCTACAGAACCGCTAACATAGAATTTCTCTAAGTTTCTAAGATTACTGAGTACCTAAAAATTCTACGCTCACGTTATATTCTTCAATTATTTCTTACAGATAAAGCTCAGCCCCTCATAGAAAAACATTAGATAAACATCTGTCATCAAGCTGCCAACAAGCTGTCAATGTGTCAACATCTTAAATAAACAGCTACGTCGTGTTCAAAAATGCATTGCTGTGATATTTTATACTTAAAGTAAATAATATTTGCTACAGATCAGATTAATACTCCTGAAATAGTTCTAGAAAGTATATTTTCTTTTTGGAAGATTTTTAATGAAGATAATTATTAATCTAGTCAATTTAAATTATTTTTCTTTAATAGGGAAAAGTATTTTGCTTATTGGAAATATTAAATTTAATCTATTAACTTGAACTTAAATGTAAAATAAAATCTTCAAGAAAGATTCTTTTAAATTCATTCACGAATCTGTGGTAGTACCTAAATTGAAATCAACTGGAATTCAAACTCGGCTCTCCGATTCCTCAATCCGAACCGTTATCTATTACTTGACAGTGCCTTCATTCACTTACGTGCAATACGAGATGAGGTATATGAGAAGAGGTATATTCATATCTTTGAGAAAAAATACCCTCATACGTCTAAAAATACGGGAGTGTCGTGTACATATATATATATATATATATATATATATATATATATATATATATATATATATATATATTTAGTTGGATTGATGTGAGTTTGTGACCCTGAGTGTCCCGCTATTTGCGATCGTCAGACCTGTCTGACGATCGCAAATAGCGTGAAACCCAGGGTCACAAACTCACATCAATCCAACTAAATATGTTAACTCTATCACTGATATTGAGCGCTTTCCAATAAGTACCACGCATATATCAGGTCAGCCCATAAGTTCTGTCCGAATTTTGAATAAAGAAAACAAGTGACTAAATGTTACATTTAATTACAGATTCAATCAACAATGTATTTTCCCTGATTATCTATGACTTCTTTCCATCTATTAACAAGCTTACTAATTTCATTACTGTTAAATTCTTTTGGCTTTGATTCGAAGAACTCACAAATGTCAGTTTTAACCTCTTCCTGTGATACAAAAGCTGTTTCTTCCAAATGATTCTGTAAGCTAGGAAACAAATGGTAGTCTGAAGGAGCAATGTCGGGAGAATAAGGTGGATGAAGAATTTTCTCCCAACCAAGTTCTTCGATCTTTTGTGACGTGATTCTTGCTGTGTGTGGTCGCGCATTGTCCTGATGAAACATCACCCGTTTTCGATTCACTAGAGCAGGTTTTTTTCCCAAAGTTTGGTTCAAACGCTCTAATTGCTGACAGCATATTTGAGCATTAATTGTTGCATTAGGTGGTAAGAATTCAAAGTGGATCATTCCTTGGCAATCCCACCAGATTGAAAGAAGAACCTTTTTGCCCATGAAGTTCCCTTCTCGGCTGTGACTGGGGTCCTTCCCCTTTACCAAGCCACTGTCTACAACGCTTATCATTTCGATAATAGATCCATTTTTCGTCGCCAGTCACAAGCCTATCCCAAAAAGGTGAAACAAGTTGGCGAGAATGGAGAGAAGAGCAGATGTCAACGCGGGATTTGAGGTTGTTTTCAGACAATTCATGAGGCACCCATTTTCCAACTTTAGAAACTTTTCCAAGTTGTTGAAGATGACGTTAAACAGTTGTATGGTTTGAACTGAGAACTACTGCCAATTCCTCAACTGATAAAGCAGGATTTTCTTCAAGGGCTGCTTCAAGAAGCTTTTCATCAAACTCAACTGGACGTCCGGTTCGATCTTCATCTTCAAGGGCGAAATCTCCACCTCTGAATTTTGCAAACAATCTTCTGAAAGTTCTTTCATTCACATATTCCTCTGAGTGAATGTTTCTAGCCGCTTCGGCTGCTGAGTTTCCTTTCTTGAACTCAGAAAGAATTATGTGCCTCAAATGATTCTTGGGTACTTCCATGTTAGCAGGGTTTTAATCAAACAAAATTTAATTTTATTGTTCTCTGAAATAAAATTTGATCAGTTTAAATGCATCTAAACATAAAAATAATGTTCAGCTCCATTAGACATTATAAAATACTCTTTAAATTTCGTTCATTTTAACAAAAAGTTAAAATTCGGACAGAACTTATGGGATTACCTAATATAATATATAAATAATATATATAAAAATTGCACACACACATATATATATACATATTTATATACATACACATTTTTCACACACACACACACACACACACACATATATATATATATATATATATATATATATATATATATATATATATATATATATATATATATTGTTTGATTTTTTAATACAATGGTCAATATCCTACGGACAGATCCACATACATGAAAAATTATACGGAAGGAAAAGAAGGGAATGTTGCGAGGATATGGCGGAGAGATAACGATTGACCCAAAACTAGAAAAGGTTAAGATTGTAATGTTCTGCGAAGCATGTTCAATTGCATCTTGTCATCAACAAACGGAACAGGATTTCTTAAGGAGTTGAGACATGATAATATTTGTCGATAATTGAAATAACACTGACTGACTTTTCTAAGATCAAAGATCTTTTTCATATTCGTGAAAGTGATATTTTATTTGAATAAGAGAGAATAATTTTTCAATAAATTTGGAAGAAACATTAAGTTTATTTGTCTAAATTTGAGCAATCTAAAATATCTTTCGATATACAATATTTTATTAAGCTTTTTGTATATATTTCGTAGAAAGCCTCTTCCCGAAACTTGAGAATGTTTTGGTACTCGAAATAGATACCACTACTCTAACTCTTTAAGCTGAAACTCAGGAACGACATCTCAACTCCGGAATAAATTTAACAGCATCTTAGAATTTACTTTGATGTTATTGCCGCCCGCTGTACAAAAACATCTATATCTACTCTCCCTAAACTTTGTGGACAGCACCTGTCGAATAGTGTTACGTATCGGACCCGGACTTCTGCTTTCCAAGATGACCACAGCAGGACCAGAGCGAAGTATTAAAACTAGTGTCCATCTATTTTGTTTGTTGCCAGCGTATAGAACTCAGTGCCGCGCAAAAAGCTCTCAACACTGTTTTTAAAGCCACGAAGTCTGAATGATGAATGGGCCGAGTTGACCACGAATCTTTCTCGACAACTTCTCCCTCCGCGCCCACTGTCGAATACATCGTTACTTATGCGTTATAGAAAGTAGGTTAAAAGCCGTTTCAGGCTCAAACAGTTTGGATGACGGAAGGCCAAACGAAATGAATGAAATCGTTGCGGGCGAGAATGGCTATTGTACGACTGTTGGAGGGGAAAGACACAGACTTGTTGCTTTCGAAAGATTATTTTCGCTCTTGAATGAATGCAATATTTTCTGGTCTACATCAGAGCGAGGCCTTAGAATAAAGGCAATGCAGCAGTTTGTCAAGTAGATAATATACAATCACACAAACACTCTCTCTCTCTCTCTCTCTCTCTCTCTCTCTCTATATATATATATATATATATATATATATATATATATATATATATATATATATATACACCTATGGTGTTGAAGGTACTTAATACTCAATAGTGAGGATAGAGCGTTTGTAGTTATAAACAATATGTAGATAAAAACAATCTTGGATGGTGATAGGCAGTGTCATATAATCATATGTTCACAAATGCTTCGTTTTTGAGTTTAAAGAAAGTTTGCAGACTAGGGTACATTTGTCATTCGTGTACATTTGTGGCTAGTCTGTCTTCAAAGTTTAACGTGTGCAGTAGTGAGTTAACTGACAAGTGTTCTGTTTAACAATGGCTGGATATTCATATCGTGAGCGGCCAGATATGATTTTTACATATAGACACGTGAATGATTATTGATTGGTTATGGACGCGAGGTTACACGGCTATATCAGATTATCGTTGCGTTGCTGAGACAGGATCTGTGGCACCACAAACTATGGATCGAGGACGACCGAGATCCGCACGTACACCTGACCACGAAGAACACATTCTGCAGTCTGTCGGAGATGATCCAAGTATCAGCACACGTCAAGTAGCCCTAGCATGTCGTACATCACGTAGTACCGCATGTATGGTATTTCAAGTATATATATATATATATATATATATTGTCATCCACAGACAGACTGTTTCGCTGTATCATCAGTGTGGCTAGACGTCCGTTTGCCTCTAGCTAGGATCGAAACCCAACTGAATTAGTGTCAGTCGGGAATTCTACCACTAAGCCGTTGACGCACGGCAGGGATGAAGGACAATTTATGCGTATTTATATATTTATATACATATATATATATTTATATTTATATATATATATACATTAATATATATTTATATTTATATATATATATATACATTAATATATATATATATTTATATATATATATATATATATATACATTAATATATATATATATATATATATATATATATATATATATATATATATATATATGACATACTTCACACAGAAAAATAAGAAAAGACGACATAAACGGATTTATTTTTCAAGTTCTAACTTAACTTTTCTTGCTTCACGACAATCTTATATAGGTCAGTAGTCAGTGTATGTATAAATGAAATAATGAATGAATGTATTCAACCCTTGATTACTCTATTCATCCCAGACAGAAAAGAAGTTCGGGGTTTTTTTTTTTTCGCATTTTCCGTTGCGTGTCATTATTATGATTCAGAGGCGTAATAACTATAAAAGAAAAATGAATTTCAGAAAAACAATTGTCAGAAGTTTTTCTCCGTACCTATTTAAGTCATGCGTCTAGATAATAAATGAATGCAACGTTGAAAGAGAGATATCAAAACTTTGATTGTTCCTGCATGCGATAAAATCAGTATACGTATATTTTACACATTGTTTGTCCTAAGAAAATATTTGTTTTATATATATATATATATATATATATATATATATATATATTAATCATTATCGCACCATGCAAGGCAGTAAAGCCACTAAGACACATGGGTTACAGGGTGTGGAAGAATTAGGAACAGACACATTAATAATCAGCGTGTAAGAGGAAAGAGTAATCAGGAGGACATTAGATAGCGATTGACATTGCATTTAAAATTTTACGGATAAAAGTTGGCTGGAAAGCATGGAAGGGAGTTCCACAAACGAGAAGAGACTATTAGCATAAAAGTTACGGCTACATCTAGCTATCTCAACTGTAAATTTATACGATCTCGCCGCCAGTCTAGTATAGCGCTTAAATTCATACAGTGTAGGTACCACAGCGAAGAGCTCACCCGAAAAATTACCATGAAAGTATTTATAAAAATGCCACAAAGAGACAACTTACGGCGATGGGAAAGTTTAGATTAGGACCAATAATACTGCTGATTCTTCTTTGGATTTTATAAAGGCGTTCAGAGTACATAGCATGGGCAATATATATATATATATATATATATATATATATATATATATATATATATATATATATATATATATATATATGTATATATATGGGGGTCGCGCGCGCGCATGTACTTCAGAACGCTTTTTTTCGCACGCTCGTAAATAACCGCAGAAACTCTCTCTCTCTTTCTCTTTCTCTCTCTTTCTCTCTCTCTCTCTCTCTCTCGCACACACACACACATACACACACACACACACACACAAAAGTCGCATCTATCATTATCTAAGTGTGAATAAAATGGCTTGTCCGCAAGCGTGTCAGTGACTGTGAAAATACCGTCTGTGGTCTATATTGCAATCAAAGGTCACCTGTACGATGAAATTTTGATATTTGGAACCTCTTAGCATGGGTGAGCCAAGTGCATTCAAAGAACACAAAAAGGGAAATCTCCTACAGTTAGTCCCATTAAGGAATCTCGAAGTTGGACATCTCAGCAGGAGAGTTAAATAATTTGACCGCAGATCACAAAAACGTCTAACATGGAGACAGCTGATTTTTTAAAGTCGAGTAAATGGTTGAATCGAAGCGATATCCAAGATATTTTCTTCTCTTTTTTTGTTTTTATTTACGTTATTTTTTTTATAGATATTTCTGTCCTCACACATTTTAGACAATGTATTCTTATGCCTTTTCTTAATACTAAGTTATATAAAGTGGTAATAGTGCAACAACAACACCGTTTTTTAATCGAGTTCACTTTAAGCCAGGTAGTAAGCCACTAAGACAAAAGGAAGTGGAAGAATTAGAAACAGAAATATTACTAAGGTACGATAACAAAAGACGAGTAATCAGGACAGCAGACAGCGATTGGCACTGCGCATAAATTTTTGAAGATTAAATTTGGCTGGAATGCTTAAGTCCGGAAGGGAGTTCCACAAGCGAAAAGTGCGACAAAAGAAACTGTTAGGATAGAATTTACGATTACCTCTAGCCATTTCAATTGTAAACTGATGAGATATCGACGCCAGTCTAGTACTGCGCTTAAATTGATACAGTCTAGGTACCATAAGGAAGAGGTCATCCTAACTATTACCATGAAAGTATTTATAGAAAAGACGCAGACAGGCAACATTACGGTGGTGGGTAAATGACTGAAGCCGAGCCGCCAGTTCAGAACCAATGCTGATTATCTTCTTTCTTTGTTTTTTTTTTGGGGGGGGGGGTATCAAGGTCCTCTATATAAATAGCAGGAACACCAAATCATATGTGGCAGCAATATTCTAAGCATGGTCAAATGGTAGAGACAAGATTATTAATACCATTTCGTTATATCTTTATCTAAATAAAGATATGACGGAATGTCATATCTATAGCCGTAATAGTTGTTTAATGACTCATGATAACAGGACAAATTACTTTCTTATATTTAACATTGCTTACATACTCTCAATCAGTTTGTGAGAACACAGCTACGTCAACAAACGTGGACCTTATATTCTCATCTGTGATGTCTGAAAGACCGCCCAACTCTTCACTGCGGTGGTTGTTTTTTTATACCTATTATGCAGCTCGTTCCCACGCTTACGAAAACAGGTTCAGTTGTGAAGCTACGTGATTTTGACCAGAGTAGCCGCGAGGTCACCTCGTGTAAGTCCTGAACCTATCTCCCTTGATCGTCTGGTGTGATAGTGAATGCAATCTGACGACACTACACCATTATCAATTTTAACGAGAAACACCAAATATTCATAGGATGCTTATTAGTTACACCAAAAACCTGACTTATGTATTTATATACGATGCTTAGTTTTAGCGCAAGGCCAATATAAAGGGGCGCGTAGTGAGAGTCATTTATTCAAACTTCGTTATGGTTATTTGCTAAACATATGTCTGGTAAAATGCCGTAACTGCGCAGTATCCAGTGTGAATTGAACACAACTATATTATTACGACCAGCGAGATTAGCTTGATAACTGCTACTCCACGACGACGCCCATAAATCATTTCTAAGCTTTTAATAGAATTTATAACTGAACAAGTTACACATGTTATGGCCTGAGTTCAGTTTGGTATCTTGAAGCACTTTTGGTGATTATGCAAAGATTATTTGAAAATAATTGTTCGAAAATAATTATTCGAAAACGTTTATTCGAACTGTAAATTGCTTGAATAAAAATTAATTGAAAGGGCAATTATACTAAATGATAATTATTCGAAATGCAAAATTCTTTATTGCAATAAAAATGTAAAAATTATTAAAGGAAATACACAAATAATAATTATTAGAAATACAAATATCGTTAATAAAACAATTTGTAAGAAAAATCCTTATAACATTTAACTTATAAAATACTACACGCAAATAGTCAACTACTGAAGAATACTCGTTAAAGGATGCCATTAATTTTTTAAGTTTTCCACTTACATCGCAGTATTTGTTGGCGTTCTTGATATTTTTGCAATCTGCCCTTACTTTTGCAATATGAATTTCTTGCAAGGCTTGTTCCTTTTAAGATCGTCTAAGAATTTCCTTATTGTGGGATGATGGGATGACATTATCTGCAAGACCACATCCGTATTTCAAATGTAGATATTTCGAATAATTATCATTTAGTATAATTGTCCTTTCGATTAATTTTCATTCAAACAATTTACAATTTAAATAACTGTTTTGAACAATTTTCTCGATACGCTTTACTTAATGATCTAGGTAAAGTTAGAATGAATATATACGCTACGTTCTTTTTCTTTTTCATCTTTTTCTTCTATGTGCCATATCCCTTCAGGTTGTGGACAGTCATGGCCCTCCATAATTTCCTGTCCTTTGTAACTTTTTAAAAAGTTTGTCATTTCGCTATCTCTCAGAATCCCTGCTCGTTAGGCAGGTTATGCACTGTTTTCTATGTCCCACTTGCCTTAAGTCCTCTTTCCTCATCATTTGCCTTAGAAATTTCAACCCTTTTTAAGTGTATTTTCGTTTTCATTTTCTGTAAAATTTTGTCATTGCTCACATGTTCAGTCCATGGTATTCTCAGCATCCTTCTGTAGAACCATATTTCTTTTTGCTTTAAGTCTCAAATTCATTTTGGAGGAGATTGTCCAGTATTCGCTGCCATATAGGACTCATATTACATCACATTTCAATGCCCTTTTCTTTGTTTCTAACGATAATTTTGCTTAGATTTTGGAAGGTATTTTTCGCTATCCCAATGCCCCTTTGTATTTCGGTGTCGAATTTCCCATCCTCTGTTAAAACACTTCCTACATAATTTTTTGTAACTGGTACATTTTGTTATCGCTAATTTGTAATTCGCATGTTGAATTGTTCTTTTTGCTGACAACCTTTATATTTAGTCTTCATACAGTTGAGGCTTAGTCTTTTACAAACATGAAAATAATAGTTAATTGGTGTTGGACTGACGTGTTGCAATATACATCTAAGTAGGTATTCAGTAGGTTCGTAGCCTACAGATGAAAAACCATTTTGCACAACAAATATTCTCTAATTTCAATATAATATTTTACTTTGATAATTCAGTAATGATATTAACCAAATAGATTGAACACTATACAGTGAAAAATTCAGATGAAATTTCAGTGAATATGTTTGCGTTGGGTTATCGAATTATTGATTAGATATGATGAAAAACTTTCGACCTATGCGAAGAAATTAATTTTAATGTTTTGTCATTTGGTCAAATTTATGGGATTTGGTAGGGCCGCGACCTTCTCAGCAGTCACACATACATACACACACAAACAAACACACACACACACACACACACATATATATATATATACTTTATTATAGGATATTACATTCGTGTATATGTAACCGCTACATAAATGCATTGGATGCATCGAAATGTGAATGCATTTATGTAGTGGTTACATATGTTCGAATGTAATATCCTATAATAAAGAATTATCGCTCTACTGTTGCATTGAGCCCTATTCTTAAATTAATGTTATGAACGTTAGAATTTATATTTGATACGTTCTTATTCCATTTGGTTATATATACATACATACATACATATATATATATATGTGTGTGTGTGCGTGTGTGTGTGTGTGTGTATATATATATATATATATATAGAGAGAGAGAGAGAGAGAGAAAGAAAGAGAGAGACAGGTCGCGATGAATAAATTGTCGTCAAAATTACTCAAGATGAAAATAACACTGACATCTAATTTTAACAGATATATTTGCCCAAATTACACGAACATATCTTGAAATACTAAAGAGTAAATTGACTCAATAAAATTGGCATTGGCTTCAACCACGACCTCCAGACAACTTCGGAATCTCCTGCAACTCTTCTGGACTGTCCCTTTGTTTAAGTTGATGAATGCTACCATAATCCTTGCCTTCAGTTCATCTTTGGTGTTACAAGGAGTTGTGTTGGTCTCTCGCCCAACAAATAATAGTCAAGGGGGTTGTAGCCTGGCGTGTTAGGTGGTCATATATAAGGGATGATTTGGTCGCAGAAATTGTCTGACAGCCATGACAGCCTCCTTGTGTAGCATGGTGCAGAGTCCTGTTGCCAGAAAATAGAGCTTCCAGCAGCCATCCTCTTCACCAATGTCAGCATTAACTCCTTAAGGCACTTGATGTAGGCGTTCGTATTGAGTTTGAGGTCCTGTGGGAAGACGAATGGATGCAAAACGTCACCATCATTAGTGATCAAAACACCTTCGAAATCACCATTAGACCTATCCAGCACTTTCCGAATCCTCCGCACTGTCCTCAGATGGACACACCAACACTCTGTAATGTTTGTATTGGTGATTTCGGCGCGAATGCCAAGCAGTACAGCATACCGTTTCCAAATTTCTGGCAGAGTCAATTGCGTCACGGTGCCCTTTTTCTCACAGGCGTTGCCCAACGGACACTACTATAATGTGCAGTCAACAAAATAAAAAATATGAAATGGCGACAATTTACCCATTGCACCATATATATATATATATATATATATATATATATATATATATATATATATATATCGAGAGACAGACAGACAGACAGCAAGAGAGATGTGTGTGCGTGTGTTTAACCGATATAAATTAAATAAGGAGAAGAAAACTGAATTGTGAGAATGTATGTCATCTAATTTGGGCTGTTATTGTCTAAATGTTATGCTTCGATGACGGCATCCAATGTCTCGAACAATTTCATGGTGAAATCCAACACACAAGATAATCGATGTGAAGAAAGAAGAAAAGAATAAATTGAATTGACGACTTATTCAAAGGCCAGTGTCTCATTATTGCTTTCATTATAACCTCTTTTACTTCTTTAAATGATTATTTCATCGTTGTCGAGAATAAAGCAAAGAAATTCATGCTTGATCATGTCTTTGTCTTTTCTTGCCGTCCTTTTCACATTTTCTTGTCAGGTGTCAGAGATATCCCAATACAACCACACGCCCACACACACACACACACACACACACACACACACACACACACACACACACACACACACATATATATATATATATATATATATATATATATATATATATATATATTATAAATTTACTTATTTAAAAATATGGTTCCATCGCTACACAGGAACTGCGATGTTTCAAAATCAGAAGCTAAAAACTTCAGTCACCTTCTAGTCAAATGAAATCAAGCCATATACCCTTTCTCTGTTATTATGAGAGTAGAGTAGTTATAGCTGGTGTAGAGCCAAGAGTCACGTAACCCATTAGGCTTGAAGAAGAGCAACATGTATCGCAGCCGGGGCAACAGTGGGTGTGTCTGGGGAAAGATATCCTAAAGGAACCTATCTTCAGGCTGGTTTTGAATTTAGAATTTTCCTTCCCATTAGACTGATTACTACCAAAGGATAGAGATTCCAATCTAATTTGGTATTTAACTCATAGCGGTCGGGGTGGTGGTGGGAAAAAAGAAACAGATTCATGCCTTTATCAAGGGCATTTGCACGAAAAAGAACGCAACACACAAGCCCATAATTCGAACTCGACTCGCCTGGACCAATTTCTGCGCCCTTAGCAACGTGCAGCTCGGAGTTCGAAAAACCTCTATTCAAAAAGCCTCATCTGAAATATGGCATATAGTGCACTAGTACGGTATGTGGTTGTCTGATGGAGACAGGGTGTGCATTACAGTACACAGAAAATTGACCACTTTAAACAATTCCCTTGTGCAAATTGTTTATTAAAAACCTTCCCCCGTCGTTCTAGACTGGAGAATCTATCGATCTATCTATCTACCTACCTATCTATCTGTGTGTGTGCGCGCGTCTGTGTGTGCATCTGTGTGTGCATCAATGTTTGTAAGAAATAGGAAAAATTATCCAAAGTTGGTACAAGAACATATAAATAGATAACAGCATAGCACCCTTTATATCTGACATCATTTTATTTGTTTCATTTCCATTTCTCTATTGAATCTTTAAAAAGGTTTCATTAATTTAGTTTCCCGAAGTTTAAAAAATATTTTTTCAGAAAAATCATAAAAACAAACAATATGATTAATTCATCTATTCGCTGTTAAAATTTAATCAAAATTTAGTGAATTTTTTACATTTAATTGAAAAATAATCGAACGTGTGATAAATTTTTAAAGATGCGCTATTGTAACTATTTACACTATTTGCATTGTTTGAACAGTTGTCTTCATCTGTATTGCCATATTCACGAGGTTTCAGCTGTTGTATGCTTCAGCCTTCTTCAGTTGATATTCCAACAAATAGCCGGGACGTACAGTGGCTGAAACGTTGTGAGTATGGCAGTAAATTTGAGGACAACAGTACGAACAATGTAAATACCGTAAATCTTATTTTTGAAAAATTTTATTAAAAGAAATCCGTAGCGTAGCAAATTAAGAAAATATTGCCGTTATAATCAGGTTGGCATTTCCTTCTCCCGTCTTCCCTTTATCCTACGTAAAAAAAACAAAAAAAACAACAAAAAACAAACAGATATTAGAATACATTTCTCTTTCTTTTTTGATAAAATGGCTGACAGGATAAGAAAAACTAGAAGATTACGTACTAGTCATACACAGATAAATTGCAGCTACTGCATATTGCAAAGAGGCTTGCCTAATGCCAGTCTTTCAAATGGGAAGGATCTGTTTCTTTGAAAATCAAGATTCTAAATAACTATCTGTCACCTAGTCTTGAAAGGCACCTACAAGCGTCAGAGGGAAATGTGCATTTTACTCAGCCACTAGATAATCTGAGCACTATCATCTTTCCTCTAGAGATTGTGATTAAGAATTAATATTGTAATTATAAGTACTCTTCTAACAACCGTGTCATACGATATGCAGCTTAGTAAACAACAGTAACGGTCAATATTGACATTTCCAAAAGGTTACTCTAGAAAAGGTGGGTATCACAGCAGAAGGCTGTATAGATTGAAAATCAGCGTCCAAAATCTTGTCTTTTTACTTCGGCTCGTTTACCAATTTTTGGCCTCTGTGGAAAATACCCAAGAGGCAGACAAGACAAAAGACTAAACATGATGCATATCAGAGCTCTATTCTATGCTAGGATTAATTCATCACCATTGGCAATACTTTCTAATGCATAAAGTATAGATTCTGTAGGAAAACTTTCTTAATAAAATTAGCGATGAAACAAATTAAGTTCAATATTTAAATCAGTAAATTTCACATTTAAGCGTTACTATAGTGATTTTCATTAATTCATAAAAAAAGACATTCATACGCCAAGACCAAATTCATTTAAAAATAAATCTGTTTAACCACAAGACATACCTCTAAAATTAATGTATCGTATAAAGAAGTTCATATTATATATATATTAAATGATCAACCTTTTGTATTATATTAATGTTCTATTCTTTACATCGGTACCTCTGCTAATTGTGCCATGAAAATTCTGATTGTTTCCTATATATTCTTTCAGTCTTTTTTTTCTATGTAATGCAATGTACTTATTATTGAGAAATAAAGTTCTTGCGTATCTATTTAACGTCCTAGACAATTAGTCTTGAACGAATGAACAACGCTGAATCTGTGATTCTGGTAAGCATGGAGGCTGTTATGGGATCGCAAGTATAATATGAAGTTGTTGTTGTTAGTAGGATAATGATTTCATCACAGTTAAAAGGAAAGAGGATTTTACTGAGCGACATTTTTACTTAAAATTAATTTGGTAATGGCAAATAAAATGAAGGCACTTCGAATGTAGAAAGGTGGAAAGGACCTGAAGTGTGCGTGAAGATATTTTTTAAGCAGAGTGAGAGAGAAAGTGAGAGGGAAAGAAAGGATAATGTTGTCAACTGAACAGCAGGAAGCCTCAGGAATAAAATCTATAATAAAGAAGACCGAAGACATAAAATTTCCCAAAAAAAAAAAATGGATGGAATAAAAATAAACTTGCATTTCGTCGAATTATTTCAAAGCATCAGAATTAGTCGTCATTTACGAGGAGAAAATCTCTCTCTCTCTTTCTCTCTCTCTCTCTCTCTCTCTCTCTCTCTCTCTCTCTCTCTCTCTCTCTCTCTCTCTCTCTGCCTAAGGCTTTCGTTTTTGTTTTTAATGAAACTATTTTAATGGTTTCATTATATTTAAGGGAGTAAAAAAAAAATGAGACAAAGAATGTGTGTGAGAGAGAGAGAGAGGGGGAAAAGAGATAGAAAAAAGAGGTGATAGAAAAAAGAGAGAGTAAACAATGATAAAAAAAGGAAAAGTCACTCGGATTTACACCTTTAATCGTCATAAATTCCTTGATTTTTAATTCGATAATTATCCTTCGGCATACTGAAGGGAATTGCGAGAACGTACTAATCCGTTTTTATAGCACGAAATGTTGTCATACTACACACTTCTTGGTCAGGCCAAAATAGTTCAGCGTTTGTTCTAATATATATATATATATATATATATATATATATATATATATATATATATATATATGTATATGTGTGTGTGTGTGTGTGTGTGTGTGATTGAATATATTACAGACGTTATATGTGCTAATTTTTAACAAAATCCCTTCATACTCACGAATAACCTTTTGTGTATTGATATTAAAGGATGAGAGAAATGTGCTATAACTGTTTAAATTCCTTTTATTTTCATTTCCCAAGTACTTTCGTTCTTCTTCCAAGATCAGCTTTAGGTGTGCAAGTAGCACAAAACTATATGTTGTTCAGGGGTACAAGTTTTTATACAAAGCTGCGAGTTGCTATCCATTACCGTAACTTTTTCATTATGCTTTTAAATGCAAACGGTTGACAATGTGCTGAGCGTTCATTAGAACGTGAAACAATTATCCATTATTAAAAGTATAATAAAAAATGTCTGTAATTTATTCAATCACACATGTCTAAAAGAGAATTTTCTGTCTAAATACACACACACACACACACACACACACATACATATATATATATATATATATATATATATATATATATATATATATATGTATATATATGATTTTGTGCGTGTGTTAGCTGTAACTTTGGACTGTATTTACAAACGTATAATTGTTTACACGAATAAGAATTTATCTCACTGGCAATGTTGTTATAACACCAGAAAAGCAATAATCGAGAAATGAAGGCATTCTTCAATAATAATTATCCCCTCTAATTTTCCGGCCTTTCTCTTGTTAATGAATAGATATGAATTCAGCATCACTGAAGTCTCCATTGTGCAATAACAATAATAATTACTTTTCGACATTTGCAATTTATCCGTGTGATTGTGAAGACGTCTCTTATCCGGTTCAAGGTGTTTTGCATCATTCCTCGGTTGTGACAAATATTTGTAATTTTATGTTCGTTTGGAAATTAAATGTGTAAACGTCATTTTCTGCTGTAGTTATCTACCACTTGTAGAACTTACATGAAAATACCTACTCTAAGCTTATCTTTTCGCTAGATTCTTCTTACAATGTATAGTTTATCTGTCTGCTTCATACAGATGTCACTTTTATGAGACATGTTACTCATGGCCTCGCAGAAAGAAAATAGGGATATATTTTGTATTATTTAAAAAAGAAGAAAAATGCATGTCTTCTTATAAAACCGAATTAGTAAAAAAAAGAAACTAAATTACCAAAGAAGGAACACTTAAAAAAATATAATAAATCAATTTTGTCATCAATTGAGATGAATTCCCTCCCACAAAATATTCGGACGTGATTACTACTTTTTATTTTCTTTCTCTCTCTTTCTCCTTTTCTATTTCGTCTTTTCATCGTAAATAACAAAAAGAAAAGCTACATATTTTAAACCCTTTTGCTCTTACTGATTTTGGGGTGTGTATTGAAAAGCGGAACCTGACATTGTCAACACAGACTTGACATTAGAATAATATCCCCCGTGAATAGTTAAAAAAGAACATTGTGTATCGGTCTGACGTGACATCTCGATCATGTCGAGGGCCGACAGCCTGAAAATTGAAGAAATAGAAAAATATTACTAGCAACCCTGAATGTCATGTTGTCATAAGGACCGTTCCCCGATTTACAGAGATCCAAGAGGAGAGCGAAAGGAAAAAAATGAAAGTCAATCCGAGGATCGATGAGGTGAAGGTCATTGGTGGTGAGGCACCTGATGTGAAGTTGCACAATCAGGAGTCTTGACATTTTCATGATTTAAGACTTCTGTTTTTATTATTGTTCTTGAGAATAACGCGTGTTTTGAAAAGTTGCGACTTGCCATAACCCCTACCCCAGAAAAGTGAATGCATTGAATAGATTTTTTTTTACTGTATAGAAATGTGCAGTTCATCAAAAGTATCTCTTAACTCTTACATTAGATTGTTCAGAAAGTAATATCGCATTTTAGGAGAAGGAATAAAATAAGTCATTCAACTATGGCAAGTGCTAAGTTGTTATTTGCAGTGGTAAACGCAGTCATTGAAAGTAATTATTTTATAGAAAAACTCTGGTAGACTGGTCAAAAAGAATTCTTATCGTGCTGAAATGATCACTTCCTAATTTTTAAAGATTCTACTCTTAAGAAAGTCTTCATGTGAGCTGATTAAATGGAAATCCTAAAATGCTTGGCTGGTTGAATCAGGAGACTGTCGTAAATTACGCTAAAATAATGCTTTGATCTTCTTTCCACTTTATGATACTGATGCTGAACTTGCACTTTTCGTTTGATCAACGTTCGAGATTCTTGGCTGCATTAAGTAGTGCTTTTCACGTGTTCAGTTCAATAAATCTTTGCTATGACTGTGATGCTTTATTCTAAGAGTTAATAACACACAAAAACTCCCGTATTCAAATGACTGCTTACCAAAAACTGAAGTTCGGATATCTGATTAAAATTATGACCTTAATTTTTTTTATTATAATACATTGACTATATCTTCGCAGGTTAAACTTTTTCTCTTTTTTTTTTAATCATATAACTCGAAGCAAAGCGGAAACGACACTAGTACGCAGGGGTCTACAGAGAGTGAAGGTTAGAGAAAAGACTGGATATTGGGGAAACCGAGAACCGGGTGCAAAAATGTAAAAGATAGCCAATCTATAAGCTCGCTTAAACACACGGGCACCAGAGAAAAATGCTCGTCTTGTAGAAATAGAGGGAAGCTACGTCAAGTTGGTGAGAAAGCGACTGAAGTCAAGATGCCAAATCAGAATCGATTACATTGCAGATCCTTCTTTGGATTTTGGCAACAACCTCGAGATAAGTAACGGGAACACCTGACCAGATATGGCAACAGTATTCAATGCACGGACGAATGGTAGATTTGTTAAATCTGCAAGATGGACTCTGACGAGCAAAACTTTCTGGTACGACACAGTAATCCATCTTTCCTTTGATTTGCTGTAGTCGTCCTACTTCATGTCAGTTGAAAACGTGGGGTCAAGAATGCGCAGTGAGCTGCTATCCATGAGTCTAGCGTCAGCCATGCTGATGACTCACAGTAAAGTTTCTCTATGGTGGTTAAATGGGATTATTTTCGTTGTGGAGGCATTAACATGTACTAGTCATTTCCTGCCCCAGTTAACCAAAGACTGGAGGTCGTTTTCAAGAGCAGCGACCGCGTTAACTTTGTCAGCGTTGGCGGATTTGCTACCGACTTGAATATTCTAGAAATCTCGGGGTTTATTCTCGCTTTTTAGCTTCCAGTAAAAAATGTAGACAGGGCAGTGCTGTTTCGATAATCGATATTGCCAAATGTTATTTGGTGGTGGTAAAAGTGAGATTTCTAATTGTTTTCCGTAGAGCACTGGCAAAAATTAAACCCATCGCCATGTTTGATTTCAGCTTTATAAACTAACGATTTGAAATATACATTTACCGTTTAATTGGAAGGTTTTGCTATTTCTACAATTGCAGTTATTAGTTATATGGATGTTATGGCTTTGAATATTGTTGAATTGCTTGTTTAGAATGGAATTGTTGTGCGGAGCTATATACTGACCGATGTTTTTAGCACAAATGTAGCTAACATTGATGTTATTTTTGTTTAATATCTTATTAAGTGATTGGGAATGACTAATGTGTTTGTGGATTAAATTAAAAAAATGTTCCGATGTTAGTTTTGACATTTTTATTGAACGGTGGGTTAAACCCTATAATATTACGTTTACAACGTTTTGCTTTATGGCGTCCATATTCCTATTTGCTAAGAATTCGAGATTAATTACTAAATTCTAGTGCTTCTAGGTATATATATATATATATATATATATATATATATATATATATATATATATATATATATATATATATATATATATATATATATACAGCATGTTATTATTAACTCGTAACAGCTTGGACGTTAGATAGATAGATAGATAGATAGATAGATAATTTAAATGTATAGAAGTTAATCACATTTTGTCTTTAATAAAACGTTAATCAATATATATATATATATATATATATATATATATAAAATGATAGATACATAGATTCTCCTCAGATTTAACATATTTAAAAATATATTCTAAAACTACACACACACACACACAAACACACACACACACACACACACATATATATATATATATATATATATATATATATGTTGGATCTTCTTAAATAGCGTATGTAAATGCTAATGATGATACCGTTCTTTGATATATGAAAAGCAAATTATATATCTTCTCTTTTAGACGAACATGTGCTGATGAATGTCACCAATTCGGCAGACGAAAGCGACTATAAGTCCTGTCCGTTTTCTGCAATCTACTCTTGCCCCGTAAACTGAAAGTGCATTGCAGACCCTTTGTTATTCTTGTACCGATTGAACTTGGCAAGTAGAAGAATTAAATGCCAGAGATTACACAATACGCCAGTCAATTCCGCTCACCAGGTCATTCGATATAAAGGCCGCCTTCTGAAAGATATAAAAGATTGAATTGAATAAATGAAATCTCGCTAGAAGAAGAACTTACGTCTCGTATCTACGTGACTTACATTAACTATAATGGCACGCAGATTGTCGAGTATATGGAGACATTTGCATGAATAGTGCCCGATGTGAACATTTATGTATATCTGAAAACACGCACGTTTGCATATGATTATACCTTCAGAGGACAATAAAACACAGACAAATACACGTAGACTCACACACACACACGCGTGCGCATATATATATATATATATATATATATATATATGTGTGTGTGTGTGTGTGTGTGTGTGTGTGTGTGTGTGTGTGTAGAGGAATTTCAATTGGATCTATTATGCAAAATGTAGTGATGAACATTGTATTAACTAGGCTCTCAGCGTTTTATTAAAGTCAACTTCACATATTCCAGTTTGCCATGTTGACCTCACAGCAGTATACGGCCACATCCATAGAGACTTCCTATTCTTATCTATTAGGAACCGCTTTCCAAGTTCTGATTCCAGTGAATGTCTAAATCAGTTCGAGGAATTGTATCATTCTAAAAAAAAACGCACATGTCTGACGAGGAACCCTATACCGAAACATTTCAAACCTCATCACAAGTACGCCAAGGAGGAAATTAGATCGTCCATTTACTTAATCTCTTCTGAGCCGCTGTGCTGAGTATATAAAAGCACAGATATGAAGAGATGGGCGATTGTCAATTAAGGATTTCATATCACATCCAAAATGAATCTAGTAATAAAAAACAATTTTATTGATTACTCTTTCGAGCCAGTTTACTGATGTTTAGGGGGTTGGGATATACTGATGACCTAGGTTTTGCATACCTGGACAGGAATGATCTCGAACAAAAAAAAATCAATACTCTCTATCAAGTGTACTAAGAAATAGGATTATGGTCAACCTTCCCAAAACAGAAACTATGATCTGGAATTGGAATGAAAGCATTGATGAAACCTACCCTGAATCCATCATACTTATTCAGCATA
>OZ038499.1:69995787-70013287 GCA_964036315.1 Acanthosepion esculentum | reverse complement strand
AATATATGTTGATGTTTGCAGCCGTGTGCACATGTTTAAATAGAGATTCATAGATTCACTAGGAACAAGGGAATGTGTGTGCGTAACATGTGATACGATTTGAATAATAATAACCTTTAGAAATCAGAATTTAAATAAGAAAATGATGCAATTCTCAAAATATAAATGTATTATTTTGTGTATGTATATATGTGTGTGTGTGCGCGCGCGCATGAGCACGCGTATATGAACAATCTATGCACCTGCCTAGCTTTTCAACTCTGTGAATAGATAGTGTGTGTGTGTGTGTGTGTGTGTGTGTGTGTGTGTGTGTGTGTGTGTGTGTGTGTATTTCACTGCTACCAGCAAACAGAAATATTTTTTCTCCTGATGATGGCCATGTTGGCCGAAACTAGTCGAGAAATCTAAATGAAATAATAATAATAATAACGAAAGAATGTGTGTCTGAAGATTTCAACTTTTTAAATAATTTTTATTGTTCAATATATATATATATATATATATATATATATATAGTGCGATGGGTAAATTGTCGCCATTTTATATTTTTAATTTCCCACATGCGCATTATTTATTTTTGATTTTGTCGACTGCAGGGTATAGTAGGGGCAGTTGGGTACCGTCTGTAAGAAAAAGGAGCACATGACGCAATTCACTCCGCCAGAAATTTGGAAACGGCATGCTTTACTGCTTGGCATTCAGAGTGTTTGGTTGTCAATCTGATGACAATGCAGAGGATTCGGAAAGAGTTGGATGAGTCTAATGGTGATTACGAAGGTACGGTAGCTCAGAAAACTCACTCTGAGCGTTCTGATAAGAATTTGTTGGTGAGGGCCTCAGACTCAATAGCTGTCAGACAATTTCTGCGACCACATCACCCCTTACATTTGGCCACCTAACTCCCCACACTGCAACCTCCTTGATTATTATGTGTGGGGTGCAGTTGAGCGAGAGACCAACAAAACTGCTTGTAACACCAAAGATGAACTGAAGGCAAGGATTATGGCAACATTCACCAACTTAAACAGGGAGACCGTCCAGAAGAGATGCAGGAGATTCCGAAGTCGTCTCGAGGCAGTGGTTGGAGCCGATAGAAATTTTATTGAATAAATTTACTCTTTCGCATTTCAAGATATTTTTGCGTAATTTTGATAAATATATCTGTTAAAATGAGATGTCAGTGTTATTTTCATTTTAGTGTAATTTAGAGGACAATTTATTCAACACAAGAGAAAAGAAAGAGACAAGACAAAAAACTATTTTATTCATTGTTCCTTTACGGATACATTCTATCTAAAAATAATTTGCACACACACACACAGAGACACACACAGACACAGACACAGACACACACACACACACACACACACACACACACACACACACACGAGTTGGTGATTACTGCGGACTAAATGCTACACAATGTCAAGTTTACTGTGGTGAACCCGAGCGTTTCCACCCAGGCGACTGGTCAAAATTTACCTAGCCCCCGCAAAAGCAGGATCGGGAACAGTACTTGTCTATTTTTCTCATACGAGTCCCTATTCAAATACAGATGTCTTGCCAGGCGTAAGCCAGACATCCTGACATCAACTTGTCTTCTTTTTTTTTTTTTTTATTTCAGCCGAGTTTCTATCCGAAAACAGAACCCCAATTGAAAACAGAACCCCAATTTGTCACTTTTATTTCCTAATTTTCCACATTTGTAGCACTTTGCATTCTAAAAATGGACAGTCGTTTCCGAGATGTAATCTTTCACATCTAAAATATGAATTCATTTTTCTTTTTCCACATTTTCTTTAACTAAATTTTTGTTAGAATCCTAGCACGTATTTCTGCGTCTTTTTTCCTGTTAACCGTTTTGCATGGGAATCAACGCTTTAAAGTTTAAACATATCCGGAGTAAATTCGTTCACTTTGAATCTTTAACACTCCTTGTTAACAATTCCAGCATATGTAACAAAATTGTCTTTTATCAGATTCATACACTTCCAACGAGTATTGAATAACGAACGAAAGCAAATTTTCCTGTTTTTTTTTCTGTAGTACAAAATTACAGTACTTTTCATGTTTTACCAGTGCAAACTTTCTCAATAAATGTATTTTTTTACTCGTCATCCCAATTGTTGCATTCTTCTCTCAAAACTTGCTCGCATCTTCTAAAATAAACATAAAATGTAACTCCATCATCTGAATCGTATGTGAATTCAGTTATGGCATTTGTCATCGCATCGGGAGTGAAAGAACTTTGGGAATTTTCCGTTTTCTTCCGTATTATTTCAATTAAATTGTGTTGTTGTTTCTGGAGTTCCAACAACTATAAAATTATCTCTTGCGGTTATAACATTATCTCTTGCGGTTATAAC
The DNA here is from genome assembly GCA_964036315.1 of Acanthosepion esculentum. Lineage (NCBI taxonomy): Eukaryota > Metazoa > Mollusca > Cephalopoda > Sepiida > Sepiidae > Acanthosepion > Acanthosepion esculentum. The sequence continues at coordinate 70,010,921 of OZ038499.1, read as the reverse complement.
ATTATCTCTTGCATAGGTTACTCTCCGACTGACTGCAACGGACTGGTATTTATCGGTCGCCTCACTGTGGACTAAATGCGACACAAGGTCAAGTCTACTGTGTTTCCACCCGGGCCACTGGTCAAAATTTACCCACCACCGGCGAAAGCGGGCTAGGGTACAGAACTGCTCTTCTTTTCTCAGCCGAGTGTCTATCCGAAGACAGAGCCCGATTGAGTTATCCTCCGCCCGAAGACAGAGATCTTGTCAGTAGCAAGCCTGACAGTGAACTGCCTGATTTCTATTATCTACTAGTTCTTTATTTAAGGCGTCTTGCCTAGTCCATTTGTATTACCGGGGGTGTCTTATTTACTCCACAACAGAGGGAGAGAGAGGGTGGCATTTGAAGAACTTCTACTTTCACATATTTCACAGATTAACCAGTGTCATCAGAAAAAAGAATTCATAGATAGATAGATAGATAGATATTAAATTTTATCTACGCCGTCAAAGATTGTGGCATTTCAAAAAAATTAATATTGTTGTCTTCTCTTCTTTCACAGAATGACTGTTTTCACCCTCACAATATCTTGGTATTGTCATAAAGGAAATACTACCACCTTGTTTGACCATTTGGTTACAGAATGCTCGATAGATGACAGTCACACACACCGACACCCAAAGACGAAAAGTCCAAAAATAGCGCCTCCTCTCTTCCATAAAACGGTGTTCTACAGCCTATATAGATATAAGTGGGCGCTATCTACTTTATTTTATACGTAACCTACCCACTAAGCGGTATGAAATATCCATTGGGGTGCCCAAACTTGCGCAATGCTTCATAGCAGAGTAAATATGATTTATAGAAATGGTTTCAAGTGTTTTGTTTTTAACCGTATAACTGTCATCTATCAGGCATTCGTTACCTTTGGAAGCAATCTTTTGAAATTTGAAATTCTTCTAGTTTTGTTGGATAGGAATATCCCTTTCCTCCACATCCCAAAAGTATTTTATGCCAATAAGGTTCGGTTAACTATGGAGATTAATTTAACAGAGAAAATTCATGAACCAATCTGCTACCACTTTTTAAATTTGTGATACGACGCGTTGTCTTGTTGGAAGTTACCACCAGTGGATGAGTGCAATGTAGGGATAAACTGAGGCATGGGATCACCCACAATACCTATGTAGGCAACATATACGATATTTTACTGGTACCAAGATTCGCAATGTATGCAACAAAAATACTCCGCATGCAATTATAAAAGCACCCTGTAGGGTAGCTCGTGATTATCTATCTATCTATCTATATATATATCTATCTATCTATCTATCTATCTATCTATCTATCTAATACTAAAAGTCTGTGATTCGTGCTTGCGTCGTGCGTCGACAGTCTGGTGCATAATAATGATTTAAGTTTTTTAAACCTCTCTCTTTTCACATCTCTCTCACTCTCTCTCTCTCTCTCTCTCTCTCTCTCTCTCTCTCTCTCTCTCTAACACTCTATGATAGCATGGGTGCTTCCGTGGTGCTTCCATGGTGCTTCCGTCCTGCGCATAATGATTTAAGTCAATCTTATTTAAGTGAATAAGATTTAAAAATACGAGTTGTTTATACAGTAAGTATTTTGATTATAACATTCTTCAAAGAAACAATTTTTTTTAATTAAAATATTTATAATTTAAAGGCAGACACAAATATTTTTGGCAGATTAAAAAATATTTTTAAATTAATATGATTTAAAAATAATTAAGTGAATAAGATTTAAAAATAAGAGTTGTTTAACACTATTTTTATTTCAACTTTCTTCAAACAGACAATTTTTTAATATTGAAATCACCTTCAATGTTTTATAACCTAAACCGTCTCATGTAGTATATATATGTATGTATAGCTGGCCACTCGTATTCGAGGATACCCGTCTACTAGGCCGACTAGCCAATCCCTACTGCAGACGCTTTCTCAGGTACATTTGTGTTTGTTCAACACCTTACAGAGCCCATCTACAAGTATGCTGAGCAGAACTTAATTACAGTTTCTGGAAAAGAGCGTGTTACCTAGCATGATCAACAGTCTGAACAAGGCCAGCACACTCAACCCCTTGGTCACGATGACTTCTGACTTCGTGCTAGCACAGCTATCGACGGCTCCCAGGGGTAATTTCTCCCCAATTCTGAGTCAAATTGTCATATGTTTTTATGGCACTTTCCAAAGGTGTCTGTCGCACGCTGGGGTTGCCCCCCCCCCCGCCAGACAGATAACATCAGGATGTCTCCTTCCTGACAAATCGTCCATGGTGAGATTCGAACCTGGGTCACATGGTCAGAAAGCGAACGTTCTGACCACTCGGCCAGAGGGAAAATGATATCAACACTGGATGCCGACAGTTTGCTTCATGATTGAGCGTAATCATCAGGTCATAGCATAAAACTATATTTTATATTGTTAATCTCCCCTGACGAGTGGACGAGGTGATTCCCAGGGGATCCGTCTACGAAACTATGGAATCGGGATGCTGAAAGTAACATCAATTAGCTAAGGGACAAACCTTTTACTTGTATTAATTCTACACACGCACACACACACACACACACACACACACACACACACATATATATATATATATATATATATATATATATATATATATATATAAGGATGTGAATAGCATACAGTTAAATAAACAAATGCCAAAATTTTCTTTGTACGCTTATCATACATAAAATCATTATAGTCGGGGTCTGTAAAAGTTTGCAAGAAAAAGACAATTTTAAAAGGTCTATTGAATGCTTATTTTCAGAAAATGCATAGAATACTGCGGAGAGTCCTGCAGTATTAATACGACTTGCTGTCACTTGATCACTGCTTGTATATAACATTGACAAAATGATAACAATAATAATAGCAGAGAGTAACAAATTAAATTCTCTCCATTTTCTCGATTTTCGCTTGTTTGTCAGTGTTTGATCGTTTCCAATTCTTTCTTTTTTTTTACTTTTTTTTTTATAAAATCAAATAAATTTAATTCTCAGCTATTTTACGTTTGTTATTTTCCTGCATTTTAACTGAATCATTTTCAAATGCGTGAAGGAGGTTTGGCTGCGAAAAATAAAATGAACGCGATGAGAATATCGTTGACAACGAAGATGGCGACATTTTTGACAATTGATTGCGTTTTCTATTTTGTTTTACTTTTGAAACTTTTATTTAAATCTACTTCAGAATTTTTCCGAACGATTGCAATGTCTTTCCGCTTCCGTTTCTTTCTTCATTTCCATCCTTGGCCCTTTTCTTCTCTGTTCCTTTCCTTCTTTCTTTTCGTTCTTTTTTGTTTGCTTATTTCCTTGCTCTTTTCTTTCTTTTTCTTCCTTTTCCTTTTTGCTCCTTCCCTTTTCTTTCATTATCAATTCTTTGTTTCTTATTTTTCTTTCTTCCCTCGTTTTCTTTTTATTCTTTTATTGCTCTTATGTTTCTACCTATTTTAACTTTTTTCTATTTTTCTTATCTTCTTTTCTTCAATTTTATTTGATTTTCCCCCTTTTTCATTCCTTCATTGGTATTTCATTATTTCTCGATCTCTTTTTTTTTCTTTCTAACTTTATTTCTTCTTTCTTTTTTCTTTCATTATTCTTCCTTATTTTCATTGCTTCTACTTTTGTTCCTTCTTATTATTTTTCTTTCTCTGTCCCTTTCAGTTAAGCTTTCATTATTCGTTGGGTTTTTCTTTGTTTCCATTTTCATTCCTTTTATCTAATTCTATTCTTTCTCGACTTTTATTTTCCATTGATATTCGACAGTCTTTCGTTTTATTATTCTGCTATACAAACATTTTTAAAGAATCTCTTTCCTATTTTCAAGTTTGTTTATTTATTTAATTTTTCTTCCCTCCTTTCATTACATTGTATCTTTCATTTCCCGTTAAATTCATTTCTTCATTTCTTTATTCCTTCTTTTTCTGACATTTTCTTCTTTTCCTATTTTCATTCATTTTCCTTTTCTCCCCTCCATCATTTCATTCCTTCCCACAATGCATTGCAATAATTTCATAACTTTACATTAAGAGACAAAACTGATAGAATTAAAGCGAACAAGAATAGAAATTATTTCTTTTTGTACATCTTTCTTGAAATCATTCGATTTGATATACAAGAATTCGCTATGGTTAATGCCTTGAAGAGGTGTCTTGATACCTTTCTTCTCTCTTTCTTGTTCGGTTTGACTCATCAGTGAAACAATTCCAACTTTCTAAACAATATAAAAACAGAAATCTGGAAACGGAAACAAAATCCGAAACCAGCCGGAAAGAAGCAATTTCATGCAACATTTTAAGAAAACACTGAAAAATAGAGTAAATAAGATTCAGAAATCTATGGGATATTTAGATTACAGTAAATTCAAATAGTTTACAAAAGCTACCACTTCTGTCTTCGAAGAGAAAATGGTTCTTTATTCTCTGTTACTAAAGTTGGTGTTTTTGCTCAATTTACAGTATTAATTATTAATTTAGTAATTGAATAACTATTTCGAAAACATTTGTGTTTATTTCGTTACATTATTTCAGCCGGTGCATTTCCCAGTGTTGATAGCAAACACAGAAAGGAAACTACAAGAACTCCCACACAATGTAATGAAGGAAAGCAGGAAGAAAGGGCTAAATATCAATTGCAAGAAGACAGAATGCGTGGTTGTTTGCAATTACAAATTACAATTTGGATATACCAAAATAAAAATAAAATTACAGCAATTTAAATGTAGAAGTGTTTTAACAGAGGACTGAAATCCGAAGGCGCATTGGGATATCGAAAGTTGCCTTCCAAAAGCTAAGCAGAGTATTCAGAAAGGGGAAAACTTCGTTAGAAACAAATAAATGAGTGCTGAACTGTTACGTAATATCAATTCACCTACATGGCAGTGAATGATGGACGATCTCTTCACAGAGATTGAAACAACAGAAATGTGGTTCTATAGAAGGATGTGAGAAACGACGAAGTTTTAGAGAAAACGGAAACAAAAAGTATACTTATATTTAACACCTGTTATAGAGAGTTAAAATTCCTAGGGCATATAATGAGAAAAGAGAGCCAGGATAATGTGATACTCACAGGGTATACTGAAGGCAAAAGGGACAGAAGAAAACAACACATAACCTACCTAGTGAGATTAAACATGGATGGCGGATCAGGACTTGGGACAAAATATATTACGAGCTTCAAAGGATAAAAAATTGAGTTGATCCATGATCACTAACGTCCTGTTGGGGCACAGTAAATAGAAGAAGACATTAATTAGTATCCTCATCTTTTTTATGAAATAATCCTTTCAGATTTGAATGCTTTTTTTTCTTGTTTTTTTTTAATGATATTTCCTCTTTATTACTTTTGAACCATCTTCAGGGTTCTATTGTAATCGTAAACTACAAGAATAATTGGAACCCTGTAGTAAAAGTTGAGAGTAATATCACCCACTTGGCAAAATAAACATTTACGATTAAATAAAGGTTACGATACCATACAGTGGTTAAAATATTGGTGTACAAAAGCATGAAGAAGTAAATTTAAATAACTATGTATGATAAAAACATTACCTTTCAAACATTCGGACAAAAATCTCCATTTCTGTTCTTTCGCGTATGACTTTTCAACCAATGCAACTCTCTTCTTCAGAGGTAACTTTACTATTTCGTTATTTTTATTTTTTCGCTTTTTAAAATTCATTTCCTTTGTTTATTTTCTTTTCTGGCGAATATATTTTTATTATCTACTTCATTTTTCCTGTTCCTTTTAGACGTCTTCATTCGTCATATCTCTTTTACTTTTTCTTCTTAAATTTTATTAGCCGGATCCATGGAAATTCCACGGGTGTTGACCACTAAGATTATCCATTATCTCAGGCCTCTTCTTGTACCTTTTGCCTCTATATCCTCAATTCTCTCCCTTATCACTTCCAATCTTCGTTGTCCACCCATATTGTACAAACATAGATAAGGAATTAGAAAAAGGAATATGAATATTATATTCTTTACTGGATTCTCTCTTTTTTTCATATTTTTTTGTTTACCCACTTCATAAAGGTGAATAATACATAGTACTTCAACGTTTTTCTATTTACCTCGTTGGCGGACCCTAGAATGCATCTACCATTCTTTTTGCATGGGAAAATATACCAACAAAAGGGCTCACATACAGGATGGATGTTTAATGACTAAAGTATACATTTGGCCAATGTTTAACTCAAATATAATCACTATGTTTACCTATAGACTCAAGCATAAACAGGACCAACATTTATCGACAGACTCAAGTATAAAAACAATATATATATATATATATATATATATATATATATATATATATATATATATATATATATATATATATACATTATTTTTTTATCACAAAAGCTATTAACACAAGCTACATTTGAATCCTTACCAGATTTTAATTTTTAATTATTTTCATTCGATATTCAGTCACTTTATTTTGTCTTCATCGCTCTCTCTCTGTCTCTCTCTCTATCTCTCTCTCTCTCTCTCTCTCTCTGACCATATATATATATATATATATATATATATATATATACATATTTATATATATATGTGTGTGTGTGTGTGTATGTGTTAAAAATATAGTTTTACGGTATGCTATATATGTCAAGTGCTCAATATCAAGGAGAGATCGTATGTAAAAATAAAAGTGAACATTGAGTTCAACACCCAGTGGCAACAGTCTGTTTCAGACTTAAACCCAATCACCAAGCCTGAAGATTACGCTTAAAGTTAGCAGGAAGGCCAAGACCGACTTTGTATTTCCCAACTACCATCGATAGTGGAAATAATCGATTTTTTCATGCTTCTACAGTAGTTTTCATGTAGTTTACGGCCATTTTCTACTGGCCAGAGTGAGAGCCTATAGCTGCCTGCCTCGAATAGACAGGAAGATTCTATTGGCCAGCGTGAGAGCCAACAGCTGACTGACACTAATGTTAACTAGCATGCTAGCATGCAAAAAAATCGATAGCTCCATTCGTCACAAGTGGGAAAAATTTAAATCTGCATGGCACTTTACTCCAATTGGCTTATTCGCTTGCTTAAACTCAACGTTGATTCTGATTCCGCAGAACTGGGTTGGGTGTGAAAAAGTATTTGTTGTTAACATTCGTTTTTCATTCGGTTTTTCCAGTTACGAGTCCTATTTTAAAGCTGATCGTTTTGTGTTCATTTTGTTTAGTTCCTTTTTCGTAAAAGATTTAACGTTTAGTATAGAGCTTAGAAAAAATTCACAGTGTGAGATAGGCAAGAAGTAAGGCATGTAGCAACATCAGCACGACAAAGGGCACTCCTTTAAAGGCAAGGAAGGGTAAAAATATTTTAAGTCAAGTGATAGCGATTACTGTATGAGTCGTGTGGTTTTTTAATCAAGCACGGGCTATGCCGGGCCATGCTGCTAGTATATATATATATATGCAAAGATGTTTACACATATATGCGTGTGTGTGTGTGTGTGTGTATCGGTGCAGTTTTATACTATATTGTTAAATATCTCCTTTCAGACACTCTTTTCTTTTCATTTTCTCTAGCTTTCTTACTGCCGAGCTTTTCTTCCTTCGTACCTTCCTTTTCTAATTCCCGCTTCTTTTGGTTTATCGAATTATTTCTTTATTATGCTGGTTTATCGGTCAGAACCCATAGATGATTCCAGCCCAGGAGGTCCAAGTATTAGGAGAGACTACACGTTGATCATGGGTATAAACCAACCGTAGATTCAACTAGATGGAACAATAGTATAAATACATTACTTGTATTTCTTTTTCCATTAATTCCCCTTATTTTTTCCTCAACTGATAATTAATTGGAACAATCCAATAATTCAGTTTAGCGTTTCATACAGTCTTTTTCCACCACGTATTCCAACTGTTCTCCGCCTACAATGCTATAAAGTTTTCTTTCTCTTTCTTTTTCTCTCAAGCATCATGCTTTATATCTTATTACTTGCCCTCTCTTTTTAGCCTGTTTTCAAAATCTTAACATCTCTCACTCGGTCAACAACAGAAATTAAATCCCATCTTACGATACAATTTTCCACGTCCAATAACGCTCAACCCAAGTCTGTCTGCAAACTTGTGTCGGGTCTGGCACGATCGGCCTAACAGACCAAAATAATTTATTCTTTTCCTTTTCTTTTATTCGGCGATATATCTATCGCCGCCTATTTTCCTCCCGACACCTTTCCAAACGCTGATCTGTAAAGATCTATCGAAATATTACTACCTATTCATCTTCTCTTGTCCGACCCTGTTTCTAAAGACTTGGCTCTAAGTTTCTCAATGCAAGATTAAAGCCCGGGAAAATGTATTTCACGTGCGCTCATAAAGTGATATAAGAAAACTGGGCTATAACTTATTGCAGCCACTGTGGCCTCTATATGTCACTACAGATAATTGATTGACTAGCTGTATACTGCAACTGTCTGAGTAGATAACTTAATTATTGGGAAGCGACTTGCCCGTATACTCTTTCACGCATTCTTTTCTCTGTTTACTTACCTAAGATGGCTAGAAATGCGACAGAGCACGGACAGTTAAATCTCTGCCTTTCTATAAGACATTACCGCGGAAGTGATATATTAATATATAGATGCATGCATATGTACATTTATATATATATATGTGTGTGTTTGCGTGAACGTGTTTATATCTTTCTATATTCAATCGAGTTTCATAAATTCAACCAGCAAGGTCTTTTTTATTTGTTTTTATTCTATTTTTCCACTTTCCTAAGAAGATGCTATACATCGGGATCCAAATTATAAATAAACTGTCCGAAAATAATGATTTGTTCCGATTTTGCTCAGTTTCTTTCGACGTTTTCAGTCATTATCAATTCATTGGGTGTTATCATTGAAGTAGCCTAGATTTGCGGGGTGGGATACATCCTTGTATATTTTCTTTTCTTTTTTGTCAAATTAGTCTCAAGTGATGTCATATGTAAAACGATAAAATGGAACTAGTCCGCACCAGAGAAGAATGAAATCAAGCATTAATACAAATTACTATTATTACTATTTCCTTTGATTTCAGCTGTATACGCATTTCCTTCCGAGTCCCAACCAGAGACCTAAGCTCAGAAATGACTTCATGGCATTTTCTACTGATCATTTTTGTAAAAAAAAGAAAAAAAAAAGCAAACCAAGATCACACACATTTTACATAGATTACTATGTAATTTGTTAGCAGTACTTGTGAGTACATTTTTTTTTTAATTTCTTTAAGGCATGGGCTACCAGAAATTCCTTCAATGAGTCTATCGCAACATTTTCCACTAGAACTACAACTGGAATTATTGATACTCTCATGTGACATGTTTTTGAGATTTCCACTTCAAGATCCTTGTAATTTGATAGATTTTGATAGAAAATACATACATTCAACACCATCACTTGATAAGACACCAGAAGTGTTGAAACAAAGTGGCTATTTTTGTAGTGATTTTATAATATATTTATAATATAATTTTCGAATAAATTATATATGCTATATTCTGTATTGGGCACTCTTTTAAGAATAGTATTTTTGGGTTATTGGTATTTATTCAGTATACACCAATCCTATATATATCTATCTATCTATCTATATATATATATATATATATATATATATATATACATGCACTTCTGAATACTATGTTGAAAGACATTTATATGGATTGGTTATTTTATATAATAATGGGTTCTGAAATTTTAATGTTTTCCTTGCACTGACTGTTGCATGGTATTCTTGTATTACGTTCTATTTGTTCTCTGTTGATAGTTATATTTGTATCTACATACATATATGTGTGTGTATATATATGTATTTGTATATGTGCGTCTGTATGCGTGCGACAATATATCCTTTATATATCTAGTTATATATGTGTGTGCGTGTGTGTGTGTGTGTGTGTGTGTAAATGCATATGTGCGTTAGAGACAGAACGAATACATTGGAGGACTCTTTCACGGCAAAAGGGGACCACCGTCAATACAGAATAATATCGAAGGACCAGAAACATTAAATCTGAAGTGGAATCAGCACTAACCAATTTGAACAGAAAGGAAGCAGCAAGATCAGAATAAATTGTAATAGAAATGCTGGTAGGCTTAGATGATTTCTGCATTGACATAATATAATGAAAATACATCATATATCAGAAGACCGAAGTAGATCTATTTTTATAGCACTGCCGAAGAAGTCAGATGCAAACGAATGCGAATTCCATCGGACGGTCAGCCTAATGAGTCATATAACAAAACTTACCATCATAATGCTGGTGAATAGAATCAAGACTGAAATAGAAGAACAGCGCGGGTTCGTTAAATTCACTGGAACAAGGAATATGATATACAGTATAAACGCAAAAGGATATGTACCTATGTTTTATAGATTATGTAAAAGTATTTGATAAAGTACGTCAAAAAGAACTGTTGTAACTGCTAGGTAACATTAATATATTTGGGAAAGACATTAGAATAATCGAAAATCTATACTGGCAACTCCGTGTTTGCATATGGATAGAAAAGGAGTTCAGTAAAGATAGAGAGCAATATACGACAAGGATGTGTCTTCTCAGCGGATTTATTCAACCTATACATTTGAAAGAATTAGAAGTCATGCCAGGATTGATTATTGGCGGCCACAATTTTAACCACATAAGATATGCAGATGACAACGTTGGTAGCAGACACAGAAACGAAAATACAAGAACAGGGAATGAAAGCGAGAAGAAAGGACTAAACATCAACTGCAAGAATACGGAATGCATGTTTGTTAGCCCAACATGCGAATTACAAATTGGAGATACCAAAATCAACAAATACAACAATTTAAATGTCTGGGAAGAGTTTCAACAGAAGACTGAAAGTGCGACACTGAAATGCGAAGGTTCATTGGGATAGCGAAAGTTACCTTACAAAATCTAAGCAAAGTATTAAGAGACAGAAAAAATACGTTGGAAACAAAGAAAAGTGTACTAAACGTTTATGTAATATCAGTCCTCCTATATGGTAGTGAATGCTGGACAATCTCCTCAAACGATGAGGAAGAGACTTGAATCAACAGAAAGACACAGTTGAAATTTTTAGGGTACATAATGAGGAAAGTCCGTAAAATTTAATATTCACAGGACTGACTGAAGGAAAATGACATGTAACCTACCGAGCTTGAATAAATAGATGGTGCAGCAAGGTCTCGGAGAGATAACAAAAAGACAAGATTTATTAAGAGCAACAAAAGACAGGAAATTGTGGAAAGCCATTATCGCCTACGTCTTGAAGTGACATGGTGCATAGGATAAGGAGAAGCATGTGTGTACGTTTATGCAACTCTATGTGTGCGCATATATACCTTTCCCCTCTTTCTGTATATATATATATATATATATATATATATATATATATATATATATATGTATGTATATGCGAGTTTGTGTGTGCGTGTGTGTGCAGATAGGAGAAAAAAAATGAATACATGTGCAGTTACCTCTATCACAATTCCCTTACGAATTCAGGCAATTGCATTGAAATGGTTTCTGTGTCTATTATCACCCTGAGAGAAATATCAATGACACTTTCTACTACACTAGCGTGAAAGAGTGATATGGAGTAAGAAATCTCTTCAGTCGAAATTATCTTAGTTAATTATAATTATATTAGTTATATGGCTACTATATACATTGTAAGTCATGGCAAACGCTGGTTACATTATTCGAAAGTCCCAAGGTAGTAAGCATGAATTTTGCGTTCCTTTCTTTCTGTTCTTCTTCTGTTTCCTGACACCATTCGGCATCATGCAAGTGAAAAAAGAAAAGAGATTACCCGAGCTTTGCTAAAGAGTATCTACGAGTATCCCAGGAGTCATAGTTCCTGATTAGAACGAATAAATATTGATGAACTCATATCCTAACGGCTGGAAAAATTCAATGAAAATTGTTCATGGTCTTTTGCACCAAAAGTATGAAAGTACTCCACATTTCTGGATATAAAATACTTTTCTACGGAGAGGAAAAGAAGAAAAATTTAGAAAAAAGAAGTGGAGCTTGCAGGTTTTATTCGTCAACGAGATATATTATGCAGAAATGATGTATAGTTCTAATCAGTGCAGAATAATATGCATACACATAGACGCACACACACACACACACACAAACATATATATATATATATATATATATATATATATATATATATATATATATATATATTATAAAAATCAGAAGACATAATAAATCTATATTATTCAATGAAACATGCTTGAATGAAGATATGCTGCCTAAATATACATACATATATATATATGTGTGTGTGTGTGTGTGTGTGTGTGTGTGTGTGCAAAGATTTCCGACAGAGTATATCTGTACAAGGACAATATGAATAACACCAAAAGGAAAACTTATCTTAGCCGATGAGTTTCATCCTCTGAGGGACATTATCATTTGCCTTAATAAGGTCTATCAGAAGACGAAACGCGTTGGCTAAGATAAGTTTTCCATTTGCCTTTATTCATTATATATATATATATATATATATATATATATATATGTGTGTGTGTGTGTGTGTGTGTGTGTGTGTGTGTGTGTGTAAGTACTACATTTCATCCCATACAAGACTCTAGAGCCTATCAAAGTAGAGGGCTACTGTTAAATCGCTATACCGAATCAGTTGCATAATATGAATGGAAAAAAGTGATAGGAAATTAAGATTGTGAAGATATAAAGGAAATATAATTGGGGCTTGATTTGTTGTCGTTAAGATGGAAATGTTCCGGTAAGCATCAATGCGTGAGTCTTTCGTTGAAACTTTCTTCTTACATTTGGGACACGATGGAAATGTGTGTGATTTCACTCTGTGGAAATGTCATGACGTGTTCTTCATGCAAAATCTCAAATGGCAATGGACCTCTTCTGAACATTTACCATGTAAATAACGAAACATTATCGATGGGCTTGCAATATTGCGTTTGTGGGAAATAGGCTGAAGTGTGAAAAATATGTCATCACTGAAAATGCCATAAAAATGTTTTTGAATTCTGTCAAGATTGGAAAGTGAGGATTGGGCAGCTACACCCCAATATATATATATATATATATATATATATATATATATATATATATATATATATAATTGGATCGTTCTTACGATTCCAATGGAATAAATTATGACCATGGAATATTAGTGTTTAAGTCTTTTTATTATATCCTTACTTTGTCCTGGACATCGAGTTCTACCTGGATCATATCCTCTTGGAATTATTTTTATACATATATGTATGTGTATATATAATTGCATATGTATGTGTATATTCACCACTAATATTTTATATATATATATATATATATATATATATATATATATATATATATATATATATATATATATATATATATTAAGCATTTCACCCGAAGCAATGTGTAGGTGCCACTAGCACGTAAGGAGTTACAGAGAGTGAAAGTAAGAGTAAATAAGGGGGGGTGAGGAAAGGATAAAAAGAAGAACAGAGATCAGGATCAAAGCATCAGAAAACGTCGATAGTCATTACATTTAAATTTTTGAAGATTACAGTTATCAGGGAAGCAAGTAAGAGGGGGGGGCTACAACTCTCATGAAGTGCGATAGAAGAAGCTGTTGGAGTAGAAGAGGGCAGTTGCCTTTAACTATTTCGACAGTAAAAGAGTGGAACCGAGATGCCAACCTAGTAGCAAGCTTAAATTCATGCAGTCAGGGCACGTGAAAATAGCTCGTCAGAGTAGATGCCATGGAAATATTTGTAGAAAAGTCAGAGGGAAGCGACATCATGACTGTGAGAAAGAGACTTGAGTCGAGATGCCAGGTCAGGACTGATCAAATTACATATCAGTATTTGGATTTTGTCGAGAACCTCGAGATGAACAGCGAGGAAACCAGACCATATATGGCAACAGTATTCAATGCATGGACGAATGATAGATTTGCAGATGTGAAGGATAGACTCAGACGAGAAAAAAACCTTCTGGGACGACACAGAGAACCAACTTTCCTTACGGTAGATGTACCTATTGATACAATGTAGTTGTTCCACCTCAGATCAGTGGAATACGTAAGTCCAAGAAGGCGAACTGAGACAGCAACCATGCATCTAAGAGACAAGGAGGTTTCTCTATGGAGGCATTAAAATTTATAAGCGATTTCCTTCCCCAGTCAACCCCAGATTGGAGGTCCTGGCAGCGGCCATGTTAACTTTTTGTCAGCTCTGACGGATTTGCTATTGAGACAGGAGTAAATGGTAGTTTCGCCTGCGTAGATGCCTACTTGTGAAGCTGATGACATCAGGAAGATCGTTCATGAAGATCAGAAAGAGTGTAGGATTCAGAATAGAGTCTTGGGGAGCACCAGCGTTCGTATGAAAGGAACTGAAAGAGAACCCGTTCAGATAAATCAAATAATCGTCCTGTAATACCGTATCCCTTACGTAAAAGGCCGGCATACCAAACACTGCCAAACGTCTTCGAGATATTTAGAGCCATAGCTCGAGCTTCGCCGTTATTGTAAAGATTTTGATGTATATATTCAGTGATGACTGTAAGCACGTCAGGGTTAGACCGGGCAAAGCATGTTGTTTGCCAGAGAGTAGATCATGAGAGGTAAGGTACTTAACCGCTTCGGCATTGTTTTAGACCTTGAAGACTATGCCGAAAGCGGTAGGAGCTTAAAAGACGATAGTTAGATGGGTATGAAGGGTTTCCAGAGTTGTTGTTGAAAACAGGAACAACAGAGGGGGACTTCTAACAGACTGAAAAGCAAGAATGAGCGAGGCAATAGTTGTATAGTTTGGAGAGAACTGGAGCCAGCACAGGAGCACATTTCTTTAGGACTATGGCTGGTATCCCGTCACCACCACGTGCTTTATGAGAATCTAATTTAGAGATTATGTCGAATACCATCGACGGGGTTATGCTCAGCTCACTCAATATGCCCTCAGTTCTAGGGGGGAAATCACGTTTGGGTACTCCGGACGAGTCGAGTGTTGAGTTGGATGAGAATTTCCGAGCAAAGCATTCAGCCTTATCAGCTGTGAATGTTAGGAATTTGAATTGATTGAATAGAAGAGGGATTGAGGATTTTCTGTTGTTCGGCACACTCTGCCAG
>OZ038499.1:69963287-69990787 GCA_964036315.1 Acanthosepion esculentum | reverse complement strand
TGACCATATCTAACGAAATCTCGTATCGGTTAATTGTTCACATATTCCATACAATATTTCTACTAAGTCTAAATATATACATAATATCATGTTCTGGGATTGAATTCACCAAATTCGTTAACCACCGCTTTAATCCTCTAGGCCACTGACCTAGACACCGACTCTTTTCATCGATACATAAAAAATTTTCAGTGACATGAAATGGAATAATTATATTGAATAAAACTGTTAAGTTTACCGCTAAGAAATTTGGTTCACTATTTTGTGCCAGACAATTTTTCTCGCCAGAATCCATCTTGCACATTTATAAATTCTAACATTCGACCGTGCATTGAATATTGCTGCCATATTTGGTCTGGTAATCCTGTTTTATATCACGATATTCTTAACAAAATCCAAAGAATCTATAATGTTCTCGATCCTGACCTTTGTTATCTCGGCTTCAGTCACTTTTCAATCGCAGCATCGTGGTTTCCTTCCGTCTTTTATATAAATATTTTCATGTCAATTGTTCTGATGAGATTTCCCGCTCCGTACCTCGACCGCATGAATTTAAGCGTAGTATTAGTTTGGCAACGAGATATCATCGTATTACTGATGAAATAGTTAAATGCGAGATGCTATATATTATTCTGATAGTTTCGTTTCTGGCACTTCTCTCTTGTGAAACTCTCTTCCGTCTACTTGCTTGACTGTCACTTACGAACTTCAAAAAATTCAGAGCAACATCAATCGCCATTTTCTGTCTTCCTGAACCCTGTTCTTTTTTTTAATCATTTCACCCCAAGCAAGGCGATAATGTCATTAGAACGCAGGAGGGTTACAGAGAGTGTAAGTGGGGAAAAAACTGAGAAAACTGAGAATGGGGAGGATTGAGGAAAGGACGAAAAATGAAAAGGTTTCAAGAAGACAGAAGAGGGCGATTGACGTTGCGTTTAAATTTTGGATGATTGTAGAGAAGCAAGAAATCGGAAGGGAGTTCCATAGGTGGGAAGTGCCAGAAGAGAAACTATTAGAGCAGATGTGGGGGTTACATCTTAGCTAGTTAAATAGTAAAATAGTGAGACCTAATTGCCAATTTATCTTTTCAATGGCGCCTTTTCTCGTTTTCTTTCACTCTCAGTTTTAATGGCACTATCTCTTTGTATTGGGTGAAATGAGTAAAATCCTTTAAAAAATAAATAAATACGAATATAAACTTTAAAAAAATACTGGATATAAACAGCTCCCATTTTTTCAATCAGCACAAAACCGCATTTTGTTGTAGATTCAAACATTTCCTCTAGGTGTTTAAAATGATATTCCACTATTTCACTTTTCATTACAATATCGGACACAACGGCCAAAAAGTTGTGATAATAAAAAGGACACTAATCCTAACTGTAAATACTGAAAACTCTTCATCCCAAAAATTAAGACGGTAAAAGTTTAAACAGTTGAGTAATCGATTTACTCGTATAAACTCAAACTGAAACAAGTTTCATAGACCCAAGAATTCTGTAAATAAACAGACAAAAGAATATTGCAATTAATTCAACAAAAGAGTATTATTTGGTAGACAGAAGAATAACATACCTGAATAGACAAAAGATTTTTGTCATTTGATACCGGAAAGAATAATATACTTTGCATACGCAATGTTATTTTATCTTGATAGACGACACCGTATTCTATTTTGATACGAATAAGAGTATTGTTTGATAGACAAATGGGTATTATAACGTCTACGATGTAAATATTACATGTACCCATTTTGTACGTAAGCAAAAAATAGTCAAATCAACAGTCATTTGGAAATAAAATAAATAGCTTCCAAAGTTTGAAGCATTTGATAAATAAATAAATAAAATAAATAAATTAAAAATCTTGTACGCTGGATGGAAACCGTAAATATGCAACCCTCTCAACAATGACCGGGGCCCCTCAAACATATACATATATATGTGAGGGGTGGGGAGTGTTTCCAGTCACACACATACACACACACACACACTTATATATATATATATATATATATATATATATATAATATAATATAATGTTTTTTGTTTTAAAAATATGATTCCTTCGCTACATAAGAGTTCTCATGTTTCAAAAGCGAGAGCCGAGACCCCTAATATAATTTTTTAAATTATGTTGAGTTAAGGTGTCTGGTCACCCTTCCTCGTCAAGCGAAACCTTAACTCAACATAATTTCAAAAATTATATTAGGGGTCTCGGCTCTCGCTTTTGAAACATGAGAACTCTTATGTAGCGAAGGAATCATATTTTTAAAACAAAAAATATTTTAATATAAGCTCTACTTCTGTATGGAGCACTGTCTTTTTGAAAATAAAAGCAAAAATACTAGGGAACACCGGATTATTTACCTAACGTATTCTTTCCTATTTTTCTGCATACATATATATATATATATATATATATATATATATATATATATATATATATATATATATATATATATATATATATAGGGACGGTGCAGGTGTCTCGTACTCCCGCGTCCGATTCTATGATTCGGGACAACCACTCTACTGCATTTAAATTTTCATAAGGTGATATTCATATAAAATACAAATTTTATTGTAACCTAATTATGTGCAATAATGGATCATATGCAATATAAGTGAACAATTCAACGAGAAAAATTGAAAGCAAATACAATGCATCTAAATACAAATTAGGCACATGTCATAATAGATCATTCCATCTTATATAAAATCAGCAAAGTTTCGCGGCAATTTCTAACATCACACGTTCTTTTTATCAAATGAATTCATTTGAAGTGGGATAGAAAGAACGTATGTATATTTCATTTAATCCCCCACCGATACATTTCCAATGCACTTGATACTTTCCCCTCCTCCTCCTCCGCTTCCTCCTCCGCTTCTACCACACCTCACATCGTGCACTTATTCATTCATTTTTTTTAAATATAGCGTTCATAATTTTTTTTTTTTTTAAATAAAGCGTTATGAAATCAATTGACCGAAATCGCCTGAAGATACCGAAAGGTTAAAAGAAGGTAGCGGAATCGGCTGATATCCTAATTATATACCGAGGGTCGGTAACACATGCGCGAGCGCTCACACACACACACAAACATACATGTATATAATATACTCAAGTAGTTGGCGTTTGTCTTTTCTAATAATAATGCATTTTAGGACTTCCTGTTTGACATTAATTTCTTTGCTTTTCAAACGTCTGCCTTCTCTGGATGGTGTAGGGTGGTAAACGCCTCCATCGATCTAATACTGCGTGTCTACTTTCACTCTTTCCTACTAGTTCACTATATTTATCTTTATTTTCTGATTTCCATCTCTTTCCATTATTTCTTTTCTTTATTTTTCTTCCAATTTTGTTGTTTTTCCCATGAGTTCAGAGAATGTCTTCTGACCTTTGATTGAGTCTCTCTTTCCTCACGTAGAATGCATGTGTGTCCGAACATGCTGTCCTCTCATAAATAATACAAGACTTGATTTCTTTCGGGGAAAGTCGTTTTGCCGACCAAAACGTGATTGCAAGAAGCTATTATAGAATTCCTACAGAAACGGAATGGAAAAAAAAGCTGACAGGTAAATCTGAGAGTTTCTTTTACCTATCATCCTCTCCCTTTCCTTGCTTCGAATTCAGAACACCACCGAGACCCATGTTTTATATTTGTTCCAAGTTGATCACACATTCTTTATATCCGTGATTAATTTTGTCTGGTTTGATCTCGTCTTCATAAATGTCCTTAGCCTTCCAAATGTTTTCGGAAGTTTCAAATGAAGTGAGTCATTATTTCCAAGTATTATTTGAACTATAATCTTCATCTTTGTCGGTCTGATGATTACGCTTTAACCAATGAGTTCTCTGGCATTTTTAATTTTCTCTTAAGCTCTGTCTGAATTATTTTCATCAGTTCGCAAGTTTATTTTTATAATTGTACTAATATTTAAACAAACATGGCGCATAATATAAGGTTACTGCGAAAATAGTAATCAGGAATGAGGTATGCAATATCAAAGAAAGAGGTGGTGGTAGGAAGCGAAGAGTATGGATAGAAGGAGGAAAGATAACCCTTGAATTGAAGTGGTTAATATTGTATAATTTAGGGAAACACCCACGCGGTAGTTGTTCCGCATAGAGGTAGTTTTTAAGAAAATCTCTGTAGATAGATAGATAGATAGATAGATAGATACTAACAAACTGAGAAATTTAAGCGTGTATAGAGACAATAAACAAACATTGATATATAATGAACATATGTACGAACTTGTGAGGTATATATATATATATATATATATATATATATATATATATATATATATACGTGTGTGTATGTTTTCGTGTTTGCGAGAGAGAGAGAGAGAGAGAGAGATGCGGAAACACTCTCCTAGTTCCATTCTCTGTTAAATTTTGCTACAGTTTTAGTTCGAAACATTGTTCTCCACTGTTGTCTTCTATGTCGTGTTGTCTGGTCTCTCTCCATGAAGGATGCAAACTCTACTCAAACTGTTAGATTCATCAAATAGAGTTTTACATTCATTAAATATAGCTCTACATTCAATTACTGTTAAAATATCACGTCATACTTTGCACAACTGACGCATTACTTTTTGCAACATCTTACATAGAGGGCGTTATTCTGTTAATCGGCCTTAGAAAGTCTACATAAAATTAGATAACTAGCGAGCTACCTACCTACTTACGTACATAGATAGATAGATAGATAGATAGATAGATAGATAGATAGATAGATAGTCATGAATTGACTCAATTAGAAAGAAAGAAAGAAAGAAAGAAAGAAAGAAAGAAAGAAAGAAAGAAAGAAAGAAAGAAACTGATATTGCTGCAATTATGCTTACAACGGAAATAAGCCTGGCTGAAAATAAAAGCACTGACCAAATTTTGTATCTTCTTGCATCAAGTCTGACTCAGTCCAATCTCTGGTTACATTTCAATATCGGATGTCATCAGAGTGAATTCGTTGTTTCGCTTTCAACTGGTCTCTATTGATCTTTGTTGGCCACTCAATGAATGTGGCATATCATTCTTTTTCATCTCTCACTGTTTTTCAATCACCGTCTCAATTCTTGCAATGACAAACGTATTATTATTATTATTATTATTATTATTATTACGCATTGAGTTTAGTAAGCATTAAAAACCAAGCGTTATTTCAAGCCGGCTGCACTTGAACCTAGAATAGGCAAGATTCCAAAATATTCTCATTACCCTCTCACAATCTCGGATTCGTTGTCACTAAATTTACTTGGCGCCAAGAAAATAAAGATGGATGATAAAACGTAGGATTATTCACTTTTAATATCAATATTTTATTAATTTTCAGAATTTCTTCGTAATCCATATTTTGTGTATTGGTAAAAGAGAAAAGATTTCAAGTGGTTAGGAACGATGTTAAACATTTCTAAAAGAACAGGGCTATTAATTATACAATGTTTCTTGGCGCTCACCGTATTTACAAACCTCTGGAATCTTTTTTCGTCTATTCTTCTATAGAATCCTTTCTGATTCTTCTTTACTCAGAGAGATTTCAAGCCAATATCTGGAAATATAGAAATTTACTGGAAATCAAGTGGCAGTATGTCTTCTAACTTATTTCATTTTTTTTTCCTATTTAATTTTAATAATGTTTCCATATGACTTCCATTTTCTTCAAAATTACTCGAGTAATTTTTGGCAATCTTCGAGGGGCACTAATAATTGATTCATTTGTATCCTCAATAGAAAAGAAAATACATTTTATCTGGGTAAGAAAGTTAACGAGTGATTTTTTAATATATTGTTCTTGTATTTACTTGAAGTGTAGTTTCAAGAACTTATCTTTTATTTTACGCTGTGCATTATTCCTAGTTTGGCTGTTCTTTTATAATAGAATATATAATTTTTATGGCAAACGGGAAAAATCACTTTGATGATGAGCCAATTGTCTCATGAATGTATATGAATAAAGATTTTGTTTTAAAAAAGCTGAGAACTTTTATATCGGCCTTATTTTAAAACAGCGAAACATAAATCGGATAAAAAAGAAAAAATGAGGGAACACCTAAAAATTAATAATAAAATATTTTTAATAATGAAATTTAAAAGAGAATAGTTACTATAAACAGATCAGTTAAGTTGGGGTTTTAGTGTCCTTCCTCTCAGAAAATCATTTGCAATTCCTGTAAAAATTATGCTACTCCCCCGACACAAAGGCCGCACCTCGAACTCAAAACACTCTGGTGATGGGCCTAACAATAAAGTGAAGAGAAAGAGAATAAGTAAAACCTAAAAAAAAAAATAACTGAATAGGGCGCGTCCTATACTGGAAGAAAACAAGCCAATACTTTATGCATAAATAAAAAAGGAAGCGAAGAGGAAAGTTATAATCTGGACATAGAAACAGGGCAAAAGGATGCGAAAGAAAGAAAGAAAGAAAGAAAGAAAGAAAGAAAGAAAGAAAGAAAACAGAAAATAGAAAATGAATAGGAAAGCCTGAAAATCCCCCCAAAATGAAATAAATATGGTTATAACGAGTAAAAAGAAACAGAAAAGAAGCCAAGAAAATGGCGGAAGTTGAGAAATAGACAACGACTAAGGGACTGGCAGACGGACAGGTTTGACAGACAGGCAAATACGCACTAATAGATAACCGTACATATGTGAGATGCCATAGATAGATGAAAACATGGAATGATGACTGTCGGCGCTCAGCATTCAATCATTGTCACGGATCGATGACGTGGACTGATAAACAGCCACCTGGGTGCATAACTTAGGGCTCAAAAGAAACAGAAGTCAGTGGAATCCAATCCCACATTCTTTTATATCCACCATCTTCATTTTTACCAGATTGTGTCGATTTGTGAATTAGCGCCTTTTTGGTTAGTTGCCATCAAGGCACACAACATTTTCAACATCCCTTGTTGATGTTTCCTTTTTCTCTTGTCTCCTCATATTTCCTAAAACCTTTCTCGAATTTCAGTTGGCTCGTATCTCTGTTATTTAAAATCGCACGGAATTAAAAAAAAAAAATAAGAAGAAATGACATTTCTCGACATAAAAAGAATGAATCTAAAAGAAAAACAAAAATGAACTTTGGGAATTTGAATAATATATATATATATATATATATATATATATATATATATATATATATATATATATATATATATATATATATATATCAGGTTGTCGCTTGAGGCGCATTACCTTTTTTATTTATTTATATTTTAACATATTTTACTGACAAAAATGTAACAGTAAGAAGAAAAAAATATGTATCCAGTGTTTAAGAATGCGGGTCAGGAAATCAGAAAGTGGAAAAAGGATTTTTCTTCAATTCTTGCAAACGACGAAGAAGAAAGATGCTAGGTAGATAAGAAACTAAAGTCTCCTTTTTCCAATTTATTTTTCCCTTTCCCTAAGCCTAACTTTTGTTTGCCCGATATTTGATGTATATTTCAGTTACCTTGGCATTTTCTTTTTTTAACTGGTTATATTAGATTTAAAAATCTCTTCGTGACATTTGCGTCACCCTACAGAAATAGGATCAGTAGTCAGAGTAAGGGAAATATACAAATAAAAAGCAGCCTATTCAATTACTTTTGTTAACTTCCTTTTCGTTGCTTTTGCAGTCGTATAGGGTTTTGTCAATTCCTTTCTCCTCAAAGCCGTATGAGTACTGGTCAAAATTCCAAGTTGCTTATAAAAAATATTGTATAATAAGATCATGTAAATGAAAAAAAAAGCCACTTGTCCCAAGAACATTTGGAATGCTATGACTCTTTTTTCAAATTAGAACAAATCAAGTAGCATATTTAATGCCGAAAGGGATACTGGTTTAAACCTTTAAATAATTTTAAACAAAGCAACAAAGTTAAGAATGTTAGTCCAAAAGTCTTATTAATACATTGACTCTGAAATCCAAGCAGAATACAACCACCGAAACGTGACAACAGAGAACGCGAGCCGGAAAGAGTCATGAAACAAAGCATTTTCTTTAGAATTTGACAAAACTTTTCACTCACTGATCACTGTTTCAATGCCATATTGGTCCGGAATATTTTTTCTACCAGAAGAGCTTTTCTCTCTGGCCGCAAGGATGTCTTGTCTGTCCATCAGCAGTGTTTAGATTTTGTATCAGTATAAATGTTGATATGAGATCGACTATGTGGACAAGACTATCCAGCGGTTAGAGGTTAGGATCACCCAGCATGTTTCAGGCCAAGAGATCTGCCTGTAGCATCCGGGCGTTCACAGGCACATGACTCCACTATCGGCGAGCATTTATTGAATTATGTTGCTTGCAGGACGGACTATTCTCCCGAGTTCTTCTCTGTCTTGCACAGGGCACGGACTAGACTCCACCTCGACATCGTGGGGTCCGTTGTTATTAATATACAATTTCTGGTCCTGTGTAGGCAGAGGGAATTAAAACTTAAGTTAGCCCTTCTCGAGGAATCTCTCGCTAATTTTACGCCAAACTAGAAATATATTTTTTGTCGTTCCTCCCCACCGTTTTGATATCATTTTAAACACTGTTGTTGAAAATAATAATTCTTCTCAACTACTCTGTCTTATATGCCGATATTATTTTTTTTATGAAGATGTATCGGCCGAAGTTGCCTAAATTTTTTATCGCTGTAATACTTTTGTATCTATTTTATGAATAAGTTATGATCACACTTTTAAAGATTATCTTATCCTGGTGTGGCAGCCATAATATCTTTATATATATTGTTAATATCTAACAGGTGGCCTACAGTATATATATATATATATATATATATATATATATATATATATATATATATATATATATATATATATATATATATATATGTACATATATACATATATATATATATATACATATATACACACATATATACATATATATATATATACACACATATATACACACACATATATATATATATAATCTAGGCTAGTTGTTAGACATTAATTTAGCTAAAAAACATGAATGTCTACTGATATACATATATCCAGTAAATATAACGTTTACCGTAATAAGATTATACTGCACATTAATTGCTTAAAAATGATTTTCGTTTAAGAAAATAAAGTCTGCAAGAATAGACTTCGAAATGTTCTAACTAGAGATGTGCATTGATAATCTTTCTTTGTTTTAATGGATTCTCTTGGCTTAATCTTAACGTACATTTGCCATGAAAGCGGTTTTCTTGATTAAAAAAAGGAATACTGTTTCGATTCATTAGGAGACGTATTAAGGTTCTCAATCTCTAGGCAGGTAAACATTAATTTCACTGTTTCCAAAAATGCCTGTCTACCTCTAGTCATGCACGTCAACTATTAAATACAATGTTAAATCAAAGCGTGCATGTGTGTTTGTGTGTGTTACAGATATGTATATGTACAAGAGTGGATTAGTAAATCTGTACCAACTCATAGTTATTAGGAAAATTTTACCTGAAGAAGCGCTGAATTAGGTGCATTGACAAGGATGAAGTTTAATGATGCTACCGCTTTGTAATTAAATTTCGTGCATGATACAAATATTTTATTCACTTACAAATTTACACCTTCATGTCGCCTTAAGCAACGGGTTTCGCTGTTGTACGATGGCTACCAGAATGAGTCTTAGAAAATGTCATTATTATAATTTCTATTCGAACCTGTTTCCCGCGTATTTATCAACCTACACAGTCTCTTATATCGCTCGATACTCTGATGGTTTCGATTACTTTTCCGATTATTTAACAAATAAATAAAACCGAATAAAACAAAACAAATTCTACGGTTAACGTCTCCTTGCCACCGCTTCTTCTCTCTGATTGATTTTGTTCTATCTTTCCATATAAACCACAGCTGAACTACAAAATGCTTCCAGATAGATTTCCCTGTCCTGCATATAAAGTAAGCCAAACTACTTTGGACAGCACTGGACAATGCAATAAAACGTGACAAAATAATCCTGTCCGTTCCAATAAAGCTGTCCAATCGTGCCTCACTCTATCGGCTATAAAAGTAAAAGCATAAATAACTTTAGTGTAGGTCCGGTGTTTTAACCCGGTGACTGGCGGTGTAAGAAAAGAACACACGCTGTGGGTCAGAACTGACTATTATAGCTTTTATGTGATTTCAAAACCTTAAGCCATCGAGACTCTTTGTTGGTGTTGTTGCTCAAGGTATTCATTCTGTTTACCGCTGCTCTTTATTGTTATTTTTGTCGCTTTTGGTATTTGGATCAGATGGGAATGGGGCTTGCGACGGCTGGCGCTTCCTGGCTAGCGTTCTGTCTAGACACGCATGGATTCTGTTACGTCATTACTCCTCAAGTATGACTGGAAGCCAATATACGCGATAGTCTGACCCAGAAATAGTCACAGGTTTCTTCATCACCCTAAATAAACTATTACGTACATAGCCTTAAACACATGTATACATATGTATATATAGATATAGATATATACATATGTATATATAGATATACAGATATATTTTCATAAACAATACTCATCACTCATATACGAATATATTAAGAAAATGATATACAAATCTATATAGTGAGCAAATAAATCGTCCACCAATAAAAAATTATCACATAAATATAGGGATCACCCCAAAAATTGTATACCTAATGTTTAAATGAATTTTTAAAGATGAAAAATCTTTCTTGAAGCTTTTATTTTAGTTTTAATTCAAAGCAAATAAATTAAATTTAATATTTCCAATAAGCTAAATATTAGGTTGGTCTTAAGAAGCGAATTTCCAAGGAGTACTTTCGAGCTTGTTCCACACCGACGCGCCATAATCGCTAACCTGTATCGCCAGCAACTAGACCGACAAACTAAAAAATGAGTATCCTGCTTAATTTGAAATTAAAGGCGGTTATGAATTTAACCCCTTTCTTTTAATTTTTTACCATTTTTTTAGTCAAATATGTTGGCTTGGGAAAGAATAATTCTTTCAGGAACGTAAAATTTAACCACAACTTTAATCTACAGAATGCCACATTTGTATCAAATGTAAAGATTTGATTCAAAGAAAATTAATTTTGAAGATAAAAATGTATTAAAAGTACTCTAGTTTCAGAAGTCAGTACATTTTTGTCCAAGATCATACAACGTATCTATTCTTCACAAATACAATATGACACAATTAAAACAATAACGCTAAAAATAAGAGCGATAAACTGTTGAATGAGATAGTTTAAGTCAACATCTAAATACATCGAAGGGCCAAATTTAAAGCTGAGCGTCTCTGTATCCCTAACATTTGATATATTTCTTTCTATCACCCAGTTTCTCTTTTTTATATATATATATATATATATATATATATATATATATATAAAACTGCTTCCATCAACAAAACCGTTATTTTGCCCGAAGAAGTTCCTTCTAGGAACGAAAAGAATCACTTATAAATTTTTCCAACTTGTCAATAACTTACCCACTATTATTCTGGCATATATACATATATATATATATATATATATGTGTATATATATATATATATATATATATGTGTGTGTGTGTGTGTGTGTGTGTGTGTGTGTGTGTGTAGAACATGCAATCACAATCGTGTAGCTAGGAAACGGGTGAAATCATTGATCCAGCAAACCATCAATTGTCATGTGATGAATGTGGCAGAGTATATATCACCAATGCAGGCCTCGTTAGCCACAGGAAGAGTTATATTGGTAAACCTTATTATATTATCGATACTACGCAGAGAATAACTTTGCATCCGAGGTCTTTCACTCGTCATATAAAAACCCACGAGCAGCTTGAACACATTTTACAAAACATGTCAAGTTCTGTAGAAAACAACTTAGTTTGACGAATCTGCACTAAACATTGCAAGTTACTTGTTGGCTTTCATTGTCGATCTAGTGGAAATAATCGTACCAGGTGTTTGGGTTTTTTAAATGACAGAATCTTCAAATTTTCTCCAACCATTGCTTTTGGGTACGAGACTATATGTTTAACTTACTATGTTGCAATTACATATCTCAAACAAGGTCTTGTTATTTCATATCTTGGTTAGATTTATTTTTGTTCTGCCGGAATAACAACGTCTACATTATAGCAACCATTTTTCTTGTTTATATGAATCAGCTTTGAACCTTATGTCTACACTAATTTACCTGTCCAGATCTTAAAATCTCAGAATCGCTTTCATTTTAACTTTTTACCTTTTTAGGGCAAAACAACCAGTAGTTTGTGTTTACTCCATGTTATAATAGCCGTACGTACATCTTTTGCGTAATCGGTCCAATACTTTTGAGGGAATACACTGAAACAGTTTAGCTTCACATCCCTTTCTCTACAAAACGTTTATATATACATATATTTGTGCGTGCGCGCACAAACAAATATATGTGTGTATGCGCATGTGTGTACTGAAGAAAGATAAAATTTTGATTTAAGTTCAGCGTGTGCGTATTATGAAGTACGAGCTATTCTACTAAAACTTTCGATCATCATTTGATCTCGACACCCCCATACCTCTGCACCATCTGTGGCTTAACTTTAGACAGTAAGGAATACTACATTAAGGGTCATTTCGTTGAAACAGTCCGGTGCAATTATGTATCATTCCACATGACCACACGAGTACTCCTTTTGATTAATTAGAGACATTTGAAAGACTCTGTGGTGTTGGGTACTCATTTTAGCGAAGTGTTGCTCATGTTAGACGTGATGCATTGCTGGTCCTTTGATCTTCAACACAACACAGTCAAATTAACATTTCTACGCCTGTAGACTAGGTTCTGGACGGCCACGTACCACACAGCATCTCTCGAACAGATAGAGCAAATATGATCCCAGGAATGTAGACACAGACAAACAGCTATGTAAATGTAGTTATAAGATATCGTGGCTTTTTGTAGTGTGAGCGAGGAGAGTGTAAACGTAAGTGAATAGAGAAAGTTTTCTGAAAGTGAATATAAAAATGGACATGACAGGGTGCGTACAACGATACACTGGCGATTGTTCAGATGATTTGGGCTCTGATAGAGGAAGTCATATTTTTTCTCAGACTGTGGACTTGGCGCTTTCGGCTGACTACATAGCAAAAATCAAAGAAAGCGAGGAAAGAGAAAAAAAACGTTTTTTTCTTGAGTGTTGAATAACCTATTGAACACTGGAATTAATTGTATGCCAATAATGATAGGAATATTTTGAACAGTTCCAAAAAAGGGTAATCGGGAGAGATGTCGATTCAGACTGTTTGTCCCAACAAGAGTGTGCTGTACATTTGCATTGACTTGATGCCATTTGGCCTCCAGCAATAATAATCGTCTTATAATTCTGTATGTCCCTCCCTTAGTTCCTTAGTTAACACATACGTTACGTCCTGCCAATACATTCAGAAATAATTAACAATTCCATGTCGATCGTGTGGAAAGATGGAAATGACATATCGGAGACGCTATTTGATTTCTGTGAAAGAAAGAAAGAAAGAAAGAAAGAAAGAAAGAAAGAAAGAAAAGCTCTGTTTCAGATATATATGTCAAACAAAATAGAAAACGCGGACATGATATGGCATTCTTTTGTACCGTGTCCCTTCAGGGAATAGGCAGGCATAGCTCTCCATAAGGTCCTACCGTTTGTTGCTCGATTTTTTTTTACTTTTCCATTCTTTGCCAACACTCATTATCCACCGTTTATCATTGTTCACGCAAACTCTTTTGATTTCTTTCTCGTTGTTTCACCATGCTTCTCTTGCATGTGTGTGTTAAATTCTCGAGAAATTCTTTCCTCATTACATATCTTAGAAATATGTTTCCGATTGAAATTATAAATGTCCTTTTAAATCTTATTTTCCTTAAGGCTTACTCGTTGATCACATAATCAGTCCATGGCATTATCAGCATCCGTCGGTTTTACTACCTTTGTCGTTTCAAGTCTCTTTTTCATCTGCAAAGAGATTATTCAGCATTCTTTGTTATGTAGGAAGTTAGATATCACATTACAGTTTCTCGCTTTTTTTCTTTATTTTAATGGCATTTTGCTACCTTAATACTTTGTTTAGATTTTGGAAGGTATCTCTCACTATTCACTAGGTATTATGTAATATGCATTAGATGCCTTACAAACCTATTATGTAAAACCCTTTCGCAACTCTCAGAAAGATAAAAATAACAGTACTAAAAATCAACATTAATGGAGTAGTCAAGAAGGAAATTGAGAAGAATGAAGATTTGATGAATTTTTTGTACCTTCATCCAAAGAGATATTCAACAAATACATACATACATATATATATATATATATATATATATATATATATATATATATATATATATATATATATATATATATATATATTAAGCTTTTCACCCCAACCAAGGCTGGAAGCCACTAGCACGCAAGAGGTTACAGAGGATTTGGAGCGAGAGCAAATAGGAGTGTTAGAGGAAAGGATGTGAAGAAGGATAGAGGATAGATCAAGGCAACTGGAGATGTCGATTGACGTTACACTTGAATAGTTGGAGATCATAGTCATCAGGGAAACAGGAATGAGGAAGGGAGTTCCATAGGCGTGAGGTACGAGATATGAAGCTATTGGAGTAGAAGAGACGTCTACACTTAACAGTTTCAACAGTGAAAGGGTGGGAACGGGATGCCAGCCTCGTAGGACGCTTGAATTCATGGAGCCTGGGAACCAGCGATATATAATGGTTAATAAAATATATAATGGTTAATAAAAGACAACGAAAAGACCTAAAATTTATGTTTAATTCTTGTTTGAGCTTTTGGACAAAATAGCACTCTTCAAAAATGAACCAAACAAAATACATAACGCTGGTTAATAAATTCAAAATATGTTCTTGCATAAGTTAATGCTATTTATAAGTTAACTCTTCACTGGGCAATAAATAATTAATTCATTAAATATACCATCTATTAATTGTTTCCATTGATTTAAATAATAATGATTCTTTAACTCAATGGAAACGATTCATAAAAGTTTTTAAAAATCAATTTATGATAAGACGCATATTTAAGTTTCATCTATATAATACTAAAAGTCTGTGATTACGTGCGTGCATGTGTGGTGCGTCCGCCCGGCGCATAATGATTTAAGTCAATCTAACTTAAGTGAATAAGATTAAAAAATACTAGTTGTTTATACAGTAAGATTTTTATTTTAATTTTCTTCAAACAAACATTTTTTAATTAAAATATTTTTAAGTTAAAGACAGACACAAAGAGATCCCGCTTTGCCGTTTCGTCCAGTTGTTTGTAGAGTACTTATTTATATTTCAGCTTTTTTAAACAATCAATATTTTAAATATTTAAAAAATATTTTTTGGCATATGTAAAAATATAGTCAAGTGAATATGATTTAATAATATTTTTTGACATATTAAAAATATTTTTTAAGTTAATCTGATTATAAAAAATATTTTAAGTGAATAAACTTTAAAAATAAGAGTTGTTTATACAGTAAGTATTTTTATTTCAATTATCTTCAGACAGACAATTTTTTAATGTTGAAATCAACTTCAGTGTTTTATAACATAAACCGTCAGTGACCCAACGGATCACGGGCAGCTCAGTTAAAATTAATATTAAATTTTTCTTCGTCATCTCTTTTCATTCTGCAGCTTAGCATTTTCTACGTTGATGAAGCAGGAAATATTGTCCTACCAAAAACACTAATATATTTTAGCTTTTCTTAAACTACAACTATCACGTTTTACTTTGTGTAACTTCCGGCTTCGTCTTGCTTTTTGCTGACTCGTTTTTGTCTTTACTGCGGTCTCTGGTTCACGTTGAGTCAAGTGGACGTACTCCCAGAAAGGGTAACAATATTAAGTTTTCAATTATTTTCCGCCGTCGCTGATATAATCAGCTTGTCTATATTAATATCTACAAAATCAAAAGACCGTTGATGAAAAAAGTGAATATATACAAATGCAAATATTTATGATAATCCAACTTGCTCTACCAACTTTTATGAAAACATGAATCCTAAATTACCGTTCATTTAGTACGCTTCCTCTTGTTCTTATTTCATTATGAATTGCTATATATTTCTTTCATGTGAAAGAAACAAGTTTTATCTCATCTGATGATGGCACAGATGTGCTGTCATTTTGGCAAAGAGTTGTGTTACGATGTCTTGCAGTTGAATCTAAAATTTCGAATCAATAATGATATATAAACATCAACGAGGAAGAAATAGTATGCACTCAGTAATGATTAGTACTTTATGTCGTCATGTACAAACCAGTTCTATAGATTGACTTAAGTTTTTGTTTCAGCCGAGAAAAATAAGTTATGGGCATTACGTGTAGATTCATTCAAGATAAAGGAGCAAATTACAGTAAAAAAAAAGTCACCGTATAAAGATGGCAAAAACATATAGTTATATAGATTAAACTGTATTTAGAGTGTCTGTCTGTAACTGACTTCATCCAAAAATTTGATTCAATTCTAAAAGATGACAGCGGTAAACAGTAAAAAATGCTGAAAAAAGAATATTGTTATTAGAATATACTTAACTTTGAAAATAAAATAGGCAAAATTTTCTAGATATAATGCATTTTTCATGTGACCCTAAATTATTTCAGTGAATTATCTCAAAAATGAAGACATAGTTATGTAAAAAGACGTTCGTACAGCCATTATAAAGTGGAATCAGTAGAAATTATCAGTGGTTCTTCCCTAAAAATTAAAAATGAAACCGATTCTGAGATTTGAAGATATGGACAGGCAACTAGGTGTAAACAAAAGGTTCGGATCTGATTCATATAAACAAGAAAAATGGTACGATATAATGTAGACCATAGTTTTTTTACTTTTCATTCCTTTTTTTCATTTTATTAAGGATAGCAACATAAGATACGCAGATGCCACTCTATTGATGACAGAAACATAAAAGAAAACGGCACGATCTCCTAGAAAAGGTAGTAAAGAAAAATAAGAAGAAAAGACTAACCATCAATTGTACAAAGACAGAATGTGTGAATTTGTCAGTTAGTGGAACAGCTCAAGATGCGACCTACGAATTGGAAACGTCATAATCGAGCAAATAGAGAAATGTGACTATTTGGAAAATGCTATAAGAGAGAGCAGAAAGTTTGACGCATAAATCTGAAGGCACATTGAAATAGTGGAAGGTTTCTTTCCAAAGAGAAACAGTATTAAGAAACAAAAATATCCTTTGAAACAAAATGCAAAAGCTAAACTAGTGTGTAGTATCAATCTTTGTCAATGAATGCTTGATAATTTCCTCACAGGTGAAGACTTGACGCAGCAGAGATGTGATTCTACAGAAGGATATTGAGAATACCATAAGCAAAGCGTGTGAGAAAGGAATAAGTTTTAAGATAAAAAAAATTAAAAAAAACTTGTACTCAGAATCAGAAAGAGAATTAGACTCACCAGACATTGGAGACAAAAAGAGAAGGTTAAGCTGCCTAACGAGCTTATACAAATGGATAGTAGAACCGGGACCAGGTGAAAGAGTAAGAAGACAAATATTGTCTAAAGCTACAAACGGATACAAAGTTGAGAGGCATGATCGCCAACGTCCTGAAGGAACACAGTACATAATAGAATAAAAAAGGAAAAATAAAACCGGAACGCAAAAGAAAATATTTGTGCAGTTTATGATGAAGTTAGATTCACTGAACGGGTCTTTTACTGATCAATCTGCTTTTATTAAGTAAACAAACTGATGTCACTCCTGGGTATGACGATAAATTACACCCGTCAGCAAGGCCTCTTAGCGGAACTACCTCTTAATTGCTGTTGTTCCCAGGCCCAACCTGACCCGAGGTGGTAGCAGCTATTAGGGTCCCAGCTATAGGCAGATAGTTAACCCCCAAACTGGGGTCAAAACTCTATGAAAATAAAAATAAAAATTTATAACAAAAATACCAGCAATACATTTTTGAAAAAAAAAATTG
Organism: Acanthosepion esculentum; assembly: GCA_964036315.1. Taxonomy (NCBI): domain Eukaryota; kingdom Metazoa; phylum Mollusca; class Cephalopoda; order Sepiida; family Sepiidae; genus Acanthosepion; species Acanthosepion esculentum. The sequence goes on along the minus strand of OZ038499.1, from coordinate 69,972,879 downwards.
GCAGCAATACATTTGACTCTCGACAAAAACCATCTTTCTAAAAATATGTCAATGAAACCTGATCTACAAACTAATTTCTTAAAAAGAATGTATATTCTATTCATACGGACCTATCCTAAAAATTTTCATTGGCGATGACAGGTTAATAATTTGCAATAATGTGAAATGCAAGATATCTTTGAGCAAACGAAATGAAATGAAGCACTACGGCCCATACCAAAGGCCTATTTTTAATTTAAACAAGTTGAGCCTGTATATATGGAGATATGGAATGTCTTCTATTATAATAGCTTTCCTGAGACACCATTGACATTGAATATACTCAGGTTTCTATTTTTGCTTTATGTTCGCCGATCTCACAACTTTTGACATAAAATTTAACATAAAATTCCAAACTTTTCAATATAACCTTAAACCTACATGCCAATAAACTATCCCTGAATATTTGGGGTAAATTTCGGAATTGTATAACAGGACAATCATCAGATAAGCAGCAAAATGCGACGACAAAACTGATACGAACACTCTTCGAAGGCTTATATCGGTGATAGGGTTTCCAGGCCGATAACATCAAGAAGTACTTTTCCTAACAAATCGACCCTGGCGAGATTCGAACCCGGGTTTACATGGTCGGAAAGAAAGCGAACGTTCTAGCCAATTGGTCATGTAGCGACCGAATTTTGGCGTGCTGTGGTTTAAATACTGACAAGTGTGTAAATTACTCTCTCTCTCTCTCTCTCTCTCTCTCTCTCTCTCTCTCTCACTCACTCGATCGATCGATCGAAGTTTGTAACACCCTATTTATCATCTCTCAGTTGCGTCTTGTCCTTGGGCAGAGTGCACTCAGGGACGGCTGAGGAAAATTATACTGAGAGGTGCCGGCCTTGGGAAAAAGCTACCCGAGGCTGCGCTGTCTCATTGCACTACAAAGAGGGATCGGTGCAGGCATCGAGGCCAGCGCAAACGACGGTTGCGGGGGCTCGGGAATATTTGTTCCTAGCCCGGGTGTACGCGCTCGGGCTCCCCACATTAAACCAACCTTGTGTCACAACCTGACCTCGTGACAAATGATGTCATAGTTTCCAATAGCAACGCCAGTTATAGAACAAAGGTGTCACTTTATACATCATTATATTTTTAAACTAAACTGATCGTCTAGTTGAAAGGGATATAAATGTAACAAACTTTTCTCTGAAACCAGAATCGATTCTAAATTATTCTTTTAACTCTTTCATCATTTCGTATCATCTCCATCACTTTGCAGCCATTAATTTATTTCATAGGACGTGCGACTGGAGTAGCGTTCATCGTCGCGGAAAGTGTGATCGGTGAACCATGTTCAAATCCTGGCTAATGTCACTTTCGTATAAATAGCCTAAGGAAATTTATGAAATTATCGCTTCTATGGATTAGACTGGACACGATCGCCTTGTATGGCAGCCCATCTAAGAGAAGGATTCCACTTAATTTGGAACCGTGTAGAAAGCAACGGGAAACCATTCGCCTTATCCGACGGGGCATCACATTAAAAAAATATCTTTCACGCCATTTTTCTCGCACCGCACCGCCACACTCCTCTCTCTCTCTCTCCCTCTCTCTCTCTCTCTCTCTCTCTCTCTCTCTCTGGGTCTTCTTTCAAACAGCCAATTACAACAATGTCACCTTCAATAATAACAACAAAAAACACGTGTCAAAGTTTGCTTCCCTACACGCTTCAGCACGTTAGTTAGCTTTGGACATTGAGACAGTGCAGTTAAGGGATTAGCATCAAAACCAAGTCCGAGTTCCTCTTTTACTCTTCTTTTTCATTTTTGCCCGAGATAAAGATTCAGGTTTCGCCAAGGGACTGTTTGACTGACCCACCATCCTGGTCAAATCGTTGTAGATGAACGTTGCGCAAACATCAGCTGGTTATCACCACAGCCAGTTCACAATCTGATGAATCAATGAACGTGCTTCGCGACAATACACAGAGATCAATTTATTGACCTTCCACGGGATCTGCAAAAATCCAACGTCTTTCGCCAGTATTCTGTGTTGTCCAAAGATGATAGTCAATAATCTATCCATATACACGAATTATTTTCTTAGTTATACATATCGGGCCCCTACAAGAAAGCGACCACCTCTTTAGGGACAGTGGACAGCTCAAAGTGATCTTTATAGCATTGTGAATTGAAGACATAGTCTGTAATTAAATCATTTTCATTATATAAGGAACGATTTGAACTTTTTTTTGCTATATTTTTAAGAAAATTTTGACTAATATATTCTTCGTAATTTCAATTTTTTATAAAGATAAAGAATCCTTATAAAGTCTTTTACTCTTGCCTGTAATGCTTTTAGCACAATATTCCTGCAAATGAGGCCTACAGCTTTCTTTGCGATGTTGGTAGTTCTGAGATGCAATATTTTTCATTATTCCACCAATTATTTAAATAATTGGTTCCTGTGTCTTTCTCGAATGTGTGTTGAATTTGGTTGCTATCTGACCCTATAGATTGGCGCTACACAATCACAAACGACTTTACCAAATTAAAAAGCACATCAAATGAATAATCCCAAGAAAAACGAGTGACATATGGCAAAATCGTGATATAATCAACCTGTTAACTTCCTCCATTACTGGAAACAAAAGGTTACAAAGGAAACTCCCATGAATGTAAAAAGTAATATCAGTGAACTTGAGAAATTTATTTTCTTAAAAACTGTTTTTAGAAATATCAACACACTAGCATTATTCGGTCAATGAATACCGAATGTTTCCTGTATGGATTCGGCTAATTTCACCATTACAACTGTCTTTCGTTTATTACTGTTTCTTCTCTGTAATAAGAAGAGTCATTCAAAGTCAGACCTGTACTCATCTGATAGTTTCAGGCGAGATTAAGGGTTCTTCTTTTTCTTCTTCTTCTTGTTCTTCTTGTACCTTACTTTTCTTCTAATACCTTACTTCTTCTTTTATTGTATTTCTTCTTCTACTTCTGTTATCTTACTTCTTCTTCTTTTTCTTTTTCTTCTATTATCTTACTTCTTTTTCTTCTTCTGTTATCTTACTTCTGTTATTTTACTTCTTCATCTGAAATCTTATTTCTACTTCTATTTCTTTATCTTCTGTTACCTTCTTCTTCTTCTTCTTCTTCTTCTTCTTCTTCTTCTTCTTCTTCTTCTAATATCTTACTTCTTTCTGGTCTTTTTCAATGCTATCAACTTCGTTGACAGTACTCTTTGATGCTTGCTCTTCCTACGCTTCAATATACAACTGTTATATCTTGATCCGCGCTATTACTACGAGCAGTAACATTACGCTTATTATCTCAACAAGAAACTCGGCAATTACCATTACTTTCTTTAATTCTCTTCTTACATCTTCAAATGATGTTGTTACTAAGAATAAATTCGTGCTAATGCTTCATTTACATTCTTTCATTACATCTATTTTATCCATCATCGGATTTCTTTCTCTCGATTCTCTTTCTCCCCCATCAATTTTATTCCCTTCTATTCATATTTGTTACTGTTCTTTCTCTCATCCTTTCTTTCTTTTGCGGCCTTCTTCCTCATTTTTATTACTAGTACTACCTTTTTTCTCACTCTTTCTTTTATACTTGCTGTTGTCGTTCTCTTTCTACTTCTCTCATGTTCCTCTATTATAGTTCTTTTTTCTCTTCTTCGCCCCTTTTTCTTTTGTAATTTACAATAGTCCCTTTCTTTCTATCCCTTCTTTCCTAATGCTGCTATTATTCTTTCTTTACACCTCTCTTTTGTCTTTCTCTTTCTTTCTTATATTTATTCTTCTTTTATACTCTCCGTTCTCTTTCTCCTTTTTCTTCACTTTCATTAGTGTTGTTGTTCTTCTCCAATTATACATCTCCTTTCTCTCTTTTCTTCCTTTCTTCTCCTATATTTCTTCTTTTATATTTGCTGCTCTCATTCTCCTCCTCCTCCTTCTTCTTCCCTCATGTTAGAATTGTTGCTATTGTTCCTCTTCGACAAATTTAATTCGCCTTCTTCCCTCAATGTTCCTGATTCTCTTTTCTCTTCTCTCTTCGCTTTTTTACTGCTAATTCATTATTGTCATATTCGTGAATATTCAAAAAAGAAAGAGAACTGAGATCCCATTTTCTTTTACATGGTTTTCCCCACATCCCACATCCCTCCAATGTCCCCACTTCTGCAGTCAAGACGACAACGACAGCTCCTCCCTCTCTTTTATCTGCTGTCTGCTAACTTCACTTTTGTCTTGTAATTCTATGATTTCTCCATTAGCGCTTCCAACTTCAACAAAATACGCGGAAGTACTTGTTTAAATAAACATTCTCCATCTCTTTCTTCATTTACTTCAACCTTGACATCAAGTAAGATGTTTATTCAAGACAACATCTGCAAATAAACTCCGAGAAAATATTTGCAGAAAAGAAAACCAATAAGTTTTTTTCTCTTCTGGTATAAAGTTTGAAGGAGGAAAACTTATCTTTAATAGAAAAGATTTACCTACGAAAGATCTTATGGAAAATAACCATAATTTGTTGCTTTAATACTTGACCACTGACTATTTTTAGATAGACAGATAGACAGTAAAATTACAAAAATTGAATTTATTCACAGAAATCAATAAATACATTCAATCTGACGATCAAACCTCTTGACAATTATCTAATATATCCACAAAACTCCGAGTAGGGACAGATAAGTTACCCTTTTATTTTTATATGTGTGTGTGTCTCTCTCTCCCCCTCTGTCTATGTCTCAATATATATATATATATATATATATATATATATATATATATATATATGTATGTATGTATGTATGTGTGTGTGTGTTTAATTGATTGATTTGCTTATCACCCCTTTACAGGTTATTTAAAGCCAGAAATTATTTTTAGAGTGTAATAACTTTTGAAGGATAATAACGATTTACTGATACAAGTCATACTAGTTAACCCACAGTTGAGGGAGAAAAAGTGGAATCATACCTTTCCCAAACGTAATTTCGCGTAAGTGAATATAACAAATTGGGATTCGGCTCTCAGTCACATCATCCGCACCCACAAGCTTAGAGCACCTGATATTTCCAAGCAGTCTCATGTCTAGGTACTGATCAGGTTAGAAGTTGCTTAACTTCGGTGATCATTTATGAGAACCGGTGTTTCAACTGTGTGTGTGTGTGTGTGTTCTTCTTTTGCATACACAAAGAGATTGTTACCCTTGAATACCCTTTGTGGACAAAGCGAGCAAATAATGCATGACAGAAACAGAATAATAGCATATAATACTGAGCATACTTGTGTGTTCCTATAAGTGTAGCAATGGAAATAACAACAACAATAATATCAAAGAAACGAACGAAAAGTGTATACAGTACAAGTTCAAATCATGTAGTCCAAACTTGCGTAGTTCAACTTCTTTATTTTTCAATGTTCTCTGTGAATGTTAAATTTTACAAGCTATCTTTCCTTTTGTATCCCAACACTTTCAGCTGTTTCATTCTCGTTGTTAGCAGAAGTTTCGAAATAATTGCCATTCTTCTTAGAACTTCCTTGTTTCTCTGTTATCTGCCTATCTTATTCCAAATATTTCTTGATAGAGCCACATATATGTCACTTAAAATCTTTTTTTTCATCTGTGTAAAATTTGTCCATCGTTCGCTACCCTATACGAAAATAAACTTTACCGTTTTCTTTATTTGTAAGGCATTTTCTGTTCGTTTTATATAATATTCAGTTTCTTTCTGTTTTACCCTTTTCATCGTCCTTTAATATAGTTTAATTCCTGTACCTGCTTCATGTTTATGTCTCTAATACGTAATACAGACCTTGTCTCAATTGCTGACAAAGACGTATTCTACCTTATTAAATTAACGGTTGATTTATTTCTCATTTCATAGACCGCTTTTCTTTCTGGTTTCCTTTTGTATCTACCATCATTAGAGTCACCCGCTTAGTGTATGTTGTCAATGTTACGTCTGCCACTTTAGATTTCTAACACGTCTCCTATTTCTCTTAGAATCTTCTCGCTGTACAGTTAAAAACAATCTGGTGAGAAGACTCATCCTTGCCGTCTTGCTCTTTCTCTTTTTATGCATAAACCTGTTCTTAATCCGCATGTATGCTGTTTATTTGCAGAAGAGATTATGGATTATTTGGATATCTTCTACGAGTAGATCAATTTCCCTACTATTCAAGGTGTTATTTGGGTCGTTAGGTCAAGAATATTAGTTGCCTTTCATTTTTCTCTTTTTTCGTCTTTGACTTCTTTTACTGTTAGTGCTTGCCTGACCGTGTTCCATTCGCAATTTTTTTCATTTCAACCCAAGCAAGACGGGATTGTCACTAGTACTCAAGGGCTTACATGTAAAAGTGAAAGAAAAGACTGAGTATAGGGAGGATTGAGGAAAGGGCAAAAGATGAATGGGATTCAAGAAGATAGAAGATGCCGATTGACTACATTTAAATTTCTGAATGTAATTATCAGGGAAGCAAACAGGTTGGGTAGCTAGATACTAATCGGAGCACCAGGGAAAAAAGCTCATCTAACAGTTGTCATGAAAATATTTGTAGAAAAGACAGAGTGAAACCACATCACGTCGATAAGAAAGTGACTGATTTCGAGATGCCAACTCAGAATCGACTACATTACAGACCTCTCTTTGAATTTTGACAAGAACCTCGAGATGAATAGCAGGATCACCCGACCAAATACAGCAGCAGTATTCAATGCAGGGGCGAATGGTAGATTTATAAATGTGCAAGATGGACTCTGACGAGAAATATATTTTGGTACGACACAGTGGGCCAACCCTCCTTGCAGTAGATGCAGCAAAGTTTCATATTTCTTCTTAACAATGACTGTATGTATTTGCAAATGGAATCGATCTGGTGTTGAGAGATTACTTGAATTTTAACCATTTTACAAATCGTTTGCATGTGACAGATTCACATCGCCAAATTGCATTTCTAAATTGTTCCTTGATGGATAAGTAGTCGATGTGGCATTTAATGCCTCCTACTGGGCATTTTTCAAGTTCATAAACCTCTTGGGTGTTCTTCAAATCAAATGTTGCCTATTATATGGTTATTAGCTGTGCACCAATGAACCCATTTCTTTCTACGTTCATTGCGTGATCTAAGTCCGTATTCAGTAAATATCTGGCTATCTTGTTCTCTTTCTAATTTAACATTTAGTTTCCATATGAAAATGATAAATTCTTGTCACTTGCTCTGATATATGATATTTCCTAGTGTTTTGAGAAACTTATTCTTTTTTCATCCTGTCCATTCTAAAGTGAGTTCATATAGCACTAGGATTGTCATAGAGTAGAGGTTTATCCCTTGTTTCCTGTTTAGGATAGGTTTTCCGCTTCCTTCTGAAGTCTACTCCACCTCTATGCTCCTAACGCTTGTTATTTCATACGCTAAAATAACTCCACACAGCAACCCTCTATCCTGAGTGGCTCTTGGGCATTATATTGGAAGAATATTAGTAAAAAAAAGGAAATTAAAAAAAATATCCTGACGTGTGGGTGTAATTTCCTCGAAATGGGTATAAGATAGAACACTTGATTTTATTTATTACGATTAATGCTATTTCTATCGGGCACTACAACTAAAAAGAGAGCTTGCCTTAAAAAGTCATTTCTTTGATATATACTAGCCGTACCTTGGAATTGGAATGAAAACAGTGATGACACGTACTCTGAATCCATCATATGAATTCAGAATATGGATTTAGTAAATACTCAATACTTCAAATACTTTGGTGTATGGATCAGTTATAATGAATTTAATATAAGCGATAATGAAAGTGAACATAGAAAAGACTGTGTTAGGAGTAATTTCACCCATCATCGCAAGTTCCAACAAAATATTAACCAAGAACATCTAGTTTTCTTCTTAAACAGTCTCGTCATATCGAGACTTTCATACAAATGTCATGTATGGCGTCAAATCCGTTCAGAAATATCTAAACTCTCGGCTATATACAATCACTGTCTCAGATTGGTGATTAAAAATGGCTTCCAGTGAGTGAAGCTTGTAGATCTCAGGCAGGACCATCGTTCTTCGAACTTCGTAGACTGGCGCAGAAAAATCACAAAGAACTGTACTAGATAATAGAACCCACATCACTTGAGGACTTCCATCAGTAGGAAGTAAAACGGAACTTGAAAAACCTATTTTCCTGAAAAATCGTTTTACGAGAAAGATTTTATAAATTTCAACCAACAGCAGTACTGGCTGCTCGGTCAAAGAATGGTGAATGTTTCCTTATAAGGAAACGGCTAATATTACCATTACCATTTTATATATGCGTTTCCAAGCTCTATCGATATAACTGCACATGAAAGTATTTACTTTACTTTACAGACCTAGAAAATATATTCTTACACACACACACACACACACACACACACACATACATATATATATATATATATATATATATATATATATATGCATGAAAAAAACACCCGAAATGAAAATGGACTAACATATCTAAACAAACCTGGAAAGAAAGAAAATAAATATATATATATATATATATATATATATATATATATATATATATATATATATATATATATATATATATATATATATATATATATATATATATATATATATGTATGGATAATACATATATACAAGCATTGAATCCTCCACTCTGTTATAAGATGACGCTAAAAGCCTTACCGCTTTTTTGTTCCTCCTCAAGAATATGTGCAGACTCCAGTTGTGCTGTATTCGTTCGTGATATTGACAAGCGAAAATAAGATGTCAAGTGAAAATGCGAATAGAATGTGTTTTTCCTGTATAGACACCGTTGATGCTAGAAACGGAAAACCTTGCTTCTCGTCATTTTCATCGCTTTCAAATACATGTGAAGGGCTTTGATGCCGTCAAGAACACATTAAATGAAGATGCACACACATAATATAAAGGAAAGGCTATCTTGCTGTCTCGGATAGTTGCATACTGCCATCACTGGGCGCTTTGTAAGTCCTGATTAAAATCCAAGTGTATACAAATGTAGAAAGGGGAAATTATTCAAAGCTGGGTCATCGGTTCATAGCCTGAAATGTACTTATTAGCTGAATTTTGATCTGAATAATTATCGATTCATACGATTAATATTAATCACTCAATTAATAAAGACGATTACATTGAATAGCTTTTTCTGAGTAAAATAATTATTTTTCCATCATTAGGATACGGTCTTATTGATGCAATTAGATAGATAGATAGATAGATAGATAGATAGATAGATAGATAGATAGATAGATAGATAGATATCCAAAGTATTTACATATATGCATGAAAAAGATAACCTAAATGAAAATTGACTAACATATCTAAACAAACCTGAAAAGAGGGAAAGAAAATCTCTACACACACACACACACACACACATATATATATATATATATATATATATATATGTGTGTGTGTGTGTGTGTGTGTATGGATAATACATATATCCATTCATAGATAGATAGATAGATATTTACAAAAGCTACATATATTCATAAAATAAATATCCCTAAATGTAAATGGACTAAAAATATGTACAAACCGTGAAAGTAAGAAGGGTAG
>OZ038499.1:69950787-69955787 GCA_964036315.1 Acanthosepion esculentum | reverse complement strand
ATATTCGGACCCGCAATCGTGAAATTTTTGATTCACAATTTTTATTACTGCGATTGATTCGCCGATTTTTTATGTGATATTTTGCGACGAATCATATAAACAAGTACAATAACAACTTTTATCACTTGGAAATAAGTTTGGGAATAATCAAAATTAATTGCGAAATTCAGCGAAAGTCACCCATGAAATAAAAATAGTTGTTTGTACGGAAAGTAAGGATCTACGTATACCAAATTGCCTTTAAATTAAGTGGCAGTAGAAGAATCATCGTTGAACTTTTAAATGGGAGGCTTAAATCTTAATACAATACTTAAATGCAGCGATCAATTTTGAGTTCTTCTGTAGTTTGTTTCCTGTCGCATCTAAACCTCCCTACCTATTGTGATGAAAGCCCAATCAAGGGCCTTCCGTGGGAGCTTAAATGTCCCCCGATATGTATGTATGTCTCGGTTCTAATTTGAATATTCTTAAACGTTACTGACTCTGGGTCTCTCACATAGAATCAAATTCACATCCCTGTTGTATATAAGACTAGATTTTTATCTATTGCACCAATGGAGTATTGCTGCCATATATGGTCTGGGGCCCCTGCTGTTTGCCTCAGGGTTCTTGATAAGATCCAGAGACGGATATGCAATGTGATTGGCCCTGATCTGTCATCTCGTCTGCAGTCGCTCTCTCACATACGCGCCGTTGCATCGCTCTGCCTTTTCTACAAGTACTTTCACGGTAATTGCTCCGAGGAGTTGCTTTCGCTTGTCCCTAGGCCTCATGAATTTAAACGCCCTACGAGGCTGGCATCCCGTTCCCACCCCTTCACCGTTGAAACTGTTAGATGTAGACGTCTCTTCTACTCCAATAGCTTCATGTCTCGCACATCTCGCCTATGGAACTCCCTTCCCTATTACTGTTTCCCTGACAAATACAATCTCCAACGCTTTAAGTGTAGCGTCAATCGACATCTCCAGTTGCCTTGATCTATCCACTTCCCTTCTCCACATACTTTCATCTTTCATTCCTATCTGCTCTCGCTCCAAATCTTCTGTAACCCCCTTGCCTTGATCGACTCTCCGTCTTTCTCTTTCTCCACATCCTCTCCTTTACCACTCCTATCTGCTCTTCCTCCAACCCTTCTGTAACCCCATGCGTGATAGTGGCCTCCAGCCTTGCTTGGGGTGATACGCTTAAAAAAAAAAAAATTACTTACACTAAATCGACATATACGAGATGCGTTCAAAAACTGTCCAAATTTATTTCATTCCTCCAAATCTCCTGCCGCGTGGAGAAAATCCTTTGGATTGGGGGGGGGGGGGTGACGACACGCTTTCTGTATGCGTCAATTCATGGTTGTTAGGTACAGTTGTGCAGATGCAAGATGACCAAACGCATCAATCTGAGATACGCCATTAAATTTTGCCAAAACCTTAGTGATACTCAAGCTCAAACCATCCAGAAAATTAAGCAGGGCAAAACTCAGATCAAAGAGTGGTAGATCCGCTTCAAACATGGACGCACTTCCGGGAGGAGCGAGTCACGCTTAGGCAGGCCATCCACAAGCCGAAACGTTGAGCCGATTGAGAAGGTTCTACAAATGGTCATGGAAGAGCGTCAAATAACAATCCAGGAAATTGCTCACGAAGTGGGGATAAACACAGGATCAATGCTCTCCATTTTAACAGAGGAGTTGTTCATGCGGAAAGTATCGGCGAAATTCGCTCACATATTCTGCCCACACAATCCAAGCTTTCCTGGTCAAGAACAATACGCCACTTGTTCGACAGGCTCTCTACACTCTCGACTTGGCGCCATGTGACTTCTGGCTCTTCTCCAATCTGAATTGTATGCTGCAAGGGAAATATTTTGAATCACGAGAGGAAATTATGAGAAAAGCGACGGCGGAGCCCCATAGCATTCCAGACAAGGTGTTCCAGATGTGTTGCCAGCAGTGGCAGAACCGTTGGGAGAAGTGTGTGAACTCCTAAGGAGCGTATTTTAAAGGTGATTAAATAAAATTTAAGAAATATAAAAAAAAATGATTTTTTTATGCCCAAAGGTTGAATAGATTTTGAACGCACCTTGTATATTTATTAAGCTGTTATGGTGAAACAGACCTATTCTATAGTTATTAGACTCTCTCACCTAATATAAGTAGGAGTAGTAAAAGGAACGAGGGTCAGTCGATATCGGCCAACAGCCTGAACGGTTGAACTCTTTGCCTACGGGCGGGGAGGAACCCGAACGAGGCTACGCCGAAGGGCGGAGTCTCGTTCAGGGATGTAAACCGGCTCTGAAACCGTTTATACGGGTTCAAAGGGTATATATTTTGGGCCGGGCCCAGGGGCTCGGGGATCCCACGTTAAACCGGCTTTGTGCCACATGATACCCTCGTGGGGGTGTGACTAAATATTATTCGATGTCGGACGACTCGCCTAGACTGTCGAACTCTCTGCCTCTGTGCAGGGAGGAACCCGGACCAGGCTCCGCCGAAGGGCAGAGCCTCATTCGGGGAGGTAAACCGGCCCTGAACCCGTTTATACGGGATCTACGGGCATTTTTTGTCCGAGCCTAAGGGCTCGGGAATACCCCACTTTAAACCCGGCCTTGTGCCACATCTATCCTTCGTGGTGGGGACAGTAAATACTGTCGATGTTGGACGACAGTAGTCGACAGTTAGTCGAATACGAAAGTAGTCAGCGACCACAACAACATTACTCTGCGTAATACCTATTATATCAAGTTCCTAACGTTTGGTACGTCGCACTTATTTAGGACCGATTTTAGTACAAATACAAGCCTCCACTGCGAAATAACTACACAACATAAGCTTATGTTATACATTGTAAGGTTAGGCTTTAAGCTGTGCATAACCGTTAAAAAAACATCTCTAGAGCTATTGTTGGTGAACAATAGCTTTTAATTTGTTTTTATTTAACTACTGAGACCATCATATTAAGTCGCTTTCATGCTCCCTTGTATGGACATTTGCTCCATATTTCTCACTCTGAAAAGAATCGGTGTAAATTAGATATGCTTTTACACCACCCTCTGTCAACCCTGTTTTTCTTGCATCGTCATTATCATTTCTATCTATACGGTGGGGCAATCTCAAGAGACCTGGTGATTCTGTTTGGGATTACTATTGAAGGGTAGAACCACAACAACGTATGATATAAAGAAGACGTCACATTAGTAGTAGACACAGAAAGAAAGAAAACTACAGGTACTTCTCGGCAGGATAGTAAAGGAAAGCTAGAAGAAAGGACTAACCATTAATTATAAGAAGGCAGCATGCATGGTTATTAGCAAGAGAGAAAAATCAAGATGCGAGACGCGAACTGAAAATGTCAAAACAAAACAGGAATTTAACTATCTGGGAAATGTTTTAGCAGAAAATGTAACACCGAAATCCGAAAAAGCATTGGAATTTCAAAAGTGATTTCAAGACAGTAAGCGAAATATTAAGAAACAGTAAAATCTACTTAAGCATGCTCAACTCTTATATAATATAAATCTTCTTACATGGTAGTGAATGCTGGAAAAGACTTGACGCAACACATGTGATTCTACAGAAAAATGGTGAGAATGCCATGATCATAGCATGTGAAGATCGAAGAAGTTTTAAGGAGAATGGGAACGAACAGGACACTTGTAATTAGAATCAGAAAATGGCAGTTGTAATTTCTGCGACATATAATGAGTAAAAGTGACACTCACACGACATTGAAGACAATTGAACTTCGATTAAACTACCAAATGTGCTTGTGTTATGGTAGCAGAAAAGGGAATGGGCAGAACAGTCAGGGGAAAAATATTCCTCACAGCTGTAAAGGATAGGAAATTGTAGAAAGCTACGTTGTTCCCTTGATGGAGGGAGAGGGCACATAAACAAAAAAAAGTTCTGTGTTTTGGTGAAGATTACTACCCATTTTTATAAACTGATACATCTATGATCAGGATTCAGAGTTGCAACTGTATGTTCTAGTCGTTTTTTATCGTACTTCTCGCCCGTGAAAGTACCGATTTCTTGCTTCCCTGCCATCTACAATCTTCAAAAATTTAAACGCAACGCCAATCGCCAGCTTCTTTCTTCCTGAATCCTGTTCCTCTTTGGTCATTTCTCCTCAATAAAGTCTTCTCTTCACTAAAGTCATCTCTTAACCCCTTTCGTCTTAGTGGAATAATCGCCTTGCTTGGTGTGAAATGATATTTTTTTTAAATAATAATAATTCAAATAAAATTTAAAGAATTAAAAGCTACTCGCTGATACCATGAGTCTAATAGACTCGAATTTAGTAAAAAAAAGAAACGCTAACTTGAAACCTCAAGATCTTGTGACCAATAATCTAACTGCAAACCTCATTTATGCGCATCAACACCCAAAGATTGTCTTCTTCCATTAGTCAGCATCGGATAAGAAAACCGATTCAGTACTTCAGGTTATGTCAAGTAGTATCGCTGACAGGGTCTGGAATCTAAGACCAACTGATCCTTACTCAAACCTATCGCCCCAGGGACTACCCCTAATCGATTTTATATCCTTATGGCCACAATTATCCTTGGATTACTGCGAGAACTTTTTTCGGGAAGATGATATATTTTCCTCAATTAAAAAAGACCTTTTTTTCCTTCTTTTGTTTGTAATAAAATAAAAAAGGAAGACAAATTGAACCAATGTACAAAATGGAACTTGTTCGATCGATGTCAGCCGCTTAGATTTATTTGAAGGAAAAGGATTCGGATCCTGAAATAGAAAACGCGGGAAATGTGGCGGGAACGCGAGGAGATGGGAGGCGATTCGGAGATGGAATGAAGGGTTTGGGCCTCTGTGGAAGGATGAATGTACAAGGAACTTCCTTGTTGGATTGGTGTTATTAGCGAAGAGTAAATTAAATCCAAAATTAGAGTCCGGAAATCCACAGGAAAGAAGCAAAGAAAAAGCAAGAGACAAAAATTAGAATACTTTTAAAAAGTTCGGCTGGTCGGAAAGAAGAAAAAGAGAT
>OZ038499.1:69940787-69945787 GCA_964036315.1 Acanthosepion esculentum | reverse complement strand
GAATTTTACAAGCCAATCCTTCCCCCATCGAGCCTCCTACCCACGGACTAGATCAGAGGATAGATGAGCTGCTAGTTTCTGATTTTCCAGGTTTTAGGAAGTGCACTTATAAACTGTTGTATTATCCGCATAGAAAATTACTAATAATCGGGATATGCGCTTAGTCAGATCGTTAATATACAATAGAAAGAAGATAGGACCGAGGAGGGAACTCTGTGGAACACTGGCATTGATCTTATGGACTTCCGATGACTGGCTGTTAACAACGGCCCACAGGGACCTACCTGTTAGGAAGGATTATTTGATAATTGAGATAACCCTTCCACAGATGAAGAGTTTATGTAGCAGCCTCCGATGTCACACCTTGTCAAAGGCCTTTGATATATCTGGAGCGATATTCCTCATGAGGAATTTATTATATAAAGCCTCTGTGAATAATGACAGTTTAAACATCAGCAGGGGATCGAACAGAATGAAATCTATCCTTGTTATCACTCAGGAGGTTGCTCCTGTTGAGGTGTTCAACAACCTTATGCTGATTATAGATTGGAAGAGTTTGTTGAAGACGCTAAAGAGCCATAACGGGTCGATATTGCGACAGGCATGGGCGCTCGCTCGCATTCTTAAAAATAAGGCACACAGTCGACATCTTCTATGGAATTGAAAAGCATCTCTCCTTCGGGCATTAGTTGAACAATTTTGCGAGAATTGGAGACAACGCTGGACTGATATTCTTAAGAACAACTGCTTGGATTTTATCCGGACCGGTGGCGTTCTTAGAGTCAAGGCTTTTGATATGTCTGGAAAGAGATAATACAAAGTTTGTGCTCTGTGTGAATGGGGAAGTTAGTTAAGGGATAGTTAGAGGCAAAGTTTATTGCAAAGAGCCTTGCCTGATCATCTGAGAGTGTAATAACCTCGGGGTCATTTATGATACCTGGCACAAAAGCTTTGCCTCTATTGAGAATTTTATTCGAGATTTTTCAGAACTCATAGGAACCAAATCTTTAGTGTTCAGCTTCATCATGTTACATGATGAAAGTTACGTTTAAAACCACTTTTCTGCGTGGTCAGTAATCGCTACCAGAGATTAAAGTACGTCAATATAATTTTCTTCCGACAGGCGAATCGGTAGACAAAGCACCGGCGTCATCTAATGACTGACAAGAATAACATTCAGTCGATTGTCTTATCTTAATTTCGAACTGAGACGATAATCATTCATTCTCGTTCACAGCTAGAGGGAAAACCTTAAATTCAATTCATACAAAAGGCTTGTGTACTTTAAAGGTTTTGTTAAATATTGTGAAATGAAGTAATACATTTTAGAAATGCTCTAAAATACGTTAGTTTCTAACAAACAATTTTATATAACGCTGGATTTTTCTATTTTGTTTCCTAAATTTGAAGTTTTCGCAAAAGATTTATTTCATTTGGGTCCGATTTTGTCTTCTGTCAATGGAAACACAATCAAAGAAGCTCACGTGGCTCAATTGTTTCAGAAATTAATGATTTTCTGCTAATTTTCAAATAAATTTTTTTTCTTTTCTTTTATTTATCTATTCATTTTTTCTTCCGTTCTTTCCCTTATTTTTCCCATGTGTGTGTGTGTGTGTGTGTGTGTGTTTGTGTGTAAACGTATCTCCTTTCAAAACACATCCAATGATTCACCTTCTTTCTTATATTTTGCTTACCTCCTTTCTTTTACTTTTCTCATGAATTCCCATCTCTCTGTAAAAGTGCCTCCTTTCAATCCCTTTCAAATACTCTCTCCCTTCTTCGTCTTCCTCCTTCTTTCTTTGTTTTTTTTCCGCCATGTTTCTACAAATATATCAAAATGGACAAATAGGTTTTGCAAGTTCCATTTCTGTGTAATGTTTACTAAATTTAACTAAACAAAATGGAGGAAGAAAATATCTATTACTTTTACATACCCCGACACACGATATACATATATATATATATATAACTCTGTGTGTGTGTGTGTGTGTGTGTGTGTGTGTGTGTGTGTGTGTGTGTGTGTGTGTGCGACGCGCGCGCGCGCGAACGATCGCTGGTGAGTGTGTGTGTGCGTGGATAGCAGCTCGGGTTGAGAAATCAGAGCAAAGTTCTAATTCCAGTCGAGTTCATTACATTTACGTACGCGCAATTACCCTTGAGAAAGATATAAATCCATCTCTTCTCCTCCCTTAGCTATGGGTAAATGGTAGCAAAGACTGGGTCCTATAGCAGTGGTTTGCAATTAGTATAGGAGGACAAATTTGTATTCAAAACCCCAGGATGTGTCCTTTGATGACCTTGTGGCACACTGCGTGTATCAATTCTTCCGAAAAGTTTGGCTGGCTCTGCACAATCATTCACCACTATAATAAAATTATATTTGAGGGTAGACTGGCTAATTGATTCTAAGAACTGAGCTGCCGGACCCTCATACGTCGAAAACGACGGGAGTGTCGAGTATATATATATATATATATATATATATATATATATATATATATATATATATGCAAGCTTCGTTAAAAACGACTGGCAGGGTGCTGTGGTTAAGTTTTTGTATAATGTTTTTTCTTTTCATGACAAATTATATAAAGATTGTCCGAATGTTTTATATATCCAAGCGCTTCTGGCTATAATTTTAGCTATTGTCAAGGATGAATTTAATTTTACTTTTAACTGAATATATGGTTTGTTTTATGTATGTATCTAAAGTTATAGGAATGTTTTATTTTCCAAATACGGTCAGCACATTGTGGCCGTGTTCACAGTTGATATTACTGAGTGTATTTTTTTTATTTTTTATTATATATTTTTTATATAATTTATGCCCTGAAGAGCATATGAAAAATTATATAAAGAAATTAACCACAACACCCTGGCAGTCGTTTTTAACGAAACTTGATAAGAGAGGATTGCTTCCCAAATACACAATTATATATACATATATGCATACATGCATACACACACGCGCATATATATATATATATATATATATATATATATATATATATATATATATATATATATATATATGTATATATATATGCGTGTGTGTGTATGTGTGTACGTGTGTGTGTGTGTAAAAGACAAATACAGAAAAGTAGCCTTGATAATGACCAATAGAATAGCCAAAAGCGCTCCGACATATAGAACATTCGGACAGGTTTTATACACTATGTTAAGCAAAGAAAATACGAATGCAAGAAAAATTGAATAACAAGCTTAATTGCAGTACCTTCTCAATAGTTTTTAATGAAACTCGTATGAAAGAAGGATTGCTGCCCAAATGTAGAATTATATATATGTGTGTGTGTGTGTGTGTGTGTGTGTGTGTGTGTGTGTGTGTGTGTGGAAAGAGCGAGATATAGTACCGTAACTAACAACAACAATAAACAATATTGAGTTCTCACTCAAGGAATAATTCAGACTTTTTAGACAGATTACACAATATAGAAAAACAGCATTAGCCTTTACATTAATTCGAACACTGACCAAAACTGCAAAACAAATATGGAACTGCTTCCGCTCTAAGGCCAGCCCCGATTTCATATTTCATTACAGCAACTAAATTCCGTGAGCAGGTGCTTTCGGTGAATCTCCAGGCCTCTCAACTTTCCTTGTATCACTAAAATTAAACTCACAAATTCCACCATCTCTATCAGACGAAATGATTCAGTTTTCAGGTATTAGCTCATCTCGGTCCTGGGTTTCGCTTTAACAGCTGGTTAAAGTGCAAATGCCTGTTTATTTTATTGGCAATCGTTCAAATATTTTATCCCCCATATATTACGGCGTTGGAATTTTAACTTTTAAAACATCCATCTACATTTGTCCGTCGCTTTGATGAAGAAGATAATAAAAAAAGGCGTTGGCCTCCGACCGTGACGCAGTTATTAACAAGCGCTTTCCGTTTGCCCATTCTAATGTTTAGCGAGTTCGATCCTCACTAGTAGTTTCAGAAGTATAACATTAATCTTAACTGAGCCAAATAAATCATTTGAACTACTCGCTGTTTGGAAGGCATTCTGAGAAACTACCTTTCATGGCATTTCCCAAGGTACTGGGAATCACTTTACAGTACCCAGACTCTTCTCTGTGCAACATTCAACAAATTGTATTGGGTTACATGGAATCAGAACAAGGATCAACCTGAGCTTAGGAAATAGTTTTTACTTTGTCTTAGGAATGTAAGAGTCTCTCTCTCTCTCTCTCTCTCTCTCTCTCTCTCTCTCTCTCTCTCTCTATCTATCTATCTATCTCTATCTCCCTCCCTAACTCTCTCTCTCTCTCTCTCTCTCTCTCTCTCTCTCTCTCTCTCTCTCTCTCTCTCTCTCTCTTTCTCTCACATAGGTGTTTTAACCACTTGCGCATATCCAAAGAGTAGCTGGTTGGATCACCTGGGCGCATGGCAGGGACAGTCACAGATATGGAGACACGTGGAATCTGGAAGGCATCTGTCAGATCAACTCGCTGATATACCTAAGCTTCTCAGATGGGCACTGAATGCAAAGTCTCTTATGGCATCATATGAGTTACATACTACAAATAAGCTCTGCTACAATTTGAACCTCCTCCGCCGATTTCACTTTTCCCGGTGATAACTCTTGCGCTCTAGGTACATGTGTTCTCAGCGTAACAATTGGTCAGATTATGTGTGTTAAACATATAGTCTTCGAAACATGGTGAAAAGAATGGGAATTTCTAATACCTAATTCACTTGAAGGTTTAGCGCATCATAATCTTTGAACTCATACGTGTTCTTGTGCAATGAAAAGTTAAGTATATATCCTAACTATGCGAGCATCATTTGAATGCTATAACTTTTTAAAAAATTTAAGTTTCGTTAATTTAGAAGTAGAAACATATTTTATATACTTACCATATAGATATATCTATCTATCTATCTATCTATACGGTAAGATAGATAGATAGATAGATAGATAGATAGATAGATAGATAGATAGATAGATAGATAGATAGATAGATTTGTGTGTATGTCT
>OZ038499.1:69928287-69938287 GCA_964036315.1 Acanthosepion esculentum | reverse complement strand
TTTATACCGGGGGATATATCTTGTTTTCTTTTTTAATTTATAGGTCTGATGAATTGGATCGTGATTACGATTCCAATGTAATAAATTATAACCATGGAATATTTGTGTTTGAGCCTTTTATATTATATTATGTGTGTGTGTGTGTGTGTGTGTGTGTGTGTGTGTGTGTGTGTGTGTGTGTGTGTGTGTGTGTGTGTTGTCGCATAGAAATTCTTTATTCGTAAAAAGGCGAGTTATGTAAATCGAAGGCCTTTTTATTTACTAAAATAACTTTAAAATTATCTCCCGAAATATCCCCGGTATATTTGACCCTAAAGATAAGTGCGTTATACGTTTATATGATTTAGAAAGATCCCTGAGTTCAACCCCTTCTTAAAGCAGTAAATTCGGTGTACGTGTTTCTTCACACGTCCAGAGGAAATGGAGAATTATGTTGCAAAAAGAATATTTGATATTAGGCTTTAGAAGAAGAACAAATGGAATAACAAACAACAAATATAATCGTCCAGCGATTAACCTGTGTCGCTGAGAGTCCAAATCCCTTGTTAAAAATGGAACGACACATACTTAAATATACATTCATTCTCTCTCTCCCTCTCTCTCTCCCTCTCTCTCTCTCCCTCTCTCTCCCTCTCTCTCTCTCTCCCTCTCTCTCACTACCTCTCTTTATGCATCTCCTACACGTATGCAACCGTTTCATTTCGATCTCTGTCTATCTTCAAGGGCCCTATCTTTCTTTCTAACTTAAGAATATTTTTTCTATATAAAATCTATTTCCCTTTCTTATACACATAAGCTGTTTCTTGTAGTTTTTCCTGTTATACTTTCTTTATCACATATATTCCTTTCTATCTTACCCTCACCGTCTTATTCAGTCTTTTTCTCATGACCCTCACTTGATTCTCCAGATGCAAGCATATAGATCTTTCTCACATACACACCCATTTTCTCAATCTTGCTTATATATGCATATCAGTCATTTGAATAGGGTATTGTACAAACAAATAAAATTCAATTAATAATTGTCAGGCTACGTAATTATTGATTCATCTTTGCGAACGCATTTAAGTTTTCAATTATTCAATTACATGAAATATATAGATTTATATCTGTATTTACTAAACTAATTCTGGCACATGGACATTATTATAGAGCATTCAGTGAATATTCCACTCAATATCAACAGTCTATCGACCACATTGCTTTGTTATAAGCATCAATGTATAGATTTGTGTACAGATATTAATCAATAAGTCCGTATCCTCATTCGGAAAAAAAACATTTTCACACAACGAATACTTTTCAGCAAAATCTCCATCTTTGGGAAGGTACTTCAGTGGCGAATCGGATTCACATAGATCGGACATTATAGGATGAATATTTCAGATAAAAATTCAGCTAATAGCGCACTTATTGTTGCCCCTTCGTACATTGACGGCATCTCTCTATCCTCTGATGCCGTGTGGACTTACCACGTAAGCCATGCCTGTTTGCTGGAGATTAACCAGTTGTTGTCTGTAGCGGTGTTACATCAGACAAGGCACATTAAATATTACACTGCACCTATTTTAAGTGATGGAAGCTCATACCATCGATTTTTGATATGCACTATATATATATATATATATATATATATATATATATATATATATATATATATATATATATATATATATATATATATATATATATATATATATATAACCTTATGCCAGGCGAAAAACATCATTGAATATCTGTAATGTATTACTTTTACACTCATATTATTTGTTCTTTTGTGATTTTTCCGCTCCATTAGTACTGTGGAGAATTGTCATAGCATCAATAACGTGAGGTTTTCAAATACCTCATTTAAAATATTATAACTATATTAATTCGGCATTAATTTTATTGATAGATTTTGTCTTGAGTGTCTTTCTGATTTTTTATAGGATAAATAAAAATAAAAAGATGGTTTTATTTTAAAACTCGAATTAAGATCTCAATATTGAAACTATTTATATGGTTCAGAAAGTTGTCTTCACCTTTATTATCATATGCACGACGTTTCAGCCGTTTCACACTCCAATAATCTTCAGGTGATATACGTTGGAATTTCGAACCGAATGCTTTATTTCGTCCACTTGGGTAGATTGTTCTAGTTCCACATGCCATGCCTTTTCTAGATATCTCAGTTTCAGTTATGTAAATAATGTAATTAGTTGCAATAATTCATGTCAGAAATAAAAACAGCTGTATCAATATTAAAGTAATTACATCTTGTTTATCGTATGTGGCCATGTAGGCGTAATAAGGGAGCTATATCGAGGGAAACAAAGACGATTTTCCAGATCGCCAAGACTCTCAAGTCGATATCCTGCAGAAAAGTTGACAGATATTGACTATGCAGATGACCTAGCTATCACGGCAGATTCTATTACCAATGCCACAGTTCTCCTACACCATCTACAAAATGCTGTTAACTATGTTTGACTCTATGTCAGTGCCGCTAAAACTGAATTCACAGGCTTTCAACCAGCAAGACTCAATGCAAATTGTCTCAAGTGAATCAGTAAAATCTGTCGAATCTTTTACATTCTTAGGAAGCAAAATATATTCTACTAAAATGGAAGTGAAAATTTGCATATCCGAAGCCTGGACTGTCTTCAATGATATAGATATAATATGGAAATATGATCCACCATAGAACTTCAAACGGAGATCCATTCACACCACCGTGGAGGCGGGTTTAATGTATGGTGCCATTAACTAAAACTATACACTCTAAGCTTGATCGAACCTACACATGGATTCTGAAAGCTATACTTAACATCTCTTGGAAACAACATTCAACTAAATCACATCTCTATGGACCCATCCCTGATATTTCTACGGTCTTATGTGAACACAATGCATTTTGCAGGACATTGCTGGCGTGCAAGCAAGAACTCACGAGTGATCTATTGCTCTAGACACCTACCTATAGATCAAGGTGTGATAGTCGCCCACCAACCACCTACATTGACCAGCTCTGTTATGACACAGAATGCCACCCTAATGACCTTCCGACCTTGATGCAGGACCATGATGGTTGGCGTGATAGACCCAGAAATGTCCCAGCTAGAACGACTGAATAAAAATTGAGGGAAAATTAAAAGTTAGTTCCAGAGCTAACTACTTAAACCAGTGGTTCTCAAAAGTTTATGCCCAATACACCCTCTTCACCGTATGTCAGAATGTCATTCCAACCATTTCTAAGATTGACTGACTCAAAAGACTAAATAATATGCATATATTATTGAAAGTCTTCTTTTCCATATTAGTACATTACATGGATTATTTTCTAGGAGTTTTTTACACTTATGATGGACTCCAAATTCTGTTAATAAAAACAAGAAAAAGTAAAAGATTTTTCTCTTCCCCCTGAAATCCAGATCCTGATATTCCTCGATGGGGGGTGGGGGGTGAGAATCCCTGACTAAAACTATATTTTTGCTTATTATTTTATAATTAAATAATTTTAAAAGCCGTGTCTCAAAATATCTGCCTACCACACACACACACACACACACACACATATATATATATTATATAATATTTTTCATAATAAATTAAAATAGAAACATTTTTACATCACTACACAAAAGCTTTCATGTTTCAGTACTAAGATGGTACTTCTTCAAGCGATAGTAAATAACTTGTTATAAAAATGATTCATTAGGGAAATTTAAAAACAAATCTTTACCTCTTTTGGTAAGTCATATATATATATATATATATATATATATATATATATATATATATATAGGGATATATAGGGATATATATATATATATATATATATAGGGAGATATATATATATATATATATATATATAGGGATATATATATATATATATATATATATATATATAGGGATATATATATATATATATATATATATATATATAGGGAGATATATATATATATATATATAGGGATATATATATATATATATATATATATATATATATATATATATATATATATATATAGGGATATATATATATATATATATATATATATATATAGGGAGATATATATATATATATATAGGGAGATATATATATATAGGGAGATATATATGTATATATATATATATATATATATATATATATATATATATATATATATATAGGGAGATATATATATATAGGAATATATATATATATATATATATATATATATATATATATATATATATATATATATATATATATATATATCACTCCATTAATAATATGGAATACTTTCACACTCCTAAATAAATAAAACCCTAACATAACTACAAACAGAAACTCCTTGTAGCTGATTAACAAAAGTGTTCAGAAAGCGAAAGAAAAGCGACTTACGAGCCATATCACGTTGAAATACCGTTTCTCGCCCGATTAAGCAACGTTGGACCTGGGGAGTACCTTGATAGGTGACCGCTTGGGAATACCAGTTGCTGTAAATTTGGATGTGCGGGTGATGTCATGGATATAGATCGGGATGAAAATTCGGAGTTCAAAATCCAATAAGCTTGGTCATGTTCGATTACTTGCTTAAGGTCTGAAATTACGTCTTCTCACAGCTATGGAATAAATAGTAAGACTTGTGCCAGAAAATCATTATTATCTTCAAAAAATTCTTACAATCCGAAAATATGTTTCGGCTTTAAATAACCTTAAAAAAGGTTGATAAATCGTAAAAAAAAATTAAACAATCAAAACAATGAACCAATCGAAGACAAAAGAAGCGCGTAACACATATAACAAATTTGTATTTCGAAGTATTGCTGAGAACAGTAAAAGTCAAGAAGTTGTGGAGAGTCATGATTGCATATATCCTGAATTATCACGATACATAGAGAGGTTTTCTTTTTCCTAAGTCGACATGCCGAATTTTTCTGTACTTGGATTTTTATGCATTCGATATCTCAAATAAAACGTGCACGTAAGCACACTTTGTGCACGCATGCACTCGACGAAACTGGGATTGAAAATAAAGCCGATCTAAGCATTTCTTCTAGAGGATAAATCTCTTAATTCAAAGACTTTATGCATATATATATATATATATATATATATATATATATATATATATATATATATATATGTGTGTGTGTGTGTGTGTGTGTGAAGTGGATATTTCCAGAGGAATCGTTGTTTCCAAAGCAAGATCCCAAAATATCCAAAGATAGAATAATTTCTAAAAGCAAACTCGATTTGGCAACGAACCAACAAGATATAATTAAGAATACTAACTACAAAATATTTAATTTGTTAACTATCAATTGAAAACTATTGATTGTATCAATCTTACGTCATAAGACCTTTTTTGTAGTTCTTAAAATTATTGTTATTGCTTAAAAGTTTTTAATTTTGTCTTTGTTTCTTTTCGCTGTATTCATTTTTCCATATTTATTAAGCGGAAATTTTAATGTGTTGGGTGCAGTGACAATTATCAGCGCAAATAAATTGGCAAAGTGAGTTCGAATTTTGCTTGATATTGTTTATATTCACAGTGTACTAATAGCATTACAAAATGTGTGACTATGCGATGGTTGTATCGTTATCATATTTCTCATCACCGGCATGTCACAGTGGTTTAAGAAGAAGGGATTGTGAGCGTGCGCAGTTGGGCAAATTATTACTTCTGCGCTTTGGAGGTCATCATAATGGGGAACTGTTACATCCATTATTAACCTTGAACAATGAGCTCAGTTATTCCCTGGAAAAAATATTTTTTAAATGCATGTTTCTTTGAGAAAATATGTATTTTTTTTTTTTTGTCTTTTTATACATGTTTTGCATGACAGATTTCTTTTATTTTCAACATTGTCTTTCCTTTAATGCACCAAATTCAGTATGTACATGTGATTTTAGTTATTTTTTTCAGTCTGGTCTTCTAACATCGGTTGGTTGTTACAAATGAATTTCAAACTCTTATAAAAATTTACTTATTCACCCCCGAAAAATTTTTTGATTCCTGCTTATATCTTTGAATTAAATCAAGTCGCTTGCGTAATTCTCAGATTTAACTAAGTCATATCTATTTTATGCACTTATTCCCATTTATGATACACTGTTTTACAATTTTATTGTCTTATCTCTGCCTCTGCTATCAATTATTTTCCACTCAGTGAATTTTCAAAGCTTCAGTCAGTATTTATTATTAGTCGTAAAATGTAATCGGTGATCCGAGTTTAAGCTCTGACCTAGTCTGTTGCGTTCACTTCGATTTAAGCGTCTTTGGGGCAGGCGTGAATCCATTTCTTACCTCCCTTTTTTAGCAGGGTATGTCCGGCTCTCTAGACAAAGTTGTCAGCCAGGATCAGAAAAGGACAACTCTGAATTCAAAACTTTAGGGGAAGCAACGGGGAATTTACACCTCTATCTTTCCCAGTGGGTCATCCTAATTTACAAATAATAAAGAGAACCAATCCCTTCAGGACATAGGCGATCATGGCCCTCCACATCTCCCTGTCCCTTGTAACTCTTAATAAGTTTTCTCTTTTTGTTATTTCTCCCAAACCCTTTTCTACCATCCATTTACTAAAGCTCATAAAAAGTATGTTTCGCGCTGCTTTTCTTTGTCTTCTTTTCCATCAATCTGTCCTGTGAGTATCAGTTTTAACAAGCCCTCCTACACCAGAAATTCCAACTGCCTCTTCAGGATGTTAAGTATGTTTCCATTTTCTCCAAAACCTCGTCGTTGCTCACATGTTCAGTCCATGGTATCCTCAGCATGTTTCTTATAGGAGGGCAGATCTCATGTAACAGTTCAGTACATTTTCCTTTGTTTTTAATCATTTTTTTCTGTCTCTTAAAGTATTTTACTCTCGTTTAGTTTCACTGATATTTTCTCCAACAGTGACATTTTTTTATATTGTTTTGTTTGTTAATTTATCTTTGAGGATTTTCCAGTTATATTTTATCGATCGATGGCTTCGTCCTACATCTCAAGACTCTATTAATTTTCATTTAGTTGTCTTCAGGAAAAATTTAAAACAAATTAAATTTTCACGCATTTAATATAAAAGGACCTTCAGAAGAGTATATCTATAGTAACTGTAGATTTAAATCAAGATGGCGTCCACAGTAAAATATGTACAACGATTGACTAGGTGACCAGTTATAGACATTAATGCTAAAATGTTTCAACAGTTTTTCAGTTAGAAATGAATCACGCGAATATCGTAAGGGAGAGTCGGTAAGTATTGATCATGACTAGAGCGCAAAAACTACAGGCAAATACTACATTTTAAATACATATTTTTAGAATTTTTGTCACTATAAATGTCCGAAGCACTAAAATTTATAACCAGAAATATATACGTGTTTTGTTGTCTGAGTGGCAGTATAGCACATAAATGTTGAAGTTCGTCAAATAATTATTTGCTGGTTAAATTTTCAAATACGAACGCAAACAAAAAACAAAAAAAGGATACCCTCTGATTTAAAAAGAAATTACCAAAATATCAAGGAATTATCCGATTTAAATTCAATTTTCAGCACTTACACATTAATGAATGAAAGTTATATGATATTTTATTAGAAAATGTTAAAATACTTTTGGTCGGTTACACCCTTCTTTAATTACATCGTGAACTGACTTGCTAGATTGTATCATATACCTCGAGTACGAGAATGTGCCGGTTGTTACGACTCTCAGAAGGGGGAATAATCTAGAACTTTGCTGAAGTCTGTGCCAGGAGCAACAGGAGAAGCTATTGAAAAACAAGAAACTGTGATGGCAGCCAAACTTCATCTAAAGGCTATTTCAGTCATCTTCAGCGGCGACACTTTAAACAAGACTGCTGACGTTGAAATGAGTCCGCAATTTATGGCTCATATGAAGTTCACTCGAGTCAACATCAGTTAAACTTTTTCGGGTTTAAAACATATTCTGAGTGACTGACGAAAAATACTGTCTTTCATAACTTGTCAAAACACCTCATTATTGCTTGTAACTCTGTGAAGTGATGAGAAAATAAATATGTATTTTTTCTTCATTTTTCGATAGCGTTTCTTTTATTTTCTACTTTTTTGCCTGTTATTTTTAACGTTTTATAATACCTTAAGTTCCGGGCTCTAACGATGACAAACCAAGAACTTGGTTTAAACCTAATTTGCTTCAGGCGTTTCACATACTTAGCATTCGACTTACAAGAGATGAAACTATACGTCTGTATAAACTGCATCGAAGAACGATAAACGCTATACGTTAGAGAAATGAGTGTTCAATAAAACAAACAAATCTACGCGATATTTTTGTTTAGGAAATATTTCTTTTCACTGGACAAACGGCAATTTTTGTCGCACAATATTGACAACTTTAGCACTACTTCTTCTTTATATAAATTCATCAGTTTTTCCAGGTCTGGGACAGACCTGGAAAAACTGATGAAAATTAAACAGTGGGTCAGTTTCCATGTAGATAGCGTCAGCTGTCTTAAGCAGCCACTTCTTTTCCGCATGTTTATCAACAAAGATGACCAAAGGTGGTGAACAGAAAGAAAATCTGTAGTCTCTCCACCGACCCCACTGGTAAGACGCAACAAGTTCACATCGACTGTGATGTATATTTTTTCGGGTGGGTGGGAGGTCATGATCACAGTCTTTCATGTCAAGGCGACCAGCTTCTTTCCTTAGGGCCTCAGAGTCGACGCTACCACGTATATCGTGCTGGGCACGGTGATTAAGCCTTGGAACGATGGAGTAACCGTATATGTTTCAGTTGTAAACTTCTCTCAGCCAAATACTTATTTGACCCAAGAGTGGCTATTCGAGAACGTTTGCAGTCATACCAACAACCTCTTAACTCTCGTGATTTGAATCCCCTAGGGAGTTGAAAACCAGCGATTCCATAACACCACAACACAATATGAACGAGAATCTCTTGGTCTGGAGATGCAGTCTCTTTAAAGGCAGCATTGAGTCTGACCTCGAGATCAGGGGCATTTTATGGAATAACATATATCTGTTTTAAATTATTTAATTTTTTAAAAATATGCTAATATTACTTTATTTGCTTTTATATTATAATGTGTTCTCAATTATCTGACTCACTTTGTATACATGTGGGTGCTTTTGCGCGCTCATCTTTGTGCATGTTTTGTTATCTCTTAATCTCTTTATTGACTCATAGATTTTACGTTCATCTCGTATTTAACTCACTTTTACCTTAAATTTATTATTTGCTCTGTTGATTCTTTCTTCTTGGCAATGAATCTTTTACTGCTCTACCATTCTATTTTGATCGACAACAGATCCTTCCCTCTCTCTCTCTCTCTCTCTCTCTCTCCCTCTCTCTCTCTCTCTCTCTCTCTTTCTCTCTCTCTCTCTCCCCTGTATTTCTTTTCTGATTACCTCATCTCACTCTCTTTCTTTACCACTTTGATCTTCCTGTCCTTCATCACCGACTAAAAAATATTTTTCTTCCAATATCAATCACTATTTCTGCTTTTAAATATCCCTGTCTTTATATTTATACTTTATCTGGGGTGGGGGCCGTTATATCGTTTTCTTCTAATTCCCAGGTAATATAAAACTCTTTTTCTATCGGAAATCAGTTTTTATTAGCGGTCTACAATTTGAACGTCTCTTTTGCTTTTTTCCTTTTTTTATTTTCCTGGATCACTCTTGCGAATTCTTTCTCGCTCACCCTCAACTCTCTCTCTCTCTCTCTCTCTCTCTCTCTCTCTCTCTCTCTCTCTTTTTCTCAGGCACACACACAATTATTATTAATATTATATATATATATATATATATATATATATATATATATATATATATATATATATGTGACGGAACGCATTCTTTTAAAGCGACCTTTTTCGCTTAACATTTCTTCAGAAGAATTCATTGGAACAACAATAATCAAAACGGCGAAACTGAAAAGGGTAAACACTGGGGGTCGGTGTGGGGTTAAATAAGTAGCCACAACTAAAATAAATTTATTAATATAAACAAGCAAATCGGTGGAAATAAGCTCCTAGT
>OZ038499.1:69823287-69923287 GCA_964036315.1 Acanthosepion esculentum | reverse complement strand
TCCTCAAAGACATAGAAGGCTTGAGGTAACACAGACGTGGTTCTACAGAAGAATGCTGGGACAAAAGATGAGAGTAACGAGTAAGATTTTAAAGAAAATGGAGCAATAGCTTCATGTCTCGCACATCTCGCCTGTGGAACTCCCTTCCTTATTCCTGTTTCCCAGACAAATATAATCTCCAACTATTTAAGTGTAACGTCAATCGACATCTCCAGTTGCCTTGATCTATCCACTTCCCTTCTCCACATCATTTCACCTTTCATTCCTATCTGCTCTCGCTCCAAATCTTCTGTAACCCCCTTGCCTTGATCGATCCACTATCTTTCTCCACATCCTCTCCTTTACCACTCCTATCTGCTCTTCCTCCAAACCTTCTGTAATCCCTTGCGTGCTAGTGGCCTCCAGTCTTGCTTGGGGTGATAAGCTTAAAAAAAAAAAAAAAAAAAGACAAAAAGGATATTTTTACTTAGAAAAAGACAGTTGAATTTTTAGGGTAAAATAATGAGAAAAGATGGCTTGGAGAATATGATACTCACAAGACATACTGAATGCAAAAGAGGAAAAGGAAAACCGACCGAATAGGCTTATTATTGCCGAGAATGGACTCAGGTGCCCAGTAAGGGGACAAAATTGCTTAGAGCTACTAAAAATAAGAAGTTGTGAAATGCGGCAATCGCTTACATCCTGAAGGAGAATATGTTCTCTAGGTATAACAACTGAAAATTACGGGCTTTTTGAAAAACTTTAATGGACAAAAATGTTTTCTAAGTGCGAATGTCAGTGTGTCACACTTTTCCAATTTTACTTATAGAGGCCGCGTAGCCCATCCCATTTTGGAATCAGGCCGACTCCGCGAACAAATTAAAAATATTCCGGGCTGGACCCGAACCAGCAATCCTGAAATTTGGAATTACCAAGTTTTCATTACTGCGATTGTTCTCGGCGATTTTTTACGTGAGTTTTTGCGGCGAATTTTTCAGTATGATAACAATTTTTATAACTTCGAAATTAATTTGGGAATAATCGAAATTAATTGCGAAAGTCAGCCATGAAATAAAAATATTTTTTTTCTACGGAAAGTAAGAACCTACGTACATCAAATTGCCTTTAAATTAAGTGGCGGCAGAAGAATTATCGTTGAATTTTTAAAAGGCAAGCTTAAATATTAATGCAATACTTAAATGCAGCGATCAATTTTGAGTTCTTCTGTAGTTTATTGTTGCCTATCGCATCTAATTCTCCCTACCTATTGTGAAGACGGCTCAATCAAGAGCCCTCCGCAGGAGCCTGCTTAACGGTCGGCTTTTAAGCTAGTTTGGAATATTTCTCTTACTCAAAAATTTAATAAGATATTCATCTTAAACAAAAGAAATCTGTTTATATTTTAGTTTTAGAAAACAGTTCTGAGAAATTACATTTCCAAGTCATTATTTGTTATGAACTGAAAATGTATCAGTTACTTTCATATTTAAATAAAACAAAACACCACTGCAGTACCTAATTTTGTACTTTTGGGGTTAAGGCGATTTCGAGGAGTCCTTTAAGTTTATTCTGCTAAAACACCTAATTGTACGGAAGGAATAAGGTTCGTTTAATTAGAATTAAATTCCGATGTGTGTATCAGTAAGGAGAGCAAGTAATTTAATGTCTCTATGAAATTTAATTTTTGCTTCTGCTTCGCTTTTTGGTGTGCGGGAGAATTTGCCAAATTATTTCACTGAGATATGTTCGACTCGATAAATTGGAATAATTTCATAAAGAAACAAAGCGTTCTTTCAATTCAAACATTAGACATTTCAGATAAAGAATTTACTCGAAAGTGTTTTGTCTCCAAAGTAATTAAATAATTAAAATATTTTAAAAAATTATTCTTAATAAATATTCGAAAGATAAAAATCGAGACAACAAAGACATTACGTGAATGTATAGTTTCTTGGCACGCTCAAATTATTGATAATTAATAAATTAAAATTAATTTCGACTTCATTTTTATGGCATAGCTAAATAGTTTGTCGTGTTTTATTTATGCCACATTTCGTTCTACTCTGGGTACACATTGTTTTTTCTAATCTTTATTTTTGATTACTGCTAAAATGAAGTGTGAATATATATATATATATATATATATATATATATATATATATATATATATATATATATATATATATATATATATATATATATATATATATATAAGGATATATATACATTTATGTATTGAGAAAGAGAAAGCAAACAAACAGAGAGAGAGCGCGAGAGGTGGGTATGCTGAAATGTTCTCGGCTCGACCAGATTCTGATATCTAGTCATTCGATCAGTTTTGGGGAAGTTGGTCGAGTCGTAAACATTGCAAAACCACTTACATGTATGGACTGTTTCTCTATATAACATGGAATATATCAATGTATAAATGTTATCAATATGGAATCAACAATTCTTGATTAATTATTTAGAAATTTCTAAGGCAAGCCAGGTGAAAGGTTATAATAAATAATCAACTTTTAGGTCTTTCGTATCGAAAAATTAGATTAGACATTGTTCACAGACATATATAAACTAATAACTTATAAAAATATATATGTATATATATATATATATATATATATATATATATATATATATATATATATATATATATATATATCTAAGCAAATATGTGGATGTAGATCCGACGGTATGATGAAAATGTGAAAAAGACAAATCAAAATCCGAATATGTGAGTTTACTGTTTTTATTTTGTTTTTGTTTTTGTTATTCTGTCGACGTCAGACGTTTCGGTCAAATAGACCTTCTTCAGGACATGGTTAATGGAGACATATTTATATTAGATTTAAGTTAGATGAAGAGACGATATATACAGGACTAGTCGGAAACAGAATTTCAGTTTTTCTTGCAGAGTCCTGTTGCTAGATGTAGGTCTCCCAGTAGCCACTCTTTTGACCCAGGCCAGCACTACCTCCTCAAGGAACCTGATGTAGCCCCCCGTGTTGAGCCTGAAGCCTTCACCAACAAAATCGGGAGTTCTTTTCTTATCAGAACGATCAGAGTGAGTTTTCTGAGCTGCCGTGCCTTCGTAATCATCATTAGACTCAACCAACTCTTTCCGAATCCTCTGTACTGTCTTCAGATTGGCACCCAAACATCCTGAAATATGTTTGTAAAAACTGTTCCAGTTTCCACACACAGAAACGTACAAAAGTCCATCTGCAACATCCTAGTAGAAAATACAAGCATAATAGCCTCAGTCACATGTAAAAAAAAAAAGGTAAACAATGATGGAAGCACTAATACGAAATAAAAAAGGAAAAGCCAGAACTCAATAACA
Organism: Acanthosepion esculentum; assembly: GCA_964036315.1. Classification (NCBI taxonomy): domain Eukaryota; kingdom Metazoa; phylum Mollusca; class Cephalopoda; order Sepiida; family Sepiidae; genus Acanthosepion; species Acanthosepion esculentum. Next base: position 69,919,962 of record OZ038499.1, on the reverse strand, counting down.
TTAACTATGAACACGGCCACAACGTGCTGAGCGTGTTTAGAAAATAAGACATTCCTATAACTTCAGATATATATATATATAAATAAAAACCTACACTTTCATTTAAAAATAAAAATCATCCTTGATACTGGCTAAAAAAATAGTCGAAAGCGCTCGGATAGGGAGAACTTTTAGGCAGTTATCACACACTTTGTGCCAGAAAGGAAACCACTTACACGAACACAAGAAAAATTCAATAAAAAGCTTAATCGCCGTATCTTGTCAGTCGTCTTTAATGAACCTTGTATAAAAGAGTGATCGCTGCCCAAATACACAATATATATATATATATATATATATATATATATATGTATTATTGTCATCCACAGGCAGAATGTTTCGCTGTATCACAGCTCTTCAGTGTGGCTAGACGTCCGTTGCCTCTAGCTAGGACCAAAACCCGACTAAATTGGCGTCAGTCGGAAATTCTACCACTAAGCCGTCGGCGCACGGCAGGGATGAAGGTGAATTTTAGCGTATTTATTTTTAGATAAACACACAGTGACTGAAAGGACTCAATTAGCTTTACCGAAGAGTCTTGCTATATCAGCCTTAATAGTCACTGTTTACAAACCCACACTTCTTTCCCAGAGAGCTCAACCGAAATTCATTTTTCAGGAGCCTATATTATTGTTACTGTGTCAGTTTGAATGATCGCCCTTATGTGTAAAACTGTTAAAATCGCTAGAGAGCGTGCCATTGCATAGCTATAAACCCAGCTCAATTCGCAATGAGAAGCAGTATTATTTCTGATAGTTGCAAAGAACGTGAATGAGTAAACTCGAAGAGAGAAAGAGGGTAATAATAAACTGGTAGCAGAACGTAGTTTCGCTCTGAGGATATCTGGGTTTTGGGCCCACCAATTTATTAATCCTTTGCAACTATTAGAAAAATATTTAATTCTTAAGGCGCGCTATATTAATATCAAGGAGAGTGCGTTTAAACATAGGTATTAATACGATGACAACAGCTTGCCATCTCGTATTAATACCCATGTTCTCACTGTTATATATAGACAGTGTTGTTCGGTAAAAGTGACTCAACTGATTTTTTACTAAATGTTCTCTTCTCCGATGAAACGAAAGTTGAGCTAAATTCAGAGGATAAGCGATCTAAAATCCGAAGAAGCTTTCAAAGCTCTTTGAATTTAGCAGTAAGTATTGTCAAGCATCCGTTCAGTATAATGTTCTGGGGATGCTTTTCTTTTCATGGAACTGGTTTCTTAAAACCTATTGAAAAGACCCTCAGGAGCGAGCAATACAAGAGAAATTTTAGAGTCTTGTCTGCTCCCTTCTGCTGAAAGGGTGCAAATCGACCCCACCAAGCTCATTTTTATGCAGGATAATGCTCCCTGTCACAAATCAAAATTGATGAAAGAATACTTTGATGAGAAGCAGGTGAGTGTTATGACATTGCCGCCCCAATCTCCTGACCTCAGCCCCTTAGAAAACTTATGGAGCATTATAATGTACAGGCTCTCGAGAAAGCAGTTGAGCAACAAAGAGGATTTGATTATGAATTTCATATCAGAATGGAATTCAATGATTGGAGATGAGATTTGCCAGAACCTGATCAAATCAATGCCAAAAAAGATTGAAAAGGTTATTCAAAATAAAGGAGGATCCATATATTATTAAATATTTCGAACTATATTACCTATTATAAATAAATTATACCTCTATTATTCTTTGTTTAAAGCTGCTCGGTTATGTTTCTATTGATTACTAGTTGCAGAAAATAAGTGAGTCACTTTTTTTGCACACAGTTTTTCCCTAAATCTCATTTATATCCAAAATTATAATTATCAATAGAATACCTTAGGGTGAGTAAACTTTTTTTAACTAGGTGGTCGGGAATGGGGTCTTTATATTAGTAAGATTAAAAATTAGTTTGACCCCAAAAACAATAGGCGAAAACATTTTTAAGTAAAAAAAAATCAGAGGAGTCACTTTTATCGAACAGTACTGTGTATATATATATATATATATATATATATATATATATATATATATATATATATATATATATCTGTGTGTGTGTGTGTGTGTGTGTGTGTGTGTGTGTGTGTGTGTGTGTGTTCACACGGAGCAATATTTAGCTAGGTAGTCCCTCAACTATTTCGAATCCCGTGAGTTCGGTTTTAACATGCTATTACATGAACCGTTTAAAGCTAAGCTAAGTGAATAATCTTATTGACGTTTACTAAAGGATGATTATTACTGATATTGTTTTATATAATGAGTGCTACACATTTCTGGAATTGTGGCACTTGAATCTAAATTGAATTAGCACATGAGGAGAGTCCCTGTTTCTTCTATGGAACCCGGAGAATTATCTCGCGTGTGCATGCTATTTTGACGATTATATCGTGTAACATTCTTATGAAAATGGGAAAAGAGTATTTGGCAATATTCAAGACACCGGGATCAACCAGAAACCGGGAAAAGGCCGCGGAACACTGCTAGGATGAAAAAAAATGACAATATTTGTATAATTGGAGAAATTATCAAATGAATTCCTTTCAAAGTTTCACGCAAAACTTAAAAGCTAAGAATCCCCACTTAACGTTATGAAATAAACAATAAAGATGGAGATATTTATTAAAATAATTCGCAGAGTAATTTCATTATTTTCAATTAAATAATGTTCTTTGTTTTTATTTCATTGTCTGACTCGATATTCACAAATACAAATGAGAAACTAAAATCTGATTTGTACCATCAATATATATATATATATATATATATATATATATATATATATATATATATATATATATATATATATATATATATGCGCATTCTGATTTAATTAAATCTACACAATTATGCCACGAATCTATTTGCTAAGATTCTTTCTTTACAAACTATCAAAGAGTATTTTATTTAGTCGTACTTACGGAATCAAGACCGTAGACAACTGGAAGGCTTCAATACTCCGCCTCCGTCATGCCTGTCTCGTGAATATTAATCATGATAAAGACAAAATGTTTTGGTCGGCACGAATGCAAATTACGAAACTTGTTACACGAATACACTTTGCCAGCAGAATGATCATAAATAGAGAAAATAAATACAAAACACTTTTATAGATTAAGAATGGGAGAAAATCCACTGTGTTTCCTCACTTACCTCACCAGAATGAATTAATGACAATAGTATACTGTACTTTAATATGACACAGGATCAAATGTGAGACAACGTTGCTGCTGTGTCAATCTACTAATTGGGGAGGGTTTACCCGTTTTAATGAAATAACTACCTAGAAAACTTCTGATTCTTGTGGTTTCTGTACTAAGTGGGTGGAGTTGCTAGCCCCACAATTAAGTGATTTTGCAGTGGATAAAGGCGTTGGTTAAATCTAGTGACTAGACCCCTAGTGTTGTGAGTTTAATACCATGTTGCAGCAGTAGTGAGCCAAAAAAAAACTTGAAGAGTTGAGTTAAAGGGAAATAACTGAGACATCTGGAAGAGACATGGCGCGTGGAACTAGAACAATCTACCCCGGTGGGCGAAATAAAGGGTTCGGTTCGAAATTCCAATCACCTGAAGAAAGCCGGAGCGTAAAACGGCCGAAACGTTGTGAATATGGTAGTGAAGATAAAGATAACAGTCCGAATAAGGTAAATAATCATAATGCCTCATCTCAGAGATATAGACAGGTATCTCTAGATTTCTTACGTCTCCGTCTGAACTATTTACCAATTAATTTTTCCTCCTCACTAGGGGTAGATAAGGTCGCCTATCGTCCGGTTCACACCCTCCTTTGTCTTTTGAACATGAGTTGAAGTCTTTGTTCAACTGTGTACTTCTGAAAATTTATTTAACTATTTATTTCCATTTATTTCTCTCACTTTTCAATAGGAGTGGGTTAGTTCGCCTATCGTCCGGTTCACACTCCTCCCAGGTCTTTTGAACAGGAGTAGAAGTTTAGGATTGGGTTTCCTGTTCCTTCAAAAGTCTTTTCATTCTCTTTCACTTTCAGTAGCTGTTTGCATCTTCGTGGCATCATCGCCTTGCTTGGGGTGAATTGATTATATATATATATATATATATATATATATATATATATATATATATATATATATATATATATATATATATATATATATATAATCAGCTGAAGCCGTTACGTTCACTTAAGACTACTGCACTGCACTTAGGAAAGTCATAAATCCATTTGTCTACTTACTAGCCTTAGGTTAAATCGCTTGACAGATTGGGCTCCTTTCAGGCAAGAATAGAGATAACTTTGAAATCAAACTGCCTGCCACACGTCAGGTGCTAAAGTGGCCGGATAATGCCCATTACTCCCTGTATCTGAGTTAGGGAAGGCCTGATTCTTGTAGTTGACTGATAAAATAGCTTATATAAAATAAATCAAATATTCTTATATATCCCAGTGTATCTTCTACACAGCCATTAGGCTACTAAGCCTAAATTCCCATTAGCGACAGTGTTTGAGTCCAGCTAAATGAAAGCGAACGCTTCGAGCACTGATTCTCAAGTGTTGCGAGCTTCCTGTTATTTGTCCCTGCGTCAGATTAAGCTGATTTAAGCATCAAGGTTAGATGAAAAGTTTACGATTGCAAGAAAAAGAATGCAGGAGATAGGAAAAGAGTAAGCATTTGAGCGTGAGCGGAGAAAAAACAAGTAAAACCTCTTTTGAAGCGTTAAAATAGACAGTGGGGAATACTCGCCAAAAGTGCATGTTTATGGTTATTTTTGCTCTAGGTCTCCAACGGAAGCCCACTTGGATAATTGTCTTCTAGTCTTGAGTAAAATCAGTCCCCGCCCCCGGGACCAAAAGCTCAGTGGTGCTTGACGAATGTGGAAGTTGAAGGATCTCTGACAATAAATTTTGTTTATTGAGCAACAATAAAATTATGTATATATTTCAGTCAGTGACACGTATTATATATATATATATATATATATATATATATATATATATATATATATATATATATATACACTAACTCTGCACCATTTGATATATATATAGAGAGAGAGAGAGATTGACTGTTAAGTTATATATGCATATATTGAAACAGACAATGTGATAAAGAAAGACAGGTAGACGTATAAACAGCTATTTTTGTGTGAGAGAGAGAGAGAGCAGAGAGTAGAGATAAAGAAAGACATGGCTTCAATACAGATGTATGTTAAATAGTTAGATAGAAAGAAAGAAACAGATAGATAGATAGATATCGCTTATGCGATATATTTTAGCTTTATGCAAAGCATTTTAGATTGCGATCAAAAAGTTGAATGCTCGCTGAGTTAGTTGTGGAGGTACAGTGTAACCCGGATATAAGAGAGTTGTCGGGACCGGAGAAGAAGTATCTTATATCCGGGTTTCTCTTATATCCGGGTTTGGTCTATTTTGTTTAGGTAAGTATGGCCTTAATTGGGGACCAGATAAAATCTATCTTATATCAGGGTTTCTCTTATATCCGGGTCTCTTTATCCGGGTTACACTGTAATACATTTTGGTATTGTCGACAGCCATGTATGTGAAAAATCCCGTTCCAGCTGTCAACAAACGGAATGAAAAGCGTCTGGATCAGCTCATTGGCGCGAATCGACGGATTGCGATTAGAAAAATTTGTATTATACTGAATGTCGACTTCAGTTTGTTAAAAACGATATTGTTAATGTTAGAGCATCGCAGAGTTTGTGATAGTTATGTCCCACGAGTTTCCCACCCGGGCAGAAAGACCACCGAATAAAAGTCTGCCATGATCTGAACGACCACGAGACAGGTGACAGTTTCTAAGACAGAGTCATCACAAGACATGGTATCACTACAATGAGTCGGAACCAGAACGTGACAGCAAGCGAATTCTGGTCAACTGTTTATCAGCGACGAAAATACATAATCGGTAGCACGTATGCATATGTGTGTGAGAGAGTGCACGCACTTTTAAAGCTGTGTGAAAACATCAATACATAGCAGAAATAATTTTTAGATAGATAGAAAGAAAATGAACACACTGAGATAGATAGATAGATAGATAGATAGATAGATAGATAGATAGATAGATAGATAGATAGATAGATAGATCTGGGCCATTGGATGAACATGATCTCCTAAAATGTTCAGGTAATGTTTGCTGCTGAATCTACCATTCAGGGCTACTATTGGATCGAGACATTTCCATGACATGGCGGCCCAAACAATCACTGATCCACCTCCATGCTTTACTGTTGGAAGAAGGCAGTCAGGGTTGTAAACCTCTTTGTGCTGCCTCCACACATAAACTCGCCCTGAAGTTGGGAAAAGAGAAAAACTGGACTCGTCTGAGAATATTACTTGCTTCCATTGGTCTGCAGACCGGGCATTGCGAGTGGAGAGAAGAGGTTTCCTTACGGCGGCTCTTCCATGATATGCAGCCTTGTGGAGCTCACGACGAACACTTTTAGTAGAAACTGGACTATTCAGATGATTATTCAACTCAGCAGTCACTTTGGCCGCAGTAATCCGATGATTTTTTGCCACATTGCGTTTCAATGCACGTCGGTTCCTGTCAATAAGTTTGCAAGTCCGGCCCGAATTGCTACGGTTGCTAGAGGTTTTGTCCTGTTTCTAGAATTGCGTCATAGTTCTTGATATGCTAGCTCTTGAAAAACCAAACAGTTCAGCAACCTTAGTGATCGAGGCTCCTGCCATGTGAGCTCCAACACTTTTTAACTCAGAGAAGTCACGCATTTAGCCTAAATTTTACTAAATTCTAAAAATAAATAAGACAAAGGCGGTAAATTAGATGAATAAACGTATTTACAATAGATATAACCGGCAATTACGAAGTTCTTAATATAATAGGTCTTTGAAATATAGCAGTGGAATATGCACCTGTTCCAATTATTTTGCCCAACCGCTGTAGATAGATAGATAGATAGATAGATAGATAGATAGATAGATAGATAGATACTTTGAAATGACCATAAAATGGGTATGTGGAAAACCAAAGTGAAGTTGAAGAAGAGAATTTACATCTATATTTCGATATATGTGCATTTATGCGTGTACATTTATATAATTCTACTCATATAAGTATGTTTGTATTTAGAAATATATCCTTACTCATGCACTTAACCATAACGCCAAACTTTTTTTCTTGGCTAAGAAAATAGAGATTATAAGATGAGCATCACAAAGAACAAAACAACGAAAAGCAAATGGACACAAATTGGATAAATATAAAATTCTGAGAAATAGATTTAATTTTTTTAAATTGAAAACTCCAGAAAAAGTTGACAATTTATATCTATAGCCGCTTTCTACATCTAAATTACATATTTACTTATTTTTATTCTGTTATCAGTGGTTTGAAATACAGTGTTAGATTTTAATCTAAATCCGTTTTATTTTATTGCACATTATATTTTTATAAATGTTTTCTCTATATTAATACTGCATGCTCAACTATACACACACACACACGCAAACACACACACACACACATATACTATTTTGAAGTTCAATATTAAATTTTATCTTCCAATGTAATGTTATATTCACAAAAAAAACTGTTTATAAAGCCGTTTGCACGGAAGTGTTTTATAATAGGTTTTAGATAATACAAAAGCGCATGCGTCAACAAAACCATTCAGGCAAAACAAATGCATTAATGGACTTACACGCATGCGTTCGTACACATCCCACACATTAAAAGACGCCACCAAGTTAGATCTGACAATAGAAGCAGGGTTACATAGAGCTTATTGGAAAGCAATGGTTAGGAGTTCAATACTCCTTAGATATTTCACAAATATGTAGTCTTTAGCCGTATTAATATCTTCCAACAAATATTGGACGATCACATGCATTCTACCTTAAATAACACTTGCTATAGTGTAGTTGTTATTGTGCTAGTCATGGAAATTTGAGCGATTGTTATTTCTTGATTAATTATTTAATCTTGACTGGTGTCAGATTTGTCTGAAGACCAAAAATATTTATATCTTAAACTAAAAATTGTTAATCCTTATTAATTTTTGACTAAAATTTCATTCACCTAAATTTTAGCTACTTTCCATTTTTAGTGTGTCAGTCTATGGTCATAAGCTAACAGGACCGTTATAAATCAAGCATAAACATACTTGAACTCGTATACCTTTTGCTTTGGGAAGTCCCTCTTTCCTTAACAGCTGCTACACGGCTTGAAATACAAGAACTTTACGTCATTCGGAAGACAGATCTAAACATATAAGAGCCCCTCGTTCTTGCCGATCACCCAGCTATGATTTTTATTAACACTAGTAAAATTATCAGAAGACAGTGCGCTTGACGTCAGCAAGAGGGACAACGCAAGATTTGCTCTACGAATTGGAGATGTCAGAATCAAGCGAGTACATGCATTTGACTACGTGTTCTATTTCTTCTTTTCTGCGGCATATCCCTTCAGGACGTAGGCGATCATGACTCTCCGCTTCCTCATATCCCTTGTAGCACTCAATAGGTTTGATCTTTTTCCTACTTCTCCCAGACCCTGTTCTGCCATCCACTTGCTTAATCCCGCTAAGTCACGCGTTGCTTTCCCTTATCCCTCTTTCCCTCTATCCACCCTATGAGTATCAGATTTTCCAAGCCCTCCTTTCTCATTACCTGTCCCAGAAATTTCAGTTGCCTCTTCCTGATGTTAAATATAAGTTTCCGCTTTATTTACATCCTCTCCAAAAACCTCATCGTGACTCACGTGTTCGGTTCATGGTATCTTTAGCATCCTTCTGTACAACCGTACCTCTGTTGCCTCGAGTCTGTTCTTCATCTTTGAGGAGACCGTCCAACATTCGTAAAGAAAGACATATCACGTAGCAGTTCAGTACTCTTTACTTTGTTACCAATGAAACTCTCCTGTCTCGTATTACTCGGCCGAGCATTTGGAATGTGTCTTTGGCCATCCCAATGCGTCTTCTGATCTCAGCGCCACACTTACCGTCTTCTGTCTGAACAATTCCCAGATATTTAAATTTCTGCACCTGCTTGATTTTAGTGTCCCCGACCTGTAAATCGTATCTTTTTACTGATCACCATGCATTCTGTCTTCTTGTAGTTTATGCTTAGTCCCTTCTTTTCGCTCCCCTTCGCTACCTTCTGTACGAGGATTTGTAATTTCCTTTCCGCGTTTGCTATCAGCACTGTGTCATCTGCGTATTATACATTGTTAAGTTTGTGGCCGCCAATGATGAATCCTGATAGGACTTCCAGTTCTCTCAGAATTGCCTCGCTGTATAGGTAGAATAAGTCCGGTGAGAAGACATATCCTTGCCTTTCGCCCCCTTTTATTTTTGTATATCTGCAGAACTCATTTTCTTTATCTTTAGAGATTTTTGATTATTTTAATGTCTTTCCCGAATATGTCAAGGTTGTTGATCAGTTCCAACAGATCTTTGTGGCGTACTCTGTCGAATGCCTTTGCGTAGTCTATAAAACACAGGTGTACATTCTTCTGCATTTGTATTGCTCTTTCTGATAACATTCTGAGCATAAATATTACATTCCTTGTTCTAGTGTCTTTTACGAACCCGCACTGTTCCTGTCCTATTTCTGTCCCGACTCTGCTGCGCGCTCTCTTCATCAGAATATCGATGAGTTTTTTTTTGGTGGGGGGGCGTTGGGGGGGGTATGTGACTCATTATGCTGATTGTTCGGTGGAGTTCGCATTCGTTTGCGCTTGGTTTCTTAGGCAGTGCCATGAAAATAGATCTGCTCAGATGTTCCGGTATATCCCCGCTGTTGTTGATTTCATTTATTATTCCTGTAATCTTGTCTATGCCAAAATCATCTAAGGCTGTCAGCATTTCTGTCACAATTCTGTCTGGCCCTGCCGCCTAGACGACAAAAATGTGACACAAATATCCGATGATGCATTGCAATAGAGAAAGATATCTTCAAATGTTAAACAAAATATTAAGGAACATAAAAATTCAATTTAGAAACCAAGAAAAAGTGTTCAACTGCTAAGTAATAATCATCCCCGTATATGACAGTGAATGCTGAACAATTTCTCCACAGACGAAGAAGAGACTGGAGGCAGCCGAGGTGTAGTTCTCCGGAAGACTATTGAGAATTCCATAGACGGAACATGTGAGCAAAGAGGAAGTTTTAAGGAAAATGGCCACAAAAAAAAATATTGTCAGTAGAATCAGAAAGTTGAAATTTCCGGGATGCATAATGAGAAAAGAGGGCTTGGAGAATTTGATACTCACTGGACATATTGTAGGTAAAGATGGTAGAAAGAAACAGTTTGTGATTTACCTTAAGTCTTATCTTCAAAACGAAGGTTTGAATTGCAGCAATTCGAACCTTCATTTTGAAGATAAAATAGAAAGTGACATATGAGTAAACCAGGAAACAGCTGCTGAAGTATCCGCGTAAAATAAGCTTATTTCGGGTTGTTTATTGAAATAAGAACAGCTTTTATAGCAAAATATCATAGAACACACAATATGAAGAAAAATGATCGAAGCTGTTATTATATAAAACAAAGAAATAAATAATATATATATGTATATAAAGTATTTAACAGGCGTATAAAATATTTAAAATGCGTACATCTTTAATAACCTTTTACTGATGGTGACAAGCATCCTCATATGACGTCATTCATATACGTGATAGGTAACTTTGCGGAAAATATGATGATGTCGCTTACAAAGATTTTGCTTCCGAATACAGACTGAATTTAGTTTTGCGAGAAGTGCGAAAGTTTTTGAACACAGACACAAGTTTTAAATAGTTCATCTACAATTGTAATTTGGATTTTTTTTCACAAATTAGAAAAATACAATAAAAACATTTACACTGATATTTTAATTATATATAAACATTCATGCGCGCAACATGAGGCATAAACTAAAATTGTCTGTCCTAACACTCTTTCATTTAATGCAGTTAATATTGTAATACTGTCCCTATATTTTTTAGCTCTATGTCAACAAGTAATTCACTTCATTTATTTAATGTATCAGAAAAGGGCTTCTCAACCTTTTTAAGCAACGGCACGCCTAGGTGCAAATGTAAATATCACAGCAAAATTTGTAAAGGGTGTATATTTAAATGTTATGAAATAAAACCATCGATTAAAAAAAATACGCACACAAATATGAACTAACTTTATTTCAATGTTTCTATTCAACTATCTGTGCAGCTTATTTAGTGTGAAACCCGTGCTTGTAGTTTTTACGCTATTTCTTCAATGTTTGGTCGAATGTGCGATAAGCAGACTCCCATTTCTTCTTTAGTTGAGCGTAAAGTTCCTCGCTTCTTATTTGGGAAGCCTAATTCACATAAATAAGTAGAAAAACGCAATAAAACTGATGAAGACCTTTTAGATAATGTGGGATATTCCTTTTGTATTGAAATCCAAAATGTATCAAGGGGTACCGGTGAATATTTTATTTTGAGCCCTCAATCACTAGAAATGGTGGCCAATTCTTCTTTTTCACATAACTAAAATCCAATATTAGAAGGAACATTTATAAAGGTATGGTAAGACAACCCGATTTCCTCCATATGGAATATGATTTGTATAAATAAGTCACGCCATCTTAGCCAAAACTAAAACACTCTTCAGTTACGTTCAATAAAGGCACATTAATCGAACTAGACTCCCAGTTTTCATCACAATTTATTGAACGTAACGGAAAAGTCCTGCCCGGAATGTATTAGCAAATACCCGCCAATCCCCTGAAGAGGAGTTAGAACAGCATCTTCAGCGCTTAAAAATTTTAAATCGAGACTGCGACTTTCAAGCAACGACAGCAGACCAAGCAAAGGACGAATGTATCAGAGAATCCTTTATAAATGGATTAGAATCGAATTATATTCGCCAAAGATTGCTGGAAAATAAACAACTAGATTTAGCTACTACTCGCGATCAGGAAATTACCTTGGTGATGGCTGAAAAGCAACCATGTTCATACCTACAAACAAGTGTTGCAGAGGCTTCACTATATACTAACACTCTTACTAGTCCACCAGTTCAAACGACCCAAACTTGGGAAAAAACAGTCCCCTTACGACAGAATTCCTCATTTCTGGCCCAGCTCCACTCTCCGCCAGTTGAAAATCTTCTCTCTCCGGAAGACTCTTCATACAGTGCTGGTGCTGCAACCAGACGAAAATTTTATTTTTGCGGTCACAAACTACACCCCAGGTCGTGTTGCCCAGCCAGGGAAAACAAATGCCACAAGTGCAGGAAGAAGGGACATTTCTGTAAGGTTTGTCGATCAAGTTTTTTTACCTGGTTCGAATGCTTCTATTGCGACTAATATCGTATCAACCGCAAACCCTAAATATCTTTCAAAGGCTTTTTTTAAAGGGGTTACAGAAGATTTGGAGCGAGAGCAGATAGGAATGAAAGGTGAAAGGATGTGGAGAAGGGAAGTGGATAGATCAAGGCAACTGGAGATGTCGATTGACGTTACACTTAAATAGTTGGAGATTATATTTGTCAGGGAAACAGGAATAAGGAAGGGAGTTCCACAGGCGAGATGTGCGAGACATGAAGCTATTGGAGTAGAAGAGACGTCTACATCTAACACTTTCAACGGTGAAGGGGTGGGAACGGGATGCCAGCCTCGTAGGATGCTTAAATTCATGAGGCCTGGGAACCAGCGAAAGCAGCTCATCGGAGTAATTACCGTGAAAGTATTTTTAAAAAAGACAGAGCGAGGCAACGGCGCGTATGTGAGAGAGCGACTGCAGACGAGATGACAGATCAGGGCCAATTACATTGCATATCCGTCTCTGGATCTTATCAAGAACCCTGAGGCAAACAGCAGGGGCTCCAGACCATATATGGCAGCAATACTCCATGCAAGGGCGAATGGTTGATTTATAGATTTGGAGAATCGATTCCGGGGAGAAAAATTTCCTGACTCGGCACAGGGAGCCAACTTTCCTTGCGGTGGATGAAGCAATTGACTCGATGTATTTGTTCCATCTCAGGTCAGCGGACAGCGTGAGACCGAGCAGCCGCAGAGAGGAGCTCTCGAGAAGTTGGTCTTCAGACATTCTAATGGGATGCAGGGATGAATCCCTGTGGTGGTTAATAGAGAGCAGTTTTGTTTTAGAGGCGTTAAAGTTAACCAACCAATTCTTGCCCCAGTTCACAATCGATTGTAGGTCCTTTTCGAGTCGAACTGCCAGGTTAACTTTGTCAACATCACTAGATTTGTTTTTGAGGCAGGAGTAAATTGTGGTGTCATAGGATGGAGCCTTGAGGAACACCTGCGTTAGTGGGATAGGAACTGGAGATGAATCCATTGATAACGACCTTCAATTCACGGTTTGACAGGAATGATTGTATTAGGTCAAACAATCGACCTGTAATACCATAACCCTGAAGCTTGCGAAGAAGGCCGACATGCCAAACCCTGTCAAACGCTTTGGAGATGTCTAGGGCCACGGCACGAGCTTCACCGTTATTATGAATAGCTTGGTAGACAAATTCAGTGATGGCCGTAAGCACATCGGCTGTAGATCGGGCAAAGCGGAAACCATAAACGGGGTAGAAATGAATGATCTGCTCAACACAGGAAGCTCAGGGCGCTGATATTGCAAAAAAAAAAACAGATTTAAAATCGTACATTGTAATAGTCAGGTGGTGATGGCAACCACTTCACTACCTTCGCAGGTTAGAGGATATATTTTGGCCAGCCGAGAAATAAATCAATCTAACTACACTAACACCGAATTTTTCGTTTTGCCAAATCTGTACTGCGAGATTATACTAGGCTATAATTACCTCAAACAGCATTCTAATATAAATCTCCTTGGGGTGGGGGGGCTTTAAACTGGCGTCGAACATCCGTGGTTTGACCACTATAAATATAATACAATACCCAGCTCTTTTCGGAAAAGCAAAAACTGTAAACCAGTGGCCACCAAATGTCGAAAATATTCACTTGAAGAATTAAGGTTTATTCAAGCAGAAATAACAAGAATGTTAAGAGAAGGAATAATCAAAGAAAGCCGATCGCCATTTTAGGGCACAAGTATTAATATCGTTCTCTGATAATAATTAAAAATGGATGGTCATAGACTACTCCCAAATTATAAATAGGTACAGACTCTTGGATGCATACTGTATACTCCGTACTGATGAGATGATAAACGAGATCGCCAAATACAGATTATTTAGCACATTAGACCTAAGGAGTGCTTACTACCAAGTGGCTATAGACCCTCAAGTTAAGCCTTATACGGCTTTTGAAGCCTGTGGACATCTTTATCAGTTCCGATGGATTTCGTTTGTGGTCACTAACTGAGTTTCCAATTTTCAGAGGGTCCTTAATAAAATAATTCTTGAAGAAAAACTACAAGGTACCATTGCCTACATAGATCATGTGACAATGTGAGACCATGACCTGGCCGACCACAATCGCAACGGTTTTTGGCGGCTGTGAAGAAATATAATGTTACACTCAAATATGACAAAAGTTCTTATGGGTCGACAAACATCAGTGGGTAAACGAATCATAACCCTGAACGGCTAAAACCACTGCTGAAACTACCTATTCCCAACACCATAGCCGCCTTACGACGAATCATGGGTTTGTTCATTATTCTCAATGAATACCCACCTTTACTGAAAAAATACACCCACTTACGAAATTTACGAAATTTTCTTTACCTTCTTTTGCCGTTAAAACTTTTGAGGGCTTAAAAAGAGATATTGCCAACTCAGCCAACCCTGACATTCCGCCTAGAAGTAGAGACCAATGCTTCCGACCACGCCATAGCGTTAAAGCAATCCTTGCGCCCAGTAGCGTTCTTCTCCAGAACATTGTCAACATCTTAGCGCAGACATTCAGCTGTCTAAAAGAAGGCTTATGCCATAGTCGAGGCGAAAGAAAAATGGCAACATTTCTTAATTGGTCACTTCTTTAAGTTAATCACTGACCAAAAGTCAGTCTCTTTTAAGTTTAATCCGAAGACGTCAAGCAAAAAAAAAAAATGAAAGGATTGCCAGATAGAGCTTAGAGCTTTTCTGTTTTTTCGCTGGATGTTATCTATCGGCCGGGAAAGTAAAATGCAATGGCGGACGCGCTGTAAAGACTGTGTGGATCAATAAACAGTACCAAAGTTCTATAAAAAGTTCATAATGATCCCTTGTCATTCGGGCATCACGACGGTGATGCATGTGGCTCAAAGCCGGAATTTGCCTTTTTCAGTTGAGGACGTGAAACTAATAACAAACGGGTTGTCAGATGCTCACTCAAATAAAACCATGGTTCTACAAACCCGAACCGGGAACCCTAGTAAAGCTACACAGCTATTTCAGAGGCTGGGCGTGGACTTTAAGGGCCCTCTTCCATCTAAATGCCAAAACAAATAATTACTAACTGTTGATAAGTACTCACGATTCCTTTTGGACTTTCCCTGTCCAGATGTAAGTGCAACAACAGTTGTACGCTGTCTTTGCTCACTGTTCTCAATGTTCGGAACGCCATCTCATATTCATGCAGATCACGGAATCTCTATTATGTCCGACCAACTAAGAAGATTCCTATTGCTACAGGGAGTGACCGTAAGCGGGACTACCCCATACAATCCCCAGGGAAATGTACAGTGCGAGAGATACAATAGAATAATATGGAATACTGTACAGCTAGCACTTGAAAACCAAAATCTTAGACATTGGGAAGATGTAATAACCGAGGCTCTATACGCTATAAGAACGCTATAGTGTACAAGAACTAATGCAACGCCTCACGAAAGGTTTTTAAAATTTCTAAGGCGAAGTTCAGCCAGGATCTTCCTCTCTTCGTGGTTCTCACAGCCAACAACTGTTTTACTTAGAAACCATGTTCGACAAAGCAAGTATGATTCTCCTGTGAGTAAGGTGGAACTGGTCCAGGCGAGCCCACTTTATGCACGACTAGCGCCCCGTTTTCCTCAGAAATTTGGCCCCTACCAGCGAGTTATCAAACCAGAGGGAGGAGCATCTCTCCCAAGAACCAATATTTCTCCCTCTTGATAGTAACGACGACATAATGTCATTGGATTCTCCTGAGGGTCATGGCCCCTATAATGACGATTCAGAGATCGACACAAGAATAGCTCCCTCAAAACGAGAGCATACTACTACAGACTCTGATAATCAGCTTTCAGAATGAGACAAAACAATATGAGACGAAATACTTGTGGCCGACTGTTCCCGTAACACCTAAAAGCCCAGATCAGCTGCCACCGAGAAGATCCCAGAGAATTGTTAAGAAACCCAGTCATCTGGATGACTTTGTGTCGGACTAGGAGAAAACAAAGCCGGGGAGAATGTGGTAAGACAACCCGATTACCCACCACCGTCTTATGATTTGTATAAATAAGTCACGCTGTCTAATCCAAAACAGAAAGACTCTTCAGTTACGTTCAATAAAGGCACATTAATCGAACTAGTCTCCGAGTTTTCATTACAAGAGGGATTTTGAATCCAATCATTCATCTCGGTGCTCATTGACTGAAAATAATAGTCGATGTTTTCGCCAAGCGCTTTCAGATGGATAACCATAAAAGGGATTAACGATTAATATCAAAACAAAATATTTAAAATAACATAAGCAAAGTACAATGAAAAGAATTATTGGAAAAAAGTAATACTTGTAATACTTATTCATTTATTCAAATACTAACGTTTTAGCTTAGTTTGGTTTGGTTTGCTTTGTTTTACGGCATATTCTATACGCAATGAGTTATTTAATGGAGACAAGATTTTTATTGCTGGTAATTTTTTTTTTTTTTCAATAATGTATTATTCTTTTTCAAAACCTTATTGCTGGTAAATTTTAAAAAAAAAGTATTGCTGGTATTAAAACCTATTTTTATACTTTAACTATTTGCCCATAGCTGGAACCCTAACAGGTGCTACCACCCCGGGTTAGGGTGAACATGGGAACACTAGCAATTAAGGGGTGGTTCCAAGCTCCTCAAAACCTTCTGATCAAAGGCCTTGCTGTCGGATGTAGTTTATCGTCATACCCCAGACAGAAACCATCAGCATTACTACTTCCACACACACATGTATGTTTGGCGTGACAATATTTTGCGGCACACCGAAGAGGATCGAGTAGCTCACCAGTGTGCAGTGGCGCAGTGATTGAGAATCATTGTGTTACGGATATTTTGGAGAAAAATAAGTTTTTGGAAGAGGAAAATATTACATATTTCCATGCTTACCATTGTATGTTCTAGCTCTTGCTATCACTTCGCACAATATTTCTGGGTTACCCCTTTTAATTTTTTTATCTACCAATAATATTTTCAGAGATCTATCTACTTGTCGTATTTTCCATTAATTAGGCTGAATAGATGTTATCCTAGTTTATCCATCGAACGAAAATATTATTTCAGTTGGTGATCACAATTTTATGTTAGCTCTGTATACAATATTGTTAGTTAAACATTCATCATTGAAGGGATATTTATTTCTATTTCGGCTGTTGCATTTTCTTTCTTTTTTTTTTCCTTTTTGTTATTTAAGTTGATGTTAATTTTTGGCATTTTTGTTTTCATTGTTAGATTTATCCAAAAACTTTCTATTGTTATAAGATATCAACTTTTCCATATTCATTACGCAACTACAGCTTGCTTTTAAGTTGTTTCTTATAATTCCCTCTAACCGATTAGCTAGATTTGTGAATTCAGTCTTCACGTATAACTGGTTACTCTGTCCTTTTACCAGACTAAGCTACGCTTAAAAATGTCTATAGCGTATCGGTATAATAAAAAGTTAGATAATGTAATGAATATTGTGTCAGTCTAGAGGATCAGAGCACTGATAGTCGGATTGATTCATAGTTTCTCTCTCTTCTCCAAACTATATAGCTGTCACTCATATCAACCTGCGCCACTATGATTTATTATATTTATCATTTGGCAATTCTTTGCGAAATTCTTGCAAGAACCTCCACAAACGGCACAACCTTGAGTCCGTTGCACTGATTCTACCACATTTAACTATGAAACTGTTTGAAGAAAAGAAAGAAACCTTCAGTCGGGTGGCAAGGTAAAAGGAAGGTTTATTTGCCATTCATGTCAGTATCTTGGGTCGACATACCAGAGCGATGTGCAATAAGTGTAAGTATTGTCATCTCTTCTGTTCTCTTCTATTTTCGCCTGTCAGCAACACAATGCTTAAAGAGAACGTCGAGCAACTTCTCTCTTCCTATCGACTGCTTTCCATTTCTTCGACAGAGAAATCTCTGAAGATTTCTTTTCCTTCTGACAGAACGGGATTGGGTTGATGTAGTTGTGATGCCATGTCCGGCCGGGCCCTTAAAACAGATCAATTTTGCGGAAAAGAAAACAGAAAAAATTTAAAACTCAGAAGAGAGAAAACATATCTTTGCAAATGTCAAGATATGAACACAAATGATCAATTTTGGTTAAAAAAAATAAATAAAAATAAACAGAAGAATTTACGATAAATCAAAAAGTACAAAATAAAAAAGGTAGTCTTCCTATAAACATTAAATCCGAGTTGAAAAAAAATCTGTCTTTTCTTTCTTTTCCTTTTCCTGGAGAACAATATTTCTATAAATTAATAAAATTCTCAGTATAAAACAAAGATTCATGTTCGTTAAAAAAACCAAAAGAATTAAAATATCCGTGAAAGACTTCTTAACCAAGTTTGCTTATGTGCGTATTGCTGACAAAATGCAACAAAAAAGATCGATTTTGAAGACATGATGTTTATAAGGAGAAATTTATTATCGTTTTTATTAGTCGAGTTTTCACACCTGCAAAATATATTGGCTTTCAGTAGAGATCAAGTGACATTAAGTCTTTTCAGTCCTCGCATATACTATTTCGTATTCTTGCTAATTATTTTTCATTTGGTGCTTTTATTTCTATTTCGGATTTTAATTCAGCCATTGTTGTTGCAAAATCCTTCGAAGCGTTCCAGATGGACACTATGGTTACCTTAGCGTTTAATTTTATTTTTCATTTCTCTAGAAAATCATTTCCCAAATTATTATTCTATGTAGATTTTATCCCACCATTTGCTGAAACTGTGATATATGATTACAGTTAACAAGAACGTGTCAGCAAGATTGTGCTTGCTGACAAGATCTAGTCTCTTGGCTCGCATTGGGTAATCATTTAAATTCCTATTCCAAGAATTTTACTTTTCCTTCTGATGCTTTCCTCTTTTGGTAATTCGATCTTTTTTCTCGTTATTCTTTTCCTCTTGTTCTTTATCAGAATTGCGTATTTGTCATTGCCAAACTGTACTTTTCTTATTCTCATGAATATTTCAGTTTCTTTCTCATCCCGTTTTTAAAATAGTCATTGTTGTCCAAGACATATTTGGTATAGAGCGATGTTTAACCCTATCTCGGTCTCGTCTTCCCGAGAGGTTCTTTAAGATCCGCGGTGTTTAAGATCAGGAGAATGACGGTCTAAACAGTTGCATTAAGAAGCAACTAAAATTAAGATGTAAGTTATACTAAAAGAAACTAATAATGCTTACAGCTATTCGATATTACAAACAAAAGTCATGGATGATCTGAAGTTTCCTCTACCACTAAGCACGTTTTATTCTATTCCTGCAACAATTATTCCATTTGAGTCAATTTCTTTTTTCCCGGATTTAGACTTTAGTCAAATTGCTATAACTACTTAGAATGTTTAGAAACTGCTTTAAATAACAATCGAGATATTGAAAAAATCACTAATGACTCTCAGTTGTTCATGGGTCTTTTGTGTTCTTATGTAAATATGTTGCTATCCAGAAAGGCAAATGTAAACAGTGTTTGCGAACGTAATGCCGTTCGAACATTTACCACTTCCCTTTGTAAATCGTCGCCTTTCTGAGACAGCATGAGTAACTTTAGTTAAATGATGAGCTTAAATAAATCATGATTATCTTTCAATAATCAATCTCCTCCGACTGCTTTTAGTAGTACCATGTGTAGATGAGAACATTCGTATACACAGGCACGTGTGTCTGCATCATTCGTTTCAATCTCTTTCTTTTGTCTTCTTTTTATTCTTCCGTATATAATATACAAATCAGTCTCGTAAGTCATCTCATGATTTTTAACAAAGAAAAAATTAATTGCGCCTTATAGATAATTTTAACTCCAAACAAATTTTTTTACCGAAATTCAGGTTTAGACAAGAATATAAAAATATTGTTTCCGTTTATTGTCGTGCATAAGTCGAAAATTTATCACAAAACTGAAATAAATAAAACACAAATATGAAGCCATTCTACGCTCGTATGTATGAAAATTTACAAAGCAAAGCTTAGATGTGACACAAGGTTGAAAATATGGAGCACCCAGTGAGGAACAAACTAACAACTCAGTCGTAATTGATCTAACGAGACAAGCTTGCTAACTATTTCATCACGCCCTGTGATTTTTAAACAAAGCTTAGACGTGGCACAAGGCCGAAAGTATGGAGCACCCAGTGAGGAACAAACTAACAACTCAGTCGTAATTGATCTAACGAGACAAGCTTGCTAACCATTTCATCACGCCCTGTGATTTTTAAACAAAGCTTAGACGTGGCACAAGGCCGAAAGTATGGAGCACCTAGTGATGATCGAACTCACTATTAATTGATATAATGAGACAAGCTTGTTAACCATTACATCACGTCATGATATGTATTAATCGTAAAACTCAACGCGATAATAAAAGGACAATGTAGCAACGTAATTCATGTTTATATTCATATAATTCTAGCAAATACAATTTAAATATCTGGCAAGTGTTTTGAAGGAGGACCGAATTAAAGTGTCATGATGCTATAAAGCATTTTGCTATTAATGTTCGGTTGCATTTTTTAATATTCACAGACATGTCCGTCGGGTGTGCACGTTTAACAGCCAAAGGAGTTCATAAAAATTAGTTTAGAAACAACATAAAGTTGATTAACAGTCCATTTCCGTCTTGTTGCTGTTACGCGTCACAGCATTCCGGTCTCGGGCTTTTCTTAAACACAAGCGTTACTACTGAGTTGCGTTTATTCAGTCTATTCATCTTCGGGAAAAAGCGAAGTGTTTTCAGCAACAATTTTAGGAGCCACGCTGAAAGAAAAATATCTGAAATGTTGCGGATATAGTAAAGATTTCTTTCATATTCATAAACAATCAAATATCACAGTTACACATCATTAACATTAATGCACATCCTCTCAGAAGATGCATGACGAACGATACTAAAGAACTCCATAAATAGACTGAGTATAAGATAATAAATGCTAATTGTCATCAATACTTAGAAAATGTACTAAATAGGAAGAAAACAAAACAAGTATCATTTCAGGTATTTTGTTTCCTACGAATGCAATTAATAGGCCCTTTTTAGTATCGATTGTACAAAATACTCAATATTAAAATACTCAATATTGTTTTTAACAGTTTTAATCCAAATTTTTATACGCTTGAAAATATCGCAAGTGCAGCAACTGTGAATTGTTCGAGTTAAAATAGCGAGGTATGGTAAGATGAACGAAAGGCATGAGAAAATTATGAACTTTTCTCAAAGACATTTAAACAAGATTGTAAACAGCTGAGAAGGACCAGAGAACTTGCCAATCACAATTTTGTGATGAAAACAAAGATGAGGATGATGTCAGTTTTTGAAGGTCCATGTTTACAGTATAAATATTGTCAGTTTATTTTATGAGGTCATGTGTGTAAATTTCACCTTTTTACAAACATCAGAATGATCTTAAGTGGAAAGTATATTTTTTTACATAGGAAATAAGAGTTGAATTTTAGTAACGAAATTTTCCATTTAAAAATATTAAAGTATACAGAATAAAAATAACAGTAAACAACAGTTTTTTAACTAAGATTATTTACAGAATAATGTTGTGTCCTCAGGTGACTGCCGATCTGATTAACCTTTAGAGAATTTCGATAAGAAAACTTCATTCAATCTACTGAAATAGATTGTTCTAATTTCACTCTCCATGTCTAAAGATTTCGTCTTCTTTAATTACTCAGTTATTACTAGACTCGTTTCTACTGAAACTCAGTAAACCCCTACTACTGAACCCTGGAAATGAACTCACAATTATTATATCATCGGCAGCTGATGAGGCAAGGAGACCACTAAGTTTAAATTCTAGTCTAAGGATTGTCCTGCAGGAAAATGGCCTAGATGAGTTGATTAATAAAAGATTGGAGTCGTAATAACAAAGATGAGGACATTGTTTAGTCATCAAAATATTTTCCCTTTTTTTTTATTATATTACCCCAATTTTTTTTAACGAGAGCGAATTGTTTCAGATATGGTCATGGCAAAAGTTACTCATTTCATACAATTTTTTTATTTATATAATTTCAATGCGTCATTGTCAGAATTATTTTCCATTATTCAGTCATTTAATTTCTTCTATGAATTCCTCTGAGCTCATTCCACCTTTTTGCTAAACGGCTTTTTCAATGCTATGTCCGTGCATGGTGTAGGTGATCATGGCTCTACGCAGATTCTTTTCCTTTATTATCTGGGAATTCCCATGACTTCTTGAGAAATGTAGTGGAGTGATCCCCGTTAATTATCCACGGTTTTGAATTCAGAGTTGACATTCTCCTAGACTGGTTGCCACACTCGGCTCGGAAACACAGTTTATCCAAGTTATTTAATCTGTGGCTGGGGGTGGTTAAAAGAAACAACTTTTTAAGGTTTTTCCCAAGTCGTGAACATGAATGCAGCAAATGGAAAGGAATTTGAAACGTGCTCGATTACTCCTTTACGCCATCTGCACATCCTGCAATGCTATGTATTCCATCATAAAATATAATGATTCCAATTTTGATACGATAAATTATTCCAGAATTTTTCCGGTCGCTTCGGATTGTCGAAATTACTGAGCAGACGAAGTGTGTTACATAGAAACATTGATAGTCTGCAGCTGACAAGTCTGTTGAATACGTTGCCTGTGAATTTCCTATCTCAATTCGATGCCGCAAAATGACTTGATGACTTTCTGGTACAAAAGAAAAGCCTTTTATCTGTTACAATTGATCTTTCAAATCAGCCAAATTGTTCACTTCAGAATTGCATAGTAACATTTCGTCTCGGTTTGTGTTATTCGTAAGAAAGAATTCTTGTATCACCCCAAACACAAAGAATATTTGCCTCGAATCTCGACTCTGCTGCAATCAAAATGCGCTTAACGATCTCCTAGATTTTTTTTTATTTTCTCCTTCTCGGAATCTCGGAAAATACATTTTTCATCGACAGTTACTTCCTTATGCGAACAAAAGGATTTTTTTTGTTCCGAAGACAGAGAGACAAGCGGTAAAAGGATAATCGTTGTTTCTTTCTTTAAATTCATGCAGAACACGTTTTTCTAACACTTGAATTATCAAACCTTCTAAACGCCACACTACATTTTTCTATTTGAACAAAGTAATAAAAAACTGCGTGTCTTTCAAAGATACTTTTCTTTGCAAATGAAATCGCCGGGAACTTTTGCATCAACTTATAGCGTACAATATCTTTAATCCGGCATCATTAAAATACCGGATGACAGAATCACACAAAAAAAACTATGAAAACAGTCTAGCCAGTTTATTCCACATATATATTACTGTGTTATCAAAGGCAGAACAAAACTTAAAAAAGGAAATAAAACAAGGTTTTATTGCTTCATGCACTAAGTCCACCTTTTCAAGCATAAATAAAGGTTTATGCTTTCGTTTCTTACCTCTAGCAGCATCATCTTCACGTCTCGCTCTCTTGAGTGGGATCCTGAACGGGTAAATATGCAGCTATATATAAGAATGAGCAAGACCGTATTGCCAAAACACTCCGCTGCTGTGGCTGCTGCAGAAAGTTGTAAACACCATGTGGTGCTCTCCTCGTAGCCACACAATGAACTAATGGCGAGTGATTAAAAAATGTGCCGGACTATGAGAGTTGCCGGATCACGGAGTGACGGATTAAAGTGGTGGCGCGGTATTGAGAAATATTTTCTCTGTTTGATTATGTCTTGGTTCCATGTTTATTGATATGAGCATATAAATATATGGCCGTAATCACGTCAGCGGTAGACCGAACAAAACGGAATACTTTGACAGAGAACAAAACGGAATACTTTGACAGAGAGTAGGTTGTGCGAGGTAATATGCATAACCACTTCAGCATTGATTAAAGCCTCGAATACTTTGCCGAGAAGTGATAGGAGACCGATAGGACGATATTTAGAGGGACCAGAAGGTTCTCCAGAGTTCTTAAAAACAGGAACTACAGAGCAGGACTTCCAACAAGCGGAAAAGCAGAAAGCAGCAGTTGTAGAGTTTGGGAGAGAACTGGAGCCAACTCGGGAGCAAATTTCTTTAGGGCGACGGCTGGTATCCCTTCACCTTCACTTGCCTTATGGAAATCTAATTTAAAAATAATATCCAGAACAGTGATGGCATTATGTGCATGTCACTCAGTAGAGCCTCAGTTCTATCGGGGAAATCAGGTGTGGGTGCTCCAAATGAGCTAAATGTTGAGTTGGATAAAACATTTACCAGCAAATCATTCAAGATTATCTGCAGTAGATATCAGGACTTCGAATTGATTGAACAGAGGAGGGATTGAGAAATTTTTCTTGTTCAGCAAAGTCTTGCAGAGCCGCAAATAACCTCTAGAACCAAAACCTGCGTGATGCTATACGTTGTTTTATTCTACCAGCAAACAGTAACTTCGCTTCATTGAGGACACGCTTGCACTCATTACGAGCAGAGACAAAGAAATGTCTGTTGGAATCAGGCGTGTCGCTCTGGTAAATTCGGAAGTGATTACTGTGGGCTATAGCAGCCGAACATGCAGATGAGATCCAAAGGAGGTGAACTTGATATTTCCTTGCTGGAATGAAAGCATCGATGCCGGCTTACATCCAGGAAGAGACCTCAGACGCGCATTTTTAACAGGACGATTAAAAACTTCATTCCAAGGGACGCCACGAAGGAAATCACAGAATGATCGGCTCAATGATAACAGAAAGGTATTCTGTTAGTAGGAGGTTCTTAGCTGGTGGGTGAGCGGAAAGGGATGTTTACAGGCACTATGCATGATCAGAGTTGCCAGTGCTATGTAGTAGGACAAGGTTCAGGGGTAGAGGTAAAAAAAAAGAGATCGAGAAGAAAAGCGTTTTCGTCAGGGTTATACTGCGGAAACGCGTGGGGTATTTAACCACTTGCGTGAAAGATTGAGTAATTAAGAAGTTAACGGTTTGAATGCCAGTGAGGTTGGTGAGAGAGTGCTTGGTATGGTGTACATTAAAATCACCGAACACGTATATGTTTGCAAACGGGTGTAGGAAGATGACCTTGTCTATATTATCGGAAATACTATCTAGCAAGCAACAGTCATGAGAGGAAGAAGAACGGTAGAGAAAGGAGAGATAGCTGAGTTAAGTAGAGAGGGATGGAGGCACATGTAAGAATGGCCTGGAGATTCAAGAGAGATTTCCCTAGCCGGTGAGAGATGTTCACGGACATAAACTCCCAAGCTATGCATCTGGACTTTAGAGTCCTTTCTAAGGATAGGAAGGTCGCCAGGAATCGAGAAGTCAGAGGAGGGGATTGAAGAGCTAAGATTAGTTTCGCAGAGAGCTAGGATGTCCGGATACTTTTCGAATAGGAACGATTCTACACTGCAAAAGTTGGTACAAATACTACGAATGTTGGAGAAAGAAATGTTAAGGGATTTAGTTTTTTTTTTTTTTGTTGAGCTGGTTTAGGTTTATATCTTTGGTTGCTTATAGTCATGATGTGTTATATTGGTAAGAAAAGGCCTAGAGTAGTCGTAGCAGTCAGTCATCTAATGTAACATGTGCAGGAAGGGAACTGGGGGAAATTGCAACATAGTGTGGCCTTGGGATTGCCCACCGGAGGTGCTTGCGAGGACACCCTTCCATGCACGATATGGAACTGCAAGAACCGCGATATTATGCAACTGTTGATCAGAGCAGCCTCTCAAGACGCTAAAGAGTTTGGGCTCCTAACTACCAGTTGGGAACAGCAAGCAGAAAGCTGCAAACCTGCTAACTTCTGTATAAAGAAACGTTGCCACCATCTACACATACCACAAAATATTCATGACAGCACCACTATTAAGGCCCGAGAAAAGGAAAGGAACCGGAAACCCCTTCCTAAACAGGAAACAATGGATGAGCTTCTACTCCTGTTCAAGAAAAGATTAGGAATATGGATCGGGCGATAGGAGAGCCTATCTACTCCTATATTAAAGTTCCTGGTGATCCGCCACACAGAGCATCCCTACATTGCACTAACGGTGTTGAATCAGCGGGTACGCCCTCACGTGTGGATGAAAATGCCCGTTGAAGCTGGTTATATTTGCATGTAAACTTCATTTAAGTAAAAGTTTTTGACAACCTTTTAAACATTGAAACTCTTCTAATGAATTGTCTATTGGTATAAGGATTATTGTAGTAACTGCATCATTAAGAGAAGAGGGTTAAAATGTTCCATCAAAGTTTGAAACGTCAATGACTTTCTCTAAGTTCGAGACAATACTTAATATCAGTTTTAATCGTTTATCAAAACAGTCACGCTTAAGAATTGATTACCGGGTTTAGAATGGTCTGAAAAGACGTTATGCAATGACTTTTACGAAATATGAAATATGAAAGTCGAAGGAAAGTAATACCTCCGACTGAATATTGTGTCTACCGTTGAACTCAGAGATGGAAATTGGTAATATGGAAATAGAGGATGAACCTTCGTGTCAATAACATTTACGGAGATCAGACAGTCGATGTGAGGTTGTGGTTAATGCGCTTTCACAGCAACGACAGTGAAGTGTAACTTATCAAAGGTCTTGACCATTTCTGACGAAAATGCATGACCAATAGTGGGTATTATGTATAAAAAATAGTGTTTTCTGGTTGAAAATTTGTTTTCTATTAACGTGTTAATTTGTCCCTGAGTCTGTTATAGTCCCAGTGTAAATAAGTAAGAGACATTAATTTCGGAGCAATCTCCGTTGTTAAAAACAAGAGTAAAAATTTGTCGTCAGGCTCACTCAATCACTCTGTCTTACTTCCCGGCTATAATTATACTTAATGATTATTTTTTATTGAACGTATACTTTATTTAAACGTTTTACATACATTTGTATGGATGTTAGATAGTTACACACTCAACGCAATGAGAGGTGCTTTTTGGAAATGGTTCCCCAGGAACCACGCATTTCATAAGGAAATAGTTGGGTCCCTTTTTATGTAAATGTAATACCAAACTGAACAACATTTTACTAATATAGAAGGCACTATGATGGCCTCGCCTTTCGACGCAAAATATTAAGTCCAAAACAAGTTTAAAATAACGTTCAAAAACATGTCTGAGAAATAAAGTAAGAAAGTAAGAAAATGGCGGGAAAACTTATTAAGTTTCTCTTTTTCACGATTTTTATCCAATCAGTTTTCTTCTTATTTTTTAATTTCATCGAGTCGGATTTTTTGTAGCTTTTCCTCTGTGTATGTGTGTGTGTGTGTGTGTGTGTGTGTGTGTGTGTGTGTGTTCGCGTATGTGTGTGTCTGTTTTGTGTCTGTGCGTATGTGTGTGTGTGTGTGTGCATGTGTTTATTCTGTCTGTGTGTGCGTGTGTATCTGTGCGTGTGCGTTTGTGTGTTTTTTACTTTTTTATCATTTTTTTATTATTATTATTTTGTCCGGTGGCGCTTTCATTAAATGAAGGCAAAAATAAATGCACCAAGTCTGGCTTGGAACCGACGGGGGTAGTAACTTGGTTACCACAGATTTGTTCCCGATTAGCTCAAGGCAGGATCTTGGCGAGGTTCTTTCTCGCCTCCTCTCCAATTGGTCTGCTTCCATCAAAATGCAGTCAAAAGCATATAATCGTTGGATAATTACTCTAATCCCGACAAAGTTCCTCCCGGATTAGAACTTATCCAATTTAGGGCATTGAAATTGGAGAGGGAAGTCGTTCATTATACCAACTTCGATGTAATGATATTTCAATCTTTTCATTTACCCATGCTACTATTGTTGTAAGCGTTATGCATTGGAAACACGTTAGTAGTAAGTTCAATCATCATTCAGGTGACAGAACGATATTAATGAATGGGTGAAGCCGCGCCAACAAACGTGCATATATATGTGCACACGCGCGTGCGCACGCACCCACCCATATATATATATATATATATATATATATATATATATATATATATATATATGTATATATATATACATATATATATATAGAGAGAGAGGGGGGTGAAAGTGGGTGAGAAAGAGAGGGGGGGACATGTAATGCCTATTTTTAATTACAATAGGTTGAATCGGAAAAGCGCAGAAGTCATGCCCAAATAAGTGCAATCTAAGGATCCCAGATTCAGCCCTTAACATAGTCTCCTTTCACGTCGTTTGTGATATCCCACCTTCGAATGGTGGCATGTGTATCCGCGGCTGTAGCAAATTCTTGGCTGATTTCTTAGCCACATTGTGAGTTGTCTCTCTCACCGCATCATGAGTGGATAAGGCCTGTCACCTGAGTAACTTCATGATTGGTTCAAAAGTATAGAAGCTCCATATCAGGACACAAGAAGCTCTTTGGCAGCTATATTCTGCTAATTTATGTCTTTCATAATTCTGGGGACCCAATTTGCACAGAACTTGAGTATCTAAGGTACTACAATAAACATTAAACTCTAGCACATCCCGCATGATGGCTTTCACAGTTGAACATAACCTCACTCACAGGAGCAGCTAATCTGACACTGCGAGACATGGCGCAACGACCGGGTTCTCTTTACTCGTTACAGTTGACATTAACTATGGCGATCCATCTTCTTACTGTGCATGAATAAAATGCAGTGTTTCCATAAATCACTTTCTGCAAATAATTATAGCACTTTTTACTTCCAAGTAGAAAATCTATGAAGGCTATTTGCCTTCTACGTGTGTCCAAAGCTAGTACTGTTCGGACCGAGAACTTTCTGTTCATATATATATATATATATATATATATATATATATATATATATATATATATATATATATATATATATAAATAAGTGAACATTGAAGTTAACACTCAGAAGTGACAGGCTGTTTCATGCTGGACGAAATCGTCAGTCCTGGCGATTGCGTCCAGCATGAAACAGCCTGTTGCCTCTGAGTGCATAAATAACCTGGGTTGACTCATCCGGAGATACTTCCGTAAGAGTACCCATCATCATGACACCGAGAATCCCCACCGATGACTGCTGCACGATCAAAATAGTAGTATAATACCCACTACATTATACACCTGCTGATAGGATGGCCTCCTTCGAAGTTACTCGAAGGTTCATATCCCTGACTATCAAGTCGATAACCCCCCACGGCAAAAAAGGTTTACCACTAGCATCTTTAATGAGGGGCCCAATAACTCAGAAATTATCCAGGCGGGATACTCCGAGGATACGTAGCTTATCCGCCTAGAGGTCATTGCAACAGAACTCCTTCTTGTGTTTTAACATTAAATTAATGTGCAGGTAAACAGTACAGACGCATGTACGTGTTTGTATGTGCACGGGTGTGTGCACATATACACAAACACGCACACACACATATATATATATATATATATATATATATATATATATATATATATACTTGGGTCGAAGACATTTAAAGATAAATAAAGTAAAAACATGAGAATTAATTTACAAGTCATGGTAAGATGGAAAAAAAGGAGCAAACATTTTAAAAAATAAAAAATTATTGAAGACATACATTAATAACCAGCGAAGTGGATTCTTGGCCGAATGTACAAGACAGACAGAGAATGGCGCTGTCTTGTGGAAATTGGAGGCGAAATTTGGTTTCTCTGGCAGGTGCAGGTCATACCCTACTAGCTTTTTCGGTGGGTGTGGGGTAAGATTGCCATTTAAGACCTTCCTTAACTACATTTTCTAAAATTTTTTTTTTACATTTTCTTTTACGAACTTGCATGTAAAATGCCCAATATCTCTTCGGAAAGCGTTGAGATAATCACGAACCCATTTACCAGGCAAAACTTCTATTAAATATAATGTTGAATCTCGCCTATTGCATGGAATAATAATGCAACACAAAATGTACTTAGAACAAGAATGTATTATAACAAGAAAGTGTACACAATAAGTACATATAGTATTTCTGTATATTTCTGGGAAGACGTTCCTGGAGAATGTGTTGACTAGTCGCAGTCGATCAGAGTCTCTAGTTGGATCTCGTGATTCCTTCCTCTCGTCTTCCGGTACCAACCATTATTTATATAGTTGGTAGTCACCTATGCAGATTAGGTGGATCCTACCACAACATATAATGTGATCAAAAATTAAAATTAAATTAATGCTGGGAATAGTTTACATACATGCGTGTATCGAGCCAGTTTGACACATGCTCTTTACAGCGCGCTGGTTCTGTCAGGATAGTGTCAACTATGAATTCGAATGGCGCCTCATTGTGTTTAATGACGATTGAAGATTCATGTAGACCTGGGTAGCGATATATTTCAGAATCTATCAACACACAATACACAGACCCAACCTCTGACACTATGGTGCTGAAGGTTATAAGATACAAACCTTGGTCACCGTTGTGGAGAGAACAGTAAAAAGTCTTATACGTCACGGACATTGTTCAACCTGTTTCATACACCTGCTCATTTGTGTATGTCCAACACCACAGTGACTACCTATATTTAATACTGCATCTATGCCGAACAGATCTTATTTACAGTTTCTGGGGAAATATGCATAATCTGGTGTGATCAACGGTTTAAACAAAGCCTGTAGGCTCAAACCAGGTGTCACTGATGACTTGTCTTCATGTTATCACAACCATCGACGAAATATTCTGTCTACCCAACATGACTGAAAAGACTTGGATCATCCTGTTGTGTGGTTATCAGACACTTTCCAAAGGTGCCGGCAACTAAGATCGCCTCCCTTGGCCGATAAAATCAACAAGTTACTTTCCTAACAAACAGATCATATTATTTATATTTATACAGCTATCTATATCTGTCTCATTTTATTTATATTTATTTATGGAGGATATTTAATATTTTTTTATACTTTTATTTATTGTTGTCAGTATTAGTATTACCGTATAATTTATTATTATTTTAATGGCGAATTCAATCAGATTTTTAATATCACTATTTGTCGACTCTTTTTTTATTTACGCACATACGTTTTCATATCCTTTCCATAGATCACGTGAAAGTGTCTAAAGCAGGACCTGTCACCGCGACATCCGCTTCGTTATCCTAATTTAAAATTCATTTATTCAGGATGTAATAAGATTATAAAAAGGCATTCCCCGCATTTTCTATAGGTTTTATAACATTTTATTTCCCCTTTTTCTATTTAGTGTTACCAATAGAGTAATAAATAAATAAACATGACTAAAAATGGTTGTCTGCATCTTCCGATATCTTTTAAACACAGTTATTTAAGAGTGCTGCTTTAACGAAGGTGTCAATCAATAATATTCATTGGTTATAGAAGAAAACGGCTTCTTGTGCAATGTTTCAGACAGGTCTTTCTCCGGTCTTCTTCCGGGGGGGGGGGTCTTTTTCCGGTTTGAGACTGTGATTTTTCCATTAGCAGTGTATTATGGGAATATAATAAATTAACTAAAACTTTCCGAGATCTTTGTTTCCTTTCTTTGTTTTTTCTTTTATATTTTTTACGTTATTTTTTTATAAAATAAATACTCACATATTTCAAACTCTCACACAGAATTCATTTTCTTTGTGTTTTAATGGAGGAAAATGAAATATGTTGTGTAAAAACAGAAAGTCAACATAAAAATAAAAGATTAAAATAACCAATTAACATTAAAAAAAAAAAAAAAAAAAACATAGATACATATTCTGACATTAATATTTGTTTCTGTGAAAAGTCGCGAGCGTTTAGCCTTTTGAGGTGAAGAGAAAAAAGGAAAATGTTGACTTTTATTTGAATATCATTTATATTATTTAGTGATTAAATCAGTCGGAATTGCTTGCGTGTGTACTTTAAAGACCTTTCAAAATTCGCAAGCAATTATATTAGATTTCATTTAAATTCTTTTTCTATTTCCTTCGCCAAAGGATACAATCGGATTTATGTAAATTAATAACGGCTTCTATTTAACAGTAATAATTATCAATGTTCACCTGAAATAAAAGTAAGTATATTTTTAGTCTTTCTTCTAATGGTATCAAAATTCGACAGGAATAATGGATTTTCTGCGTTTACTTGTATCGTGTCTTTGAGGACTGTTGGCTCTACTGCCTTATCTATCGATCGATCTATCTATCTATCTATCTATCTATCTATCTACGTCTATTCAAATCTATCTATCGATGTCTATTCAAATCTATCTATCGATGTCTATTCAAATCTATCTATCTATCTATCTATCTATCTATCTATCTATCTAGGTCTATTCAAGTCTATCTATTTATCTGTCTAGGCCTGTTCATATCTATCTATCTATCTATCTCAGTCTGTTCATATCAATCATCTACCGATCTATATCAGTCTCTGTTAATATCTATCTATCTATCTATCTATCTATCTATCTATCTATCTAGGTCTATTCGAATCTATCAATCTATCTATCTATCTATCTATCTATCTAGTTCTATTCAAGTCTATCTATTTATCTGTCTAGGCCTGTTCATATCTATCTATCTATCTATCTCAGTCTGTTCATATCTATCATCTAGCTATCTATATCACTCTCAATATCTATCTATCTATCTATCTATTTATTTCAATCTCTGTTAATATCTATCTATCTATCTATCTATCTATTTCAATCTCTGTTAATATCTATCTATCTATCTATCTATCTATCAATTTCAATCTCTGTTCATATCTATCTATCAATCTATCGCTCTATCTAAGTCTATTTACATCTATCTATCTATATATCTATCTATCTCAGTCTGTTCCTATATATCATCTAGCTATCTATATCAGTTTCTGTTAATATCTATCTATCTATCTATCTATCTCTCTAGGTCTATTCTAATCTATCTGTCTATCTCAGTCTGTTCATATCTATAATCTAGCTATCTATATCAGTCTCTGTTAATATCTATCTATCTATCTATCTAGTTCTATTCAGGTCTACGTATTTATCTGTCTAGGCCTGTTCATATCTATCTATCTATCTATCTATCTATCTATCTATCTATCTATCTATCTATCTATCTATCTATCTATCTATCTATCTCAATCTCTGTTCATATCTATCTATCAATCTATCGCTCTATCTGAGTCTGTTCACATCTATCTATCTATCTATCTATTAGTCTGTTTATATCTATCATCTAGCTATCTATATCAGTCACTGTTAATATCTATCTATCTATCTATCTATCTATCTATCTATCTATCTATGTCTGTTCATATCTATCTATCTAGCTAGCTAGCTATCATCTAGTTATCTATATCAGTCTCTGTAAATGTCTATCTATCTATCTATCTATCTATCTATCTATCTCAATCAGTCTGTTCATATCTATCTAGCTAGCTAGCTACCATCTTGCTATCTATATCTATTTCAATCTCTGTTCATATCTATCTATCAATCTATCGCTCTATCTGAGTCTGTTCATATCTATCTAGCTAGCTAGCTATCATCTAGCTATCTATATCTATTTCAATCTCTGTTCACATCTATCTATCTATCTATCTATCTGAGTTCGCTTTTACCTGAGATTGTGCTTTGCAAAAAAATAGAAAAAAAAATTAATGGCCCACTGAGCTATAATCTTCGACTGGATAATAAAGCTTTTAATGCGGCTGTCGTCATAAAATATATTATGAGATAAATCATTAAGAGTAAAAAAGTAAAATTCTCACTTATCTGTCCATACTGCTATCTAGGAATTTCGTGTAGGTTACTCTTCAGGAGTGTTGAAAGCGAGTATTTATCGTTGTTACTATGTATCTATCTTTCTCTCTCTCTCTCTATTTCTCTCTCTCTCTCTCTCTCTCTCTATATATATATATATATATATAATAAAATAAATTAATGATTAGAGTTGAATTAGACTAGGAAACGGTAATATTAAAAAAGTGATCAATATACATATAAAAAGATTAAAAAAATTAACATGTAGATTTTTTAAGTATAGAAAATTATATATATATATATATATATATATATATATATATATATATATATATATATATATATATATATATATATATATATATATATATTGCACACATAGTGCTGGTGTTAATAAAACCGTGTTCGATGTAATATAACAGTGCTATTACGTATATATTAATGAATATACATATTATCCCTTGCCACGCTAGCATGAGAATTCCGATTACAGTCGGGTTCGTTAAAGTCACTTACGCGCAAATAACATTAAGAAAGGTATAAATCCATCTCTTCTACCGCCAGTTAGGGGTTAATTAGTATGACATGTACCAGTAAATCCTTATAATCTCCAAAAACTTATTACAATCTGAAAATATTTTCTAGCTTTAAATAACATGCAACGGGGTTGATAAGCCGTAAAAATCAAATCAATCAATCAATAAAAAGCTACAAAGTTTGAGACAGTTCTATAATTATGAAGTATCCAAGAGGATAGAAATCAGCACCTCACAAGATCATAATTTCGTTCTATTCAAGCTCGTAAAAGTCCAACATCCTGCACCTGTAGATTGAAAACTATACTTTTTCAATGGTATTATAATATGCACCGCGCCAGGGATAATACGAACTCGGCTCGGCGATTTCTCTTCCTGCGTCGTTACACTACCCACACATTCTGATAATACCCTGTGGGTATTATCGGGATGGGAATAGACACCGAGATTTCTTTGTCAATAAAGTACTGTTGCCTTTCAAAATTTCTTTTATTGTTCGTTTACCTTGTTATGGAACATTTTCCATTTGTAAAGAAATCTTAAATTAAAATATAAAAGCGTCAAATAGAAACCTGCAAAGAAATGCAATAAGGTGAAAATTATATGAAGACTTACAAATGTATTTTATCGTTCTTAACATATTGAAATATTATCATTATTCTGAGAAGGTAAAAGTAAAAAAAAATTCAAAGAAAACAAATTAACTTTCCATTAGATTTTTTTTTCTATTCACAGATAGATTGCAATGACAAAAATTCAAGAGATACTTTGATTTAGCCCAAAATCTAAATAAATGAAAATATATTTTTTAAGTCGTTTGTCTGCTTGTTTAGCGGCATATCAACTCCTTATGGGTCATTTAATGCCGAAATTTAATTTTCTTGGGAGCATTAGTAATTTCTTTTAAAAAACAAAATGTATTCCAAAAATATATTGCTCGTATTTTTTTAACTATGAAAATATATTACTGTTATTTTTACTACAAAAATGTATTTTTATACTTTCATAGTGTTTTGGCCCCAGTTTGAGGGTTCACCATTTGCTCAGAGCTGGGACATTAACAGGTGCTACTACAGGTGCGGATCAGGGTGCACCTGAGAACAACAGTAATTAAGTGGTGGTTCCATGCTTCTCAAAACCTCCGGATCAGAGGCCTTGTTGCCAGATGTAGTTTATCGTCATGCCCAAGACGTCTTAAGTAGTCCGGAATTCATAAATAAAGGAATTGTCCTGATAATCCATCTTTACTGGTATTACTTTCATCTTATTTCCGTTGCGTTTTATTTATTATACATTCTACGTAGAGTATTCTTTACAGATTTGAAATAGAGCACAACCTTCTGATGAGATTTGAAATTGCATCTGTTATCCTTCTCAGCCTGTCTGATCAGAACAGCACCTCCCGCATGATACTAGAAAAGCTAACCTATCGCAGTCATTCGAATTTAGCTCTATGGCTACATTCTTCCTTATAAAATGTCCCATCCGTGCTTCATTATTGGTTTACATCTTTTAGTAGTAATAGTAGTCGTAGTATGCAAAGTAGTCGGTGCTACTTTTGGCTTGTTATCTACAATAAAAAATATATACGTACAAATTTTAATTTGGTATAATATCTACATAGTAAAACATGGTGCTATTTTGGCTTCTTATCTTTTTTTGTAGATAACATACCAAAGTAGTAGCATGTTTTACTATATAGATATCCACCTAAATTAAAATTTGTACGGTGTAGACATTTTGACCGATGTACATGCTGTTTATCGCTAGAATAGGAATAAAATAAATCTTTTTAATACGTAAATTATATTTTCCTTATTCTATGGTTATTTTCTAAGCGTAGCTTAGATGTGGCACTTGACCGATAGCATGGGGCAAACCAGTGAGGATTGAACTCAATACTCAGTCGTAATATGCTTTGGGGAAACAAGTTGGTTAATATTACACCACGTCGGGATGCCCCGTTTTCTTTATCTTATGTATATGCTATAATATGTTTTACTTCGTATATATCATTCGAAAATAAAATTTGTACGGTGTAAGAAAGTAGATATTTTTTCTTGTAGATAACAAGCCAAAGAAGTACTATGTAGTCTGAATTTTTTTTTTTTTACGCCTGTTCAGTAAGTGTTCAAAAGAAAATTAGTGTTTATTTGCGATGATTATTATTTCACGGACATAGTTTGTTTTTGTTTTACTAGATTTTCAACCAGTATTCGGCCCAAGAGCAACTGAAGGTTGAAGCTTTCTAAAAGAGTTTTTTGCATGGAGTTTTGAAAATAAGTGCAGATTATGAGGATATGTAGGATAGGTAACAGTTGACCCTAGACTTGAAGAGGTTAATAGGGAAGCATCCCCTCGGGAGTCCATCCCATAAAGTAGCGGCTCTTGGGAAATAACTACCTGGGTTAAACCTTCTTCTTACCAATTGAATACGTTCTGTCTTGGGTATTTTGCATGATGGCTCTTAACCGTAAATGTCAGAACTAGTGGAACCAGGGAATGGAGCTCGGCAGAATATTTTCCATGGAAATCGCAACAGAGGCGAGAGACGTTGCTTCTGTAGGTCGTGTTTGAAGTCTGTCAAGACTGGAATGAGATGACTGGGCAGCTCCAGCCCATATAGAGCAGCAGCAAATATGTCATTTGTAAAAATGTAAAATTAATGTGGACATGACTACAAAAATGTACAAAACTACGAGAATTTGTTCACGTTTTGTTTTTGTTTTTTTTTCTTTTGTTTTTTCAAAACTAATCATAATTTTTTTTAAATATGATTAAAATCTGATTACATTGGTGAAAAGGAAAGACTTTAAGTGGATATAGTTGCCTCAGTGGACCAAAGGTTGAAAAGAACAATGGCCACTGAAAAGCATTAGAGATCGTGAATAAACTACGTAATGCGAGAATCATGCTTATAAGCAACTGTCTGATGGAAACACTTTTTTAATACCACGTAGGACGTGAAAAGAATCAAGAGATTCTCTGGGATGAAGAATTAAAAATATGATAATTTTTATTACTTTATCTGAGAGATTTGATTTTTTTTTTTTTTACTCTATTCAGCATCAAATGTATGTAATTTTCGATCTTGTCACGCGGAATATCCAACCATACAGCATCAAAATACGAGACTTAAAACTTCTTTCGTATAAGGTCTTCTTGACATTCATCTTGTTTCCACAAGAAAACTTCTTCCCACGAACCACTGCCCTGTGGAACCGACTCCAAAAAGGATATTTCCCCGATCACTACAATCTTAATCTGTTCAAGTCTGGGGTTAACCGTTATCTTCCCCTCGTATCCGCATAAACTACTTCTTACTACAGTAACCTACCTCTACTTGGAGTGACCCCCGGGCCTTGTACAGAGTGAAAACAAAAATTCAAATAACCCAGATAATTTTAATCAAATTTCCACCAGGAGATAAATTTGAAACTAGCATAGCTTCATACATTTTGAACCTGACATCATTTCGCAGCAAGGGGTGTAGCTGTAGTATCTATTTAAAAACGACACTGTTAAATATTTTCCACCATGAGCTTTTCCTCTGTGATTTACTTCTAGAATAGTAGTTAATTACATCTTTTTACAATGATATTCACTATGGATAAGGCCCGAGAGCCACTCGAGTTAGAGGGTTACAGAGTAACATGCAGATATGCGGGGAAGATAGCAGTTGAACCGAGACTTGAAAAGGTGGGTTGATTGTAGAGATCGGGGAACTATCCTCTTGGGAGTCGGTTCCACAAAGCATCGGTTCATGGGAAGAAGCTTTTAGAGTGGAACATAGATCTCACCAATGGAATACGAAGGCAATGAGCAGGGTTCACTATACTGTGCGTGGCATGGCGGGTTTTAGCCGTGAAGGTTTGAATTGGTATATAAGGAATGTAGTTAACCTGAACAGTTTCCATGTTAATAACAACAAAGCAGTGAGAGGATTACTATGTTTTGTCTATGAGAAAGGGGCTGTAGGGTGGAAAATAATTCATCATCCGCAAGGACGCGGAGACACGTTTGGACACTATCGAGAGTGGAAAGTGATAACTGGGAAGCTACTGCACATATGTGGCAGCAGTTCTCCATTTTCGGGCTGATCTGGCTCTTGTAAAGGTAGAGAATAGCAGGAGTCTGGTACTTGCTGGAGCGGTACAGGAAACCGACCATTTTCTTACCATCTTTAGTGATGGATCGTATGTACGAATTCTAGTTGAGGCATGGATTGAGTTTAAGTCCCAATAGGCACTCAAGGCACAGAGTACGTTTTCTCTCGCTCAAATATTGAATTCCGCAGATCGTCTATTTTCCCCTTGTGGCATATCAGACCAGGCTGCTTTGAAACCGCTAAGGACATCTTAAATATTTACTAGGCATTTTATTTCACGGTTCAAAAATAACCAATAATCTTCAATAGGGTTCATGTCAGATGTACTTCGTCATGAAAAGCGCTTAACCTATTTTTAGAGATTTGATTCTCACGTTTTTGGCTGTATAGTATGAAGCTCTCACCTTCATGAATCAGGTACTATTTGTTTTCCAAATAACTAACAGTAAATATTGGGAGAAGGTATCTCATTAATATAGATAATGTATTTTATGACTTTCTAGTATTATTTACTTTAGTTACTATATCTTGTAGTTAATCACCCGCTATCTGACCTATCTATTCGTCACAACAATGCTGGTGACACAAGCAAAATGGTTGAATAGGAAGTCTCCTGACATATACTTGTCACCATCTAAATTTCACCATTTAATATTGAATGCGTC
This sequence comes from Acanthosepion esculentum, assembly GCA_964036315.1. Taxonomy (NCBI): domain Eukaryota; kingdom Metazoa; phylum Mollusca; class Cephalopoda; order Sepiida; family Sepiidae; genus Acanthosepion; species Acanthosepion esculentum. The sequence goes on along the minus strand of OZ038499.1, from coordinate 69,880,777 downwards.
TTTCCCCTAGCTATTCTCTGATTGCGTTAAATATTTATTTTCTTGGTCATATTTGAACATACTACAAACAGAGACTTCATCATTGACATGTTTTATCACTCTTTTTCTTCTATGTGCCGTGTCCCTTCTGGACGTAGGCAATCATGTCTAGTCCTTTGTAGCTCTTAATAAATTTTATCTTTTTGTTATTTCTTCTAAACTTTGTTCCGCCGTCCATTTACTGAAGCTCACTAAGTAAGTTATGCATATTTTCCTCTGTCTGTCCTTTGAGTGTCAGATTTTCCAATCCTTTTTCTTCATTATGTTCCCTATAAAATTCATCTCTCTCTTCCTGGATTTAAGTATACGTGTCCTTTTTGTTTTCATTTTCTCTAAAAACTTCTTCGTTACTCATATGTTCGATCCATGGTATCCTCAGTATCTTTCTGTAGAACCATATTTCTGCTGCCTCAAGTCTTTGACTTCGTCTGTGAAGAGATTATGCAGTATTCACTGCCATATTGGAGGATTGATATCATTAAGAATTCAGTACTCTTCTTTATTTCTAACAAAAGTTTTCTGTTTCGTAATACTTTGCTTAGCTTTTGGAAAGCGTCTTTGGCTAACGCAATGAGCCTTCGAATTTCGGAGTCACACTTTCCGTCCTCTGTTAAAAGACATTCCAGGTATTTAAATTGTTGTACTTGTTTGATTTTAGTATCTCCGACTTGCAATCCGCACTTTGGTCTCAGCCTTTTGCTAACAACCCTGCATCCCGTCTTCTTGCAGTTTTATATTTAATACTGTCTTCTCACTTTCCTTCACTACCTTCTCTTGTAGTTTCCTTTTCGTATCTGCTTTTATCTCTCATCCATTCTTTTATTCTTTCTCAATGCTCTCGATTGCTCAATCTTCTCTTCATGTGTTCCAATTCGAGTTTCCAATTTCATTTCGTCCTTCGTATCTGCTTTTCACTCTGTCCATATATTTCTCCTTCAAATTCATGTCATTCAAGATTCTGTCGCATCACAATATGGATGCTGCTTTGGTATTCCGTTGTATATATATATATATATATATATATATATATATATATATATATATATATATAAAAGTGGACATGGAAGTCAGCACTTAGAGGCGACAGTCTGTTTCATGCTAGTGCAATCAGGAGTTGCCTGACGATTGCACTAGCATGAAACAGACTGTCGCCTCTAAGTGCTGACTTCCATGTCCACTTTTATATTTACACACGCTCTATCTCTGATATTGAGCACTTTATCCCATAAATATAGCACACTTTAAGACTATATTTCTTCATATATATATATATATATATATATATATATATATATATATGGAATGTGGTCACTTCCGCATCACACAAAGGCATATTACGGATGGCCAAGCTCTCACTGAACAAGATACATTTATTCTTTCTTTCATTAATGAATTGTATGACAATTAGTTTCATATTTTAGGGTGGAATCTCCAAATTATACAGTTGATCGTTATGTGTTTATAGTAATTTGTCTATTTGTATTCAAAATCAAGTCTGAATAAAATAGTGTGATCTATTTATGTCATATCTCTGTACATACAAATAAAACTTGGCGTGTATATCTACCATCAATGACCTTTAATAAACAGAACTTTTAAATATTTCCATCAACTTGCAGCATCAGTTTGAAAAATTGAACAAAATGTCAGAAAATCATTTGAGAATCAACATAGACCTGAAGAGAACAGATGAAACAAAGATGTTAATCTAAAAAAATCATTTAAATTCGAAATAAAACAATATTTTCATACAGACTTTAAAAAAAAGAATACATTCCTGAACATTGCGTTCAAATGAAGAATACATAAACTTTGCAGAAGCGAGTTTAAAAAATTAAAAAATGGCAATTTTGTTTTGTAGTTGCCAAGAGTATACGCCATACATCAAGTTATAAACAATAATAATAATGTTTTACACTAATGTTTTCTCTCGTTAATAGTGTTATTTTTTTCATATTCTCCAATACGCAGTAACCTTTGCGTCATAGTGGCTATATTGCCTTGCTTGTGGTAAAATTATTTTTAAAAAAAGATTTCTGCTGTTTGTGACTGAAATTTCCGCGTACAGACTGACAGGAAAGTACAGGCAAATCGATCAAAAATAGTTGAGGAAAATCATGTTGCAAAAAAACATGTCTTCTAATAGGTATTGCAGTTCCTGCTGACAAAAGCACATATTTGAAAACGTTTGAGAACTAAATCAATAGAAGGACCTCGAGATGGAATGCGGCCTCTCAAGACAACACCATTAGCTGATTTTTTTTTTTTTGAAGCTCTACTAATAATATCAGAAGCAGCAAACAAATATGTGGATCAAATTCCTAGCAGCTTTAAAATATGTGAATTGCAAAAAATTCTACCCGCGGACGCTTCTCACATCTTGCGTAGATTTCTCTCCGTGCAATGACCACGGTTACGTTTTTCTGATTGCACCGAATCTCATCTGTTTGCAACTTCTGTTGAAAAAAGCTTGTTGTCTCTTGAAGGCTCTTGAACTCGTACTAAACAAAGCCAATATGTAATAATAATAATAATAATAATAATAATAATCATAATAATAATAATGAAGTGATAAAAATCTATCACGTGAAAGGTTATAAAAGACAAAAACATCAACAAGAAATGTTTCAATATCACCTTTAGTGACCAGCACAAGAAAAACACCAATGATTACTAAATCTTGTGGGATTTCCTGGTAAAGACAGATCGATAGTGACAACACAACAAACCAGACAGAGATCTGTTGTAAGAGATTATCTAAAAATAACCTTATTATATACTAATATGGAAATATCAAGGAAATACAGATAAGCAGGCAAGGGAAAGAAGAAAGAAACTGTATTAAAAATAATGATAATAAACACTCGGCTTGTGAGGACATATTGAAAAGCAGAGTAACATTTTAAGCTGCTTCTGAGATAATAACTAAATGTGTTAGCAAAAGATTAAACAAAAAAGGGAATTGTGTGACGCATACAAAAATACTATCAGGTTGAATAAGCAATAAATTCACCTGAAAAATATAATAGAAAATTCATACATTTATGCATACATATTTGCGATGTAAAAATGTGACACAGAATTCATATATATATATATATATATATATATATATATATATATATATGTATATATATATATATATATATATATATATATATATATATATATATATATATATATATATATTAAAGAAAAAACAAAAACCGTTGTGGGAACCAACGGACAACTTGCCAAAACATAAAAACTTATCCAGATACAGTCTCAAATAAAGATGACTAAACTGAAAAAAGAAAAAGAAAAAATGGCGTCAAAGCAAACTTACCTACTCAGTGAAGTGCTCGGTGTACCTTGACCGAGCAAAACCCGTTGAAGTCCTTTCAAGATCGCAGTGCGTGAAACTCGAGTCACGACTAGAGACGTCCTTTCACAGAATTTAAGGTTGGCAAACATATATATATATATATATATATATATATATATATATATATATATGAAGAAATTGTTAGTAGGATTTGAGATAATCATAATTAAGTAATTCATCGAGTTTTAGAAGAAACCTCAACAGAATGCAGAAAGCACTGGACGGCCGTTTCGTCCCATATTTGGGACTCATCAGCAGTGCGCATCCACTACCAGGAATTCACACAGTTGGTATGACGTTTGCTTAATAACGTAAATGTCCGGGTTTCAATTCCTGGTAGTGGATGCGCACTGCTGATGATTCCCAAATACGGGACGAAACGGCCGTCCAGTGCTTTCTGCATTCTGTTGAGGTTTCTTCTAAAACTCGATGAATTACTTAATGAATATATGAATTACTTATGAATATATATATATATATATATATATATATATACATAATTAAGTAATCAATAATAAATCAGTTTATCGTTAACAGACAACACTATAAAACAGCTACAAATAGCCACAATAATCAATAGACATTAATTTGAAACATAACTGTTACCGCCTTGCCCTAAAAACATTAGGGCAATACAAAAGACAACCAGCATAATGCATCATTGACCAGTTTGAGCCAAAACGCAACACACATGGCCTGAAGATCGCGTTTAAGCATGGATTATTGTCGCCAGTCGGTGCTGACCTCAGTATCATCCACACACACACACACACACACACACATATATATATATATATATATATATATATATATATATATATATATATATATATACCGACGTGACAATATAACGGTTGACTAGATACTTGTAAAGGTTAAGTGATCGGGGAAAGAGCCTGTTGAGTATTGGTTCCAAAAACAGCACTTTGTGTAGGTATCTCGACTTCAGTCACTTTCTCACAGTCCTGACGTGGCTCCCCTCTGTCTTTTCTAACAAATATTTTCGTGCCAGATGCTCTGACGAGCTATTTCCCCTGCATGAATTTAAGCGTGCTACTAGATTGACATCGAGGTCCCACCCGTTTACGGCTGAAATAACTAAAGGCAACCGCCACTTCTACTCCAACAGTTTCTTTTTTCGTGCTTCCCGCCCGAGGAACTCACTTCCGTTTACTTGCTTCCCTGATAAATATAATCTTGAAAAATTTAAATGCAACGGCAATCGCCATCTTTTTTCTGTTTTAATCCCCTTCATCTTTTGTCCTTTCCCCAATTCTCCCTATATTCAGTCTTTTCTCTCACTTTCACCCCCTTTAACATTCTGCGTACTAGTGGCATTTCCGCCTTGATTGGGGTGAAATGATTTTTTTTTAAAGTCAGTGTTTATAGATATAATAGAAAGTAAATACGCTATGCATACATATATCTCCTGTAGAAATATAAATACAACATCAATATAGATCATAAATATATCTAAATAAATAACACACACACACACACACACACACACACACACACACACACACACACACACACACACATACATTCACACTACTCCCAACTTTAAGCTCTTTATTCAAACTATGCTATGCCGGTGTGTATAAGTGTAAACACATATCAAATAATTTAATATCATGTTTTTGTTCTCTATTTGTTTCGGTCATTATTAAGAGCTAAATGTTGTAAAAATCGTAGATAAAATTTTGTTAGCTACATCCTGGTATTTTGGAACGTTTCAGATTTAAATATTTAGAAAAATAGTATGACTAATTGGAAAAAGTTTTTTGATACGTTTCATCAGTTAGGATTTCATCGGACTGGGCTTTGTGTGATGCTGCCATGCCTACACGTGCGCACGAAACGAGAGACGCTGGTAGTTTCAAACTATTTGTAAGATTTTTTTTCAGTTTATCCAAATTCATTTGTATTTTTTTTTTCTATTTCACTCCATCATCTGTGTCCTTGACTATCACATATTGTGACAAATCTAACAAAACTAGTGACATATTGCAAGAGCCTGGACATAAATTTACCATGGCTAAAATAACGATCAAGGCACTTTTCCAGACATTTTCGTCTCAGTGGATTGATTTCTCTTTTAATCAAAGTAGCAATCCCTATGTCAGAACTGTGATCAGTTTCGTTATGGTGAACAACCAAAAAGATTTAAATGTACGCGTATATTTAGTGATGTCATGCGCATGACGGTACAACGATTTCACAGAACTTAGCATCATCAGAAAAGGGAATATATTAAATATTTTAAACGCATTTAAAATAGTTCAGTCCCGCTTTGAGATGTGTGAATATAGAACTGAACATTGTATTGTGAGCCAGTTTCAATCGTCCTGATCAGATGATCACTTTATTCGATAAATCGAATCGAGTTCTCTCAGTCACTGTGTGTTTATCTAAAAATAAATACGCTTAAATTCACCTTCTTCTCTGCCGTGCGCCAACGGCTTCAGGGTAAAATTTCCGACTGACGCGAATTCAGCCGGTTTTCGATTCTAGCCAGAGGCAACCGGACGTCTAGTCACACTGATGAGCTGTGATACAGCGAAACAGTCTGTCTGTGGATGACAATATATATGCTCCTGAAAAATTTTTTTCGGTTGAGCTCTCTGGGGAGGATATGTGTGTTTGTAAACAGTGACTATTACGGCTAATAATGCAAGACTCTTCGGTAAATCGAATCGAGTTCTCTCAGTCACTGTGTGTTTATCTAAAAATAAATACGCTTAAATTCACCTTCTTCTCTGCCGTGCGCCAACGGCTTCAGGGTAAAATTTCCGACTGACGCGAATTCAGCCGGTTTTCGATTCTAGCCAGAGGCAACCGGACGTCTAGCCACACTGATGAGCTGTGATACAGCGAAACAGTCTGTCTGTGGATGACAATATATATATATATATATATATATATATATATATATATATATATATATATATATATATATATGAATTGCCTTAGCTGACACGGTACGTCATCTGAGGGACTTTATCAAGGCACAGTTATATATATTAGAGAAAAAACAAAGTTTTCGTGCGACACGTTTCGTCCTTTAAAGAACTTCATCAGACCAAAGTGATGTTTACGTTGATACGTCAACACATGCGCACGAAGGAGAGGGCGAATCTGTGAATTTAAAATGTCAACTCCGCATTTCCTTCGTGTGGACATGTAATTGTATCAATGTAAACATTACTTTAGTCCTCCGATGAAGTCTTAAAGAACGAAACACGTCTCATGAAAACATTTTCTACTTTATCATACTTTTTCCCTAAAATTGTTCTTCACATATAAATATTTATATATCGTTTTCTCATATATATATATATATATATATATATATATATATATATTATAATTAATCTGAGGTGCCTAATACAGTGGAAAGTCTTAATAATTGGGAGGACCGGAATTTTTCTCCATTAAAGAAAAGGGTCTTCAAAATTATACGGTCGAAAATCATTTAAATGGTCATATAGCGCGAAATTTATAAATGCAGTCATCTTCGTAAATATGTAGGAAAATAATTGACCCCCGTCTCTTTACCACTTAAAAAGACTATTTGTGTGTGTTTGTGTGTGTGTGTGTGTGTGTGTGTGTGTGTGTGAGAGAGAGAGAGAGAGAGAGAAAGACAGACAGACAGACAGAGAGAGGGTGGGTTCTGCTTAATTATTTCCAGAGAAAGAAGTAGGGAGATTTACAAAGATTATTCTGACACATGAATAAAACTGAATTCCCAAGAAATGGTTTCTGTAACTTTTAATTATTATTTAATTTTGTATCAAAAGACGGCATGTTTCATATTTTGCCAATTTCATCCTGTCTATTCTCACTCTTACTCTCCTATACCTCCTCTCTCTCTCTCTATCTCTCACTCTTTCTCCCTCTCATATATACACAATCTCTTCCACTCTCACTCTTTCTCTCACGCTCTCTCTTTCTCAGTGTAATTTGAACTGATCTTCAAAAAATGTGCGGCATTCTGCTGAGTCTGTAAATTTTTTGAAAGAGTTTAATTCTCTTTCTTTCCACCGATTCCATGTCAGATTTAAAATTCCTTTTCGAAAGCCAGGAACCTTGAGTAATTTCAAAGCCTTTGATATTTGAAAACTTTGTCAGTCTGCTTATAAATGTTTTCGAATGTTTCCGAATGAACTTCTGCTTATTTAATTCCCTCACCATCCCATTTTCTACAAAATAAAGATGGCCGCCAGACAGACTCTAAAATTTGTTCTTGTCACTTCTTTCTTGTATGGCTTTCATCTACACTTATAACTTTAATATTTATGATATCTCTTTATTGTAATGTCTGAAATTATGCTAAAGTTTTAGTTATTAATTTTAATTTATTATTTTTTATCTTTATTAAAATAAAGATTTTTTAGCAGATTCCAGTGAAATACATTTTCTGTATTTTATTTCTTCTTTCAGCTTAGTTTTTATTTATTAAAATTCTACATTGATTTTATCGAATCCGATTTTGGTAATCATTAATGTATCAAATTCATTCGACACCGAGCTTTCCTATGTCAGACATTCTTCCCACTTCCATCTTAAAATGGAGATCAGTCACGTGACACATCTCCGCGAATCAGATTCTCAGGAAGCAAATAACAAAATAAACATAGCAATCTAACCTGGAGAGGTGTGATAAAATTACAAATATTGATGAATTATCTAAAGAAGTAAAATATAAATTAGCAAAAGACAAGTTAAATTTATGTAAAAAAAGACATTTATGAAGCAAGAGACAATGTATTTACACAGATCCTTTTTGTATTTACCAATAAATCAAGAGACATGGGAATTTTCAAGCAAGATTTTATTTTTGCTACTCAAATTAGGTCCTCGCCCCGACTGTGAACTTTTCTATTCAATTTAAGTTGCACTCCAATATTTAAAACAAAAGATAAGTGTAGTTTTTAATCATTTCACCCCAATCAAGGCGGGAATACCACTAGTAGGCAGGGGATGAAAGGGAGTGAAAGTGAGAGAATAGACAGAGTTTTGGGAGGATTGAGGAAAGGACAAAAGATGAACGGGATTCAGAAAGAAAGATGGCGATTGCCGTTGCATTTAAATTATTGAAGATTATGTTTATCAGGGAAGTAAGTAAACGGAAGGGAGTTCCTCGGACGGGAAGTGCGAGAGAAGAAACTGTTGGAATAGAAGTGGCGGTTGTATTTAGTTATTTCAACCATAAACGAGTGGGACCTAAATGCCAATGCAGTCGGAACACTAGAGGAAAAAAGTTCGTCAGAGCTGTTGCCATGAAAATATTTTTTCGAAAAGACAGAGTGAAACCAGGTCGCGTAGGAGAGAACGTGACTGAATCAAGATGCCAAGTCAGGATCGATTACATTACAGATCATTCTTTGGATTGTGTCAATGACCTCGAGCTCAATAGTTGGATCACCAGACCAGATATGGAAACAGTATTCAATTCACGGACGAATGGTAGATTTGTAAACGTCCAGGATAAACTCTGACAAGAACATTTTTTGGCCCAACACAGTGACCCAACTTTCCTTACAGTAGATACAGCTACTGATTCGATGTAGTCGCTCCACTTCAAGTCGGTTGATAACGTGCGGCCAATAAGCCGCAGCAATCATGAGAGAATTGGAAACCCTACCGAGATTTAACTTTGGCGGATACAATCTTAACAACATATGATACGCAGATGACAGAGTACTGATAGCAGACACGGAAATGAAATTACAAAATCTCCTACAGAAGGTAACGACAGGGAGTGAGAAGAAGGGACTAAGCATGAACTACAAGAAGACGGAGTGCATGGTTGTCAGTAAGAGGGTGAGCCCGAAATGCGATCTGAAGGTCGGGAACAGTAGAATCAAGCAGACGCGCAAGTTTAAATACCTGGGATGCGATTTGACAGAGGACGGTAAGTGCGACACTGAGATCCGTAGGCGTATTGGGATGGCCAAGGACACATTCCAAAAGCTAGGAAGAGTATTGCGAGACAGGAGGATATGTTTGGTAACAAAGAAAAGAATACTGAACTGTTACGTAACATCTGTCCTTCTTTACGACAGGGAATGTTGGACGATTTCCTCAAAGATGAAGAAGTGACTCGAGGCGGCAGAGATATGGACAGAAGGATGCTAAGGATATCATGGACCGAGCGTGTGAGCAATGATGAGATCTTAGAGAGGTTGCAAACAAGGAAGAGGCTTATACTTAATATCAGGAAGAGGCAGCTGAAATTTCTGGGACACTTAATGAGGAAGGAGGGTCTGGAGAATCTGATACTCACAGATCGAAAGGGAAAGAGAGACAAGGGAAAACAATGCGTGACATGCCTGGCGAACATGGGCATATGGATGACAGAACGTGGTCTGGGGGAGGAAGCAGAGGGAAGGAAATTGTTGAGAGCTGCAAGGAATGGAGGGAGGTGGGGAGCCATGATCGCCCACGTCCTGAAATGACATGGCACATAAAAAGAAAATGATGTTGCTCTCCAGGATTTGAACGTCAGCCATGCTGATAGTAGACAGAAAAGTTTCTCTGCGATGGTTAAATGAGAGCAGTTTTGTTTTGAAGGCGTTAAAATTTACCAGCCATTTCCTGCCGCAGTTAATCACTGATTGGAGCTCCTTTTCAATGGGCAGCAACCAGATTTACTCTATCAGCTCTGAGAGATTTGCTTTTGAGACTATAATATTTAGTTTATTCATTATTACTGCAATTAATATTATTAATCATAATTTTTATTTTATAATCGCATAACTAATCGACGAAGTGACTCTGTTTAATATATATTTGAATTCATTACATACATTTTAACATGAAGACTTAAAGACGCTAGAACAAAGATTCTCAAACTGAAGTAATCGTACCTCTTGGTTTTTTTTTTAAATTTATTCAGTCGAGCTAGCGCTGATATTCATGAATCTCTCACGCCAATCATCACCGGTCCTGCATCAAAGTCGGGAGGTCATTAGGATGGCATTCTGTGTCATAATATATCTGGTCAATGTGGGTAGTTGTAGGTGTAGAAATATTAGGGATGCGTTCATAGAGATGTGATATAGTTGGATATTGTCTCCAAGAGTTGTTAGGTATAGCTCTCAGCATCCGAGTGTAGATTCCATCAAGCTTAGACTGTAGGGTTTTAGTTAATGTCTAAGCAGTGACACTAAACATTAAAACCGCCCCTAAAGTATCCAGAAAAAAAATCTCCGCTTGAGGTTGTCTGGTAGGTCAGATTTCTAGATTACATCTGTTTTATTCAAGGAGGCCCAGGCTTTAGCTATGCGAATTTAAAGATCCTTTTCACTCGAATTCATCTCGCTTCCTTAGCATGTAAAATATTCGACCTATTGTATATTGATTCACCTGGGATAGTTTTATGGAACCTTGCTGGTTGATGCATATGAATTCAGTTTTAGAGGCATTGACATAGAGTCTAACATCGTTGACATCACTTTGTAGATGATGTTGGAGAACTTTGGCATCGGAAATGGTGGCTATAGTGATAGCTAGGTCATCTGCATGGTCAACATCTGTCAGTTTTCTTGCTGGATATTGACTGGAGAGTCTTGGTGATAAAGTAAAACCTAGATAATGGTGTTTGTCGATGGAAAATTTTAATACTTATCAAGGGTGACAACAAAGAGAAAAGATGCAAAGGTGTCATCCTCAGTGACCCTTTCTTAATGTTGAAGTAACTTATGTCTCCGTCTCGGGATCTAACCAAAAATGTGGTATTTTGTATGTCATCATTATGGCAGTTACTGTTTCAGGGTGATACCATATGCGAGAAAGATCTTCTCCATTTTCTCCTATGTCAGAATCAAAGGCTTTAGAAAAAATTACAAAAAGTAAGGCGGCCTATAGATTCTTTACCCTGACACCCTCAATAAGCCGCAGAACAGTCAGGATTTTTTCAAACGATTGGTCTACTTTTTCGAAAGCCATTTTCATTTTTTCTACTTCCGGCTGTATTCTGTTGAGAAACATTGAGTTGTAGATTTATGTTGCAATGGAGGTGATTCTATAATTTTTTTGCCTATCCTAGAATTCCTTTCTTTGGGAAAGGAAATATGCAGCCTTCTGTCGATCTTTCTATGACTTTTCCATTATAAGTGGCATTACAGGGTTGGAGTAGAATATCGCTGAAGTCCTGAGTCTTCCAAACCTCCGGGAGAATGTTATCAAGTTCCGCTGCTTTCTTATTTTTGGTGTTTTTGAAAGCCATTTCAATTTCTGCATCTGTAAAGTTTCCAGGTTTAATGTCAAGAGGAAAGTCAATGATTTGCTCGACGTTGGTATCTAAAATGTCAGTTACATTTCCCAAGAGATTTTTTTAAATGGTCTTTTTTTTCTTTGCTTTTTTAATCGGAATCACCCCAAGCAAGGTAGAAATGCCACTAAAACACAAGGGGTTACAAGGTGTGGAAGAATTAGGAATAGAAACATTAATAATGAACAGAAAGAAATGAGAATAATCAGGTGGACAGTAGATAGTGATTGGCATTGTATTTAAATGTTTACATATTAAAGTTCGCTGGAAAGCATGGAGCCGGAAGAGAGTTCCACAAGCGACAAGTGCGAGAGAAGAAATTGTTAACATAGAATTTACGGCTATATCTAGCCAGATCAGCTGTAAATTGATGAGATTTCAATGTCAGTCTAGTACTGCGCTTAAATTTAAAAAGTCTAGGTACCATAGCGAAAATCTCATCCAAACAATTACGAATAAAGTATTTATAGAAAAGACATAGAGATGCAATCTTACGGCGGTGGGAACGCACCTGGAGCCTGATGAGGACCAATAATATTGCAGATTCTTCTTTGGATCTTATCACGGAGTTCAAGGTAAATAGCAGATGCACCGGACCATATGTAGTAACAATATTCTAAGCATGATCGAATGATAGACGTATAGATATGTAAAATGGTCTTGTCATTGATTCAGACTTTCAACCTGACTATTGGCCTTTAACTGGGATTTATTTGCTGCTTTTATGCCGCTGACCTTGTTGACAGTTTTCTAAGCAAGTACAGATTGTATGTTGGCAACAGGAGAGTAGATGAGCCGAAATTTTTCCTGTGCGCATTCATTTTGTTAATCTTCATAAGAGTTCTTCAGTTGAGCAAGCGCTTCATTGATGTCATGGATAGAATTAAGGGATGACTTTGAATGTTTATGGCGGTTTTTTCTTTCTCAGCAGGCTTTTTGCGATTCAATGCTATTTGATTCCTAAGGAATGCGTTGCTGATGTTTAAATTTTAAGGGTTAACAAACTTATTATAGGTTGTATTAGGAGATAGTTCTTCTGTACCTGTTTGTAGCGTTCCAAACATTCATGACAGCAATGGTATACTGGCCTCTGAGATGACTGTTCATTGTTAGATGAGGCCAGTCATACGCTGGGAAGGCAGACTACTTGTTCTTATTGGCTCTAAGGCTAAGTCGGATAATGGAAGAGAAAATCTGATGGTATGAAGATACTCCTTCAAATGTGTTGAAGGCTTGGCCAATAATTGTACTGTTCTTCCGCTTATTTTCTTTTATCAGGATGTTTCAGTTGGGTCTTCGTGCCATTGGCATGGGTCAGTTCCCAGTGTTTAAAGCTCTTCTTTTGAAATTTGGCGATTAGGCCAGTATAAATTCTTCGAAACTTTCAATTAGAGGATGCATAATGTGCATATTTTTGTATGTCACTGACACGGACCTGGGCATTCATATATCCAAGGAAGTTATGGTTTGAGACTAGTCTAGGAGCGCGTTCCATTATTGTCCTGACCACGGCACAGTTTTCGAAAAGTCAGTCACCAAACAGAACTTCTTGCATGCAAAGAATCTACATTAATTTCAATTTCAACGTTCGCACTCATAACTCCATAAATCAGCTGCCTGAACTCGTCTCATCTGCCACTGAACTGAATATCAATGACATCTTTATTCAGAAACACCGATATTTTCATCCTGAGATCAAACTCAAATATAACTGTGTTGGGAAAGAATGGATCTTTATCTCAGCCTCGGCTTGAAAAAAGTCTGCAGGTACTACCATTGACGGTGTTGGCATGCTCATTCCGCTAACCCAAAAAGCGCCCATGAACATTGAAGAAATTGAACCCAGAACCATCACAGCTATTAACGCCAACCCTATAAGTACCGCGATGTCCTGCTATTCACCAGCAAACTCTAGTGAAGAAGAAAATGTGACACGTTTCTATCAATGACTCTCTGGGGAGATACGCAAGATAAATCCAGTGGGTACGCGATCAAGTCTCGGGTTTTGTGCACTTTGCTATTTTTTAGGATTAGGTGTTCACGAACATTCTGCCTCTTTTTCCTGGACGATTCTCTATTCTCCTTATTTCATACATACAAGGATCTAAAATCGGTATCAGAGTGAATCCGAGAGTAGAAGCAACTCACAGATGACTCTACACACCCCAGAACTACACGAGGCTGCGCAACCCCATAACAAACCCATATACGTAGTTATACACACAGTTGTAGTTGTTGAAGATTTGTTACCATAACCCGCTTCCCAGAATCTGACCAAATCACCATATATATATATATATATATATATATATATATATATATATATATATATATATATATATATATATATATATATATATATATGTGTGTGTGTGTGTGTTCAAACAGGTTTGGTTGAATAATATCCAATTTTTTTTTAACTTTTTATATAATCGGTAAATATACTAGAGTTCAAATTTTTTTTCAAAGAAAGACTCAAAATTCTGGAAGCCGTTGTAATACAAGGAAAGCAGCCAACATTGAATAAGGTATAATTCTTCATAGGGTATCGTTTATCGAAGTGTATATTAAAAAAAATTAAATACATGTAAAAATTCCGTTTGACCGCTATAAATGACGACAACTTCAGTAACTTAAAATTGATCGCAGCAATTGAGGGAATGTCGCAATTAACCAAAAACACTTATATCTGAACACAAAAACAAAATCCTTGAAAACAAATGTAGCAATATTCGAAAGTACTCGGGAAGAAATAAAAAAGAACTTTGGTAAATTTACCGACAATATAAAAAAAACTAATTCGGAAATTTATAAAAACTTAATAAAATTTTAGATTGACAGAACTTGTCGATATTATTCAAGCAAGCATGCTTGACATAATTCTTACTGCTTAAAAACAGCCTATATATATATATATGTATGTGTGTGCGTGCGTGTGTGTGTGTGTGTGTGTGTGCGCGTGTGCTGGTGATTTGATATATGCATGTACCCATCTGAATCTTGGCCCTATTTCTTGTCTGTCTTCGTGGATGTGTGCGTGTAATCTATGGCGATGCTACCAAGGTTTAAAGAATAATCTGTTGTTAGAAGCAGGCTGAAATATAGATAATGGTTTCTAAATTAAATGTGTCCTCATTTTACATCCAAGCTATCAGATTATCTCCTGTTTATCCTCCAAGAAAAATGCCTCTGATCAGTTGAAAAAGTCGCCAAAATGTCTTCATCTTAGGCCCAGGAACCAGTTTAGTAACTCTCAGACCTTTTGTAAAAAGTTATAGAATTCTTTATAAAAACTTCCCAGAGCTTTCTTGTGATAAGCGTAATGTAATTAGCTTTTTAGCAAATTATTCTGCGTTGCTGCTTTGTGTCTAATGCTTTCATATTCAGTTTCTTTAGAACAACATTTCGATCGCTGTGCTTCCTGGCCATTTTCATGTCTCTGACGTCTTTGATATCCTCTGAAATGCAATGCTAAGCTATTTGCTATTTGGTCTACAGGAATATACTGTTCTCTTTATCTATCGTACTCGATAATTTCCAATTTATTTCAGAACTAGTAATTGTCAATTCCAATTTATTTCAGAACTCTTAAATGTCGATTCTTCTTTATTTTCTGAGCTCATATGTTGTGGTCATTTTGAAGGGAAGGTTAAAATGACAGATGGTCACCAATGATGGCAGATGAACAAAAGCAAATATATTTTAAGGACGAAGACGAGCCCGACATAAAGTCGCCTCTGATTGATTTTAAATTTTCAGCAGAAAATCTCTGTCCGATATTGCAAATGTATTTCATTCTCTTCTGCTAACAGTTATATAAAGAATACATTTTCACATTTCTTGAGATATATTAAAAGGATGTATTCCCTGAAGAGTGTGGAAGAAGAAAGAATGTCAACACTCTTATCCTGAATATTAAAAAATGATGCATACAAGACTCGAAACTACTAAGTGAAATTTGAAAATAATAAATATTTATTACGGGACATTAAAGCAATATAACAAAATACATTTTTGTTAAATGAAAATTGTATAAGTGCAATCTAGACGTTGTTTCACTGGAACCAAAACAGGATGTCTTTAGGAATTTGAAATTCAAATAAATCATTCTAGCAAATCATAAAAATCAGACGTTAATTATCGTAAAGAAATGCATAAAAGTCTATCATTCCAGTCAAACCATCGGGTGAAAATAAACGAAAGAAATAACCTAAACTCCTATTCGGGCAGTCTGTGGAAATGACGATCGGGCCTATAGTTATTGGAGCAGTTGGGGTAACTTCGACTGGCACCGCGAAAATTGTATGATTCTAGAATGGAGACGTTAAAGCATATCAATCAGAAGACGGGGAAATGTGTTGAAGCTTTCGTGAAACATGCTGTTACTTAGTTCGCAATGAAAGTTAGCCAATAATAATAATAATAATAATAATAATAATAATGATGATGGATACAATCTCAATTACCATGACGAGAATCTCGCCTTTGACGTTTACTTTTATTTAAATAAAAATAGTAGCAATATTACTACTACTGCTACTACTCATACTCGTAATAATAAGAATGATAATAATTCAAAGAGATTTCCTTCACCAGACTGCACTAGGTGAATGTCGTTGTGGGATACTAAGGTCTTAGCATGAAAGGGAAATTAGATATTTAGATTTGCAGGAACAAGTTTATTCCATTTTTCAGTATTAAAATTGATACAAGTTCAAAGCAGCCAATAACTACAAGCAGACTGTCGAGTGATGGCTCACCAGGTGCCGAGTATGTAATGCAGCCTTATCAAGTGAGGTGTGAATAAGGCTTTAAATGGCAATATTAATGAATATTCAAAACTGGCCCCTGGGATTTTTGTTTTGTTAGTTATTAATCTTATTCATCCGTTGAATATGACTTGCATGTCTGTGCACATACACACACACACACACACACACACACACACACACACACACACACACACACACACACATATATATATATATATATATATATATATATATATATATATAGATAGATAGATAGATAGCGAGAGAGAGAGAGATAAAAAGGGAGAGAGAGAGAAGATCTATTGGAAGACTGAGTTGTAAACTTTCTACCCCCACAAGAGATCAGCGTTAGTCTAGATAAAAATCAAAGGATCTCTTTTTGTAAAATCATACGAAATCATCTCCCTATCTGCACTTCCTCTCATTTTTTCAAAATTATATTGTTTTTTTTTAAAATATCTATCTGTTTTGTATTGTTATGACCCTTCAGGACGTCAGCAATTACAACTCTCCAGAAAGTATCTTTCTTTATTATCTATTAAATGAATTTAGGAACATTGGTCAAAAGAAAATTGGTCTAAAGGAAACCTGTCTAAGAAAATTGGTCTAAGGAACACTCGTCTAAGGACCATTGGTTTATAATAATATTTTTTAATAAATTAAGACTTTATTCATGTAGAATCTACTTAATTTTATTGTTATTTACTATATTATAGAATAATATTTAAGACACTTATAACAACATTAATTACTGATGATACATGTGATTTATAATCATTTATTGGAATGCATTGTTTGTATATTAATACAACCCACATTAGACTATAATTCTCGAGAGGGATATTTCTTAGAGATATATTCTTTAGATGATTGTTCCTCAGACTAATATTCTTAGACCAATATTCCTTAGACCAGTATTCCTTAGACCAATATTCTTTAGATGATTGTTCCTCAGACTAATATTCTTAGACCAATATTCCTTAGACCAGTGTTTCTTAGACGAATGTTCCTTAGACGAACCTTCTGGATACCCTGTGAAATGCCATAACTTCTTGAGAAATATAGGGGCGTTGTTTCGCGTTATCTTCTTCATGGTTAGGAATTCAATTTTCCTTCTATTAATCTACTTACCACTCAACGCTGCAAATCCCAGTCTACTATTTAACCGAATAGCCGATGGCCAGAAAGACGGATCCATGACTTTCACACGTGCATTACTGCGAAAATGAATTGGAACTAGAACTCTGCTTGGAATTAGAACTCTGCTCATACATTTCATTCTTCATCCGTTACAGTCGACGCACACCCATCTATCCAGATATCTGGCTAGCTCTTTGTTAAATTTAGTTTAAAATACAAGTCCGCAAATGAGAAATAAATTCACTATCTTAGTGACTATATCTGATGTGACCTTCCTAAGTATTATTCTAAGGCAACTATCTAACTACAGAGAGATATACAGGGAAAGAGGGGCAGATTCAGAGCGAGAGAGATACAAAGAAAGATATATACAAAAAGAGAGGAAGATAGAAAGCAAATGAGAGTGAGTATTGGTTATTTCGTAAGTGGTTTCTGTAGAATAGTATAATGATGGTATTGTTTTTATCTACACACACAATATTATATAAAAGAACACAAAATCTAAACATTAACACAAATGGCACAAACCACTTAATAGCTAAACAAATTAAGACTTAGAAAATTAAGTAAAAATAGCAAAAATGATTAATCTATTTCACAGAAACTAAAGACAAAATAGTTAGAAGCAAGATAAAAATATATATGAAAAAGCTAATAGATGATTATCACCTATCAACAAAAACAAACAAATTAAACTCATCATTTACTACAATTTTTTAATCATTTCACCCCCCAAAAGGTGATAGTAACACTAGGACGCAAGGGGTTACAGGAAGTGAAAAAGAACGAGAAGACTTTATGGGGAAAAGTGGGGTAAAAGGACAATAAAAGAACAGGTTTCAGGGAGGCATATGGCGATTGATGTTGCATTTACATTTTTGAAGATTTTAGGTGACAGGGAAGCAACAAATCAGAAGGCAGTTCCTCAGGCGAGAAGTGCGAGAAAGAAAATATTAGAATAGAACAGACGGTTGCATCTAGTTAGTACAACAGTAAAAATACTTGGCAATCTAGTAGCACGCTTAAATTCAAGCAGTAGAGACACTAAGTAGCACAGCTCATCAGAACAATTGACATGAAACTAAAAAGAATAGATAAAGAAGCCACGTCACGACGGTGAGAAAGTGACTGAAGTCGATATGCCAGGTCAGGATCAATTACATTGCAGATCCTTTCGTCAAGAATTTCGAGATATGTAGTAGTTGCACCTGACCATAATAATAACTATTATTACATTTTCACCACAGATTCAATGCCTGTGAAAATCTTTGAATTCTCTGCTTACAACAACAGGTTTACAGCATTTCTCAATTCATTTATTGCTCTTCGGATTTTCTTGACAATCCAAATGACAAGAAAGGAGTTTTCAAAACTAAAACTGATTAAATCTTACCTGAGATCATCAATTAAGCCAGAATGTTTAAAGAGTTTCCTTCATTTCTATCTCAATCTCTCTGCTGAAGAGTTATCATTATTTATATTCGGACTAATCTCCTATTTTTTTTCTGTTATCATAACGACGTTTCGTTCGTAGAGCTCTCCTGTCTTCTTTCGATCCCGGCAACCTTTAGGAAATTTCGAATTGAACTTTGTATTGAATCTACGAAGTAGATTGTTCTTGTTCTATTGTTCATGTCTAACGATATCTCGTCTTTTTTCTTCATTACTACTACCCTGTTATTGCTCACCCTGTTTCCACTGACCTCTGCATCTGTACTACCGGACCCAGAGCGACTCGGATTGAGGAATCAGAGAGACGAGTTCGAATTCCAGTCAAATCCATTACATTCACTTGGGTAAGTTATGAATCCTCTTCTTCTCCCCCACCAGCTATGGGTAAATAGCAGGACAAACCGGGATCTATAGCCTTGGATGTCAACTGGTCGACCGCAGAAAGAAATGGCAACCTACTGCGGGAAAAAAATCTGCCTCGTCAGTCATGTATCGAAAGATACATGATCGCCTACATATGTATCACTTATGTCACGTAACTGACTGACTGACAGAGAAAGAAAAGCAATAAAAATAACGTTTTCAGAAGAAGAAGAAGAAGAAGAAGAAGAAAATAATAATAATAATAATAATAATAATGATGATAATAATAATAATAATGATGATAATAATAATAATAGTAATATGGCATGACAGAGTAGGCCAATATCTGCATTGGAAAATCTGCAACTTCTATGTAAAGGAAACTGAAAGAAATTGGTATGAACACCATCGAGACCCGATTATGGATTTTATGGGACTACACAATACACACAGACAGAACAATCAAAGCTAAGCGCCCAGGCCGCAAACAAAAAAAGTGCCTCCTTATTGATATGGCATTCCCTACAGACTGCAATGTATCTTTGAAAATCTTCAAAAAGCTATCAAAATACAAGGACCTTGAAATCGAAATGTGGAATATGGGAACATCAACAATCCCTATTGGAATTGGAACCTCGGATTGATTGTAAAAGATTCCAATAAACTCATTGAAGGGATTCGTTTTATCCGTACCTTAAAGAAATACAAAAAAAATGTTCTCACGAGTACCGCCAACACCTTACGAGGGTCTTTATCTATGTAAAATGTGTGTGTGTGTGTGTGTGTGTGTGTGTGTGTGTGTGTGTGTGTGTGTGTGTAATTGCTCAGTGGAAATGTCATGATGCCATTTCTGACCTTAGGTCTCTGGGTAGGACCCGGAAAGAAATGAGTGCACACCAGAAATCAAATAATAATAATAATAATAATAAAACACAGACAGAACAATCAAAGCTAGTCGTCCAGACATCGTGATCAAAGATCACAAGAACAGAATGTGCTTTCTTATTGACATGGCAGTCCCTGCAAAATGAAAAGTATCTTTGAAGTTTCTTCAAAACAACTATCAAAATACAAGAAACTTCATGTAGAAATCTAAAAATAAATGTAGCACATGAGAATACCAATAATTTCAGTTATAATTGGAGCCGTCGGATTGATTGGAAAAGGTTCCGATAGATTCACTAACGGGATTCGTGATAACCCACGCCTTAAAGAAATACAAAAAATTGTACTCACAAGTACAGTTCACACGTTACGAAGAGGTTTATGTATGTAAATTGTGTCTGATCTTTGTTTTTTGTTTTGTTTTTTTACAAAAATGGTCAGAGAAAATGTCCCGAAGCCAGCTTAGCTTAGATCTCTCTGGATGAGACCCGAATGGAAATGTATATACAACAGAAACACAAAGACATCATCATCATCATCATCATCATCATCATCATCATCATCATAATAATAATAATAATAATAATAATAATAATAATATGGTTAATTTAGAAGCTATTGCTGTGCTTTTCAGAATCCCAAAACATCGTTTTGGTCAATTAACACACATGCATCTCTTAAGCCCACATTTTAATTTCTTTCTATTCTACCGTTAAAAAAAAAACTCTATAATTGACTTATGATTTATCTGTTTTGATTCTACTGACCTTGTCTGTAAGCCTAGGGACACATCAAAAATGTTCTTAATTGAGCCTCACAGTTCCTTAGGACAGTCCTAGACTGTCTCTTATATTCGTCGCCCATATTTAATAACATCAAGTGATTAAAATAAAAAATGAGACTAATTACACATCCGTGATGTGCTTAGGGAAATTTGGACATACAACTATATATCTGGTTGAATTAAAGTGCTCGTGGTTTCTAAGCAATCAAATTTATTTATAAACCATGATAATTTTCCTTCCAACCAGATAATTAAATTATAAATATATAATTGAATTCAGTATAGAATTCGTAGAGTATAAGCAAAGGAGTTTCTGAGCATATGCTTCTGAGTATTGCAAACCAAACAGCTAGACAATTTGAAAGAAGGAAAACATCCTTTTTGTAGATTTCCCTTTTAGTGTTCTTTGAAGATGCTTCTTTTAGCGCCTTAATCAATGTCCCAGATAAAATGGGCGAGCCATCAAGCTAGTATAGAAAGGAACGTTGACATAATACAAAAAACGAATGAATGAAAAAAGAAATACGCGCATAACACAAAAGAAAGAAAGAGTGACATAAAACGAAAGAAGAAAAATTGACATAAAAACGAAGGAATGAAGAAAAGAAATAATGACAGAAAGAAAAATGAAACAAAGAAAATATTGGAATAAAATGAAAGAAGAAAAATTGACATAAAATGAACGAAAGAAATAAAGATTGAAAAAAATTGAAAGAAAGAAAGAAAATATTGGCATAAAACGAAAGAAAGAAATATTAACATAAAATGAAAAAAGAAAGATTGTCATAAAATGAACGAACAAGAGAATGAAAGAAACCACGATTAACATAAAACGAAAGAAAGAAAAAAAGGACGGATTGTAATTAAAAAGAAATAAAGTAAAATTGACTTAAATCGAACTATCGAGATAAAGAAAAAAGAAAGGATGACAGAAAGAAAAAACTGTCACAAAACGAAAGAAGGAAAGATTGACATAAAACGAATGAACGAACGAAATAAGCAAAAAGAAAGAAAGAAAAACAATCGGTAGAAAATGTTGACATGAAAGAAAAAAAAGACTGACATGAAATGAAAGAAAAAAAAATAGAGAGTAAGAAAGATAGTCATAAAATGAAAGAAACAAATATTGACATAAAACGAATGAACACAAAAGAGAAAAGAAAGAAATAAAGAAAGAATATAAAGAAAAAATATTGACATAAAATGATAGGAAGAACATATAACGAACGAAAAAAGAAAGAAAATATCGACATAAAATGTAATTAAAACGAAAGAAAGAAAGATTGATATAAAGCGAAAAGAAAGAAAGAAAGAAAACACTGACATAAAATTAAAGAAAGAGAGAAAGAAAAACAAATATATTGACATAAAGCTAAAGAAAGAATGACAGAACGAATGAAGCAGGGATAGAAAGAAAGAAATATAGAAAGAAAGAAATGAAGAAAATATTGGCATAAAACGGAAGAACGAGAAAAATTATTATAAAAGGAAAGAAAGAAATATTGTCATAAAACGAAAGAAATGGTACAAATTCGAAAAAGTAAAGAAAGCGTAAAAATATAATAAACAGAATAAGATTAAAAATGAACAATAAAAAGTGAATGAAACGTTGATAAAGTGAAGAGAAACAAATAGAGAGGGAGAATAACTAAAGAAGAGACAAAGGAGTGATTGGCGATATTTGCTAGCGTGTTTAGCAAACGGAAAAAGAAAGAAGAAAACAAGTGATGAGAACATTTCAAGGGCGAGATAGAAAGAGAAATAAAAAGAGAAAAAAAACTGAAGAAAAAATAGAAAATTTGTAACAAACGCTCGCACAAACAGTACGTCATCGGGATATAATTAAAAACGAAAATCAGTGAAAATCAAACCCTAACCATTCTAAATAAAAAGAATTTTATTGATATATTGGATGTAGACCAATTTTCCATAATAGTAGCAGATTTGTTTCTTTTCATTTAAAAATCGACTGGGTTGGGTTGCGAAGAGACAAATGTTCAATTTATTTAGCACTGATCCGGTCGGTAATCGAAAACAAAATAAAAGAAAAATTACTTGTTTGTATGTCTTTTTTCATTCATCTGCTTCCATTAATTCATTTTCTTTCTGTTATTTATCTCCTTTGATTGCATCTCGGTCTGGATTATCTCGGTTCAGTAAAAGTGAAAGATGGTTAGCACATTGGAATTGTCACGTCTTCCAAAGTCTACGAAGACAAGTATCGTAGATATGCAAAAAAAAAAGAAAAAGAAAAGAAAAGAAAACGACAAATCGGAGAATGCAAATCGGTTTCGTCGCCTGTGTCTGTAGCCACTGTTTCCCACCCACTTGCTTCTGATTTGATCAATATCAACAGCTTCGAAACAATTAGATACATTTAGTTTGGCATTAAACTAGCTTCGAAATAATAAAATATTTCTTTCTTTTTATTACAATGATGTTCACCATATACAAAGCTCAAAAGCCACTCGAGGTAGAGGGTTACTGAGCAAGAGGCAAAGTTTAGGAGGATATGTGATAAGATAACGGTTGACCCCTAGACTTGAACAGGTTAAGATTGTTGTGATCAAGGAAGCATGCTGCTTGGGTGGAGCTTACTTCTCACCAGTGGAATACGAAGGGAGTGAAGCATGTTGCATGGTGCATGCCGGGTCATAACCGGAAAGGTCAGAATGGATGGAACCAAGGAAAGTAGTTTGTCTGAAGACTTTCTATCAGCGACAGAACAGCGAGAGACTTGCTACGTTTCGTCTGTGAAAAGTGATTGCTGGTTGGATTCCTCCCCCACAACGACGTTTTCGACTCTATCAAGACTGAAAAATGAAACAGTACTCGATTTTCAGCTTGATCTGGCTCTTGTAAAAGTAAAGAATAGCCGGAAGCGTACAGGGAGCCGCCCCTCTTCTTTAGCGATTGATCGTAAGCACGAGTTCCGCTTGTGTATATTGTGTGTGTGTGTGTGTGTGTGTGTATTTTCAGGACATGAGTGATCATGTACCTCATCTAGATGTGTTAAGTTTGTAAAGATAAATATCGTTAACAATTTTCTATTAAATTAAATTTTCAAGATTACTGACATCATTTCAATTTCTTTTAAAGACACGCCTTGCTAGGAAGCAAGGATTAGCCACCTAATCTCAAAGACTAAATCTACTGACTTAGAATTCATAACTGGAATTTTGCACTAATAATTTAGTATATATCAACAATTACCATGAGATATATATCAGAAGGCCACATTTACTTTGATTAAATGCCCTTTTTTGCGCTGGGCATTTAATCAAAGTAAATATGGCCTTCTATATATATCTCATGGTAATTGTTGATATATACTATCTGTGTGTGTGTGTGTGTGTGTGTGTGTGTGTGTGTGTGTGTGTGTGTATGTGTGTGTGTGTGTGTGTGTGTGTGTGTGTGTGTGTGTGTGTGTGTGTGTGTGAATATGTTAAAGATTAGTATCCAAAAACTGGAAAAGTAAAAACAAAATATATGAAATAATCAAATAATTAAAATTAAATTAAAAAATTAAATAAATAAAAATAAAACATTAAATAAATAATACATGTAAAGCTAATAATATTTACCGAGTTCTTGTAATATGCGATAGTCACAATCTAATCTAATAAATTAATATTACTTTGGCTGAAAATCAAAAATTTAGAAATAAATTGAGTCTATAATTAAGTAATTTAAAAATACAATCGATAGATTATTACGAATTATATAATAATTGGAAATTTACAGTAATGCCGTAATTATAATTATAATTGCATATATTTCTTTTAGAATTGATTTTTATTAATTTGACAGATTTGAATCACTGTAAACGTTATTTTTAGTGGATACTCGTATTTATTTATTTATTTTCATCTACCGGCCGAGAAATCTTAAAGTTCGGTACGAATCTAACCTGCATCCTTCAGAGAGTTAGCGTTTAAGCCGGCGCTCCTTAGCGCTTGGTCACGAAGTAACTGACAGTTAAGTCAAGCCAATTTTATGCTTTCAAGCAAAATTTTCCCGTCATAGACCGTTGGAAGTTTTTTCATATCTGAATACGAAACTATATGCAGACAGAGTTCCATGTTATTGTGAAATTTCTTCCGCCGGCGTAGTTTTAAGAATAGCGAAATCTTTCTACCCTTTTATGGCGACTTTCACACGAAGAATCCTAAAAACCTTTTTGCACCCAGCCGGCTTTGTCCCTATGTCAGGTATTACATTTTTCTGCTATGGCCAGTAGACTTTTTCTAACAACTTTTTTCCCGTTCATCCACTGCCCCTTCTTAAATATCCTCGGGGTGGAACAAACGGACCTCGACTCCAAATTTACAGTGATAAAAGTCACACTTTTCATTGGAAAATATAAAAGTGTGATATATATTTTTCCGAATTTGAAAAAATAATCCGGTTAAAAACAAAACAATATTTACAATGTTTCTGCGGTTTTCTTTAAAAGACTTTCGATTACACATACCCTAACCCTAGTATCCCTAACTCTACACCTAACCCAAACCCCAGAGACAGCGTGAATAGTGGAAATCTCGGATCTCAATACTGTGAATCAACAACACTTGAATTTAGTGAAAAATAATTTTGATACCTTCTCCCATGGAAATTATTGACATTAATAAGTGTGGTTCAAAATTCTATACCAAAATTGTCACTAGCAAAATTAACTTGTACCTTTTTTATTTGATTTTTTTCTAGCAAAAAATTGTGACTTTTTCTGGGACTTCTTTCTTGTGATTTTATTACCGGCCACGACAAATCAAAGGTTGTTCGAGAAAAACACGAAAGCGATTAAACATTAATATTAGCAGAAGAGAGACTCAAATCTCGATGTGAGAAAAAGTAATAATCCATTACTTTCAATTTAGCTGACTTCGACAATATCACGGCTTACGGCCACATGACGTTAAAACACTGATCCCCGTACGATCACCGAAATTAAGCATCGTCGAGCCTGGTCACTACCTAAATGGGTGACCGCTTGGGAATATCAGGTGCTGTAAGCTTGAATGTGCGGTTGGTGTAATGGAGAATTATTAATCGGAGAGCCGAGTTCCAGTTCCAGTTGCATTCATTATGTTCACCTACTCGCAAATATATTTAGGAAAGTTACGAATCCGCCTCTTCTCCCCCAGCTATGGGTTAATTAGTAAGAAAAATTATTATTATCTCCAGAAAAAATATTACAATCTAAAAATTACTTCCTGATTTTAAATAACCTGCAAAGGGTTGATAAGCCGTAAAACGAATCAGTGAATCAATCAATTGTCCAACACTGTAAGATACTCCATCATCAAAATATCAATTTGGGAACTTGAGTCATGTTCTAAAATAAGTTTGTCATGTCTTATATGGATGTCATGCATGGTGTCTAACTCACTCAAAAACCTCTAAACACTTATCTGTATACAACCATTTTCTCAGGATAATGGTTAAAAAATGCATCAGACGAATAAATCTGTTATAGGGTAATATTGTTTTCGGTTATAATTAGTCACCATTATATTACGGTTATCCCCTCTCTGTTTGCGATGTGTGCGAACATTTTACATTAAATATTTATCGGTTCATTTATTCCGCAAACAATATTGGCGGACTCATGTGAGTCCAGGTAGAAAAAGAAACACAAAACAATGGATATAAAACAAATGACAATACATGTTATTAACAAAAAGAAATTACATGTGTATACAATTTCAATGAAAGGAAAGACATTGAAACTAACTATGAGAACGTGCTTGTTCGTGTGTGAGTGAAATAAACGTTTGTGATAGACACGTGTCTATATGTGAATTCTTTGAGAGTATTCAAATGTCAACAGACAACCAAGGAAGAGAACACGCGCCATCGGCAAGATCTTTATTCTACCTTCAGCTACATTTAGAAAGCAAGAGTTAAAAAGAGGAAGAGAGATAATATGATTGCCTTTGTATAGACTTAAAGAGCGCCTTCTAACGGGCGCTCTTGGTGGGGCCAAGTGGAGTAACCCACAATTCTTAAAGGAGACGATCCTGCATTAAATTCAATATTTTGTCGCTACAAATTCACAAACAAAAAGATTTACTATACGACAAAAAATCACGTCACTTGAAGCCTTCAAACAGCAACAATAACTACAACAAATAAGTAGTTCATGTAACTATAAGATACAAAGGTTATATAATTCAGCTGCTAATTTTTCACACAACCAAAAACAAAAATTGGTAGGAAATTCCTGTCACTGTCAGAAAGAGCAATAACAATTACTGTACATGAGAAGTTTAATTTTCTGAAAAATTGTTTACATAAAAAAAAGATTTTATAAATTTCAACCGACAGATTAACCGGTCAATCAATGAAAGATGAATATTTCCCATATAGAAATGGCTAATTTTGCCATTATAGCCTCGTCTTTTCACCACAAAGACAGTGATGTATTTGTTTTCTTTTATTTGGCATGATTTTCATTTTAGTATAGTATGTGCAGCTGTATTTATTGTTGGATACAAGTATTCCGTTTTCTCTTTTAGGTGTCCTCTGCGTAACCTTTATTTTGGGAAATACTCTAACGTTTGCCATCCTTTTTTATAGTTCAAGCAGTCCTCATAAATAGTTTACTGTGTTCTTCTGCATATTTGCTAAATGTCGTTTTGGCTGCTTGAAATTACTTTCTTTATGTGGCCATCACCTGCTTATTCTTAATGCCATCACGAAAAGTCTTCTCTTCTTTTCACGTCTTCTTTCGCCAATCTTTTCCTTCTTCGACATTCTAATTCCCCAGACCTTTTTACTTCATCTTCTGTCTTCTTATTTACTTCATTTATTTTTCTATTTTCTTCTTCTTCTTCTTCTTCTTCTTCTTCTTCTTCTTCTTCTTCTTCTTCTTCTTCTTCTTCTATCTCTCGCTCTCTCACACTCTCTTCATTCAACTTTCATTCTACACTCTTTTCTTCTCTCTTTTGCCCCATATTTTTCTTATACTCTACTACTACATCTTACTTTTTTCTATTCATTATTCACAACCATCTTTTGGCTTTCGTTTGCTTATTTTTTCTTTTTCATTAATTTTCTTTTTTTTATTCCTTCTTTCTCTCCGTTCCCCCTTTTCTCTATCAGAGTAAACATTTCCTTTTTATTTTCCCTCTTAATTTTTCATAATGGGATTCTTTTTTTTGTGCGATTTCTTTTCATCTTTTTGTGATCAAATTACATCTTGAAACCTCTTCGCCTATCGACCTCTTTAAAACAAGCGATGCATCTTTTCTACTATCCACTAACTGTCATGTGATCGGTGGAGCGGTTTGAAAGTTTCAAACAGTTGGTCCCAACCCCAAGCATTTCCTTTTGGCCTCCTGCACATGCGTAAATTGACTGCACCTTAAACCTTACGTCAGGGAACAGCGAACACTTTCATCTATTTTTATCACTATTGTTGTTGTTGTCGTTACTGATGTTGCTACTGTTGTTACTACTCCACTCATAATAACTCAAGTCATGTCTTCAAGTAGCTATCAATTAAATGATCCCTTTTTATGGGAAATACGTATTCTACTCTTAATATATATATTTTTTTAATTTTTTCTGAGGCTTATGTAGGGCAAAATAAATGAAAGAAAAGTAATTCTAATTTCTTTTTTAGCATTTTTAATTTTCTGAAATCATCATGATCATTATTATCATCTTCTTTACTTCTTCTTCTTCTTCCTCTTCTTCTTCTTCTTCCTCTTCTTCTTCTTCTTTTCTTCTTCTTCTTCTTCTTCCTCTTCTTCTTCTTCTTCTTTACTTCTTCTTTTTCTTCTTCTTCTCTTTACTTCTTCTTCTTCTTCCTCTTCTTCTTCTTCCTCTTCTTCTTCTTTTACTTCTTCTTCTCCTTCTTCTTCTTCTTCATCTTCATCTTCTTCTTTTTCTTCTTCTTCTTCTTCTTCTCCTCTTCCTCTTCTTCTTCTTCTTCTTCTTCTTC
This sequence comes from Acanthosepion esculentum, assembly GCA_964036315.1. Classification (NCBI taxonomy): domain Eukaryota; kingdom Metazoa; phylum Mollusca; class Cephalopoda; order Sepiida; family Sepiidae; genus Acanthosepion; species Acanthosepion esculentum. Next base: position 69,851,752 of record OZ038499.1, on the reverse strand, counting down.
CTCTTCTTCTTCTTCTTCTTCTTCCTCTTCTTCTTCTTCTTCTTCTTCTTCTTCTTCTTCTTTACTTCTTCTTCTCCTTCTTCTTCTTCTTCTTCTCCTCTTCCTCTTCTTTTTCTTCTTCTTCTTCTTCTTCTTCTTCTTCTTCTTCTTCTTCTTCTTCTTCTTCTTCTTCTAGTCCTCTTTCTTGAAATTGTTGCCATCATCCTGCCTTCTTCTTGCTTATTTCCTTTATCCTATTCCTCCATCATCATTCCCTATTCCTTCTTATTTTGTTTTAATTCCCAATTTATACCGATTCTCCATTTTTCTTTTCTTTCTTCTTACTCTCTACTCCTTCTTTGTTCTTTTTTCTCGTTATTCCCTTTCATGCCAAAGTTTGTAACATTTGCGGTCTATTTTCATTCTTTTTTCTTTCTCTCTATTGCCACTTCTTTCCTCAATATAATCACCCATTTTTTTCTTCGTCATTTCTTTTACCTTTTCACCCCTCTGACTACATTCTTTATTTGCCTCTTCTTATTCTGATTTTCCCTTCATTTCTCCTTTTTTGATATATATATATATATATATATATATATATATATATATATATATATATATATATATATATATATATATATATATATATATATATAGTGTAATAGGGCAGCAGATCATTATTTATACATATATTATTAGATATAACAGACAATGAATGTCTATTATGTCTGAACAAGAGCCTTTCTAATGTTCGAATGTTTGCTTTAATTTCTGGTGAAAATAAAGTCAAAATTGTCCAAAATTTGGATATATTTTATTAAATTAGTCCAAGGTTTTCGAACTTTAAAAAAACATTCGAACTTTAGGACGGCTCATGATCAGACATAATAGACATTCATTGTCTGTTATATCTAATAATATATGTATAAATAATGATCTGCTGCCCTAATACACTATATATATATATATATATATATATATATATATATATATATATATATATATATATATATATATATATATATATATATATATCAAAAAAGGAGAAAGTGGCGAAGGGTGACTTGGGAACTAGGACATGCAGTCCATTATGGAGGCTAATCACCAAGGTGGAGAGGGAAATGGGGAATCTCACTCTACTCACCCCACCGCACTCCGGAAAATCATTTGCCTCCCACTCCGTGAATGTGACGTGAACTAATTTTAATGTGAGAAAGTACACTTCTACCAACAGGGTCCGCTTCAGACTTGATACCCTTCTCCACTGGACTTGATGTCCCTCACCGCTACCGCCCATTAGTAATAACTTGGCGACGATGATAACCGCTATTTGTTACAAGAGAAAATAAATTAACAGTTTCTGTTTTAACGAGACGTAGACATATTTATTTTAATTTTGAAAAAAAAGGTTTATATAAGTTTCTTATCGCTTGACGACAGGTGTCAGAAAATGGCGTTGATCGATAGCTGAAAAAGTGAAAATTTATAACTTTGACGTAAACGAAATTAATATAGTTTTAATTTAAATTTCTTTAATTATCCAAATGTTCTTTTCAGATAAAGTTCGACCTTTCTTCTTTGAAATAATACCAACATTAGTACATGAAATTTTAATTTAAATACGTTTAATTTAATTTTAAAATTGAGCATTGCGGTGACTTTTTCTATCTAAATGTTCTTTAACAAAATTTAACTTTAAAAAATTAGTTTTGAACATTTAAAATTAAATCGTAAGGCATTGAAACAGATGAAAACATCGTTTAATCACAGAAAATAGATTGCCTGCTACTCCTTTTCACTCCACGTATGAACTGGTCAAAAACTTTCTGAGTAATGGAGTTAATACGGCTGAAAGCAAGCAAAATAATTTCTGCTTTTCGGTGGCTTTCTCTCTGTAACTCCCACCCCACATTTTATTATTCTATCTCTTTTTTTCACGCACCAGCTTGAAGGGAAAAAGAAAATAGGAAAGGGGTCAAGAATAATCTCCATGGGTAAAAAGTTTTAAAAGTCAGATAAAAAATACTTTTGATGTCACAATAAAGTGGTCAGACGTTCCATATATACTCATCAAAACTGAATAATACAAGTTTTTCGTCTATATCGGTCCAATTATAATTTCTTGGAATAGGCTATTCTTTAATTTAAGCGGCACGCAATAAGAATATCACTAATTTAGTAGAGTTTCTGGTAGCTTAATATGGCTGGAAAGCAAGCAAAATAATTTCTGCTTTTCGGTGGCTTTCTCTCTGTAACTCCCACCCCACATTTTATTATTCTATCTCTTTTTTTCACGCACAAGCTTGAAGGGAATAAGAAAATAGGGAAGGCCTTTTCTAACGCAAGCAAAAGAATTTCAGCTTTTCGGTGACTATCTCTCATTCACACATGCAGTATTATGTTCTGTCTATTAGGCTCCCTACTAAGAACGCTAGTAAATTCATTGCTTTTACTTGCATCTTTTCTCACTAAACAACAAGCATCTTCTCTACTTATACTCTCTAAATAATATCGCTTGTAACAATTATCCTAAGAAAAGAAAAAATAAGAAATACAAAAAATACAGGTACAAAGACGATAGTGAAATTATCAATAATTAATTTTATATTATACAAAATTATATGTCCTGGGAAAATGTAAGGTATACAGTGTATGCATTCTATACATGGACCCTTCACACTGATATATATATATATATATATATATATATATATATATATAGAGAGAGAGAGAGAGAGAGATAGCATGACAATTGCGTTTAGTATGAAACAGACTGAATGTTCAATTTTGTGTGTGTGTGTGTATATATATATACATATATATATATATATACATACATACATATTTACATATATAATATATACATATTTATTAATATATATATATATATATATATATATATATATATATATATATATATATATATATTTATATATTAATAAATATATATATATATATATATATATATTGTATTTGGAGAGCCAATTCATTTAAAGTATATTCAAATCAAATTTTAAAAAAACATGAATGCGCGAAAAAAGAACTGCAGAAATAGGACTTCAGAAAATAGAACTGCATATATATATATATATATATATATATATATATATATATATATATATATATATATAAGCATGTAATATATATATATATATATATATATATATATATATATATATATATATATATAAATTCATGTATAATGTATTCAACCTTTGGTAGTAGAAGTCACTCTGAACAAATTTCTAATAACTATTTTTACCTTTTACTCATGCGTAATTTCATTGTGACTATTGTTGGTTTCTATCCTTCTCTTCATCACTCTCATGACCGCACGTATATGCATACGTATTAAGTACGTATTTAAGTACGTGAGTGTGAGAAATAATTCCCCGTCCCTCTAGGAACTTATATAAACATCGACACATTCAGTTAAAAATTAAAAAACATCCCTGATAATTGCTAGTCGCCGAAAGCGCTTGGATATGTAGAACATTTGCAGAAATTTTTCACACTTTATGTTCAGAAAAGAATACAAAATTAAATAAAATACTTAATCGCAGTACCTGGTCAGTTGTCTTTAATGAAACTTGCATAAAAGAAGGATTGTTGCTCAAATGCATGCATACATAAAGGGGGGGTTGTAACACAGAAACAACTGCGTGATAATATTCTTTAACAGACATGCTTCCCACATTGAATTCAGCATAGCAACTTAAAAAATCAGATTAAAAATATATAATAAACAGCAGTTCTTCTACTTACACTTTCCTGTGTCAAATCATATTGAAAATAGTCCTCCGACAATAATGGCTCGCTATTAATGAGGAGAGAAAATGTCATATTTTCTTTGCCATTATTTTCTAGCGTTTGCTCATTTCTATCTTTTTTCTTCACTGTATTTTTAGCATATGCTGTGTGGAAACGTAACAGAAAAAAATTATTGAATGCGGTAGCCAATTCATGTAAATAGTGAAGATCTTTTGGTACAAGAAATCTTTTGCTTTTTTAGATCGCTGACGTTGTCACTTTGAGGAAGGTGTCTCTTCAAAATGGTCAACTTCAATAACTTAATTAAACCTACAAATTAATATGTCAAATTACAAATTAAAAGTTTACGAAATAAACTCATGTTATGAGAGCCGGCCTAACAGAAGCAATAGTTTATACATTTCTCATCGCTTTTAATAGACGGTGTTCAAGTCCAATTAAATTCGAGGATTTGAATGCAGGTTTTCTAAGCAACCATGGTTTCCTCATTTGCACAACATAATCTTTCTACTCCAATTTTCTCTTGAATTGAACTGAAACTAATTTCACTAAATATTCTGATTGGTTTGTTTTGTTTTACGGTAATATTATTTTTTCAAAAACATACAGCTGGTAACATTATTTCTTCAAAAACGTATTATCAGAGGCCTTGCTGTTGGACGTAGTTTATCGTCATACCCAGGACGCGGATGTAGTTTATCGTCATACCCAGGACGTGGATGTAGTTTATCATCATACCCAGGACGCACTAAGTATTCTGAATAACTTTTCAGAGTAGGATGTGATTAACGGTCGTAAGATATATAGAGAGGGAATTATCAAATGTATCGGGACTGATGCTGTCAAAAGAAAACTACAACACTTATCAATTAGGCATTTAATCTACTTCGAAGAACTGCCCTTCTGAAGTCACACTCTTTATTCAGCGTCGTCTCGGTTGATAAAAGCATCCTTGGAACACATTTTGGGGATGGCGAACAGCTGCCTCGTTGCATTCTCTTGGATTTCTACAACATTTTGAAATCTTGTTTCTTTCAAGTGGGATTCGATTTCTCCAGAGGAAAAAGTCGCAAGGGTCGAAATATGGGTAACATTAGTGGTTTTCGAACGTGGAGAATGTTGAGTTTGGTCAAAAACTACTGCACAAGCCATGGTCACTGATGAAATCTCTGTGGTGTGGTGAAACGATATCACTCTATATACACCCCTTTCAAACACTGCTATAAACAAAGAAAGTGAGCGAGAATGTTATAACTTAGTTTATATGTGCAACACAGTTCAATATGTGCCAAGCGGCTTCACTCTCTTTTAACTCAGTTGTCATGGCAACAGTCCGGACATTTTGATCAAACCTCGTATATATATATATATATATATATATATATATATATATATATATATATATATATATATATATATATATATATATATATACTAATAGTAATAATCGTTTGGAAAAAAACAAAAACCTCGGATAGCACAACTTGTCGAGATGTCAAAATAAATCGGTAACCGAGAAAAAAATTGGAAAAAAAGATAGAACTAAAAACATCAGAACAGGGCGAAACAAATCGTCTAGTGCCGTAAGTCTTTAGTCCAAAGAAAAAAAAAAGCTAGTACTAAGACTAAAACGTAGATTGCTCAATACGCTAACTAGAGCGGGAATAACTAAAATAAATCCTAAAGTGACAGGTAAACCTTCCTAGGTTTCACCTAAACGGATCTTCAGGGTAATACCCTAAAGATCCCTTTAGGTGAAACCTGGGTAGGTTTTCCTGGCTCTTTAGCATTTATGTTCCAGGTCCCTAAAAATCACTCTTATTTTCATAAAACTAGCCCGTATTTGTGTATTTGTAGGTTTCTTCCAAGCAAAAACGTGTGAATATACAAGAAATGTGGGTTACAAACAATAAAAGAAAAAGAAATTGTAAAGAAATAAACTATACTAAACCATGAAGTTCAGAAGAGTCATTGTGCAACTGGTGGAGAGGAGAGAGAGATAGAGAGAGAGAGTGACAGCAACAGCTAGCCTACCAACCGCTAACCTTGCCTAGCAACGGCTAGCCTAGTCTACGATAACGAAGATTAACTATAACACTTTATTTTTTTAAATTTTAAAACATTTACATTTTACACATTACTAACTTTTTATAATTTTAAGCATTTTATAATTTTTATTTATCTTTGATGAAAAACGCTCATATTGTCTCGGCAAATCCATTAGTCGTACGTCTTCATCACGATTTTTTCTAATTTCCCGCTTTACCTCCAGCGAAATCATACGTCTTGGCTTTTTCGCCACAACTCTTTTCACTTTCTTCGGACCCGTGGTGTCTCTAAAGGAATTTTGGCAAAATGATAGAACACAACACAACAGAGATCCCTCCAGATTCGAGGCGAACACGTGTACTGAGTGTGGAAATACTCTTGAAGCTTGGTGCTCAATGTGCCAACGAGTCGCTGCTTATCTGAAACTCGCTCTTATCTCAAAATTCAGTTCGTATCTCAAAGCAAAAAATCGGCCGAACTCCGGCTCGTATCTTTGCGGCTCGTATCTTTCCGGCTCGTATCTTTCCGGCTCGTATCTTTGCGGCTCGTATCTTTCCGGCTCGTATCTTTCCGGCTCGTATCTTTGCGATAGTGTGTGTGCGTGCGTGCAAACGTATATATATATACAGGGGTTGAACAAAATAATTGAAACACTTGTTAAATTCAAAGAAAATTTATTTAATATGGAGTTGATCCTCCTTTAGCCTCACATACAGCTTTAATACGTCTAGGAATGGAATCACATAGCTTCCTGACTTCATCCAGAGGAATTTTCCGCCATTCTTCCATTAACACCTGCTCCAGCTCTTTAAGACACGACGGTGGAGGATAGCGGCTCCTAACTTGTCGCTCCAAAATCCACCACAAATGTTCAATAATATTGATATCTGGAGATTGGGGAGTCCACTCCATGTGTTCTAGCTCACTTTCATGCTCTTCATACCAATTCTTAACAACTCGTGCGGTTTGTATTAGAGCATTATCGTATTGGAAAGCCATTGTAATATATTATATTTCGCGAGAACGATAAAATTCGGTTTCGCTTCGTCAGACCTTACGGTTTCAAAACGGTCTCTCGAAATATAAAATATTACCATGGATTTCTGAAGTCTCCAATTTGTTAATTAATTATTACTTGCGCTGTTCATTACATTGAGCTCTCGGGATTTATGTCCTCCCTGGAATTATCCATACGTATTACCAATTAACTTATATATATATATATATATATATATATATATATATATATATATATATATATATATATATATATATATATATATATTATGAAATGGACAAAGTCCGAGAATTATTTAAAGACATTTTTTATGTTTAACATTCTTTTTATAGATATAAGAATGTTAAACATAAAAATGTCTTTAAATAATGCTCGGATTTTGTCCATTTCATAATGTGTGACGTCATATGTTTACATTTTATACGCCATGAGCAGTTATGAATGTACGTGAGAGATTCATGGAACATTGAAGCTTATAAGCAGTAAATTCGACCTTGCCAACCGAACGATCCTCAGTAGCCGAATCGGTTAAGGCACGTCAGGCTATATGACGGTTCCGTATAGGATACAGGTTCGAATCCGCTCGGAGGACGAATATATTCTATGAAAATTTCTCAGACATTCAGGCCGGTAAATGTTATTTAATACTGTTTATTATAAACGGAGCATTCACTTAAATACTTGTATTTATAAAACGAATGTTAAACGTAAAAATGTCTTTTTTTATTTATATATATATATATATATACAAACAATTTTGATTAAGAAGAACCAAGTCTGATTATTTTTTTTATTATATTTTTACAGTTTTCGAATAAGGTGTTGAGTATTGTGCTCGAAGCTGGGGATAAACTGTCCGAAGTTAATGTTTGTGTTGTTGTTTTGCTCAAGTACCATCGTGGTGATTATGAAGAACCAATACGGTGTCTTTATGGATGTTAGAATTACTTTATCTGCATCCTAGTATTCTTTGAAAAGCTGAAAGATTGAAATAGTCTTACATGACATTCTGTGTAACGGTTATTGGGAATTAAACTGCACAAAAAGAATCCGATTTGTTATTTTTAATTTTTGTATTATTTTATTTTTTTATCAGACTAGTATAATATATGTGTACATTAATAATATTTTATGCACTTCAAGTTACTATCTCTGGTGGGAAATGATATTTTATTTAACGTGAGCTGTTTATTTTGTATAATAATACCTTCTAGTGTTCTGAGTTGTTTCTTGCATTGTGGGCTGTATAGAATTTTGTTATTATCCACTAATATTTGTCTTATGTTGATAGTTGTATTTTGGTCGTCTATGATGTACAGGTCAATGTATGTACAGATGGTTCTGAGTTTCTACAGGTGACAGATCAATCTGCAAGAGAGTGTGGTGCATGTATGTCCGATGTAAAATTTAATGCTCTTTTCTTATTATTAAGGTTGAAGATACAATCTCCCAGGTGGCATGAGAATTCATAGAAAACATTACTTTTACATAGGAAAGTATTTTAGAGGTCTGATGTTGTTGGTAATGATTAAATTAGATATTTTAAACTTTTTTATAGTAGATGATAACTCTTAGGTGCTTGTTAGTGATATATATCGGTTAATTATGTTTTTAATTGATTTTTCATCCTGTTTATAATTAAGGTTCATCTGGTTACGACTTAACACTTTATTCGAAAACTGGAGAAATATAATAAAAAATTAAACCGACAGACCATGTCTTTTTAATCACACTTGTCTGGATGAATACTGGCTACCTTGACACAGAGGCAAACACACACATACACACACACATACACACACACAAACACACACGTGTGTGTGTGTGTGTGTGTGTGTGTGTGTGTGTGTGTGTGTGTGTGTGTGTGTGTGTGTGCAGCAATCCTTCTTTCATGCACATTTCATTGAATAGGACAGACAAAGTGCTTTGATTTAGTTTTTTAGACAATTTCTCATGTGATCTACTAATATTTTTCTTTTTAGATGATAAATTATATAAAAACTGTCCGAATGTTCTTTTTTTCCGAGCGCTTTCGGCTATACATTTAGCCTTTTTCAAGAATGAAATATTTTAACTGCTAAATAAAAAAAAAATGAAAATATAAATACATAATGCAACAAACTATTTCTTATTTAACTGTTACAATATTTTAAAAATATTCAAGAATGCCCATGAATATTATTCAGTCTAACGGAATGTCAAGGTAAATTATGGAGAATGTTAAATATTTTAATTTAATGTCTTTTAAACATACATACATACACACACACACAACATATTTTTGTATATTTTTGTTTTTATTCAGTTGTAAGCATAAAAGAACATTTTCTGAAAAACACAAAAATGCCGACGTCCTTAGTACTTGATACTGAATAGTGTTTTCTTTTTGAACAAACCCTTTTAAGTATCAACGCTGACGAAGTTTATGGGTTTAACCGAAAATGTTGTGATTCTCAAAAAATGTTATTCACACGTAAGGGTAGAATGAATTCCAACACTTACATTTAAGACCAATGTCACCGACCTTCATTAGAGAAACTCTTCAACAATAACATTGCAGATGGAGTAATCTTCCAACAAGACAATGCACCATGCCACGCATCCAGAAAGAAATGAAGGTAATGAAGTGGCCTCCTCAATCCCTTGACCTGAATCTCATGCAACAGCTTTGGTCATGCTTAGGTAAAAGAGTGAGAGTGCACAAATATTCTTCAAAACGCGAATTAGAAGACAAATTTCATGAAGAATTGCAGAAAATCGAGCCAAATATTTGTGCTAAGCTGGTCTCCAATATGCCAAAGTGCATAAAAGCACTTATAAAAGCAAAAGCAGCCGGCACCAATTATTAAATATCGGTTAAATGTTCTGTAAAAGCTTTGTTCTTTTTCTTTAAATGATAAAATAAATGAGTTATTTATAACTTTTATACATCTGCCCCATAATTTCGTCCATGGCTGAATCTATCTGTTAATATTTCAAATCACTTAAAATCAGAAGACATGAGAGCCGTGACTAGTGTAGCTTCAAAGTATTTGTCATTATTATTATTATTATTATTATTATTTTATTTCCTTTAATTTCTGTTGTATACGCATTTCCTTCTGCGTCCCTACCGGAGACTCATGGTCAGAAATGACATCTTGACATTTTCTTGTGCATTTTTGTAAAAAAATAGACAACTTAAGATCACCCACATACAAGTACTTTGTAAAGTGTGACCTGTACATGTGAGAACAATTATTTTGTATTTCTTTAAAGCAGGGACTACAAGGAGTCCCTTTTTCCAATCAAGCCTAGAGATCCAACTATAACTGCAGTTATTGATATCCCCATGTGACACCCTGTATTTTTATAGTGTTTTTAAAGATCTTCAAAGATACATTACAGTCTGCATGAATTGCCTTGTCAATAAGAAAGATCATTCTGTTTGTGTGGTCTTTGATCACGATGTCTGGGCGATTACCTTTGATTGCTATGTTTGTGTGTATTGTAAATTACCATAACATTGCTACAGGTTCTGTCTCTGTAACCGGGTCAGTTTCCTTTCTGTAAAAGCTTCAGTTTTGTTCAGTGCCTATATTGGACCACTCTGTCACGCCGATTTTTATGTTCAATGGGTGCTAATGCCGTCCAGCTTGATACAAGATGGTCAGTTATTTCTGGATATTTATCACAGAATCTGCATTTTGGATTAACACAATTTTTCAATATTATTTTTTCAGTATTATCATTTATGACAATTTTTTAATTTTTCTTTTATTATTTTATTTACTTTTATTATTTTATTTACTTTTCTCTCTTCATCATCATCATTATTATTATTATATTCAGATTTCTACTATGATCACACTACCTACCAAGTCTGCGGGTGTTGTTATGGCTACATTTCATGATGTGCTTTCTACTTCACATGATATCAATAGCGCAACATGGGTCAAGTTCTTCTTCATGTGTGGACTGTACCTACCATGACATTTTTTTTATTTCTTTTAAGTTGAGATTACCAGGGATTTTTTCAATGTGCTGTTTTTTATCATTCCAAGTGCACCTACTATGACTTGTACTATTCTTGTTTTCAATTTCCACATTTTTTTATTTCGATTTCCAGGACCTTATACTTCGAGAGTTTTTCAAATTCCAAATTTCAAATAATAATAATAATAATAATAATAATAATTATTATTATTATTATTATTATTATCATTATTATTATTATTATTATTTCCGGTTGTCGAATTTTTAAAAATTCTCCTTATGTTACGGTTCTCGTTGAATCTAAAATGTCAGCAAATCTCTTCAAAATTCAAACACTCTCTTAGTGTTCTTTCTGATTCTAGAGATGCTGTTGTCTTAATGGCTGCAATTCTTTCTCAGAGTTTTTTCCATTCCCTCTTCAAAATTCTTTTGAACTGTTCCAGTTCTGCTGATAATATTATATTATACAATTTTTTACCTCTCAGTTTCTTTCTGTAGTCTACTGGGACGACAAAGCCTGCGATTTGACAGATCTTCTATCCTTCGTTTATAATGACTTGAACTTCTGACCTGGATTGGGCGATCCATTAAAACTTCAAAGACTCGAAGAATTTAACTTTTTCTATTTGCTTCGACAGCTAGCGGTCTGTCCCATTTTTCTGTCTGATCATATTATGCCCAAATCCTAGTAGATCAGAGTCCACACACCATCTTGACTATTTTTGTATTCCATTTGAAACTATTAATGACTTTCAATTATTAAAATATCAAAAATGTAATGTATTTTTTTGTTGTATCTTATTTATTTTGACTTCGATGTCGTTCATTCTAATATACTCGTTCGGAGCTATTATTAATAAGGATTCCTTTTGCATTTCAAGTGTCCTTTTCGCAGTCATGTACATGACACTTAATTTTGTTGGCCGCATGAAATTATTCTGGTTCCTCATTTATAATTTCTCGTTTTCTTTTTTTGTTGAGAAGGAAACTTCTGGTGGAATATGAGTCCTTTTGTTGGTTTTGTTGCAATTCCTGGCTTTGATTTCTTTAATCTGGCGTGTCTTGTCGCTTAATCGTTTGATAGGTGAGCCGATAAATCCTTTTCCTTCCTTTTTTTCTTTTCGCATCATATATATCGACGCTCTCTCTCTCTCTCTCTCTCTCTCTCTCTCTCTCTCTCTCTCTCTCTGAGGTTTTTGTGCTTTATACATGGCCATTAATTTTTGTTGGTTCTGTTATCATTATTATTATTCTGTTCTTGTTATTTATGTGGGCATCTTTTTTATTTCTCAATAAATATCTTCAGAATTATCAACAGAAAAGTCAATTGCAGGAGAGAAAATTCATTGTTGGCTATTTTTCGGTTAAAAAAGAAATAGTTTCAAATTTACAGCTTTTCTGAATAACATTATTATTATTATTATTATTATTATTATTATTATTATTATGTTGTTGTTGTTGTTGTTGATGATGATGATGATGATGATGATGATGATGATGATGATGATGATGATGATGATGCTGCTGTTGTTGTTCCTTTCATTTTTCCTGTGACAGTAAAGAGAAATGAAGCAAGATTGTTAGGTGACAAGAACGAAATAAAAAAACTGTTTGAAAAAAAGTTGACAATTCTATGGAATTGAGGAACAAAAGACTTCCTGTCATTTGGTTGCAGACCAAGTTGAAAATGATTTGACTGGTACTCACTGAACGAATCCAGGTTTTGGGCTGATGGTGAGTTCTTTGAATCTGCCTTGAAAAAAAATGCATGTATTTTTTCTGATAGCGATGTGTATTTATTGGTGAAAGTGTGAGAACGGAGAAAAGTTGAAAACCGTGTTGTTTTTTTTTCTTTTAATGTAGTTGTTCCTTTTATCATTTATTGATTCCACATTGGCCTTCCATATTTTTTTCTTTTTTGTGTTACAACCTCTTTCTTTATAATTGAACAAATGCTTCTTCTCTTCTTCCTGTTTCATTTTTATTCAAATGGTTTGTCAGTTTTAAAAACGAGAGATAAAAATATTCAAACGGTCACTGGAGGGGAGTGAACTGTTGTAGGCTGCTACAGCTGCTAAATCTCGTGCCATGGAGGCTTTTGAGCCCACGAGAGCCACCTTGTCTCTCCAGCTCTCACGTCGGAATATCCTCCAGCGCCAGATTGATCTGCTGGGGGTCCTGGCGAACGACGACCTCCCAGCCGCTGAGTGGTCTTCCGCGAGATCGTCTCCAACCTGCATATGGCGTGTCGAAATGGTAGATGACACTGGTTGCAAACATGGCGCTGAGCAGTGGTGCGAATGATGGTCAGTTGGCCTGTCCTCCGGTAGAGCACCTCTTTGAAGACAAGATCAGACCTGTACAACCGTTGTAGGCGGAAAAGTAAAAAGAATAAATTGATGATTAAGTAGATAAATTAAGATGGAAATAATGAATCCTGGTAGGACTTCTAATTCTCTCAGAATCACCTCACTGTATAAGTCGAATAAGTCCGCAAGTTTAAAGTTATTTACTTGGATCAACTTTGTCCGATACAAGGCAACGAATCAAACTCACTAACCTTGACTCCTTCAAGTCAAACGGTCAGTCGTTATCTATCCTTCTCATTCTCATAATGTTCACTTCCTCTCACCTACGATTTCTTTCGTATCATACGCTTCATCATCATCATTTTCACAGTAAATCTTGATCTGAATGTATCTCGAGTCTTGTACTGGGCGAGCTCTAGTATAAAAAAAAGGGTAAATAGATAAGATTTGTTAGTCATTCCGTTCATTGGAAAAGCGAAAGAAGTCTTCTAGAGATAGGAATATATAGTTAGAAACAAAGAAAAACGTACTGAACTGTTACGAAATATCTAACACTCCTGTATGGGAGTGAATGCCAGAAAGTTGACTAATAGATCAAGAACAGACTTAAAACGGCAGAGATGTGGTCTTGGACAGAACTTATGGGCAACTATGAAATAGGAATGACAAGAAAACTGATATTTACAATCAGCTGAAATTTCAAGGACACATAATGAGAAAAGAGGGGCTAGAGAATTTAAGACTCACGGGACATAGTGAAATCAAGAAAAACAAAGGGATATATCTAGTATACTATTTAACTAGTTCATGAGAATGGTTGCCAGAACAAGAAAAAATGATGGTAAAGTGTCAAATGTAACTAAAGAAAAGAAGTTGTGGAGGGCCATGGTCAGTCAAAATCGGGACACATAAATAACTACTGCTTGGTCGTTAAGGCAGTTATAGGAGTTTAGTGCACTCAATCAAACTTTTTTCGCCATCAGTCATTATGACATGCCAGTGATAAGATATTTAGTGATAGTCAAGAGTGCAGGGAGTTATTCTTTTATTATTAATACCCGATCATAAAAGCATTAATTATACTTGAACATTGATAGCGATAAGTGAACAAGGTGGGGGAAATTCGAACACGGTTTTCCCTATACTGTTTTCCATGTTGATAAGGTTTACGCTACGTCGAAGCTACCCAATAGGCGGATAAATATTTATCAAACACAGTTTTGTTTGGTATAAAGCAAATAGGAAATCAAATGAAGACGATCGAAATGGCCTTCGTGATGAACTTGCGCAAATTACGCTACAGCAGATGCCGCCTTTCTACTTAACGACATGCAATGTTTATTTATATACAAGGTTTTATACAATTCTATTTGCTCAACGCTATCCATATGAACACAGACAGACACACACACATATACACGCATATATATATATATATATATATATATATATATATATATATATATATATATATATATATATATATATAGAGAGAGAGAGAGAGAGAGAGAGAGAGAGAGAGAGATAACAATAACCCTGGTGGAAATAATTATGCAAATATTAATGTATTCAAATTTGTAAATTCTTGAAATATAATCCATCCTGTAATTATTGATTCACAAATACATCAGTATAAAATTTACACAGAAATGGATAATTTTCCTGATCCCTTTGGCTATTTTAATATTCCATTTCACCTTAGGAATTAGGTGATCATGGCTCTCCACTAACTCCTTTTCTTTTATTTTCTGTGAATTGCTATGAATTCATGGAATAGATAACGAAATAGTTTCATGTTACTACGGCTTTGAATCCAGAATTGTCCTTCTGACAGACTGACCCGCATCTAAGGCTAGAAATCCTAGTCTATTTTACTTTTTAACCTATTGTTTGGAGGGAGAAGCGAAGAGGTGAGATATCATTTCTGAGGGCATTAGATCGATCGTGAACTGAACAGAGTAGGTCCGAACTTGAATTCGGTTCAACAAGTTCATTTTTTGCGGTGAAGCTCATTAAAATTATCGCATTGTTTGTTTTTTTACAATGATGTTCACGCTGCACAAGAGCCACTCGAGGTAGAGGGTTACATAGTATGGCACGCACCCACTCAAGCAAAGGTATAACCACTTTCGCCCCAGCCCCTCAACCTCCGACGTTTTACTCTTTTGGTTGAGGTGTCTACTCGGTCTTAACCGAACAAGGGAGTGACCGTAGGTCCCCTGAGCATCCGTAGATCATTCGACCGGTCCACTTGTTTAATCCTGCTTCCTGCCCATGTTGTGTTTGGTTTGATCCAGAAAGCAGAAGTGATGTTCATCCATTCACGGTCGACTGAAGATATAGACACGGCTGGAGTGCTAAGAAATTTAGAATGCACCAAAAAATATATATATATCTGCAGTAAGCCGAACAAACAACTATTCAATGGTTGAATTGTTAGTGTCTTTTATATAGCAGAAAAGAATAGTATAGAAAAGAAACGGATTACAGAAATGAAAATAATTGACGTAAAAACTCATACACTGGATTCTAGACAGAGAGAGAGAGAGAGTGGGTTGTGATTAGCTTGTTGTGAAATCGTCTCTGAACGATATGCGACTCTTGATTATTGTAGCTTGTTCGACGTTTCCGTTTCCAGTGGTTGTAATAATAGTAAGAGTAGTAGTCTTAGACGTTGGAGGAGTAATTCGCTTCTTCGTACGGTTATCAACAAAATATGTAAGCAGGCGCCTGGCTCCAACCTCTGACGTCACTCCCAATCTCCGACATCTCTCTCTCTCTCTCTCTCTCTCTCTCTCCAGCTCGACTGCACTCGACGGCAGACAAGCCAACCACTCTCTGCCTCTTCCGTCTGTCTTTCTCGTCGCCTTTCGCGTCGGCCTTTCTCGTCCTTTCTTCCGTCTCTCCTGTAGCACCGGGATCCGTAACGACGATGTGCCGACCGATCGCGGTCTCTCCCGTCTCTCTCCTCCGTTTGCTTTGTAGCGCCGCGACCCGTAACGGCCGACGCAGGTGCACATGCGCGTGACGGCACGCAGGCGACGACGACGCGCCGACCGATCGCGGCCTCTCCAGTCTCTTCGAGAATTCTCTCCCGACTGCCACATTTTTAGTATAACTACGCGTTTATATAGATGAATCTGACTGATCATAAATCGACCCTTGGTCTATTTCAAATTTTAACCGATAAAAATTATCTCGTTCATCTGTCATTGTTTTCCAATTCCAAACGGCCCAGATCAGATTCCCATCAGCAAACAAAATTGTTCTGATCTAATTTCGCTGTTCAAATATTCTTCAATTACAATAAAGAAAAACAAAAATCTCTTTTACAAGGGATACTACCACCAAGTCGCAATATGCCGCGAAGTGAAAGAGAAGCAAATGGCTTAAGATGGAACTGGAAAACCCAATCTTAACAGGAAACAAGAGATAAACCTCTGCTCCCGTTTGAAAGACCGCGGGGGAGTGTGAACCGAATAAAGAAACACAAAAATAATTTTAAAGTCCTCTTGGGCAGCAGTAGTCTATTTCTTTTGGTTTGCTTTTTTTCCCAATCTTTAAGGGTAACTAAGAGTAATATATAGAAAATGCACAGAAGTACACCGCCCAGGGGGCACCCGGGAATGAACCGGGGACCTCTCGATCAGCAGTCGAATGCTCTACCCCAGAGCTATACCCCCCAGGAGGCACGGTGGAGTAATGTATAGCTGCTCCGATTGAGGAATCGGAGAGCCGAGTTCGAATTCCAGTCAAATCCATTACATTCACTTACGTGCTAATACCCTTGGGAAAGGTATGAGTCCTTTTCATCTCCTGCCAGCTATGGGTAAATAGCAGGACATACCGGGTTCTATAGCCTTGGATGGCAACTGGTCTACGGTAGAAAGAAATGGCAACCTACTGCGGGGAAAAATCTGCCTCGTCAGTCATGTAACGAAAGATACATGATCGCCTAAGTGTGTATCACGCATGGCACATAACTGACTGAAGAGCACTATATTCTGATAGAATGAGAGATTTTTTGTTAGCATGTATCACATCAGAAATGCACAAATTGAGTGAGTGAGAGAGAGAGAGCGAGAGAAAGCGAGAGAGAAGTCACTTGATTTAGAGATCAGAATAGATTCATTTTAAAATGATAAATATGTTTCATTCAATTTTTGTTTGTGACACCAAAATATATTATATATCCTTTAAAATTATGTATTATTTGGGGACATTCAACATGATGACATTCCACACAACCTCAAACAAAAACAAGGAAGGAAACCCCAAACAATACTGGATAGAGTGAAAATTGTTACTGGACTTGAGAAGAGAATTTTCCTGAAAAGTTTTTTTAAGAGAAAGATTTTATAAATTTCAACCTACTTAATGATTGAATACGAGGTCAATGAACACCGTTTGTTTTCGTATAAGGAAACCGCTATTACTATTATCATATTTAGATAGGAATATCTGATTATTTTTCTTAAAATATTATTTTGTTATGGATAAAATCGTCGTTTAATTTAAGAACTACTGCTGCTACTAAATCTCACGCCATGAAGGCGTTGGGCCCACGAGCGCCACCTTATCCTACCAGCTCCCATGGTCTTGGCAGAACGTCGGAACATCCGCCAGCGCAGGATTAATCTGCTGTAGGTTAGAGCAGATGACGCCCTTCACCAGCTGCGTAGCCGTAGCCTGTTTGTAGATGGCAGGGCGAAATGGTAGATAGTTCTGGTAGTTGGTCATCTGGTCGTCGCAGAACGTGACCGGGCCAGCGAATGCAGCGCTGAGTGATGGTTCGCCTGGATACCGATCAAAATTAACTTCTACACTTTATTGCCCAAAATAAGGGAAAATAAGTTAAGTATTTTTTACTGGCAGACTTAATAAAATGTACAATTTTCTGCCAGGAACTAGGGATATGATCCTGCAACTATATAATTTTAAGTGTTCGGCGGGGGGGGGGGTCGAAAATACAATGAAGATTTAGAAGAGAACTTATAGCTATTTAGTACGGTTCAAATCTAGATAAACAAGAAAAACCTCCATTTATCTGGATAGAACATTCACCGACTTTTCTTGAAAGAAAGAAAATTGCCGCTGTCAATAGAAATGTATAGTAGGAAAATAGGTGTGACCAGCAAGAAAATCGTCCTAAACAAGTTGGATTCATGAGATGTGTGGATAAAAATACGTTTCCTTTAAAAATAAGCAAAGACGCGTCTAATTCGCCATAGATAAAGTTTAGAGTTTGCAACAGTAGTCTGAAGTGATACGGCATGACAATAACAGGGTTTTAACATATTTAGTCTTGATGGTAATAGGTATTTTAGAAGTATAAGCAAAAGTAATTTTGATATAGTTATAAGTGCGCACATATGCATAAATGCATTTGGTGCTGTTTTTATTATTGCCTAAGATTTGATCGTTATCCTAAAATTATGGTTAGTTCTGATCTTCCTTCAACAGCGCATCAGTTACAAAGTGTGCCAAGAAGAAGAAGAAGAAGAAGAAGAAGGAGGAGGGGGAGGAGAAGGAGAAGAAGAAGAAGAAGAAGAAGAAGAAGAAGAAGAAGAAGAAGAAGAATCTTTGTAAGAGATCATGTGATAAAATTTAAACAAAAGTATGTTTCCCTTTTAGGGGACGTGTATAGGAAAACATGATATAGAATCAATTTTGTTATTTCGTTTATTTTGAATTTTTAAGGATACAGTAAGTAAAAACATTTCCAATAACATCATATTTATATAATCAATAAGCAGTCGCCTTATACTACAGGTATAGGATAAATTCATGAAGATTTTCTTTTTATTTCATCTTATTTTAAAGGCCGCCTTATACGCGGAAATATTCGGTAACTGTAATCATGTTGATCGGTCGAAGGTTTTCTTTGTTGATGACAAACAAAAAACATCATCAGGCAAATCAGAGCTGCCAGTAATGACACCAATAATAATGTTGAGGCAGTCAGTCCAATCGCTGATTTTGATCCCCATCAGTAACTGATCGTAAAGGGTTAAAAACAACATCCGACAAAATAAGCCTAAAAACGGAAATTATTTCTACAAATTATTAAAAAAAACGATGAAAAATATAATTATAAATTGCAATATATATATATATATATATATATATATATATATATATGGTCTGAAGATTGTATTGAAATATGAAACGGAATGTCCACTTTTACATTTGCATACGCTCTATCACTGATATTGACCACTTTTACTCATATATAATGCGTACCTTTTGAACTAGATTTTTATTTTATATATATATATATATATATATATATATATATATATATATATGTATAGGCCTTAATTCCGCTGGGCTTAACAGAAATAGTATCATTTGTCAAAATCAAGCGCTTAGATGATGCAAAACAATTTATGAATATTTTAAACAGTTTTATCATTAAGAATGTATTGCAGAGACTATAAAAGATTTTACACTGTTTAATGAGTCAGAAAGCAAATATATAACTGAAACTAAAATGAAAGCCAATATTCTGACAGAATAAAAGAATCGGTGTCTTGTGCCAGATCAAACGAAACTGCTTGAAATAAATACATAAGCTCTGAGCAAAACAAAGATAAAATGTTCTAAAAAGGATCTTCTATGTTCATAATGATTAAACAGTGTTTTGAGTGTACGTGGGTGATAATTGGACATTTTGGGGGCACGACCCATTTTCCAAAAGCAGTATTTTCATGATCAAACATATACTGATTTTCAAACGTGGCGCAGTGGACTTTTCCGCACCCCTTCATCGACTTTTTTTTTTGTATTTTTTAAATAATTTTATTGTTCTGAACTTTTTATCTTTTTCTCGCCGATTTTCAGGTTCTTTTATTTCATTAATAACGAAAAAGTTCTTTTTGCACATGGTGTAATTCGAATAATATAACAGGAAATATTCCGTGAAGTTTGAACTGAATGTTTACAGGGTGCAAGTGTTATTTGAGGACATTTTTAGCATGTTAAATAAACAGCAATATCTTACCAAACAATGTATATATTTAATTCAAATTGACACAAATATCCTTCATGATACTTCTTTATCTAATTATTCTCTGAAACCACCTTTGGCTTCAATGACTGCTTCTATTTGGGCTTGAAACCGTCCACAAGCTGCAATTAAGTCGTCCCTATTCATTTTGGACATCACCTTGATAGTGGCGGCCTTCAGTGCAGCTATGGTACTATGAGGATGTCGATTAATCTCCCTTTCAACGACGCTCCACGCGTAATAGTCCATAGGATTTAAATCTGGCGAGTTAGGGGGCTACATGTCGGGGGTCACATGATCGTAAAAATTCTCTGATAACCAATCCTGGGTTTCAATGGCTTTGTGAGAAGGTGCAGAGTCTTGTTAAAAGACATGTGGATTTCCATTGCATACTTTATTTATCCAGGGCTTAACAACCGTTTTAAGAACATTAATGTATCCAGCAGCATTGACCCTAAGACCTTGTGGGAAAATGTAAGTTGGCACGACATGACCTTCACTGCTCACAACTCCTAAAACCATCACAGCAGCCGAATATTTAGTGTGCCTCACGCTGGGTACTTCAGAAGGAGATGCACATAGCCACCTGTCATTCCGTCTGTTTGTTTTCTGATCTTGGTCAAAGATTTTTTCGTCAGAGAAAAACCAAAGCATGCCATGTTCGTGGGGATTTTTCACTTTGTTCAGCAACCGTTTTGAACGCATAAGGCGGTTTTCCTGTGTCTTCGCCGATATGAATTGGCCTTTCCTCATTCCATATGACTTATATCGAATGTCCTGATGTACCACGGTTCTGATAGTCCACTCTGTTACCTGGAGCTCATTGATCTTCCGGGATTCTCATCGATGATGTTTTGAACATTCCGTATAAATTCTGGTGTTCTCACGGTATCAGAGCCGCGCTGGGAATGCTTTTTTCTTTATGCTACGGGGGAAACATGGCCATCGCACCTCTTTGGCTCCAATCGAACCTTATGAACAAATGATCTGGCAACATGTAAAAAGTTACAGATTTTTAAATCACTATGTTTTGCAGCTAAAGCAACAATGACTGCATGTCTTTTCATTTCTTGGGTTAACATCTTCCTCTGACTGGGTTATCTGAAATAAAAAAATAATATTATAAATGATTTGAGTGTGTAGTGAACTTAAAACAATATGTCCTCAAATAGCACTCGCACCCTGTATGAAGTAACTTTGACATATTTGGGAAGGACATTAAAATAATCCAGAAGCTATACTGGTAGAAAACCACCTGCATACGGATAGAAAATAAATCTATTAGATGTACATAAATAAAAAGGGGTGTAAGACAAGGATTTATCGTCTCACCGGACTTATTCAAACTTTGCAGTAAAGCAATTCCCAGAGAATTAGATGTCCTACCAGGATTCGTTGTTGGCGGCTACCATTTTAACAACTTAAGATATGCAGATGACACAGTGTTAAAAGCAGATACAGAAAGGAAACTACAAGAACCCCTACAGAAGGTAATGAAGGAAAGCGGAAAGGAAGGACTAACCATCAGTTGTAAGAATGCATAATGCATGGTTGTTAGCAGAAGCAACAAACCAACATGCATATTACGAATTGGAGATACCATAAACAAACAAATATATAATTCTAAATATCTGGGAATTATTTTTAAACAAAGCATGGATAGTATGAAACTGAGATCAGAATCCGAAATCTGTTCCGTAATATCAGCCTCCTTCTATAGCAATGAATGCTGAACAATCTCCTTACAGATGAATAATAGACTAAAAGCAACAGAAATTTGGTTCTACAGAAGGATGCTGAGAATACCGTAAACAAAGCATGTGAGCAACTAGTAAGTTTTATAGAAAATGGAAACAAAACGGTCACTTATATTTAACATCAGAAAGAGACAGTTGATATTTTAACGCGCATAATAAAAAGAGGGCTTGGGAAATGTAATACTCCCAGGACAGATTGAAGGCAAGAATAGGCAGAGTGAAACAACCTACCTAAGTTTTAGGAGAGATAACAAAATGAAAAATTTTATTAAGAGCTACAAAGAACAGGGAATTGTTGAAAGCCATGATTGCTTACGTCCTGAAGGGATATGGCATATAGAAGAAGAATTATCCCTGTTTGTCGTGGTATTTTTGCTCCATTGCGAACAATTTTTCAATTAGTTTACCCATTCAAATAGCTTATCCAAAATTGTGGAGAGCCATGATCTGCAATGTCTTGAAGCGAAATGGCATATAGAAGAAGTGTTATATAAGATAGCCACACCTCTAAATGGATGAACTCTGAACTATCGAAATAGCTTATGAGATACACACAATAGCCACTTCAACACTCAAAAAAGATACATCATATTCATTCATTAAACTTGAGGTGTCACAGGTTCACAGAAGTAGAGTAATCTGTCAGAATTGAACTCACGACAAGATCACGTGATCTGTGGTACGAGTTTGCTCGCCATCGCGCTTTGATAAGTGCAGATGTAATTCCTGCATTTCTCATCTTCTTATGATTAAATATTCATAACTGTAGCTCAGCATGTTCTCTGGAAGAGAAAATGAAAAATGGTTTTGTTCAATACACTTTGTAGATATCCTAGATATTTACAAGTACCCAGTAAAGAATGAACTCTTTAGTAATATCTTGTGAAACTAGCTTTCTAACCATTGATCCCCGATTGACACCCTTTGTAGCTGACACGGTATTGTATGAAGAAGATCGGATCTGTCCAGAAAGGGAATACATACCCAACAATAAAGATGCGCATCTTAAGATAACGATCAAAGTTTTGGCAAGAATGAGACTTGTGCCAACCGCAATTATGCAGATGTGTGCACTCATTATCATATCTGCATTACTTTTGCAATACATGCATGTATTGATTCTTGCGCAGGCGCTCAAACACAAAAAGGAAATAATTCCCCCGTGTTAAGTTTGATGGAGATTAATCTCTTGCCATCAAATGATTGATGCTCCAACTTGAGGCTGTAAAGTAATTATTAAATAATCCTCCTTGCATCTTCAGGGAAAGCAATGAATAAAACATCTTAACACTTCCTTACATATTAATGGCTGCTATTCGCGATATTTTCCCTGACATTTTGATGCAGAAAGGAATTCAAAAATATATAACATATAGTATTTATGTCGGAACTGTGAGGAGATTTTTTAAGGCTTTTATATCAATTTTTATAATGCCTTATATATCTTTCCGAAGGTAAAGTCTGCCGAACGGAAATTGGAATCGGTAGACTGAGTTCGATTTTGTTAATTTCTTTGAATACAGGCATGAATACTTATATCCCTGATCACTGTCCCATCACCAGATCTATTGGTAAATATTCGTATAACTACCATGCAATAATGGATGACAGAAAATGATTTAGCCTTTTGTCAAATCACTCACCCATAACTAAGCAGGCACTAGAGGCAAACACCTTATTGTCAAACGTAATAGGTTGTTTTTTTTTACTAAATTTTCACCCCATACAAGATTCAAGAGCCACTCAATGTTGTTGTATGGACGTAGGAGGAGGATATGTAAGATAGATAATGGTTGACCCGGGATTTGAATAAGTTAAGATTATAGTGATCGTGGAAACTTCTTCTTGGGAATCTGTTTCACAAAGTAGCGTTCCTCAGAAAGAAGCTGTCCAAATGACACTTCCTCGTTACCAATGGAATATGAAAGGAATGCCAGTGATTCGCCCCGGTTTATGTGGCATAAACTTATGAGTCTTAGCTGCAAATGTTTGAACTGACTGAACTAAGGAATGTAGCTCCATTTTTAGTCTAATCTGAATCTTGCAGAAAGATAGAGCTTGATAGGAGGACTATATGTGGTCTAGGGTGAATAGGTAAGGATCTTCATTGAGAGTAGCAGCGCTCATCACAACGAGAACATTCAGGGTCTGATCGATGTTGGTTTGGGTGGCATTGAATGAGTCAATGGTAAATAAAATAAGAATGGAGTGTTTTTAAACTATATTCCTAGTAAAAGCCAGAGAAGACAAAGACTCAAAGTAAAAAATAATTGTTCCTCAATTTATTCAGACAAAATACTATTCATATGTTTGCACAACTATAGCCAGATTTTAGTTTAGTCTGGTACAGGTTTAAAATAATGGAGCACTCTGCGAAACCTAACCCCTTTTTGTTGATGACATACGTACGTAGCTAAGCATTCCTCTATAACAATCATTCATCTGTTCGACCTGACAGGGGAATATCGTTCAGTGAGAAAACTCCAACAAATAACTTCTCTGTTGTCATGTACGATCATAAGCTTAAAGATATCTGTTAGTGTTTGAATCACAACTTGCATATAATATAAATTATGTCGAAAATGTTGCTTATTTTCTTCTACAGTCAATGTGAGAAGAAATAGGCAAAAATAGACTAATTTTGATAATTTTTTAATGCATGATGTTATGAATGCTGTCACAATACAATCAAAAACTATCTTTTCGAAGGAATTATCTAAAATTAAACTCATCTAATGAATTCTAGACACAAACACAGAGTCAAAATTTTGTCCAATGCGATATTATTGTTTATCGAGGGAATCTCTTGCCATGATGTGTTTTAATGTCTTGCCAGTAACTGAAAAAATTACGAACTGACATATCAAAATATTCATAAGGGACTTACCTAGAGACAACCAGTATTGTCATATACATATATTTGATATTGAATATTTTTATTAGTACCAATATATATATATATATATATATATATATATATATATATATATATATATATATATATATATATATATATATGCACGTTTCATTAAAAACGACAGACAAGGTACTACAGTTAAGCTTTTTATTTAATTTTTCTTGTGTTCGAACAAGAGCTTTCTTTTCTGGACAAAGAGTGTGTAAAAACCGTCCTTGCATGGAGTATTGCTGCCATATATGGTCTGGAGCCCCTGCTGTTTGCCTCAGGGTTCTTGATAAGATCCAGAGACGGATATGCAATGTAATTGGCCCTGATCTGTCATCTCGTCTGCAGTCGCTCTCTCACAGACGCGACGTTGCCTCGCTCTGTCTTTTTTGCAAATACTTTCACGGTAATTGGTCCGATGAGCTGCTTTCGCTGGTTCCTAGGCCTCATGAATTTAAACGTCCTACGAGGCTGGCATCCCGTTCCCACCCCTTCACCGTTGAAACTGTTAGATGTAGACGTCTCTTCTACTCCAATAGCTTCATGTCTCGCACATCTCGCCTGTGGAACTCCCTTCCTTATTCCTGTTTCCCTGACAAATACAATCTCCAACTATTTAAGTGTAACGTCAATCGACATCTCCAGTTGCCTTGATCTATCCACTTCCATTCTCCACATCCTTTCACCTTTCATTCCTATCTGCTCTCGCTCCAAATCTTCTCTAACTCCCTTGCCTTGATCGATCCACTATCTTTCTCCACATCCTCTCCTTTACCATTCCTATCTGCTCTTCCTCCAAACCTTCTGTAACCCCTTGCGTGCTAGTGGCTTCCAGCCTTGCTTGAGGTGATAAGCTTAAAAAAAAAATGTTTTATAGTTCCGAGCGCTTTCGGCTATACCTTTAGCCATTATCAAGGATGGTTCGATTTTTCAGCTTAAATGGTGGACCTGAGAACAAACAGTAATTAAGATGTAGTTCCACGCTCCTCAAAACCTCCCGATCAAAGGCCTTGCTGCCGGATGTATTTTATCATCTTACCCATAACGAATAGAATTAGGTGGGTGAGAACGTTACTTATTTCCCATTAGTGCTAGTAGTGGGTATTCAATTTTTGTCCACCGTTGGTATCAATTATTTATTTTCCTTTTTTCGTAAAATCTCTCTCAGAAAACATTCGGAAACAATAGCGCCAAATTTCTGTGTAGATACTGATTTCCATCCACACTTTCGTTAATAAACATTTCCTCAATTGCCTTTAATGTCAAGTGTTATGTGAATTTCACTGAGTGGTGAGTCAATATTTTAAGAAGCAAAATCTCTTCATCTTTTGTGCAGCCGATTATAGCATCTCTTCGACCGTCTCGCAAGATTATCTTTCTCTGTTTACTTTGTTGTTAGTTATGGAAATATCTGTTGTTTTACATGTTTTCCTCTTTTCAGGGGTACTCATTTTAGGGTTATTTTCTTTCCGTTCTTCGTTTTTAACCCAAACCTTTTGACCCAATCTCGATTTTTCTGTCTTTAAGCCACCGTTCGCACTGTTTTTTGTCCTTCCTCACTGCTTGTTTTAATCGGCAATTATTTACGTCTTTCCCCTTCGTTCTTTTTATTCTTGTTTTTGCTTGCTTTTACTCTTATCTTCTTCTTTTGTTGTCACAATTTTTTTCGTTTGTTTTTGTTTGTTTGTTTGTTTATTTCTTTTTGCTTTCTTTTTCTCTTTATGTGTAGTTCCTTTCTCTCTTTTCCTTCCTTCCTCTTTTCCTTCCTCCTTTTTCTTCTTTGCTTTCTTTTTCTGCTTCTTTCTTTTTTCTCTCTCTTTCTCCACCCTTATTTATTTTTCTTTGCCAATCTTAATAGTTCAACTCTCTCATCTTTTCCTTTTCCCATTGTCCTCTTTTCTTTAAATCCATTAACACATTCTAACTTTTCTTCTTTTCATCTGTAGTCATTCGCTTTTCTGTGCCATTATTTCTTTCGTCTTTTGGTCTTTTTGACCAGCATTGTTTATTTACATCTCTCCCTTCTCTTCTTTTTATTCTTTTTATTCTACCTTTTTCATTGTCCCAAATTTTTTGTTAGTTTTTTTTTCTTTCTTTCTTTCTTTCTTTTTTTCTTTCTTTCTTTCTTTCTTTTTCTCCCTGTCTGTAGATCCTTTCCCTCTTTTTCTTCCTTCCTTTTTTCGTTTCTCCTCTTTCTTCTTTGTTTACTTTTTCTGCTTCTTTCCTTTTCCTCTCTCTTTTTCCAGCCTTATTTATTTTTCTTTTCTTCTTTTCATGTTTTTTCATTCGCTTTCCTTTGCCATTATCTCATACTTTCTTTTTCGTTTTTTTTTTTTGTCTTTTTTGACCAGCATTGTTTGTTTAATAGAGAATCACACTAAGTTCACGGCCTGACAGTTTCCCGATGGGGGTCTGATAAAATGCCTACATCCGCTATCTATCAGCTCTTCGTTTTTGTTTATTTGTAGCTAATGATCTAATTAATTTGTTACAATTCAAATCCACTGGGCATAACTAGCATTGCGCATGTTTCGATAAAGAAATTCAATCCGAAATTTTTACTGAAAATTCCTAACTCGCTTAATCAATATCACGGAGCCTATTTCAAAAATAAAACATAACCGATTTTTCACATTATTTAAAGATTCTGACGTCTCAATTACTGGACTAAATTTAATTAATCTTGGAAAGCGCCATCTGAGTGTCACTTCATTGTTTGAAACTTTCACTCACGGCAAAATGATGCCTCTTGGATATTCCTGCATTGTATTCCTGATCTTTTGTTATCAAATACGCAGGCCGGTAGATGTAATTCACACAGTTTTGAAAACATTAATGGATTACATCACATGCAACAAAAAATAATCTTTTTTTTTAACTTCAATCAAAGGCGATAAAAAACAGATTGTTTACAACAATGTAAAGCGAAAAATGTCCTGATGGAAAATGAAATGAGCCATCGTTTACCACTCAAAAACCGGTCTGATTTCGAAACAAGCGTTGCTGTGTATTTGATAGGATTTGGAAGGGCTTTGTGTGTTACGAGCCCTCCTTGCAAAATCAGACATTGAATTCAGACAGGTACTGTTTCCAATTCGACCAATTAAAGACACTAATCGATGAAAAGTCTCCTGAAATGTCCAAGCGGAAGAGAAGAATCGTCTTTCATCAGGATTTCACATTTCTTTGTAGACCCTGCAGAGACTGGTACAGCTTGACAGGGATGTATTATTATACACGCGGTACTCAACTGATCTTGCATTTCGTGATTATCACTTACTTCGATCACTGCAAAATGCTCTTAACGAGAAAAAGGTTTTGGAAACCCGTAAAAACTATTTCGACCAGTTCATCAACCATAAACATGCCAAGTTCTGCGATGATGAATCACGAAGATGCATCAATGATAGCGAAAAGTTGTTGGGCAAAATGCTATATATGCAGTTGAATAAATCTTTGTATGAATATCTAAATACTTTTTTGAAATTCACTTTAAAAAGCTACGAACATTTGCTCCGACCTCATACATTCGTTTATTTTTCAACTATTTGAATTTTTGGATTCCCATATAAATTATAATAGAAATATTGCTTTCTCTGCCTTAAAAGTTAATATTTGCAATACCGGCTGATTATATATATATATATATATATATATATATATATATATATATATATATATATATATATATAT
>OZ038499.1:69790787-69820787 GCA_964036315.1 Acanthosepion esculentum | reverse complement strand
AATGAAACTTCTAGTCGAATTGATAGAATGCAAATGGTGGAATGCAGTGGAAACTATTTAGTAACTCTGTTGGTTTACTTTTTACGTTTTTTTCCTTTTTGCTTTCTTAATTTGACTTCATTTATAGACTTACCTAAGATTTATGTCAAATTTGAGTATAGTTATTTATAAACAAGTTGCTTGTATGAGGTTCCGACAACCTCATTCAGTTTTTATGTTTGTGCCGTATGTGACACTTCAGTCTCACTAGTGACCTGCATACAAGTCCACATATTGTGTCACAGCGAAGATCTTGGGAAAGGAATATTCTCTGGTGTTTTTCGCCATTGTCTTTCGTCTCTTAGCCAGTCTATGCGACTGATTTCGAAATTTCTGATAACACTCTGGCACAAATATCTCCAGTTATTTGTATCCAGGGCCACTCGCTCGAAGTGAGTATGTAGGCACATCGACAGCTGAGAGGTTACTCTTTAGATTGTCTTTATAGGTGAGCCACGGCCATCCAACAGACTTCTGTCAAGCTGGTTATACATGAGGACCTATGGTATTCTGTCGTCACTCACCCTTGCAACAGTCTAACAAAGTTGTGACTGTATCGCGAAATTCTCTATTCCACCCGTGTTGCATTTTGCGAGATCATCATTGAACACCCTATCGTCAAAAGTATAGCTACAGATCGCGAGGATACAACTTTTGTGGAAATCATCCACTGATATGGGACCTATATGGAGTCCGAGATTCACAGTTGTACAACAGTGTGGTGAAAACGGCTGTTCTATAAACCCGTATTTCGGTGTCCAATTTGATACCCCTTTCATTCCAGGTGATGACGAAGCTTCCCAAATTCACTTGCATTGTAGCTTTGGTGATCCTATTTATTATTTCGTCATCATATATATAGTAAGTATATATTAATAAATATGCATGTTACCTTATGCCGAAAGTACGACTCGGACTGTCATATTCAATACAATCTGTAGTGTAATAATGCAGCAATTAAACATGGTTTATTCAAATATTATTCAAATCAATATTATTTATTTTATGTCTATTAAGCTTAAACAATTTTTCAGCTAAATTGCTAATGATCACCTATTATTGATTCATGTGAGTTGAAATTCTCGGCTGCGGCAATTGTAAAGAATTTGCAAATTTAGTACGTCAACAGCATCCAGTTTTAAAAAATTAACTTCTCAAATGAACACAGCAATTTGGTCTTTGGAAATAATAAACTCTACAATATTTGTCTTGAAAAAAAAAACAAACAACACACTGATGATGACATTATGCTAATATCGAAAGTACTCGGAATAAATAATATGTATCAACACGGTAATTTTCTCTCTTCCTTTAATAATGACACCAAAAAGTTTGCCCGTAAATATGAAAGGATCAAATTGAAAAAAAAAAAAGGTCATTTAAGGTATACTATATTTATAGGTAAAAGTAATGAATATCACGGATAGAGTTCATGTAAATATAAAAGTGGACACTGAAGTGAACACCGAATGTCAACAGTCTGTTTCATGCCTGAACGCAATCTTCAGGCTATATGCGTTATATGTTGACTGGACTATTTATATATCATGGCCAATGAGACATTATTGATAACAAACTCAACTATTTCCAACTTATTATATTATCCTAACGATTATTGGGTAGGCGGTAAATGCTATATTTCAAATTATTCTAAAGGCTTATGAGTAGAAATAAATTTAGTTCCGAATGGGGTTATTTTAGCTATAGTATAGTGTTGTTTGTTAACATTTGCTAATTATTTATTATTGATTACTTTGGGTATTATATATTAGTTATTTGTCAATGATTTTTATTAAATTTTCGCAGATATTATAACATACTTTAGTCAAGGCCAATACTTAAACTAAACAAACAAGATAACCCCCAAAATTACTTTAGTTTGTTCCATTCAAAGTTGGTGATAGCATCAAGAAAAATGCAGATCATTATTGTAAATTTTGGACAAGACAGTTTTTGAGTTGTCTTGTACACAAACAAGAATCTAAAGGGAATATTCATGCAAGACAATGCTACTTTGGATTCTGCGAATATGACTATTGCCCACTCTGCCATGGAAGATTTTAATGGCGCGGAGTTAATGGACTGGCCAATAATCCATTATAAAATTATGGTCCGTCATTAAATGAAATGTATATGAAAAATGTTTGATACCACGTTCCTTTAGGACGCTGACGATCATGGCTTTCCATAAGTACTTTTTCTTTATGATGTATGAATTGCTATGACTTCTTAGGAAAGATAAAGGTTTCATGTTCATGGTTTTGAATTAAGGATTTTCACTCTCCTAGACCTGCTTCCACCCAAGCCTAAAAAGTCCCTATTGCTGCAAAAAGGAATTTGAACTCTGCTAACTGATTCTATTTACCACACTAATAACATCTCCGCTACCCGTACTGAACAGAGCAACTGACACTGCCGGATGACAAGAG
The DNA here is from genome assembly GCA_964036315.1 of Acanthosepion esculentum. NCBI lineage: Eukaryota > Metazoa > Mollusca > Cephalopoda > Sepiida > Sepiidae > Acanthosepion > Acanthosepion esculentum. The sequence goes on along the minus strand of OZ038499.1, from coordinate 69,818,319 downwards.
AAAAATGATTGTAATTAATATGCGAAAAACTGTTGAAAGTAATAAGAACTCTTTTTAATTTGTAAAATAATAAAATAATATGTTATTCAGATATATGTCGTACTGAATTTATGTAATAATGGCACAGGTAAAAATGGCAAAAGTGGACAAATAGGAATAAATCTCCATCTGATAGTAGGTGATCTTATAATCTGTTTTCTATAAATGTATTCTTGGAAGCAAATCTTCTCTTTTCCTTTATTACTTAATATGACTTCCATGATGGGGTTGGGGTAGAACAGTTGACATCAATGGTGTCCACTTGACGGTTCGCGGAAACAAAAGTAAATAAACAGTCCTCTGTGATTTAATTTTAAAATATGTTTTTTAAAATTAAACATCTATTGGCGGTTAATTTTAAGCTGTTTAAAGAATCTGTATTTCACTTGTGTCATTATTACCGTTCACCATGTCGTACTGTGTGAATTATTTATGTTTCTGTGTTCTAAATCTTTTATACAGATCTATTCGATTAATTTATAAATGAAAAAGTATTTTGAACTTTAGTTTGCTTTATAAAACCTGAAATCCTCAAACAAACTTATCATTTTTAATGGGAATATGTTTTAAGTGGAAAGTCGCACGATGTATTACACATATATGTCTATACACATCTGATTAATTTTATCAACATCGGTTCGTTAATAATTTTCTCGTGAAAACATTGATTTGCATAATAAAATCTGACATGTTTTATGCAAGACAAAAGATTCTTGCTTTTGTTTATTTGTATTTTATTTTTGTTTATTTGTATTTTATTTTTGTTTATTTATATTTTATTATTATTGTTTTGCCGATTTTTATAATAAAATTACTTCAGGAGCCTTGACTTTGATTTATTTTTTTAATTTTATTTCTTTACACCAAAGATTTCTAAAAAGACACAAAGTTGCTGAATTGGATTATATGTTGAACACATGAGGGTTTCTAATTTTTTTTTCCTTTAACTTCGCTTATACAGAAAAGGTTCAGATCTTTCTAGAGGTTTACATTGATGTTTTTGTGGGGGAATGTATGATTTTTTTTATTCTTTTCTAAACACGTTTGATATTTAAATCTTTCCTTTTTTTTAATCCCTTTATCTTCCATCGTTCAATCGGCTTCTGCTCATCTTCCAGTTCTTTTATATTTCTTTACGACATAGCTTGGTATTCACCCTTACTTCGCTTATATATACAGTGTAACCCGGATATAAGAGAGTTGTCGGGACCGGAGAAGAAGTCTCTTATATCCGGGTTTCTCTTAAATCCGGGTTTGGTCTATTTTGTTTTATTAACACAGGCTCTAATTTGGGACCAGATAAAATATCTCTTATATCCGGGTTTCTCTTATATCCGGTTTACACTGTATATATATATATATATATATATATAATTATGTGTTTCGGCAGCAGTCCCTCTTTTGTACAGGTTTCATTGAAAACGATTGACAAGACAACGCGATTAAACTTTCATTAATTTTTTCTTGCATTCGTACAAGCAGTTTGTTTTTGGACACTAGGTTTGTATTTGGGAGATATATAGCGGCTCGGATTGAGGAATCGGAGGGCCGAGTTCGAATTCCAGTCAAATCCATTACCTTCACTTACGTGCTAATAGCCTTGGGAAAGGTATGAGTCCTCTTCTTCTTCTTCAAGCTATGTGTAGATAGCAGGACAGACCGGGTTCTATAGCCTTGGATGGCAACTGGTCTACGGCAGAAAGAAATGGCAACCTAGGGAAAAAATCTGCCTCGTCACTCATGTATCGAAAGATACATGATCGCCTAAGTGTGTATCACGCATGGCACTAAGAAAAGAACAGACATGTTTGGTATGATGATAGGTCTAAATGGACCGGATTCTAAGAAAGATATATAATACATATGTGTGTCTGTGTCTGTGTGTATGTGTGTATGTATAGCTTAAACGGTAGCAAAAAAGTCACTAGTATAAGAAACCCAGTGAGGATCGAACTCTTTCTAACACTAATGGGTTCTGATAGTAAGCTGCGTTCGGTGCTACTCAACGGTCAGACGTCCTGATTAGGTTTGTGTGTCTGTCATTCGTTCCTATCAACTTCAGACCACCTCCAAAGATGTTCATTTCCTCTGATTATAAGTTTTCTTGAAGAATTGTTTTGGTAGTAAGTGGCTGGGGTGAGGTGTTTGAAAGAAGTAAAAGGGTAGATCTCGGTCAAGGATCGAGGTTAGGGCGGAGTTTGTGATTGGACTCAATAAATGAGATTTAGGTTCTAGGTTAAGACTAGCGGGTGCACTGGGGTGGAGGTTAGTAAATGTCTCGAAGAAATGTAGGCCAACCTGACTTGCTGTGGTCGGATAGGACGGATAGGAACAATTCAGTCCTCCGTCGTTTAACACTTGTCAAGTTGTGTAAACAGACAGATTAGTGCAGAGCGGCCAGGTTTCCGCCTCAAACAAGCACAAAAGAAATGGCACAACGAGCTGAAAGGAAATGGTATTCGTTTCACCTCCCCTACCCCAAGGAACAGGACCACATCCACGCAGTAAACATTTCGCCCACAACTTGTAGTATGTCTCTCCGCCCACTCCTGTCGGTATTATTCACGGTCGCCTTCCTGAATAAGACAATTTTAAAAATCTAAAAGCCAGAGATTAGTTTCACAAAAAAGAACATTGAAACTGATGTTTTCTATCGGCACATTTACAAATGACGATTTCCTAAAAACGTATGTCCCTTGGGGGTGATAGTGAGATAGTTAGTTAGTTAGATAGATAGATAGATAGATAGATAGATAGATAGATAGATAGATTTGAATATATAAATTACATAGATTTGAATGGACCGAGAGATAGATTTAAATTAATATAGAATTTGAATAATAGACCAATATAGATTTGCATTTGAATAAACACACACATATGTGTGTGTGTCTATTCAAATACACACGCAAACATTATATATATATATATATATATATGTATATATATATATATATATATATATATATATATATATATATATAATAAACAGTTATTTGTCAGATGAGACCAGGAAACAATTGTACTAAAAAAAGCTCAATACAAATATAAAGAGAATAAAAACAAAAATTTAACGTACAGACATGTTTTAAATTTCCAAATTTAGGAGAATAGCCAATTACGCTACCATGGTTTCAACCTTTAGGTATCCTCAGTCGATATTGGCCTGTATCACCTGAAGATACCTAAAAGAAGTTGAAGCTATGGTAGCGTAATTGGCTTATCTCCTAATTTTTAATATATATATATATATATATATATATATATATATATATATATATATTGTGTGTGTATTTAGGCAGCATTTTTTCATTAATACATGTTTCATTAAATAATATAGATAAGTGTTGTCTATATATTTTATGTAAGTTTTTTTCATATAGTCTGATAAGCTTAATAACATTATCATTAAACAATGAAAGAAAATCACAATACTGATACATATTTTTTTAATCCAATCTAAGCTTTCGGCTTACATAAGCCATTATCAAAGATGACAATTACACAATATATTTAAGCAATACACGAACAAGAAATTGATGATAGTCTTATTTGTTTACATGGATGATTTCCAAGCAACGATAAGCACGTGCATATAAAACGCTGAAAGCGAAAATCGCACAACAGCTCATGACGTCACACATGACCACCCGAGAGTGAATCCGATGAGTATTGAGTATGGAAAGCCGTTGGTATGAACCAATGACTTCTGTTACTAATTATAGGCATTTAAGGATATTTTTGGAGATTTCATAGTTTATTTTGTATCAATATATATCAACATATCAAAAAATATGTATCAGTATTGTGATTTTCTTTCATTGTTTAATGATAATATTATTAAGCTTATCAGACTATATGAAAAAAACTTACATAAAATATATAGACAACACTTATCTATATTATTTAATGAAACATGTATTAATATATATATATATATATATATATATATATATATATATATATATATATATATATATATATATATATATATATATATATATAAAAGTTATTACAATCCTTGTATGGATTTCAGGTACTATCACGATGGGAATGCCTCCTCAGACCGGTAACCATCAAGAAGTTACCTTCTTGATAAATTGACTAAAGTGAGAATTGAACATAGGCTGCGTGGTCGGAATGGGAACGATCTCGGATAGGTAGATACCGTATATCTGGGAGTCGACTTTGCTATATAGCTTGAATAATCCATTAGGTACGCTGCTGTATGGTAGACAAATGGTTGCTTTGGGTTTTTCTTTAAATGGCTTTAGAAATATTAAATCGATTGGATAATTAGATAGGCTCTGGACATACTGAAGCAAGAGGCGCAAGTGATGGCGGTGGTGGTGGGAGTGGGGGGTATTGAATACAATTCATGAACAAAAATTTGTTGCTTATAGAGGGAAAGCGAAAAGAATTATTAATAACCGACTTAACTGCCAGCCTTCGTACAAACAAATTAACGCTGCTTATACTGTGAGATTGGGCGATATTTCTTTATAATGATCGTCTACCACAGGAGCAAACGATTGATTCGAACAAGTATTGCTCTCAGAGCAAGTGAACGCAGTAATCGACTAAAATCTTCCGACTTGAATTAATTAAAAGAGAAGGAACAATATTCCTTTAGGCTAACGCAGCCGTCGTTGTCAGTTATTCCGCACCTTCAGAATCCCATTTAATTCCTATCTGTATAAACTTCGTTCATTAAAAGTAATTTCAGTTTAATTCAGTGGAAGTATGTACCTGCAGCTGTTCTTTGCTCAGAAAGTTCTGAGAGTTGGAATTTAATTTCAAAATGACAGATGATAGTTGTCGAAAACAGTAAATATGGTTTTCAATAAAGCAAACGTTGAAGATATAAAATTCTCTTTTTAGAAGGAACGTTTTACATCGCACATTATTTGTAGAATTAGTCCTTCATTTTTATATTTTTACATTTTTGTTCGTGTAAATGATTATATATATATATATATATATATATATATATATAGAGAGAGAGAGAGAGAGAGAGAGAGAGAGAGATAGATTTATCAGTTTGCTAATGTTGTTGATTTTTAAACCAGTTGCAAAAAACAAACTTTTAAAAAAGCCACACTTCTAGGACGCGAACTAAAGTTAAAAAACAGTATGTCTCACATCACAGCTGAGAGACTCCAATCTGAAGTGGCCAAAATTAATTATAAACACCTCAAGAGTTTAGAATTAAAACTTCATACTTTATGTGATCGCAGCAGTTGGAAGAAAATGGGCAGAACTGATCTAGTCACCAACATCTCCAATACTACACTTAGTACAATAGAGACTGAAGCCCTTAGCTTTGGTCTAAAGTTTGCAACTGGTTTAAAAAAACAACACACACACACACACACACACATGTGGGGAGATTGTATGAGGAAGTGGAAAAAGTTTACTTTTGACGCCTTTGGTCCTTCAAATTTCGGAATAAATTTGTAGGACTACACATGCACACAACAGTGGAGTGCTGGGAATTTTAGAATTTTCCTTTCCATCACAAATAAGTCACTACGACTTAAATGTCTAGAGACTCTAGAGTGATTTAATCGCAAGGTCAAGGACATCTACAATAAATTTGCGCCCTGTCGCTTATAAGATTTCACCATTCCTGGCAGATTTTCTAGTATCACAGGAGGGTGGAATACCTACTTACGAAAGCGATGGAAAGAAAAAGAAAAAGACTCTAAATGAATTCGGCTAGATAAAAAAAAAATATAAATTTCCTAACATCTCTCGTTCGTGTGTATGTGTAGTCCTACCAAAATAACAACTTTTAAATCCGCTGAAATCCTGAAGCACGAAACACGTCACAAGTAACTTCTTCCACTTTGTCATACAATATCACCAATATTCTTGATATATAAAAATATATATCGTTATCTCATATATATATATATATATATATATATATATATATATGTATATATATATAGGTATAAATGTGGAAATAAACCAAATAATTAGATATTTGCAACTGTATAATTATTAATATATATTTTTAGTTACACTACGAACGTAGTTATATGTATATTTATCAATATATATATATATATATATATATAATTTCCTCGTCTATAAATCATCCACGGGATTACTTCTACCCAGAAATTGATAAATTACAGCTGATTTTAGAAAGTACTCAGTACAATATTCGTAAATATTATTTTAAAAAGATATCACAACCTTACGAGGCTGTCGGTTTTCAGGCTCGTTTTGCTAAAACTGCCGTAGTTGGTGAGGTTGTTCTGTCTTTTAAAAATACTTCCGTGTATATATATATATATATATATATATATATATATATATATATATATATATATATATATATATATATATAGATATAGATAGAGAGAGAGACAGAGAGAGTAAGGAGAGTGAAAGAGAGAGGGAAAAAGACGGTGTAAGTGTATATGTGTATGTGGATACAGCATTGTAACTGTTAGTTTTACGCCTGGAATTATCTTCAAACCAAGCTGAACTTCAGAAAAGTCAACGATGGTGGAAAGTATTCAGGTTTTAACATTTACTTTCAGTAAACTCCTTGCAGTTCTACATCTGAAATAAAACGGCAAAGTATTCAATAGAAATTGTCCGATATGATAGAAATATATCTGTTTTTCTTTCTTTCTACACTACCAGTCAAAAGTATTTAGTCACTCTTAAATTTTTTTATTTCTCATCCTAAAAGTATTATTTTTAATGAAACAAGTTAAGCACCACAATGGTTTTATTTATTATACTAAATGCAAGTCTTCCTCAGTAACTTTGACCTTAGTATAACCAGAGATCTTTTGAAAAATTGATTTGAAGGAGTTTTTCTTCTTTAGTACTGAGCATGAATAAAATGTTTTCCAAAAGTTACATTATACCACCACTTGAACTCACATTAGACTATATTGTGTTGAATTACTGCTTGCTAGATATTACCTGTTTTACCTATGCTGCCAAAGTACCTTGCCCACTAGTGAAATCTGTTATTCTTTTTTTGTTTAAGTTAAAACCTAAATTTTGCAACTTTCTTCTCGATTAAAACTTTTTTCGCAACAAAATGCCCAAAACATGTGAACTTACACTTGAACAAAGAAAAGAGATAATTAGTTTTAAAAAAAGAAGGATATTCAAGCAATGAAATTTAAAAAATAAAAATGAAAATTTCCAGAACTACAGTGGATTATGCTGTTAGGAGACATCAGGTAACGAGACAAAACAAGACCAAAAGTAAGGCTGGTTGACCAAAAGCAACAAGAAGAGCAAAGGACAATTTCATCAGAGTCACCAGCTTGAATGACAGAAGACTAACTACTCCAAACATCACTGCACAACTGAACCAATCTGTCAACATCCACTGTGAGGAAAAGACTCTGTGAAGCTGGACTATATGGCAGAATTGCTGTCAAGAAACCACTGTAGAAGAATTAAAAGTCCCCAGTGGGCCAAGGTGCACAAAAACTGGATAAAAGAGAAGAGCAGTGGAATAAGGTCCCTTGGACTGACGAAACCTTTGGGTCAAATATAGGGGGTCTATAGACGGCGAAGTGTTGTGAAAGAGCTGCAATCCCCTGTATCATACCAACCATAAAGCATGGGGGAGGCTCTGTTATGGTGGTTGTGGGGGAGGGGCTTTTGCCAATTGCAAAATCGGGGATTTGCACCAGGTAAAGGGCAAACTGAATCAGATCGGCTATCACAGCATACTGCAGCATCATATGATCCCATCTGGAAGGTGGCTTGTGGATCAAGGATTTGTACTCATGCAAGATAATTACCCAAAGCATATTAGTAAACTCTGCCAGAAGTACATTAAAAGCAAAGAAGAACAGCACGTCCTTCAACTGATTTCATGGCCGGCGCAATCAGCGGACTTAAATTCCATTGAACTGGTATGGGATGAACTTAATCAAAAAGTCAGAACTAAACAACTCACGGGTGTGGCAACTCTTGCAAGGGAAGCTGCGTAGAATTATCTACCTCCAGTGTTTGGTGGAAAGAATGCCGAGAATCTGTGAAGTATTGATAGCGGCCAATGAGGGTTATTTTGATGAATCATAAGTTTAATAATTTTTTTTTTTGCTTTTTTAGTTTAATTCGTATTTATTGTGTCTTGGGAAAATTTGTATTTAGTATAATAAATAAAACCATTGGGGTGTTTAACTTTTTTCCTTGAAAATAACACTTTTAGGATGAGAAATAAAAATTTGGGAGGTTGGCCAAATACTTTTGACTGGTAGTGTATATATATATATATATATATATATATATATATATATATATATATATATATATATATATATATATATATATATATACTACCAGTCAAAAGTATTTGGTCACCCAATATATATATATATATATATATATATATATATACATATAATGCCTGTCCACTCACTTACGGCTACTAGGGCGGCTAGCTAATCCCTCTTAAAGATTCCTGCTTGCCCACCCACATAGCCCACCTGTGGTTTATGGTGCAACTATGCTGAACAGATCCTAGTTACAGTTTCTGTTAAAGAGTGCATTATCTTGCATGATCAAGAGTCTGAACAAAGCCAGTGAGCTCAAACCCTCAATCCTGATGTCTTGTGACTTTGTGCTAGCAAAACCATCGACAGCTCCCAAAGAGTTCTGTCTGTCCAATTTCACCCACAAGGCTTTGATCAACCCGTGATATGGCTTTCAGACTCTTTCCCCAGACTGATAACATCAAAATGTCATCTTCCTTACAAATCGACCATGGTGAGACTCGAACCCGGCTCAGAAAGTGAAAGTTCTAACCACTCGGCTACGTATACACACACATTACACGGATCTTTTAAACGTTATAATTTAGAGGATATATGCGTTTTAGTAGATATTCATTGTGCAAATTTAAGTCTACCGGCCTGTACATTCGAGAGTCTTAATAAAGACAATGTGCTTTTTGGCTAAGTTTAACCCTTCATCTCTTGTTTATGCTTTAGATTACTCAACTCTGGAAAGATTTCGCAGCACAGCACGGTTCAATTAGCCTATTTAAGAAATGCACATCTCACTTTTGGTTTCCACGAAGTGCATATATACTAAATTAATTTTCGTATCCAAAACGTAAACAAATCAATTTCAAAGTAATTAATGTTTTTTATTTATAATCTGATTCCATTTCTTATTACTTTAAACACTATATTTTAGTGGATATAACATTTGAAGTAATAATAATAGCGAATTATGAATATAATCCATTAATTGCTCATATATATATATATATATATATATATATATATATATGTGTGTGTGCGCGCGCGCGCGCGTGTGTGTCTCCCGAAAAGCAAGGTCCTCTATTTTATTATTGCTGGCCTATAATATCAGAGACCAGTGTCTGCAAAGTTTGAATCTTCTCGTTAATAAGCATTTTTTCTGTTAAACATGTCAAAACTATGCCTGCTATGAATTTTTCATGTAGACAAAATTTATTGAGATTCCTCAGTGTTTGATAAATGTTTACAGACCCCAAACTTGTCCTTCCCAACAATTATACTGTGCTCTATGTGTTGCCCTTTCTCGATCAGAGTTCGAATTTCACCTGAAACCGCTTCTGCTTATTTGCTGCTACATTCATAAAAAAAAGAATGAACACACGTGCGGACAGCATGCGAAGAAAATGTCTCGTCACTGTTATCCCACAATTATTGACGGAAAATGGAGTAAGTAAATAATTACTTCTGTAAAATAGTCTACCGTTAATAGTGAATTTATAATCATCATCATCATCATTATCATCATCCCATGACCGGGTGTGGCCTTAGGGTCGCTGTACATCTGAGCACCTAGCTAGTTCCCTCCACGTGTCTCGGTTGGTATTCATTCATGCGGGTCTTAGGCAAAATAAACCTGGCGTATCCTATCGCTCTCTATATCAGACCACATCTGATGTAGCTGCCACTTGAAGACTCACCTTAGTCAAAAAGTTGATACTGTCTACAGAACCTTCCACCATGGTCACTGATTTCAGTCTGAGAATCCCTGCACCTATTGATACCGTGTCATCACCGCCCTGGATACAGTTGGCAGTATTTCAGTCTCATGGGTTGGTGTAGCCTGTAGTCGACCAAAACACGTTGTCTCTGAGCTGAACTCCTCACTAGTGATAACCTCTGAACCACGGCACGTGGAGTTACCCTTTAATTCGGTGCGTAAGGCGATGAGCTAAGGTATATAAAAAAACTTAAATGTTATCAAATCGACAGATACTAGGATCAGACTTAGCTTTCATTCATCTGATAAACTAAAAAATCATATTACCAGAAATTAAATTATATTTTACTAAACTCTAGACCTTTACACATTGACATCTCTATTTACATGCGTATTTTTTCACATCTACATATATACACATATATATATATATATATGTATCTGTAAATGTATATATAGACAGTTAAAATTTTAAAAGTGCTTGTAAGTGAATAAAAAGAGTTGAGAACTTGTTCGAAAGTGAGTGTCTTTGGAAATATTGGAATGAAAAGGTTTTCAAATTATCAGACCATAAAGAACACGAGGAGTACAATATTTCAGAGCTGTCACCACATCAGAAAGAACGAGTTATTCCTCATTAAGTAGTCAACAAGCTAACGAGCCTGAATATGTAGACCTCAAACAAATGGGCCAGATGGTTCTATCAAGTACAGTGTCTTCACAGTTGAATCAATATCTAAGTCCCGATTTCTCCTTTGTTTGTTACTGGCAAAAAAATCTGATATTTATTTGCTGTATATGTAGACCTCAAAAATGTCCGTGTTAATATAGATCCAGATCGATATTTTTATCGTGGCCTAGCACAATTCTCCAGAGATCACTGTTTCTACCGAAGCATATTTTATTTCATAAAATCTTTTAGCCGTTTTTGTATTGGTTAATTTGGTATGCTCATACTTTGCTACAAGCCAGCTTTTTCAGTAACTTGTGAGACTCTCAGTTAAATAAATCCATTTTTACTGGTTAGCTCCAAATTTTGTGTACAGAGCTTGAGTAATTTTTAGATGACTGTAGCAAAATTTTCCATAATGTTCAAATTAATTCTGAATGCCGCCTGAAAAACAAAACAAAAAAACATAAAAATTGCTCAAATACATGGGATTATTTTATAATAATGCTGTATGTTAATAAAAGTGTATTTGTATTGTTCTTAATAATGAATGGACATATTATATAGTCCTTGGGTATAATACATAATGAATATTATTGACCCAACTCATTGTGCTTATATCTTTCGTATTTCACAAGATGTGTTTACTTCGCGCTAAAATTATTTTTAAGCTTCAAATGAGCATTAATTTTTTTGTTCACATCGACAGTGTCTGACTCTACATTCATTTAAATGTTAAGTTTTCTTTAAACTCGTATTACATTTTAACAGGAAAACCAGCTAATTTAATCACTTATATTCTGTGTTTAAATATATTCTATAAATAGCTTAAAAGCTGTCCTATCAAGCGGCAGTTAAGATAGCTCCTGTGGAGGGTTCTTTATTGTGCCTTCGGCTTGTTCAGGAGTTTGAGTCCTAAATTCTTTGCATATTCTCAGCATTGGAAGCATTGGAAGCTCTACTGGCTGCCGTTTCATCCGGGTTTCATTTACACCGGACTTTCTTTTCCTCGCCGAAAACAACATCAGTAATGATAATTTGAGAATGCAGCATTTCAGGAATGTGGATCCGGATCCGGCCTGGAATGTCTTTTAATTTGCTCACAGAGTCGACCTGATTCCAAAATGGTATGATATTTTGGGCTACGGCCTCTAGGAGAAAAGTTGAAAAAGGGTGACACACTGGCACAATGACATTCGCATTTAATTATATAGAAATATATATTACAATCCTCGAAACTCATGAATTTTTATGAACATTGAAAATTTAAAAGAAACAAAATGAGGCAAAGATGCAAAGAGTTCAAGAAAATAGACCAAATAAATCAATTGAATTGTTTTAAATATTCAACAGAGAAATGCAAACGAAAGACACATAATTATTTTTATAATTGCTATAATAGTATATATTATATTTAGTATATATTTAGTATATATGATATTTAGGGTTATAAAGTTTTTGTAAACCTATGTTTATATGTCATAAACTGATGAACGTTCGTTCAAAAGTAATGAAAAAAACAAATTTATTTCTAATTCTTGAAAAATATCACCCCACAAACCGAAAATTCGATTTACTATAATCGCAATAAGGGTAAAAAATAAAAAATAGAAATTTCGTTTTGGGTTTTAAATAATTGAACTGAATTACACACTTCATTGTTTATAACAAAATTTCATGGAAATATGACACAGGAAATTGAACAAAACAAAAAGTTACGAAGTCATAACCCTAATATATATATATATATATATATATATATATATATATATATATATATATATATATATGGAATTAGTGTACTTATGAAATACAAAATAAACCAACAAGCCCTTTCACGTCACACGCACCTCCCCAAAAAAAACAGTCCAACAATTTTCAAAGAAAAGAAAAATAATGATAAAGATCATACAAGAAACGCAGCTTAACTTGAAATAACACAGTGATCCACAACGCAGACAAGTGAATCTAATATAAAAAGAGAAAAACAAGGTTGGAAAAATATCTAACGGACACTATTTTGCCGTGACTAAATCTCACTCACACAGAAGCGATCCTCAAACAGTACAAAGAACTAATACTGAAGAATCTCAAACTATACAGCTACCACGTATTTCAGTGTATACATATATATATATATATATATATATATATATATATATATATAGATAGATAGATAGATAGATAGATAGATAGATAGAGAGAGAGAAAGAGAGAGACTCTCCCGTCGATTTTGACGTATGAGGATCCGACAACCACATTCAATTTTTATGTTTGTGTCGTATGTCACTTCAGTCCCGCTAGTGACCTGCATACAAGTCCACATCTTGTGCAACAGCGAGAATCTGGGGACATTGCCACGGGAACATTTCCTAACTCTTTTCAGCGTTGTCATTCGTCTCTTAACCAGTCTATGCGACTGATTTCGAAATTATTTATACCACTCTGGCACAAATATCTCCAGTTATTTGTATCCAGGGCTACTCGCTCGAAGTTAGTACGAGGCACATTGGCAGCTGAGAGGTTACTCTTTAGCTTGTCTTTATATCTGAGTCAAAAATGTCCATTTTGAAGTAAGCAAGAGTGAGGACAATACGACAGCGTTCGACCAGACTTTTTCTTCTCGTATATGCCATGTCCATTCAGGGTATGTGCGATCATGGCTCTCTACAACTAACCATTTGTATGCTGCTTTACAAGAGAACTTAATTTGCTAAGGCAAAAATATATTGAAAATACCTGATCTCGGTAAATTTGCTTCCAGATTCTTACATTTCACATATCTTAATAAATATAGTCACAGTATGGGATATTTAAAAAAAAACGCGATAAAAAGTAAAAACGAATGGTATCAGCTAAGCAGTGCGTTTAGATAGATCAATCTCCAGAAATTTTTAAAATTACAATTTAGCATTCTTACGTCTTCAGCGTTTCCCCTGGGTGCATAACTGTAACCGACCCTTCTGTTTATATTCCCTCATATATATATATATATATATATATATATATATATATATATATATATATATATATATATATATATATATATATATATATATACTACGAGGGTCATTCAATAAATAAGGTGAATTTTTCGGTATAAGGACTTCTAATACAGACAGAAGGTTACACTTTTTAATTTTTTTTTGTTTTACTTCTTTTTCACATGGATTTAATTTCTTTTGCAGATTAAAAAAAAAAACTTTGAGAGTTTTGGCGATTAACAAATATGACCGACTAAGAAGCATGCTCCAGGATTGAACAGCGGTAAGTTATCAAGTTTTTGGTTGCTGAAGGGTGCAAACCAGTTGAAATTCATAGGAGAATGTCAACTGTGTATGATGCCACATGTTACAGCCAAAAAATGTCTACAAGTGGGCTAAATTGTTTAAAGAAGGACGGAGCAGTGTTGAGGATGAAGACAGGCCTGGGAGGCCTACAGAAGTGAGGTCTCCTGAGGTGATCGAATCAGTCAATGACCTCATTCAGTGTCACAGAAGGGTGACAGTGGATGACATTGCAAGTATTTTGAGCTTATCTGTTGGGACAAATGCAGGGATCATCAGTCAGAAGGAGTCATCTGGCATCATAACAACGCAAGGCCTCACACAGTAGCCCAAACGATGCAGACCATCAACGAGCTGGGCTGGGAACTGCTCCCTCATCCCCCTTACAGCCCAGACCTTGCCCCTTCAGACTCACCTGTTTGGTCCCTTGAAAGCGTTCACGAGAGGCACGAAGTTTAAAAGTGACGATGAAGTCAAAAGTGTTGTGGGCGACTGACTGAGACATCAGTCCAAATATTTTTACGCCGAGGGAATACGGAAGCTTGTGCACAGATGGGAAAAGTGTGTGACAGTGCTGGGAGATTACGTTGAAAAAAAAAGTAAGTTTTTATCTGTATTAGAAGTCCTTATACCGAAAAATTCACCTTATTTATTGAATAACCCTCGTATATATATATATATATATATATATATATATATATATATATATATATATATATATATATATATATATATATATATATATATATATGTATGTATGTATAAACGTGTCTCATTAAATAATTTAGAACTGTTTTATCTACTTATTATTCATAGGATCTTCTCGAAATTAGGGCATTAAAGGAAGAAAGAAAATAACCATGTTGATGCATATTTATTTCATTTTATCTCGAGTACTTTCGACATTAGCACAATGTCGTCATCAGGGTTTGATTTTTCTAAATTGTTGTGTTCATTTTCCTAAGACAAAAAGTGAAAAACGCTAAATTTATCTTCTGTAGATTGTTTTAATTTTATCATGTTGTCATATATATAATTATCATTTATATATATATATATATATATATATATATATATAGAGAGAGAGAGAGAGAGAGAGAGAGAGAGAGATTTACTTTTATCAATTGCCTAAATTTGTTTTGATATATAGAAATTTATATATCGCATTTAACAATACACACACACACACACACACACACACACACACACACACACACACACACACACATATATATATATATATATATATATATATAATCTGTACTGGTATAGAATTTTTGACTCGTATATGCATTTAAGACCCGGAAAAGGTAATTATCGGTAGGTGACAGGTCCTGTTAATAAGGAGAATTGAAATGCACTAATTTATCACAATATATATATATTTTTTTATTATAGGCCACCCATTACAAGCCACTGAATGTAGGGGGTTACTGTTGAAATGATTATAATCAATGGCGTACGTGATATGAATGAAAAGGGAAGTGGTAGAAAGTGAAGCTTATGATGGTAAGAATGTAGATAACAAATGATCCTTGACTTGATTGTCGTTTTCAGGAAAACATCCACACGAGTGATGGCTTATGAAGTACGTGGTCTTGCGTTATCCTGTTTCTCCTTATTCTTAGTCACCAAAATATTTACGACTTTCCAAATTGCGACAACAAGACTCTACCATCATGATTTAACTAGGATAAAGGGCTCTAATGGATTATTCCATCACAAAGCTACCAAACGGTCACAAGGAATGAAGACTTGTTTTGGAAAAGGTTGGGAGGAGAGCAAGTTTGTCAACACAGAGCAAGCCACGTTTTCGATTATTATACAGTAACCAATTTTTATCGACAGAAAGCACACGATCAAGAATGGCGTTATCTTTTAAAACGAAGAATCAAAATGAAGTCAGTATCCAATCATGCAAGCTATTGATCATTAGTCAAATCATGGAGTATCTAATTGTTCCTTTTGTTTTTCTACTTTGTTAATTTGTATCAGATGTTTTCCGATTATTTCATGAGATGCCCACTGATTTACTCCCAACAGTCGAATGTTTGCCTCTGCATGATCGTCCATTGCGTCCTTCCCATACAAATGCTAAGTGACGACCACTTGAAGGTCGAGGTTGCAAGAGACGAATCGTTCGAACTGAAGATCCAGTCTCCAAGCACTGATGATATTGCGGCTGAATTTAGCAACGCTCGGTGAACTTCTTGAGAAAAGTGACGCGAAAATCGCGTTTATTCGTCTTTATCTTGACATTTTATAAACATTAAATAAATAAAGAACTAATTAAAAAAAATGCCAGCGCTTTAAAATGCAGTCATAAACAGGAGACGATACGAAAAGAAATCTCACGCATGCAGCACCAAAAACTGTGATTTTCCTCAAATAAAATAGCCATACATCCTACCCCGATTTGAACGTCAAACACGAGGCCAGACAGGCCACTGATTTATCTGCTATGTCAGCATGAACAACACGGGAAATTCAACTTTCAATTAATGAGTAACACAGGGTGTAAAGATAATCTGAGACCGTCAGTAAGAGTCCTTTTTCACGGGTAATATGCAGGTGTGTGTATATGATACTGTTTAATTTGAGGATAGCATAATAAGAATTATTTACATAAGTACATGTTTGTACGTATTCAAGATTAAATCAAGGGAAACATATTCCGAGAAAGGTTCATCTTACTATCAGCAGAAATCGGATTTAAGAACATTTCGTCTAAAGAATATTGATCTAAGGGAAACCTAAGAATACTTGTCTAAGGACATATCTCTCTAAGTTTCATCGAATATTTTTAATAAATTAAGACTTTATTCATGTACAAAATATTAAATTTTATTGTTATTTATTATATTATAGAATAATATTTAAGATACTTATAACAACACTAATTACTGATGATACATGTGATTTATAATCATTTATTGGAATGCATTGTCCCTCAGACCAATATTCTTAGACCAATATTCCTTAGACCAATATTCCTTAGACCAGTGTATCTTAGACGAATGTTCTGGATCCCACAGAATTCGGATAGAAAGGAAAAAATTTAAAGGGAAATAAAATCTGAGAGACTTACATGTCGCTAGATATTTGAGACGATCGAGAAACTTCTCTCTCTCTCTCTCTTTCTCTCTCTTTTTATATTTATATATATATATATATGTATGTAGGTACATGTATGTATATCTTTCGTAAAAAAAGGTAATAGAACAAGGATAAAAGACAACAAAAAAGAAAAAAGGATAAGTAAAAAAGAAGTAGAAGGAAAAAGAAGGTACTGTGTTGAAAAAGATTAAAAAGAGAAAGTAAAAAAGAAAACTGCTTGATAAAAGTATTTAGTATAAAATGCAAATAAAAGCCAACAAGGGGAGGGCCTGAGGAAACTGAGGAGGAATTCATAGAGTCTGGAGAATCTGCAGCAGGGGTGGTAGAAGGAGGCAAGTGAAGTGACATTAGAAAAGGATTCAGTTTGGCTAAGGTGGGGATGAAAAGATGGAAGCGGAGGATTTAAATGTTACAAAATTCTTAACTTAATCATCTATCTAGCCAAGTTAACTTCCTGATGTGTCCTATTCAAAAAATTAAACTACACAGTCCTAGCTTTACAACCCAAACCTAATCCAGTCACCACACCATCTCTGAGGGTGTGTGCAGAATGAATGCTTCCCTACCCCAAATGTCTAGTCGTGAGCAATAAGCTATCATATCACAGTAGTTATCTCCCTTGGTACAGCTGTGCAGAACTGATACGAGGCAGCAGGCTTCAAGCCAAAGGTAAACAATTTTTTTTTTAGATTCTTACTCAACCTCGAAACCTCTGCCCCAACCTGAAATCTCAAACGCCAGGCTACTTTATATTTTGTTCGTTAGATTCTTGGTTGTTTTTCCCCAAAAAAGAAAACTAAGAATTGAGATGTAAAGAAATTAGGATGTGTGTATATATATATATATATATATATATATATATATATATATATATATATATATATATATATATATATCACACTCTATTAACGACACTGAACACACTTCCCCGATGAGTATACCATATTTTAACAATATATTTGTATGTGTGTATGCGCGTGCGCGTGTCTGACACATAGGGAGGGTATTACCGGAAAGTTAATAGAAGAGAAAATAGAAGCAATGCATTGATGTTTTTGCGAGGAGTATGAATTCAGCTGTAAGGTCATAGCAGTGATTACACCCCGCTGATGGTACCTTGTAACCCAGTACAATCTGTCATATATTACTTGAGGAGAAAATCGAAGCACAAGTGGTGACCCATATTACTCAGTGAAATAACATCAAGAGCCCAGCATGGTACCCCGGTGGCGATCTCTACCAGCTCATGAGATGCTTTGATTACATTTGATCACGTTTTACACAAACACACACACACACACACACACACACACACACACACACACACACACACACACACACAAGCACACAAGCACACATATATATATATATATATATGTCTCGCGATTCATTTAGCTTCAAATTTTGAATCGGTATCACCCCATGCAAGGCAGTGAAGCCTCTAAGGCACAAGGGGTTACGGGGGTGTGGAAGGATTAGGTTTAAATTTTGAAAGTGTAATAATGCGGAGTTATGTTTCAACGTTTTTAATTCTACGATGTTATTTAATCATTAATTGGATAAACATATTTTTTCTACTTGTGCTCTATGATATAACTGAAGATGACTGACAATATACTGTGATTAAGTTTTTATTATATTTTTCTTGTATGCATACAAGAGATTTATTTTGGGGACATAGGTGTGTAAGAACTGAAAACAATTATCTTTGAGTCCGACCGCTTTCGGACAATCTAGTAGACACTGGCAAAAAAATTTTTTGTCTTAATATGTTGATTCTGATGGAATTTGTTTTTTTAGCAATAGAAATGTTTTTATTCTTGAAATCAGTCAGAAAATTGTAGCTACGTTTGTAATTAACATTATTAAACATTAATACTTAAGATCATTTTGACTATTCTTACACACTCTATGTCCCAAAAAGAAAACTCTTGTACGCTTGCTAGAAAAATAAGATAAAAATCTTAATCGCAGTGCCTTGGCAGTCATTTTCAATGAAACCTGTAAAAATGAAGGTTTACTACCTAAATAGGAAATTATGTATCATAATTATTTCATCGAGTCTAGAAAAATGTTCAAGAGAATGCACCTGGCGGCTGTTTCGTCCAATTTTGTGATTTATCAACAGTGCGCATCCATTACCGAGAATCGAACCCGGACCGTTACGATATAACGCAAGAGTCATACCCACTGGACCAACGCTTCTTAGCGACGGAGAGGTCACTAACCAGACACGTTACCTCTTGAGGATTCTTCTAGACTCGATGAAATAATTATGATTATTCAAAGCCCTCTTAATTTCTGTAAAAAAAATTATATATATATATATATATATATATATATATATATATATATATATATATATATATATATATATATATATATATATATATATATATATATATATATATATCATAAGGAAACAACTTATACAAAGAAAAGTGAAATGGACTTAAGTATAATCCAATTAGTCGAGTAAAAATGGATAAACTACTAAGACATTTTTACTCTACCAATTGGATTATACCTGTCCATTTCAATTTAACTGATAAACACATATAACAAGAAAATTTCGTGGATTTATAACTTTTCAAAATTCAAACAAAATTCTCACTTAATTGATCTCTAGCTTTGGTGTATCGCACGCTCCAAAATATATATTTAACTGTCAATAAATAGCATAATTTTTAAAAAAATCTTTTGGTCTACACATATTTCGTCTTAGTGTTTGCCTATGTAGGGGAAGATTGCGCCCTGAAGATGACAATTTGAAATTGTTCAAAGTACTCGGCATATGTCTTCCATCTTATGTCTACTCGAATATAAGGATCTTATTATTCAAGGAATTGATAGTAAGTTAATGTCTCATTAAGTTTTGTTAGCGAAGTGATTTCACCATTAATCACATTAACATTGCTATTTAATTCTTTGTATAAGTTATTTCTTTATGATATAAAATATAAGCTGCACACCCTAATATATATATATATATATGTGTGTGTGTGTGTGTGTGTGTGTGTGTGTGTGTGTGTGTGTGTGTGTGTGATAAATTTCGGTATGTAATCCCGACAGAGTTATAAGTTATTGACATTTGGGAAAATGTTCATGAAAGTATGTTTCGAAAATAAAATGCATACACACACAACACATTTTTCGTCTTCCATTTGATGAAGGCGAAATGCATTATCGAATATTATTTTCGAAACATACTTTCATGAACGTTTTTCCAAATGTCAATAATATATATATATATATATATAGTAATGAATGTATTATTCTGACACATTTTACCACTTTAAATGTTATTTGTAATGGATACTCATATTTGAGTAGACGCTCCTTTTATTTATTAAACAGTATATTTATTTATTTTCGTCAACGAGCCTAAATATTCAAGAAATCTTATTAAACAAAAATAAGCGCTCTCCAGCATGATACGAACATGCAAGCCCTGGGTAGAGGGAACCATTGTTAGATCCGACATGTTTTAACCGACTTAGGTACAAAGAACTTTACCGATCGAGCAAGACTGAATAGTAGCTTCAAGTCTCTCAGCATTTTCATATCTGCTGAGTTTCGTAACCAAACGTAAACAAAACAATTTCTAAAGTACTGAGCATAATCCTGAACATATTTTATAGCAAATGAACAGTCTTCATTTTTTTGTATAAAGCTGCTCCATAATGGTGTAAAAAAGCACTTATCCTAAAATATATATACCTTATACAAGTGAAAATTTTATCATTTTTTTCCATCACTAATTTGCATTCATCTTCGTTTCGTAAGTATTTACATCGAGGTATTGCCATTCCAATGACAAGATTTCTGTCAGGTTTACCAGTACATAATTCCGGTGTCCCACAAATTTAGATACACACTTCGGGTATATGACTTTTAACCTCTAAAAAACATTACCTGTGTATAGTGCGAACCCCTATATTCTTGTGTAAAAACGGGTAATAAAACCTCGCAATATAATCAAGTATTTACGCAAAATGTGTTTACTTTAACTTGTTTAGTTTCTGGTGAGGAGATATTGAAATATATGTTAAGTGTCCGATGAGATACGGGGAACTCTTTAACATGACAGATTCATACGGTATATTTATCATACGAATATGAATATACCTCCAAGCTTTTCCCAATTTTATTGTTGAAAACCTTGACTTACATAATGAAATATGACAATGTGTATATATATATATATATATATATATATATATATATATATATATATATATATATATATATATATATATATATAAAGAAAGAACAGTAAGATATAAAATCCGGTGTTCTTATAGATAACATGGTTATCACTGTGTAGCGAAAAAAAACATATTTATATATAAAGGGCTGGTATAGAAATCCACATATATGTGCGTTTGCGTATACATTTGTGCGTGTGCGTGTAGGATGTATGATAGGTATAGCCACATATTTTTCATAATACAAAAAATTTACATAATAAAAAATTAACTTCCATATACGAGGTAAGTTGTGGTTGACAGACTTTATTATGACGCCGGTCACGAGTTATCACGTTTTTTTTCTATTGTTGTGTCACTGACATTTTCTGCACAAGCGGTAGATCCAAGCAATCTGCGTAAATAAGTTTTTATGCATCGGTTCCACGCATACATCCGCTTTACCTAAAACAAAATTAATAATATATAATGAATAGTTAGAGCCACTCTTGGTCAAAAACCAAAACCCTAATTTCGAGGCGATTAGAAACCATATATATACTCAAAACCCAACACAGACCAGCGTTTGATGCCAACACCGACGCTCTGAAAGAGAGATGCCACCGACGACCACCACCATCACAAATGTTCATTTCACTTCTAATTTCACCACTATCTCTCTCCGTTGCTTTAGCAACAGCAACAGATAGAAGCTACCGGATTTTTGCATATATGTTAATAAATTATACATTTATTTACTCTTACTCGATGACCTAGTTTGTTTGACACTTGGATTTACGTTTGCAGAGGCGAAGAAGGAATTAACTTCCACAGCAGTAACAACAAGAAGAAGATTCTTTTTTTTCCAGGTTACCCATTTCCACCTCTGAAACATTATTAAGGCTACAAACATAGTTGTTTCGTTGTTTTTAATGCAAATAAACTCGTTCATGGAGTCCAAAGGCGGGAATAAAAAGCGTTCTGATAATTGAAAACAAAATCCTTATGAGTAAAATTTATTGAAAATATAACACATAAACGAAGTATTCGAAAAGCAATTGAATTGTTTGTAATGGGGTTGCTATTAATGACATAAAATTAAAATGCATAAAACGTACCACAATAACATAAACAATAAGGCTTAAGACACGTGTTAATATAAATAACAAGAACTTGTATTTTCTTTTTGGGCTGTGAATAACAGAATATTTGTATAGTGTGTGTAAATATGTTCTCAGTGTCTCTTTTGTTTAAAAGTCAGAGCTTACTTGGTTTTGTTCCGAGAATTTCGTTTGTGAGGATGGCGTTTGAAATCGTTTGTTTTCGGTCTTCACGGAGCGCTGGCTAGACGTGTGTTTCTGTACTGCTACTTGTTTACTCATCACTGACTACTGCTACAGCTACCCTAGTCTACTCTGCTGTTTTCTACTCTACTGTCTCACTTGTGGTGGAAGGTTTTTTTATAATAATGAGGGTTAGGATGATGAAATATCACTGATGATAAGGTTATTTTTAGAATTATGACATATCCTTATTTTTTATCATCACTGATGGCAAGGTTATTTTTAGAATGGGGAAATATCATCATCATTCTGGGTCATAACATGTTCAATATCTAAACTAGTTGCTCGAATGGTGAGTTCTGAAACAATCAACAACGTAGAGAAGTGGCCTGTCTTCATAAACGTCACAAAAGAACCCTTTTCTCCCCGTGCTTCCAAAATCTCTGCAGTGTCTGGTTGGGCGTTATTGCCTGTTCTATAGCTGGTGTTTGAAGTCAGATTCTGTAATTGTTAATCTCAGAAGTCTATATTTGTAGTAATAGTTTAACATTTTTATTCCCATTAATTTCCAATATCATTATTCCGAATAACGAAACTAGTTTCTTTTTTCTTCAATGAATTTGTTGAAGTGTTGAACTTGCATCGTTTAGCAAACAAAGACTGCCACATGGCACGAAACAAGTGATAATCTTAAAGCGACAATTATGGAGACAGGTGTGCCACTTACTGAAGATTTTTATATCCACCATCGGCGATTGTTATAATTTAAGTATTTATAATTTTCAGCCTGGGGAACGTTGTTGCTAGGCAGAAAAAAAATTCAATTTGTCTTCGTTAAAGATCTTTGATTTCTGCCAGTGTGTCATTGAAACAAGTCAGATGCTCACTGGGTTGCACGAAATCGTACTAAAGAATTTCTTTTGACTCTCAACAAGCAGAGAAAACGTTTTCCTACAGTAGATTTTGTTTGACTTGTCATGTTGAATTTAGCCACGATTTTCTTTGGTATACATTCTTTTTATAAATCTATTTCTCATCAACAGTGAGTATCTCTTTTCATGGGCAAGAAGAAAAAAAACTTGTTTACTTTTCCATAGGTTCATAGGAAATCTATTCTCGTAGCTTCTGATTTTTTTATGAAGGCCTGAAAACGACGTACTTCAACAGATTGGCTGCACAAATATTAAAAGCTTGAGTAAAGTTGACAAACACTTCTAAGATTTCCGTAACAAAGTGCAATGGAAACACGTGTATGAACCTAATATCTATATTTTATTTACTTTAGTCAATATGCTCATACATATGTTTATATTGAGACATATACCAATGTATATTAAAATAGATATATCAGAATACAGAAAAGTTTTTTATTAGCCTCTATCAATTTATCTACCGATACGTGCATGTTTTACTTATACATACATCTTTATTCATATGTATGTCCCCCTGAGGGACATTATCAAGATAAATGTAAGGATTTTATTTTGCAACATGTGTGCAAAAGTAAACAATATTGTTATGTTTTCAACATTTTTAAATTTAAGGATGCTGTAAACTATTCTTAAAGTTAACGGTAAGTTAAACTATGGATGGCACTAAGCGATGTAATTTAATGCCTAATAAACGAAAGTGAGGAAAAGGTTGCTAATTGATAAAAATATAAACAAATAAGAAAATAATTATCAATACCAAATTGATAATTATTTTCTTATTTGTTTATATTTTTATGTAATTATTATTTATTTTATTTTAATTTGATAAATTATTTATATATTTATTTTAAATAATAGGTATTGAGTTAACCGTTTTCTTTTATTTTTATTTATTTATTTTTGTTAATTTTTATGTTTGTGTATGTTGTCTTGGGAAAAGAGTATTTCTTTTAAGAAAGAAGATATTTGAAAAAACCTCAGAGTGTAAGTTACCATTTTTGGGAGAATCGATAGCTGCCCTACCAAGAACTTTCTATCTATGTAAGTTATTTTCTCTTTTAATAAATGTTGCATTCTTGAAATCGAGGATGGGTTTGAACTTATTTCTGTGTATAACTAATGTATTTTCAGTTTTCATAAATACGTATTTTAAATTTCTCTACGTTTCTCCAATATATTGTAAGGAACAGTTATGACAGTTTATTTCATATATACTTGCTTCAGAATTATTATTGCTATGGAAATTTTTGGTTCTGATCAGATTCATAATAGTTTTGAATGTAGTTGGGATTAGTTTGATATTGCTAAGATTGAATAAATTGTCTTGAACAATAGCTGTTAATGAGTTACTAGCTAATATTACATTATATATATAGGAGGTAATATTATATATACACATATATATATGCATATATGCATAATTGAAAGATAAAATATACCAGAATATATACCATTCGGCAAACGAATGAAAAAGAAGGAAAATCTTCTATGTCTGGTTTCGTTCCGGGAAGGAGTTTCTTCAGTGAAATAATGGTTTTATTGGTGGAATCAGCGAGAGTTTACATGGAAACGTTAGATAGGGACGGTCAATATTTTCATCTTCCATCTTCTTGTCATTAATTTGCTCTCTTTCTCTCTCACACACTCACGTATACACATGCATATATATATATATATATATATATATATATATATATATATATATATATATATATATATATATATATATATATATATATAAGGGAGGTTGTGAAAAGGTTTATTGCCCCACCTACTACTCAAAATCAAATGTCCAAACATTAGAATTTTTAAAAATCTCTTCTTGGATTGCGATATATATATATATATATCGCAACCCAATATATATATATATATATATACATAATGTTTTTAATTGAGCTAATATTATGGTTTGAAATCATCTTTAATGTATGATAGCTCAATAAAAAGAAATGGTATAGTGGAATCATCTGGAAACTCTCACTAAAAGCGAAACAACAGCTGTTTGTGAATATTTTGCAAATTTCAAAGTTTGTTTTGGTTGATTTCAGATTTTTCTTTTTAACTTCCATCAATTTCATCATCACTTACTTTTCTCCCCCTCTCTCTCCCCTCCCTCCCTCCCCCTCTCTCTCTCTCTCTCTCTCTCTTACTCTCTTTCGTCACTCTTTCTTTTACTTTATTTCTTCCATTTAGCTATTCTCTCTTTTCTTTCTTCTATCCTGCAATATTTTCGCTCTTTTAGTCCCTCTCTCTCACTCTATCTCTCTCTCTCTTAACATCTTTCACTTTTCTTTTTTTCACTTCACTATTTCCCTTTTTCTTTTGTTTATCCTCTTTTTCATTTAACATCCCCATTTTTTCCTTCCTTCTCAAATCACTTCATTCTTTTACCTCTATTCTCTCTTTCGATCTCTTTATTTCCCTGTCTCTTTTCTTACCTTCCATTTTAATGTGCCTATTTCTTTCAATCATTCTCTTGTTTTCTTCCTTCTTTTTCTCTGATTCGCATTTTCCTTCTGTCACTTGGCCGTCCCCTAGTCTTCCTTCATTGGTATTCTTCCCTTTTCGCCTTTCACTCACTTATTCCCATTCTTTTTCTCATTCACTATTTTAATTACTTCCCCTCTTTTCTTCTTTAACACATTCTTTTCTTATTCTTCCTCTTATTTTCTTTTTTCTTCATGTTTTGGCCCACTCTCCTTTACTCTCTTAATTTCTGAAATTTATCAAATACTTTCTTTCTTACTTACCTCCCATAAGTTCTTCAGCTCTCTCTCGCTTTTTTCTCTGTTTAACGGTTACCTTTCCTTGTAGCTTGAACTTGATAGAAATGGTGCTACTATGGTTGAAGAATTACAATGAGCTCAACTTATTCAATGATTCACCGTCATTTACAACATCCTGGAAAAATGCCTAAAATTTAGAATATGGGTTCAACATGATTTGACAGAAGCCAACCATAAGCCAAAAGTGGACATCTGCACTTCACTACACTCGTGAACTCATCTCGCCACTTTGGACAGATTACTGAGTGGCGAGGAAAATAAATATTTTACAAGAATATAGATCGATGTTTTATTGAAGGCGGATAGTCTAAAGCACAATCTAAAATAGACTTAGATCCAAGGAAAGTTTGGGAAAGTGGTTAGTAGGATGGCGTTTTTAGGTACATTTTACTATCAGGCCATATCACGATTATCTATTTAGATTTAGGGTAATGTTTCATCATGATAACAACAAAGATCAGATTTGGAAAGACTAAAGATCTTTTCTGTTCCCCGAGATCTTGCTCAGTCGACATTTATACACAGTGCCAGAAGACTGATCCAGTTCTTTCAAATCAGACGATTAGGTTCCGAATCTTGTTATCGCTCGGAGATACTCTGACATTAATATGTTACCGGTATTTTCTCTGAGTGTGAATAATTGATCTTTCATTGGAACTGAAAAACTCAATGAGTTTTACACGTCGCTGGACATCACACGTAGCCATTTTCATCTCCAAGGGATGCTCTATAACCTGAAAAAAATATAAAAGAAAATAAAGATTTCAAACCCTTCAGTTTTTCAGTGGTCACCCTATAAAACGATCTTGAATTGCAAATTTACACAACCATCTTCATAGAGTCGTAGAAACTACTCTCTCTCTCTCTCTCTCTCTCTGTCTTTCTCTCTCTCTCGTAGTATTAACGTTATGAACCATCAGAAAGACATGTGGATAATGATGGAATATATGTTAAAAGATAAATTTTAATTAGAAATTATTCTTTTCGTATTTTCTGACTGTGAACTTGAACAAGAATCATGGAATGAACTAATAATTCTTATTTTGTATTCTTCCTTCTTGCTGTCACTTTTTTCTCATTTTCACTCTTCAAGATGAGTAATAATAAGAGACAACTTCAAAATAAGTAATAAATCAGCTTTATATTTTACATGCGATATTATCAGAGGAGTAAATACTAAGACGAAACAGAGTGATATTTTTAAGTATCTTGGATTGAAGATTTTAATTGTAATCATCAACCTATCCTTACCCTCA
>OZ038499.1:69758287-69785787 GCA_964036315.1 Acanthosepion esculentum | reverse complement strand
CACGCATTTCGTATATATTTCAACTTCATTCAATGACTAATCAAAAAACGGACAGAACTTTTTTGGTTACCTTGTATAAGGAAGTACTATAAGCAAACTTGAAATTCACTGTACGTCATTTCGCCGAAGTGTAAACAATTATGTTTTTCATAGCGTTAAACATGTCGCATTTTGTGCCAAAGAAAGTGTATTTGTGGGGAATTTTACTGCACTACTTTATTCAAGAATTGGAGGCATTCATCAAGGCTCATGTAAGGAGAAAGCTGAATTTGCAGAATCATTAAGAGTTGATCACTCAACAGTTTCGAAACGTTTGAAAGCATTAGGAATGATTCAAAAGCGGGGATATTGGGTGCCGTACGAGTTGAAACTGAGAAACGTCGAACGGCGTCTTATCACGTGTGAACAGTTGCTTCAACAGCAGAAAAGGAAAGGCTTCTTGCATCGTATCGTGACCAGCGATGAAAAGTGGACACACTACGATAACCCTAAGCATAGAAGATCGTGGGGGTAAGCTTGGCCATGCATTAACATCGGCGACAAAGCCGAATATACGTGGTTCAAACCTTCTGCTCTACATCTGCTGGAATCAGCTGGGTGTAGTTTATTATGACCTGTTCAAACCAACCGAAACCATCAAAGGCAGATCACTATCAACTAAAATTGATGCGTTTGAGCCGAGCATTGAAGAAATAAACGGTCGCTATACGAGCAGAGACACGACAAAGTGATTTTGCAACATAACAACGCTATGCCACATGTTGCAAAACGTGTAAAAATCTACTTGGAAACGCTTAAATGGGAAGTCCTACCCCACCCGCCATATTCACCAGACATTGCCCCGACCGATTATCACTTCTTCCGATCGATGGCACATGGCCTGGCTGAGCAGCTCTTTTTATGGAAATGCCAAAAAAAATCGGTCAACTTGTGGTTAGCCTCAAAAGACGTGTTGATTTTCCGACGTGGAATTTAAATGCCGCTAGAAAGATGGTGAAAAGTAGTGACTAGTGATGGACAATACATTCAGTGACATGTTTCTTACTAATTTTTGTAAATAAAGCATTACTTTTCATGAAAAATCAGCGAGAACTTATTCAAGATCCTAATAATATCCTAAAATAAATATTGCTTTACTTTTTATTGAGAACTCTTTTAAATTAAATGTTACGAACGTTGGAATAGTACTCTATTTGTTCTCATCTTACCTTATCATATATATATATATATATATATATATATATATATATATATATATATGCGCGTTTGTGTACGAGAGAGGATCGATATGTCCGTAGTCAAACACATAGTAATTAGCTAGGTTTTGAGATAAAATTTGCTATGTTCAATGAACGACATTTGTGATAGATATCCACTAGCTGATTAAGTAGATTGACAAGGAAGGAATTTTATATTAAATAATCTCTTGAGTAAAATAACTGCATCATTAACTTTAGAATATGGACCCACTGATGCACCTCTCGGCGTATATGTAGTCTTGTTAAGTATTCCGAGGTAGAAAGAAAACAACACGAAAAATTCGTGAACGCATCTGAGGATAACGAATTGAATTCTTTATTGAATCGGGTTGCGCCTTTCTAGAAGATTATCGATTGCTTCTGCACTTTTAAATTAGGATGACTACTGCATAAATGTGTACTCGATATATTTATTTGAATGCATTATATATATATGTGTGTATGTGTGTGTGTGTGTATGTATGTATGTGTGTATGTATACTCATCCGCTCTATCTTTTACTCTCCCTCTTCTGTTCTTATTAATCATATAATACATATGAAATTGCACAAAAAAAGAATGAGTTTCCAAAACTTATTAGACCAAAACTACATTAACAAAAGCTAAAATTATAACAGAATGATGGATAAAGCCGATTTTCAGCTGAGTACAGCATGTGGAGCGGAGTAGTAGATTTACTGATAAAAAGTAAAACTCAAATCTGTGTACCGTCTGTGTCTAAGTATTACACTGTTACACAGACTGCGATATGGTGAAAGAATCTAGTGTAAAAAGTTCTCATAGCACGGAAATGCGCACGTTCAATTATCGCCGTTTGAGACATATTGTATTGTGAGTTTTGGAGAGGTTGGGTGACCATTTCAGAAAATTACTACTCATGCTGCGCGTAATATTGGTCAAATAAAAATTCCTGAACCCGTGGACTCTGAACATCCACGTACTAACGCTTACCAAGCTCGAATCATTGTAAAGGCAACCTTGCAGACTGTATGGCATCCCCAACAAAGATCATATTTATTGAGTGTCAATACAGACCTTTAAAAATCGATTACTTGATGCCATATTACGGGCGCTCATGCCTCTAGCCAGACTTACACTATGACACTCTTCAGTGACGACGTGGGGTAATCACATGTGGTATCGAATGGCTCTCTGTTATGTTCCATGATGAGATGAGGTTTGCGTGTGCAATATAGACCTTCCTCACCCTATTTTCCCACGACACACAAATCTAACCCCTTTTTTGATGGTAGGATGCATTTTAAGTTAGAAATTTCGCTCGCCTTTGGCGTTTGTGAAGTGCACGTTCAACACATTGTTCATTTCATTCTACAATGCGATGTTTTGTTTCAGCTAGATGATACCCACACGCATCCATCATGCTCGACAACTTCCTTTGCCGGCAGATTTACACTACTGAATATGTATAGGTTACGATGGAATGACGTCTGTCTCGCCCAATGAGTCCAGCTATACCTCTTGCTATTATATGTCACCAAGGCACGGAATAATGTATCACAGGATGGTATTCACTACCTGCACGATCGTATGGATGCGAGAGTACAGACTTTTCTCAACGACTACGTAGGATATACAGGATATTATGTCGTGTGAGTATCACTTATTTTGAAATATCTGTACACTTTAATCTCTACCTATGATGATTTACTGCAATTCAAATTCATTATCTACATGTTTAATCTTGAGTAAATTGAAACATTCTGTTAGAATTTTATATATTTTATATTCTGTCAATGTTGACACTATTAAAGCTCTGTTTTACAGAGGAACTATTGAAGTTTATTTAATCACATAGATCACATGAACATTATAAAAAGTTAATTTGAGGTGAAAATTCTAAGTGCTGTATTAGAAAATGGACTGATTGATATGGGTATGTGATATAATAGTCATATTTATGAAAAATGAACTCAGCCATCCAAGTTCAAATTTACTTTCTCCTATGAAAGGCATGACTCCACTTCCCTTGCATTTTATTCCATTATGATATATCTTGATGAAATGTCTCATTCTATGATATTTAATGGAAAATTGTGTGCGTGATTGAATATCTGGGTGAAACCAAACTCCCATGAATATGTCAAATGATTAAGGCATTGCAGCAACAAACTGATACGCCCTCAGTTAACTTGACAGAGAGGCCAATAAAATTATATGCATTTATAAATATGCACAATTAGTATTTTATATAAATTATGTATCTTATATTTTGCCCATCTTACTGCCAGAATTGAATGAGGGCATTTGTGCAGAGGTGATTGAGTGCATTAATCTGGTGTGTGTGTGTGTGTGTGTGTGTGTGTGTGTGTGTGTGTGTGTGTGTGTGTGTGTGCTGTGTAACAGTATTTGGTGTGGAAAGTGAGATCAGTCGGTCAAACTCCATTTGGTTTTGTACAAATATTCATGTGTAAATCTTATATATATATATATATATATATATATATATATATATATATATATATATATAAAACCTGACTGGAATTGGAACTCAGCTCTTCAATTTCCAATTCCGAGTAATTATCCATTACACCACCTGCACATCCAAGCTTACAGCACCTGGTATTCCAAAGAGGTCATCCATCCAGGTACTGACCAGAGATGGGGCACTAACAAAAAGGAATAGAAAAATGACAGAATGAGATAGATAGATAGATAGATAGATAGATAGATAGATAGATAGATAGATAGATAGATAGATAGGAGCAGACTAAGATAGATAGATAGATACGAGCAAACCCAGATAGATAGATAGATAGATAGATAGATAGATAGATAGATAGATAGATAGATAGATGGGAACAGGCTGAACTAAGATAGATAGATAGATAGATAGATAGATAGATAGATAGATAGATAGATAGATAGATAGATGGGAACAGGCTGAACTAAGATAGATAGATAGATAGATAGATAGATAGATAGATAGATAGATGGGAACAGGCTGAACTAAGATAGATAGATAGATAGATAGATAGATAGATAGATAGATAAAAGAGAAAGAATGTCAGAGGATGAAATAATGATTTTATTTGGAAGGCATGAAACTACATCTTCTGTTCTATAACCAGATATCTTCTCAGAATATAATATTTTAGTTGAACTTGAAGTCTTTTTCCAGCACAACAATTACTACAAACAAGTAAAAGAAATAAGACAGCAGCCCTAAATGAATTAAGCGCTCAATGTGACCGACCCATTGGTCCATATAAAGAGAATCTGTCTCTAATATAGACGAAAACACATTGACTCAATCGCAAAGACACTTAATTTACCTTTAATCTAATAAAAAATGATTAAAGTACATTTATACGGTTCTAGTGTAAACAGAATGAGCTTGGAAGGAAAGAGAAAAGTTTTTAAAAAAGTTCATTTTTAATGAATATTAGAGAATAAAGAATGTGAACTCAAAATTGCAGCTGACCTCTGACCCCTTGTAAAAATAAGAATTAACGAAATGGAACACAAATAAAAATAAAGTAGATTTACGAGACATTCATCAGTCACTCATGA
Source organism: Acanthosepion esculentum (assembly GCA_964036315.1). Classification (NCBI taxonomy): domain Eukaryota; kingdom Metazoa; phylum Mollusca; class Cephalopoda; order Sepiida; family Sepiidae; genus Acanthosepion; species Acanthosepion esculentum. Next base: position 69,780,997 of record OZ038499.1, on the reverse strand, counting down.
CAAAAAATAATAATCCTTGTATAAACTATTTTTGCCTTACGTTTTCTGATGATTTTACTTCCTGCACAAAATGGATGAAAATATTATTTTTTTCTAATGAAAAACAGAACTCAGCTTTGCGGTTTATGAATAAATTATTTATTTTAATTTTTGTTTTTAGCAAAATGCTTTTTTTTTAAAAGTTTCCTTTTTTCCTGATAGAAATGTCAATAGAAATATTGGAAGTTTAAAAATGAAATTTTCTTTGATATTTTTGGCAAGATTCATTTTGTTCCTTATTTTATGTTAAATAGTTTTTATATAGACATTTTCACTTACATCGTAATGTCTAAAAAGAAAGCAATGATATAAAAATGTCTTATATCTGTTCCATATTTCCAATAAAAAGCTGGAAGATATTATCATTTATGCTTTTATATTTTATTTTGATATCTTGAATTATTTCAGAAAATTTCACAACCATAAAAACTGAAAAGAACATGTCAAAAGTTATAAAATTAAATAAAGTCTTTTACATCATCTTCATAATAGTAAAAGAGCAACCCAGTTCCAGTGGTTATTTTAATATGGGGCAAAGGAAAATTGGGGTAAGATTGTTACTTTCAAATAAAACTGGATGGTGTAGCAGATATCAGTAATGAAAGACGGATCAATGAGCTGAGTTCAAATTCCAGGCGAGCTTGTTGAATTTATTTTTGCACAAACACTCTTGGGAAAGGAATGTATCTGTCTCTTCTCTCTTCATCCAGCCGTAAGCTAAATAGCAAGGTAGACTGAGCCCTCTAGCTGTTGTGGCCTTCTTAGGGTCAAAAATAAAGACACAAACAGAGGAATTGAGTTAAACAAATATATTAATAGAAACTGTAATACAAACATATTCAAATGAGAGTGTTACAGCAAGAATGTTCAGTCCGACTGTCAGAGCTGAAGGCTGAAAACTTCCCTCTCTCCAAAAAGGCAGTACCTCCTCCTATTTATAGCTGGTAGAGTCCATGGTTGAATGGGTAAATTGCCATAACACTAGCCTTAAGTGGCAATGAGTCCAAAAGAAAAAAACTGTGAATTCAAAAACTTGGAGAAGGCACTGGGAAACCATCCCACTAGTTTTCCCAAGAATACCTGAAAATACCTGTCAATAGTCCTGATCATGAAAGCATTGAAAAATTAAAATAGATTGTGGTGAATCAATATTCCAGGTGAGAAGTCCTGATTCATTTAATAATAGTTTTCTTTAAAAAGTTTCAACCTCAGGAAACCATAACAAATTTAGTATAGCAGATAAGGAAATTGATCAGAGAACACTAAGAGTAATTTTGCCCAACACCGCAAATTGCTACAAAGCCAAAAGATTAACCTAAAAACTCGGGTCATGATTTTCAAAAGCCTTGTCAGACTAAGACTTGCATATGGATGTCATACTGTGTCCAAAGAAATATTGAAACTGTCAGCTGTATACCCTCACTTTGCCAGATTAAAATCAGCTTTGAGCAAATGAACTCGGCATGTCTTGGAGAGGATCATCCTTCTTCAAAACACATGGACAAAATCAGAAGCAAATAACTGTACCAAATAACTTGAGGACTTTCAACAGTAGCAGCAACTAAAATGGATAGCACTTGTAACTCAAAGAGAAATAATGACACAATCATTTCACACTACTTTGGGCAAAATGTTAGGATATAGACCCCCCCCTCCCAATCAATACTGGAAGGTTCAATAACAGTAAATGGACTTGTGAAAACTATTTTCCTGACAATTTGTTTTAATAGAAAGATTTTATAAATTTCAACTGAATGTAGCAACAGTTGTTTGGATATTGAATGTGAAATGTCACCATTACTAATATCACCATTACTATAATGCAGACTGACATCTGTTGTGTATGATATTTTTACAGCATATTTTCTCAAGAAAGAATAACCAGTTTATTTCACTCCTCTGTCATGTATTTCCTGATTTAAATATTTCTAATTGTTGTTTAATAAAATATCATATACAACTAGTTTCGGCTGATTTTTTTCCATGATTATCTCATATGTATTACAAGTTTTTATCATAACCAAAAACCAAACTTGAAATGAGTTACTTATGATAATATATATTTCATGGATACACAGATTTGAGCAGACACTACTGTTTGGTTTTAAACCGTAAAATTAACATCTATAAAGTAATGCAATCCAAAGAAAATGTATGTGTGTGTGTCTGTGTGTGTGTGTGTGTGTGTAATGTGTGTGTGTGTGTAATGTCTGTGTGTGTGTGTAATGTGTGAGTGAGTGTGTGTGTGTTTATAAGTGAATGACCTCTCTCATAAACTATGTTTGTCTAAAATTTGTCTAAAATTAACTTTTCAGCTAGCACATACATTTTTTGATGGAATCTCATGATTTCTCTATAAAAAAAAATATCCTAATTTCAAGGTTTAGAGGATTTTTCCACATGTTAAAAACCTATTTCAAGACAATAACTATTATAGTGAAATGAGTCCTAGCTTTTTGCTGTAATAATTTTAAGAAAAATCTATCAATTTGATATTCCATGTTAATTGGTGATTACTTAATAGCAAATTACAAAATATCAGCTTTTATTTATACAAGGCAATGTATTCACAGAAAAATTGGTATTAACCTACTGATGTTGGTCAAATTTTCAAGATATATTTATATGATAACTATTCTGTGTTTCAGCATAGAATATTTTTTATTAATATATACTATATATATAGATAATATATATAATATAGATATTATATAAATACTATTGCTTTCATTAGAATACAATATTTTCTAGTAGTATCAGAAAGAAACATAGGGAAAACTCCAAAAGGAAAATTGCTTTTCTTTATTTAAATTTTCTATCTAGAAATTTAAGTAAAAATATTTTTCAGATAACTAGAAATTATTCCCAGTTATTGCTTGATAATTCAAACATTTCTGCTATTATTTCAGCATGGAAATGACATCCATGCAGTAGAAACATCCATACTGATATGTCTATTAAAATGGCAGGTCTTCATGAAGCTGACAAATCATATCAAACCATCTCTAAGGTTCAGAGGATGCATGCTTGCTTTGAAAAGAGTTGGCTAAACATTTGAAAGAAAAGCAAGAGTAGAAAGAAGACCTAGGTCTGAGAGGTCCAAATCCTTACTTATATGACTTTTGTGGAGCCTTTTATATTGAATGTCAGCTGGTTTAGACATTTGGTTATGATGGCAGCTTTGTACAGCTTTTCATAATATAGTATTTCTTTCTGAAAGGAGTAAGTACCTGACTTCCCATGCTATTCTCTACCTTTATAAAAGCTAGATCAAGCCGAAAATGGAGTACTGTTGCCATATTTGGGTGGGAGCTGACTGGTTCTCACTTTTCAGTCTTGATAGAGTTCAAAAGTGCCTCTGAGTCCTTGTCAAAGTATTATTTTCCAACCTCCAATCTCTCTCTCACAGCCAGGATGTGACAAATCACTCACTGCTCTATAGATAATTGCATGGAAAGTGCTCAGAAAAACTACACTCCTTGGTCTCACCAGGTCTAAACATCATGGCTAGGTCCCACCACTGGCCTATGGAACCGACTCCCAAGAAGATATTTCCCTGATCACTACAATCTTAACCTGTTCAAGACTAGAATTAACTGTTACCTTCCCCTCCTATCCATATAAACTAACCCTCAACATAACCCTCTACCTTGAGTGGCTCCTGAACCTTACTTTTTTTCAAAAGTAACTGTCAATATTCTTGTATTATTTCAAACTTATGTCCTCATCTTAAAAGGCTAATAACATCTATATCAGCCAAGATATGAATAATGGTTTCAAATAATACAGAAAAGTCACTAATGTTTGAGTAATTTGGGCTTTCATAAGCCATTATCAAAGATAAGTTGGTGAAAAGTTCTCAACCCAACCTAGATCTCAAAATCTGACCAAACAATCAATCATTGGATTTTTCAGTGGAGAAAAGCTTCTGGAGTGGTTTAAGAAATTTTTAGCTCTCCTCAAATAGATAGTCATTAAATCAATCAAAGTTTTTAAACATTTTCAAATATGGTAAGAAATTTGTCAGTATTTCAGATGAATGGAGATGTTGCATCAGTTTCTCTTCTCTTCATACTAAACGCCGCCTTTTTTATATATTTTTTCTTTTTGTTCTTTTCCATTCCAAGATAAGAAAAGGAATAGCAAGCAATTTGGGTCTTAGGATTCAGTATCCCATTCCTTATCAGCTTTAAACACCTACTGCTTTTCATTTAAACTTCATGGACAGTTTTGTGTGGCAGTTAGAAAGGATAACGTTATGCCATGAAAGGTCAGAGAGTCAATGACTGTGGATAGACTGTATAAGGCATAGGTATTTGAGTGGAAGCAGTTGTTATAAAATTCTTGAATTTTCCACGTGTATGAAACAAGCTTCATACACGTCATTCAACTGCCATTTGCTTGCAGGTGTTGAATGACTGGGGGACCTACCCTTAATCTTTATGCAAACCAGGGTATGGCATTTGTAAAGGAATAATGCAGGGTCTCATTCAGGGGGGAAGCTATTGAAAGTTTTTGTTTTATCAGAATTTTAGAGATCTAGAAAGGAAGGATAATATGAGGTGAGCAGCTGAACATAAACCAATATGAGAAAAGAAAGAGAACAAGAGTGAGAGAGAGAGGAAAGAAATTTTTAGAAAGAAAGAAAACAGAAAAAAATTTCAGGAAGGGAAGGAAGTAAGAAAGAAAATATATTTTCAGGGCACACCTCAATCCATGTGGGTCATTTTATGCCTAGTTTATTTATTAGTTATTTTTATCCAATCATATTTTAAAGTCCAAATATTTAAAAATTCTCTCAATTTTGGTGTTTTAGCTATGTTTACAATTTACTTTTATGTAATATAAATGTTTTGGGAGTATTAAAAAAAGGGAAAATTTATAGATATATATATAGAAATCAAAGTGTTAAAAAAGATGGTCATATCTGACCTTATACTTGAATTTAATACAAAAAAAATGTAATATTTGCTATTATGTCCTAAAATTAAATCTGGTTATGCCAAAGAGCTTAAAACTCATCACAATGTCCTTACACATAATCTTGATAGCCTTCCTCCAAGATGTTTGTGTGATGTGTAACTATAAATTTGATTCTACTTTCAAAAGACATATAAAGATACATGCAGATGACATCAGTCAATTTGATTGAATAAATCTTGTTAAGGTGACCGCCTTTATATGTCGATATTCTTGTCATGCAAATCCCCTGCTGACCACGTTAGAAAGTATCCCTGTTTATGAATTGACAAAGCTATTTCTAAAGAGAGAGGTAATGAATTTTATTTTTTCATTTGACACATTTTTTATGACTTAAAAAAAACATGCTCTATTCAAATATTCAAATCCATTAAAAATAACATTTGAAGTAACTAAAGGTCAGATTGAGGAATCGGAGAGCCGAGTTCAAATTCCAGCCGAATCTATTACATTCACTTACATGCTAATACCGTTGGGAAAGCTATGAATCCTCTTCTTCTCCCCACAACTATGGGTAAATAGCAGGACAGACCGGGTTCTATAGCCTTGGATGGCAACTGGTCTACTGCAGAAAGAAATGGCAACCTACTGCAGGAAAAAATCTGCCTCGTCAGTCATGTAGCAAAAGATACATGATCACTGAAGCATGTATCATGTATGGCACATAACTGACTGACTATGTTAAGGAAAATATGGTAGATTCTATTTTGAGGGACATGCCTCTGGTTTACTCATTGAATTAAGTATCAATTTAAACAGGCTGATAAAAAAATGTTTCTTTATTAATACACTTTTGTTTGTTGGTTTTGTAGTCACATTAGTAGAAGGGGAAGATATTAAAATTTGGCAGATTCTGTACTCGGTATTCCTCTATTATGTTGGCTAAGAGGTATTTTTCTAATATATATATATATATATATATATATATATATATATATATACACACACATAAGGGTCATGATTTTTTGTAACCCTATGTTCCTGTGTCCTGAATTGATGACGTTTATTAAAAATAATGAAAAGGACATTCATTTGTTTTAGTTTTTGAATAAGGTCACCCCCAAACAAAATTGATTTTAACATATATGCAATAAATGTAAAAAAAATCAAAATATTTCAAAAGCTTTATTTTTCACTTTGCTAATGATGTAATTCGATAGGACTTATGTATTTTTTAACACATTTAACAGTTTATAGCTATAGCATAACATACAAACTTACAAATAAACAAAAGCAAGTTCTAGAAGGTTTCATAAAGTCTTAATACTACTATAATTATATATGATTTTAGAAAATTTGGGAGTGACATTTTTAAAAAAAACCTAATTCATTATTTCAGAGAAAAAGTTTAATTGAATATATATATATATATATATATATATATATATATATATATATATATATATATGTATATATATATATATATATATATATATATATATATATATATATATATATATATATATATATACATAAGATGTTTTTATTAATTAAAATGTTATTTTTAGTAGATACTCATTGTAACGAGCATGCGCGGAAGCGACCTCGGACTGCGTGTGTGTTTTCGCCGGGCACACCTTGGAGTACCATAATGGACTCGACCGAGGACGCGCGAGTCATTTGCAGTTTTTTTGGGCGGCAAAAGCCGTTGCGGTCGTCGTCCGTTTGTCGGCAGCAGTCGTGGGTGCCGTTTGCTCGTTCGCTGTCGAGTAACAAAAGCCGAGGTGCGAGCGGTGGTTAGGGGATGCAGGGAATGCCAGTCAATCGACCCAGCCCCAGTGCGTTGGAAGCCGGGTAGGCTTGATATCGCGGAAAATTGGCACAGGGTTGCGATGGATGTAACCCATTTCGGACATCAACTATACCTGACGCTGATATACTGCGGCCCCAGTCGTTTTGCCATTTGGAAGTCCTTGCACCACCAAGATTCTGCTAGCATCATCAAGCAGTTGGAAGTAGTGTTTGGTGAAAGAGGGCCGCCGATTGAACCGCTTACGGATAATGGCACAGCATTTTGTGGAGAGAGGTTTGCCGCTTTTGCAAAGATGTGGAATGTACAAGTACTATTTCGCTGTGCTCACGTACCATCGAGGAATGGAATAGTTGATAGATCCCATCGTACAATAAAGCGCATTGCGACGAGAACACGGTGTTCAGTTTTGGAAGCTGTATATTGGCACAACGTTACTCCAAAGGACAATAAAACAGCTTCAACTGCAACGGCGAATGCAACCTACACCTACAAGGTCCGCATTAAGGGTATCGACGCAGCTTTGGTGCGTGACGACACAGTTGCCAGTCCTTATACGATAGGAGAGACAGTCTGGGTGAAAAATCCGCACGGAAGGTGTACGACACAGTTCAACAAGGGTACGGTGACACAAATTAATAGTCCACACTCAGTCTCTGTTGATGGAATACCGCGCCACATAAAAGATGTGCGTCCAGCGTGCGGGAAGGATTATTCCGTCAGCGACCACGTTACTTCTTCAAATAACGATGAAGCCCGGTTGATATATATAAAATCACAGGAAGAGCACACCTCAGAGAGTAGCGCGCCTGATGAACCTATGCCGGATTAGCTCAGTGTGACGTCTGAAGAGAGCAGCACTGAGGAAGCGCCTGAGACCATACCACTGAGACGGAGCAACCAAGCAGAAACGACCTGCCCCACATTGCCATTTGTGTGATCTCGAGATCAGGGAGGAGTGTAACGAGCATACGCGGAAGCGACCTCGAACTGCGTGCGTGTGTTTTCGCCGGTCACACCTTGGAGTACCATAATGAACTCGACCGAGGACTACAAGAAGAAGACGCGCGAGTCGTTTGCAGTTTTTTGGGTGGCAAAAGCCGTTGCGGTCGTCGTCCGTTTGTCGGCAGCAGTCGTGGGTGCCGTTTGCTCGTTCGCTGTCCTAAAGTGTTCGTTTGGAAGAGTCGTGCGTTCGTTTCGGGTTCGCAAGAAGGCGTTCGATCGGGTGTAGCATCGCCGTGTGCGACAGTTTTTTTTTCCCTAATTCTCGTTCTTCCCACACTCATATTAGAATTAGACACTCCAGAGTGTTATATGATCTATAGCCCTGCACTTGAAAAATCTTAATAAGGAAAATGTGCTCTCCGGCAGTGTACAAACCAGCTTCCCCTTTTAGAAAATATATAGGAAACATAAATTCTTGCACTCTTTATAATTGTTTATTTTGTGAGGAAATTTCTCACTTCAAAAAACATTTTCTTTTAGATTTAGTGATACCCTGAGTTTAGTCCTTTAGTCTTTATTATTATAATGGAATGGAGATTGAAATAATTAAATAAACAAATAAATACTAATAATCACAAAGTATAACTGATGTATTTTAAAATTTCCTGAGGACATTCTTTTTATGTCTGAGTAACTTTGATAAATAGAATTAATCACAATCTATTTAAAAACATTTTTTTCCATTAAGAGAATTGAATCTTTTTAATATCATAAAATCATTGGCTTTGGAATCAACTAAAATCTTCATTAATTCAAACCATATATATATATACATACATACATATATATATATATATATATATATATATATATATATATATATATATATATATATATATATATATATGTGTGTGTGTGTGTGTGTGTTCATGCATATGAACAGGGAATGATGTATACTGGCATAAATTTATATATTTATATATATATGTGTGCTCGAGGATATTTCCATTTCTATATACCTTCAAATGCTCACATATATATATATATATATATATATATATATATATATATATATATATATATATATATATATATATATATATACAGGCAAACATACATGCATGTGCATAAGTATATACCTACATAAACATATAAATATATAGGTATACATTTTCATATTTATATGCATACAGGCATGCAGATGAACAAACAAAAAATAAAAACATTTACACATGTACACACTGACACATGCATGTATACACACACATCTATATTTTGTTTGCTAATAGCAATTATTTTTGTAAGTTGAAAGTTAAGTAAACTCATTGATAATTAAACACTTTCCTAATAAACAACAAAGACATCTTTAATAAATGAGCAATAATTCTTTCTATGGGAATAAAGATTTTATATGTCTTCTAAGCTAACAAGTTTCTAAAGCTTTTTTTTTTAGCCCATTTCCAATGCTAAAACAGAAGCACGATTGGAAAATTAACAATGAATACTTTTTCTTCCCAAATGTATTCTTTAGAATTATTAATTAACTTTCAGGTAAAATATTAGGTTATTAATTTTAATGTTACATACTCTCTCTCTCTCTCTCTCTCTCTCTCTCTCTATATATATATATATATATATATATATATATATAAAATATGGATAAAACAACTGAAAAGAAAAAAAAAATTGATGTTTTTTTGTGAAAGTATTTATTTATATGTTTTTATATATTTATATTTGATATTTCAGATCGCCTCGATCTTTCGTCAGAAATTAATTGAATATATATATATATATATATATATATATATTTATATTTCTTGTATCTGTACAAGTGTTTTCTTTTCTGGACACAAAGTGTGAAAAACTGTCCAATAGTTCCATTAGGACTCATTTAAACACAATACAAAATCCTACCAAACTCCATCCAAAAGATACTAGTAAAAAATGCAAGTACCATCATGTTAAAAAAGATTTTTAAAAATGGAAGCTCTAATAATAAAAAAGGAAAAGTCAACGCTCAATAACATTAACTATGAACATGGCCACAATGTATTGACAGTGTTTGTAAAATAAAACATTCTTATGACTCCAGATATATACATAAAAAAAAACCTTTACATTTAGTTAAAAATAAAAAATTGCCCTTGAAAATGCTGATTAGAATATGTGAAGGCGCCTGGATATGCAGAACTTTTGGACAATTTTACTTGCATTCATGCAAGTATTTTCTCTTCTGGACATAAAGCGTGTAAAATATAACCATAAGAGCTTTGTCCACATGAAAAATGGATAAAAATAATAGAAGAATTAATAATAAAAAAATTCAAGACTCAATATGATCAATTATACTGAGCACTTTTACTAATAAATGTAGCATATTTTATAATTATATTTTTATGATATATATATATATATATATGTGTGTGTGTGTGTGTTTGTGTGCGTGTGTGTATATCATAAAAATATATATATAGAGAGAGAGAGAGATATAGATATATGCTAAAATATAGTTTTAAGGTATGCTATATTAAATTGAATTGAAACCCGAGAATTTGCTACCTCTTTGTCACCGAGGCCTGTTGAACAGTTGGTATGATGTTTGCTTGATAACCTAACTGTCCGGGTTTCAATTCTCGGTAGTGGATGCGCACTGCTGATGAGTCCCAAATATAGGATGAAACGGCTGTCCAGTGCTTTCTGCATTCTGTTGAGGTTTCAGACTCGATGAATTACTAAATTATAATTATCAAATCCTCCTAATAATTTCTATCATTTATATATATATATATATATATATATATATATATATATATATATATATATATATAGATATATAGATAGATAGATATTAGTGTTAATGCATACATTTTAATAGCTGAAACTCACTTAATTTTAATTTTCTTTCAGATTTAACACCTTTGAAATAATGATGGCAGCCAGACTAAGCTTTGAACAAAGGAAATTTATCCTAAAATCCTTCTTGAAAACACAGTTGAAAGGCAAATGCAGTTCAGGAGGGAGTTTCAAACAGATCCATCTACATGATTTAGCATCATGTTTATTGGATGAGTTTGCAACTCTGCAACATGTCAATTGAGTGTTCCTCAAACCATCCACACACCTTTGGAGGATTCATTTTCTTTTGGGAAGAAACCATTCCTACCCCAGGAAAAATGTCAAGCATACAAGATCATCTTCATATATGACACCCTTTAAAGAGATTCCAGTTGTATTAGTCATCATTCCAAACTCCAATACCCCTAGCCACAATTATTAGAGCGTCATCATCAATTTTCAGAATACCCTACTGAGAGGCTGGATGCATAGCCTCATTATGTCTCCATAAATAAGTTTGGGGTTTGCTGCTGATTTTTGATAATTCAGCGAGACACTTCTACAAAAATAGCAAAGTGCTGTCCAATGTTTGCTCTGGCAATTTTTCTTTCTTTTTAAGTGATTTCTAAACTTTGTAAATGTCATACAACTGTTGATTGACTGACACCAAGTTTACACTATTTACATTGTTCAGACTATTGTCCTCATCTTTGTTGTAATATGCACAATGTTTTGATGGTTGTATGCTCCAGCCTTATCCAGGTAATTGGACTTTCGAACCAAACCCTTTATTTCATTCACCGGAGTAGCTTCTTCTAGTTCTACATGCCATGCCTCTTCTGGATACCTCAGTTTCAGTTTCAGTTATTTCTCTTCAATAACTAAACTCTCCAAAACGTTTTTTCACCTCTGCTGTGGCCAGTTATTGAACTCACAATTCTTTGGGTCAAGACACTGGATTACTTCAACCAATGTTTTTATCCACTGGGCCATGTGTCCTTGAAGAAGGGGCATACAAAGAAACATCATGAATATGACAACAAAAATGAGGACACCAGTCTGAACAATGTAAATAGTGTAAATAGTTACAATATCTCAGAAATATAAACAGATATGATACCAAATTTCTTAGTGATTTCTAATGTTGACTGAGTGGAATCTTCATTCAAATGAACTGCACTTAAAAACTGGTTAAAAATTCCTGATTCTATATTTTTCATTTGTTCCTCTCATAAAAGGAATGTAAATCTATTGTCTCATTGTTAATATGTTTTTAGTTTTGATTTTAAATATATATATATATTATTTTTTTGGTTGTTGTTTACTTATACTGATTTTGCTGGCATGAGACTGATAGACGTTTTGCTTATATAATACTTTTATAAAAGTTTTAGAAGCTAACTTCAGAAAAAGAAAATGAAGTTTACTTATTTATTTTGAAAATTAATCTCAGTAATGTTTTTAGACAAATTATACAGCCCAGCTCATTACCATTGTTATAAATTGAAAACAAGATGATAAATTTAGCCTCCTGGTTAGTTTTCAGTTTTTGCAAACAGGAACTCAAACTAAACACTGCAGATGTAAATAAATCCATATATACATAAACCTATCTCTGTTTTATTTATAAAAGCTAAGTTATTTTTTCCATTAATTTTATTTTTTTTACTAGAAAGAATAATACACACAAATATCCACTGTTTTTTGCAGAAAATATATTTTTAATTATTTTGGTATTTTGTGTATTTTTACAGCTGAAGCTTTTTGTGTTAACCTCCTATTCATAATATGATACTACTATGTTTTAAAGTTTAATCTTAATTATAAGGAAATTTTAGCAAGTTGGAAGTTATTTAGCCAGGGTTGTTTAAGCCATGAAGCTTTCACATTTTGAGCTGGAACCAACCTGACCAAATCTGCACACACACACACATACATTCATGCACACAAAGAGATGAATACAGAGGGAAATAGAAGCGTCTTTTCTGTGTCCATTTCAAATTAATATCATTAACCTCTCCAAGATCATAAGCAGCTGATCTTGGAAATGCTTGCTTGACCCCCACTCACTCTACTGGGGCTCAGAATTATGGATGATTCCTGGGTTCAGTAAACATCAAACTCAAATGTAGGGAAAAAAAAGATTATTAATAACAAATATTTTAAAGTTCTTGTCTATTGTCTTTGACAAAATCTGTAGAAATAGAAACAGCACAAATCTGCAGAGTTAACTTGTTTATGTGACTATTTTTGTTTTCAATGTTTCTTAGTGTCATTATCTGGACTTTGATAGCATCCAAGTTTTGGAGCATGTTCATTCCATTCTGAATGTCCTTTCTTGTTTTTATTCAATGTATTATTGCTTTGGTTTTTATTCTTTCCATAGAGCAGATTCCATTAATCATTCTGGCTGTGATAAAAGGTTAAACAAATATTTGTCTTTGTTTGCTAAAACTCTTAAGGGAGAACTGGAGAAAAGAAGCAAATATGACAACCAAAAATAAAATCCCAAAAGAAGAAAAATACAAGGAAGAAAAAAGTAATAAAAAACCAACAAACAATTTTCCAGAACAGAAACATTTTGCAAAAAGAAGCTGAAACATCTGATTTTAATAAACAGGATTCAATTTATTTATTAAATTCATTTTCATAATGAAGCTTGATTATAAATCTGGAATTTTTTTCCAGATTGAAAATACTTAGATAAGTCTCGGTGGTAGAGTGTAAAACACTAAACTCAAGCTCACCAAATCAGTGATTGATGAAGGCTTAAAATAAAAATAACTTTGATAAAACAATACTCAGAGTATTAAACAAGTTCTGATAAAAAATTTAATTGGTATTAGTTGACATTTCAATATGAATACAACTTAATGTTTTCTTCAGATAATCTGTTACTTAGATGTGGAATGAAACCGTTTCTTAGACTAATATCCTCATCTTTGTTGTTCTTTTACTCTCATGTCAAACATTGCTTAGGTGTTTTTCACATTTGCTTATCTTTATCTAAATAAATATGTTTTATTTTTTTGAACGTTTAATCATTTCGCCACAAGCAATTGTTAATCGTTTCACTCAAATGCCAATGACATGCAAGGGGGGTTACTGGGAGTGAAAAAGAATGAGGAGACTTCAATGAGGAAAGGACAATAAAGAAATGGGATTCAGTTAGAAAGAAGATGGTGCTTTATGCTACATTTAAATTGTTGAAGAATGTAGGTGGCAGAGAAACAAGAAATCTTTCATTTCTCGTTGTATTGTTTTAGCCCATGATTCATAACAAAAACAATATGGCATAAAGCAAATGCTGAGAACAATTTATCTCCTTTAAGGATCCATAATTGATTCACTTTTTATTTTTATACAGTTCAGATTTGAAATTTGGGGATAATCTATAAAGAAACTGGCAATATAGTTTTATTGTTTACTATCTGGTGTTAAGTCTTATTTTACCAATCTAAGAATTTGGAACATTTTGTCTGTTGTATTAATTAATAATGACTAAATTTTTACTTTTTTCAGTAAGTAAGAATTCCTTTCTCTCTCTCTTTTTAACTCCTTTCTCTCATTGTAGCTCCAAAGTATGCATTATCTTATAAAATCTTATTCTCCATCTTGAAATTCCAAATTCAACCTGTGTCCTGCTCAGCTTGAATCCCCAAGCATTCAAACCTGTCATCTTTCAAGTAAATTTCTATTCACACTTTATAATGCTCTACAATTCTATTCATTCCCCGTAATTTTCTTCCAATTCATTCTTTTTGTCACATCTATCTGCATTTGTCCTGTTTGATTCTATTTGTTTGGTTAATTTCTTTCTTTCCTTCTGTATATAGACATCCATTCATATTCTGTTCTCTCAGCAGGGCTTAGAATATGCTGACGACATCACCTGCAGAGAGCGAGAATCCCACCTTCAAAAGGAGCCACTGACCAAGTAAATTTTTCTAGCTTATATACACTCAAATATAAATATCTACTATTTACTTATTCCTGAACCATTTAAATGCTTATAAACTCACATATATAATCAATATTTACCTATTGTTGAACCAAGTAAATAGTTATAGACTTAAATATAAACAATCAATATTTACCTATCCTCAAACCAAGTAAATTTTTATAAGCTCAAATATATACAACCAAAATTTACCTATCCCTGAAGCAAGTAAATGCTGATAGACCCTAATAAAATTTTAGAAAAAGTAATTTCAATATTAAATAACCCAAAAGGTAATACCATAAAATCAACAAACCTAATCCATTCATATTATTTTGAAGAGAATGGGAATAAACACCCAAATCTCTTGTTTGTTAAACTGAATCCTAGCAAACATGATTTTGTCATGTTACCATCATTATTCCCAGTCTGTAGAAATGTAACTAAATTATGAGGAATCAGCCTACAACTTCATTACAATAAAAATTAATTCCGCCATTTTATGTCCACATGAATTTTTTACTTGCTATTTAATTATTCATGAGCAACAAGAATAATTTTTTCAACTTAAGAGATTATAGAAATACATCTGTTGCCTCCTATCAGTACTCCCACATTTGTTAAAGACAACCAAAATAAAAAAGCATAACCAGCAATTATTGTAAAACTAGGATATAAAAAGGTCTCAAAGCAATAAAAAAATCACTCATTTTCAACCTTGTATCACATTCAATATCAATGTGGGTGTGCTGAAAACAGAATTACTCATTCTGCAGTCAGATGACTAGGATAAAATGTAGTATCTGTTCCAGATCCCATCCTGACAGCCGGCTCATGGCACCAGTCATCAGTTGCAGTTCCAACTAGCCAGCCAGCCATCATTATCTCCAGTAGGCCTCCAGCTCCTGCCACTCCAGCCATCCTTGCCAGCAGCAACAATATTCAATAAACTGTCCTTTTCAGGACAACACTCTTCTCACCCTCTACATGAGCTTGCAGACATATTCTTTGCCTAGTGCACTGTAACCTTATTTTTGTTGATGTATTTTCTTTAACAAAAATAAACGTGACAATATTTTATACTCAAGTCTTTGTTTTGTTTGCTGTTGTCTTCCATCATTCAATATCCATTTGCAGGCCAAAATATACCACCAGCAACACCTTGAAACTTCCTTGTTACTCACATGCTCTGTCCATGGTATTCTCAACATTCTTCTGTAGAACCACATCTTTCTTGTCTCAAATCTCTTCAGACTGATTCTTATTCAGAAAAGTTAATAGCCAGCTAATAGTTTTCCCAGGAATGTATGTTCAATTCTTTGGAAACAACTTCTTTATTTTTTTACTTATGGTGTTTAGCTAATTGATGCAGATTGTAAAAACAATGAGAACACTTTGACAAAAGACAGCAAAAATATGTTGTAATTTTGACTGATGACCTGCTTGTATACACACTTGTATTCCCTACGTATAAGTGACCTTGTGTCAGACCCCATCTCAGTGCAGAGACATGGGTAAATAGACGTTCTGTGGCCCAGAGACTAGGATTAAAGAATAGTATCTCTTCTGTGGATATGACCAAATAAGACAAGCTTTTTGCCCGATCTCGTGTAAGCAAGGGCTGGGTAAATTTTGACTAATGATTCAAGTGTACGTGCTCATGTTCCCCATGTATCCTTGTGTGGTGGGGGGTCATGGGTAAATACTCTGGTGTTCTGCAGCCAAGATGGCTAGGATCAAAGTGTAGCAGCCAACCGCCTGCCACTCCAGCCATCTCCTGCTTCTGGTGCTCGAGCCATCTTCAGTTACTGTCGCTCCAGTCATCCTTGCCAACATTATGCAATTAACTATAAGATTCTCACTAACATTATTTCTGTTGATGTATTTTCTTTAACAAAAATAAACTTGGTAGTATTTATTTTTACTCAAGTCTTCTCACCCTCTTCATGAGCATGCAGACTTATTTTTTGTTTAGTGCACTATAACCTTATTTTTGTTCATTTTAACAAAAATAAACTTGACAATATATTTTGTATTCAAGTATTTGTTTTGCTTGTTGTTCTCATCTGTCATTCAATATCTGTTTGCAGGCTAATATATCGCTTGCAACACATTTTCCTCAGAAATTGGGATAATTTATTGCTTGTGACAATACAAAATTGATCCTTCACTCTATATCAAATGATACTTTCTTGTTAATGAAATATTCATTTCATACAAACAATTTTTTCATTTTCCTCTTACATATAAAAGGGATGTTGCCAAAAATTATCAGTTTAGCTTATTACTTAATACAAAATTGATCTGCTGCTTCAGATCTAAATGACACTTCTTGAATTTATTGCAATAATGTTTTTGCATTATATATTCATTATATCAAAGAATTCCCAGTAAACAAAATTTAGATTTTAAATTAGAGCCAAGGTCAGTAGATCTTGTAAAACTCCCTGTAGCCCAAATGGTATTGAATAAATAAAACCTCTTGATTCAATAATTACCATCAATTCAGTGCTTTACTAATCAGATGCCAGTCCTTTGCAAGGCGATAAAAGTGCTATTCAAGAATTTCAAAGAGAGGCCAGAGGGCAAGGAACAAGGAAGGATCTCTGAGGAAATGGTTGATGGAGACAAGGGTCTGTGATGATAACTTTGGGACAATTGTTCCTGGGGGGAGAATCACTGAATGATCTCTTAGATATAGAGTCATGACTAGAGCTCCCTACAGATACCCTAAGGTAAGAAGAAGGACATAAAAAAGACTGTTTTTGTAGCAGGTGACTTTAAAGACTTTTTCTTGATTTCTCTATTTTAGAAATCTATTTTATATCTTTCTGCACACACGCATATACATGCATACATATGTATATATATATATATATATATATATATATATATATATATGCATAGAGAGGGAGAAAGAGAAAGAAATAGTTATAGAAAGGGAGAAAGAAAAAGAGAGGAAAAAATAAAGAGAAAGTGAGACTGTGTACTTATCAATATTCACTAATATTTGCATAGAATTGTACAAGCTCAAATACACATTTAAGAAGATTATGTTGTGCTTAAGAAAAATAGATTAGAACCATTATGTTGCATGAATCTTACAAGTGGGGAGGGTTCACTTGCCTTGAAAATTAATATTCAAGCTCATGTATTTTTACCTGACCTTGGACACCAGTTAGAAATACAGAATTAACTCAGCCAATTCTTAGCCCAAACCATGTCACCTAAATTAGAGCAAACATCAACATTTTGGGTTTAACTTTTCATTATCCCCTTGATATATATATATATATATATATATAAAACCCAAGTCCCTCCTTTCTTTCTTTTATATTCAAGTTATCTGCAGTTTGTGTGAGCATGAATCTCAGGTTATGACAAGGGCCATCATAGGTTTTATCATTTTTGGGTCTGTCTAGGCAATCTAACCTTTGAGGACTTGATTCTTTTTTTTTTCTTTTTTCAGTATTGTCATTTTTGTTTGAAACTTTATCTGGATAAGAGTTTTAGGTTTTGGCAAGTTGTCTCTTAGTAACATCAATGGTTTTGTTTTTCTTTAATATGTATATATATATATATACATGTGTGTGTGTGTGTGTGTGTGTGTGTGTGTGTGTGTGTATCACTAAAAGGTTATTCTTAGTAGATAATTGTATTTGAGTAGTCACTCCATTTATTTATGAAACAGTATATTTATTTATTTTCACCTATCAGCCTGAATATTCAAGAAAGCTTATTATGGAAAAATTTGCAGATTCAACAGGAATCAAACCTGCTTCCCTCAGGGCAGAGGAAGCCACTGTTTAGCCCAGTGTGCCTTACCACATGGCTATGAAGGAAAGGTGTACATATATATATATATATATATATATATATATATATATATATATATATATATATATATATATATATATATATATGACCTTTTTGATGGGTTTTGTTTTTTCCGAATGTCCAAAGATCACTTGCCTCACCAAGCAAGATTGGTGGGGTTACCAGTTTAGAAGGAAGCCAATGTATAACCCAGTGTGCCTTACCACATGGCCATGAAGGAGAGGTGTATTGCACAGTATTGCTGATAAACCCACTTGAAACTTGTATCATTCAGTAGCAATGTGAGCACACTGAAAAATACAATCTAAAGTAACTTTTTTCTTTACATTCCCAATTTAACTAGCAGTTATGGCATAAGTATTTTATTCAAATGCCACTATCAATAAAAAGTTGTAAAATGTTATTATTATAATTGAGGATTGTTCTTAGCAATTTACATGGTTATTTCCATGGCAAATGTTCAGATGAGCTCCACCCTTTAGCTCCACCAGTTTAGACCTTTACAACTAGGACAGGCCATGCAACCTTCATGGAGTTGAATCATTCTCATTTCTCCTGTGTTCTAAATGTAAAAAGTAGGTGCAATTCAGCTTTTTCCTCAAGAATGGCTACTTTGTGGAACAGTCTCCCATGTGGGAGAATCCTTGAGCACTTCAATCTTGACCTCATCAAGACAAATGTCAATTGTTATCTTTCCTCCTTATTCTTATAATATTTACTTCCTACCACCTTTTCATTCACATCACACAACTCATTTATCATTACCATTCCGACTGTAAACTTTGAGTACGTACAGAGTATTTGGTTGGCTGAAATTAAAAGAAATACACAAAAACGTCTTAATCGACATTAGTTTCAGACAATATCTGATATCAGTAGCATCATATTGATGATATCGGATAGATTATTTTTTTAAAAATTGGTATCACCCCATGCAAGGCAGTAAAGCCATTAAGACACAGGAGGTTACAGGGTGTGGAAGAATTAGGAACAGAAAAATTAGTGAGGAACAGAAAGACAATCAGGTAGACAACTTAACTGTAAATTCATGGCCCTCGATGCTAGACTATTACTGCACTTAAATTCTAGGTACCATAGAGAAGAGCTCATCCAAACAATTGCCATGAAAGTATTTATAAAAAAGGCATAGAGAAGCAACCTTACAGCGATTCTTTTCTGGATTTTATCAAGGAGCTCAAGGTAAATAGCAGGGGCACTGGACCATATTTGGCAGCAATATTCTAAGCATGAGTGAACGGTAGACTTATAGATATGTTAGATAGATTCTGGAGAGAAACATAGCCTGGCACGACACAGAGAACCAACTTTATTAGCAGCTGACCTAGTAATGGATTCAATATAGTCTTTCCACTTCCTGTCAACTGAGAATGTTACCCCAAGAAGGGGCAACGAGTTACTTTCCTGGAGGTTAGAATCAGTCTTGCTGATGGAAAAGGTAGACATAGTTTATTTCTGTTTGCTTTTGTTGTTGTTTTGATTTTTGTTTTCTTTTTAATAAAAGAAAGGCTAAATATATTCCGGTCATTTTACATCAAAGTGCTTAATATAAAAAATATGGCGGAAATAATTTTGGGTAGATAATTTAGATATTTTTAGTTGTTGGTCATGTCTATCATTGTATAACACTGATTATATTGAAGTAATATTTTGATTTGATCACTAACAAATTCATAGTGGAACATTAGGCAAAAAGAAATCTCTATTTTTGAAAAAAGATTATTCACAATACTTTCTTCATAAACCTTACAATATTTTGGGTATCTGACTCGAAATTACTTATTTTCTTCCATATTCCATGTTAGGAGCATGGTTCAAAATACACAACAACTTTTATAATGCATGCTCTGATATTTGCATCAATATAATGAAAACCATCTTTTTTAAAATAAATTTGTTAAAATTAAATGTGCCTAATTCTGTCTATATCTGTCTTGATTTTGTGGCCAACATCACATTATAATTCAATCTTGTTCCTTAGTTCTTTTGTTAGTTAGTGCGGACCTTACGCCCTGAAATGCCACGTAAATAATGGACTATTCTGTTTTGATCGCGAGGTAAGACGAAAAAGACATATCAGAGACGCTGTTAGGTTTCAGTAAGAAGAAAGAAAGGATGCCGAAGCGATAACACTCATGTGTTTAACGTCTGTTTCAGTGAAATACAAAAACTTGTCAATTTAAAATCTTTTCATTTGTATTCTCTTGCTTCCCTAAGTAATAACTTATAATAATATTTAGAATTGTCACTGCAATATTTTGTTAAAGTTGTTAAGCACAAATATTTACGATGCACTAGGGGAAATTCCACGGGTATTTTATAGCGGGGCAATCGTAACAATCATTTTGATTCATCAGAAAATTCAAATAGGAAAACTGAAATTTTCACAGGTATTTCTAGTTCTTTTTGACACAGTATAAAAAATATATCGACAATATCACGGGGTCTGTTATTCAATATGTCTCTTTTTTTCTTCCCTTATTTCATTGCTGTCCTTTCCATTGGGTTTATGCCTCCAACGATAACCAATATGAGAGATCCTATTGTCAAATACATAATGACATGAATTTCATCGACTGGAGTCCAAAGAACCTACGCGAGATTCTTGACGACGGGAACCTTGATGAAAACGTCTCATTTCTTCTTTCCTTTTTCGTCACTCACTTATTTGGACTACACTGAAACAATAGACAAAGTTAGTTTGTTCTATTTGATACTATTTATGTTCTTGTGTTGCAGGAAAGTGCGCTTATAAATTAATGGAGAAGTGACTCCCATTCATAACGTTCTGATAATAAATATTGGAATACGGACAAAAACGCCTCCAACTGGTTTTACCATTAAAATATGTTGATATAATTCTTGCATATTACTCAGAGTTATCATCGTCGTTTCCAAATTATATGACGGATAAAATATATGTGCTTTTATACACGACTAACATTTGCGGAACTGGATTCATTGTATGAAAAGGAAAATGGTGTTTAAGGAAAGGAGGATTTACGGCGCTGTTAAGAATGTTATGGATTTTGATCTTACTGTGTTAGATGAAAAGGGCTTTTGCTGTTGACCTTTGATGGAATGAAGGGTCTTCTCAGTACAAATTCAGCGAACAGAAAGCAAAACTTTGAGTTGATGGCAATCTCCTGTTTCTTTCAATACCTTTTCGAACCTCAGTTTGTTTTCAATGGATGTTTTTTTCTCTTCGGCTATCACCGCTCCTCTATTTGACGCTCTTGTTTTGTTTTTCACTTTTTTTAACAAAATATTTTTGTGGATCTCTTTCCGCAAGACTTCTTCATTTCAGTCTCCTTCCTTTTTCTCTTTTCTCTTTTAATTCCCAGTTATATACGTATATCCAATTATATATATATATATATATATATATATATATATATATATATATATATATATATATATATATATATATATATATATATATATATATATATGAGGTGGATGGCATGCAAACAAAAACAGAATTCATTCATTTGTTTGTTTCCTTTTCCTGTTTTTTTTTCTTTTTTAATCCCTTTTCCTAAGCCGATCAAGCTATGAAAACTAACATACTGCAAATTTAACTCAATAACTTCTTCTTCTTTCATTTGACATGTCCCTTCAAGACGTAAGTGATCATGGCCCTCCACATCTTCCTGTCCCTTGTAGCTCTTAATAAGTTTTGTTTTTTTTCTTATTTATCCCAAACTCTGTTTGACCATCCATTTGCTCAAGCTCATCAAGTATGTTACACGCTGATTTCCTCTATTCCTCTTTCCCTCAATCTGCCCCGTGAGTATCAGATTTTCCAAGCACTCCTTCTTTATTATGTGCTGCAGAAATTTCAACTGCCTCTTCCTGAGCTTAAGTATAAGTTTTCTTTTTGTTTCCATTCTCTCGGAAACCTCGTTATTGCTGACATGTCCGTCCCATGATATCCTTTTTCTATTATCCGATTTTAGTAACAAATCATATTGTTTGTTTATATGAGAAGTATTATACGTGACGAGTTTATTCTTTTGTGCCCTGTACCTTCAGAATGTGGGCCATAATGGCTCTCCATAATATGCCATCGATTATAGCTCTAAGTAATGTTTCTCGCCTTAGTATTTCTCTGTTCTATCGATTTAAACAAGCTCGTTAAATAGACTACCAGCTGTTTTCACTCTGATTTTCTGTATATCCTGTGAGCGTCAAAATCTCCAAGCCCTCTTTCCTCATTATTTGTCCCAGAAATTTCAATTCTTCATGATCATAAGCAGAAGTGTCTTTTCGTTTAGGTTTTCTTTCAAAATTCCTCAATGCTCATATATGCCCTATGCCCTCCATGGTATTCTCAGTATTCTTCTGTAGAGGCACACCTCTT
>OZ038499.1:69700787-69755787 GCA_964036315.1 Acanthosepion esculentum | reverse complement strand
ATTTCGAGAAATTAAATTTTGTACCACTTAATGTTTATATTAGTTAAAAGCGGAAATCCTTGGAAAATTTAAATCATCAATTTCTTTTTCTAATAAAACAAAGACATTATTTAATTAGAAAAGCTTTTAATTGCTTTATGAATAAGATATATTAAGAACACTATTGTCTTAAAAAAATTTTTTTTTTTTTATGAATAATGGATTTTTACAAGAATTGTTTTCATTTTTTTCAATCTTAATTAATCTAATTTATAAAGTTTTAAATCTTTTACATTTCTGTATTACTTTGTCCCCGTTAAGTAAAAACCTTATTTACTAACCAAAAGTGGAAAAGCTTTGTACAGTTCATCGAGCACCAATGTTTTAAGAATTAAAGGATTTGTGTATCTGTGTGCGTGTGTGTGTGTGTGCATAAACGTGCTAATATTTTGTTAATACGGGCCTCCATATGACATCAGAAGATAATAAAGATATCTATAGTAAATTAAAAGCCAAAGTACGGAGAATATTATCCTAAATTTCTGAGATTACTGGGCAGTTAAAAATTATATAAAAAGGCACTCACGTTCCTCAAGTAAATTTTGCAGTCATGTCCACTGTAGAAAAATGGGATAAACTCCCATCTATCAGTCAAGCCGCCAACACCTTAAAAAACAGCTACTACCGTGTTAAAAATGCATTTATGCGATATTTTTAAACTTAAAGTAATATTTGTTTAAAATCAGAATAATTAAACTATAAATCAGCTAATATTCCTCAAAGTTTCAGAAAATTATTTATTTACTTTAATTTTTTTCATAAAGATAATTACATTGTGATGACAGATCCCTAAAAATGGCGCTTAAATCTGCGATTTTAGCAATTTCAAAAGGAATACTCCTTCAAGACAATTTAAATTAGTTTTAAAATACAGCAAATATTTTGCTTATTGTAAATATTAAATTTAATTTTGAAATAAAAACTAAAATAAAAGCTTCAAAAAGGAATTTTCAGTTTTAAAAATTAATTTAAACTTTAGGTATGGCGTTTCTGTGGAGGAAAGTGTGTGGGTGTATATATATATATATATATATATATATATATATATATATATATATATATATATATATATGGGAGAAGTATGATATATAAACTCTATATATCAGACTAATGGTTGGTAATTGAATGGCAAATGTCAAAAACTATGTAACATCAAAAGGGTTTTATCACACGAAAATGTTCTTAATTAGGGAAGTATATATATATATATATATATATATATATATATATATATATATATATATTATATGCTTGTGTGTGCTGGTGGGCGTGAAAATCCCATTTCACCTTTTCTACTGCTATCACAATGTGAAATATTTAAAAACAATAGCAAGAAAAATAAAAACAAAAGCTTTGGAAAGCTGAATATAGTAGGCTAAGCTGTACGTCTAGACACATCTGATGCCAGAAATTTGAAAAGTCAGATTTCCAGTTTCAGCTGTTTTAATGTTTTCAGTGATTCCTCTCAGTGTAAAATTATAACTCAGTTTTTTTTTTTTTTATATTTCTACCTCTTCTCCCATATATATATATATATATATATATATATATATATATATATATATATATATATATATATGGATGGGTACATATGGAATAAAATTCCAATAAACAAAATCACCAGTCTTAATAGAATATATATATATATATATATATATATATATATATATATATATATATATATATATATATATATAATATAACTCTATCAATAATAACATTATTTTAGAGAACGAACCGAATTACATGGAATTTATTTTTACAATTTTGTCATTCAGTTACTCTGTGTGTGCGTGCGTGCATGCGTGTGTGTGTGTGTGCGTGTGTGTGTTGTTGTTGTTGTTTTTGTTGTTGTTGCTTAGAATTCCCATAAAATTGAACACTGATACTCAATTTTTACAAAGATTTAACGGTAGAAATATTGATCTACAAATCGACGTAGCCTCCACACAGTGTGAATGTGTTCTTTATTTTTCCACGCATTCAGTATTTTTTTTAAACGTCCGTTATTATCATGGGAGATGAGAAGAAAGGAAAAATGAAAGAAAAGGAGGTGTGTATGTAAAAGAGCCTATGTCATTACATTGGTGAGTGTGATCATATCGGATAACGTCTACAGCAGAACCCAATGTTAATCACAGTTCCAGTTTCAATAAAATCCTGTACTAATGTCTCTCTCTTGAAAAGATATTGATATTTTGACTTTGAAAGTCTTGATTAATTATCAGTAGATCAAAGTAGTGTCCTCGCTTTAGTTATATATCTACCATTAATTTGTTAGTCACCATACCAACCAACCCCAAATTATATCTTCTTTCTCCAATAGTTAAAAAAAATCAGGCAATAATCAGTCCCACTCAGACAGAAAAAGACGTATAAATTTTACAAAAATAATTTGAATAATTATTATTGTAAAATGATACCAGAAATTCTTCTTCTATGTGGTGTATCCCTTCAGGACATAGGGGATCATGGTTCTCAAAAACTCCCTATCCCTTGTGGCCCTACTGTTTTTCTACTTTAGCAAAGTCTCCCTCACCCATTCCGCCATCAATTCACATGAGGTAGGTGGCTGGTTACCTCCCTCCATCTCTCTTGCCTGAATATAACCTGTGAGGGTTAATTTTTCCAATCCCTCCTTCCGAAATTCAGCTGCCTCTTACTTCTTGCGAGCTTGGGTATTGTGACAATTTTTGAAATTCGACAAATTTAACCACACAAAAGGATCATATACTTTTGAAGCAAAAACCGACTATCTGACATGGTTGTTTTCATCGATTTTCTCAAAGATATCGATGATGATTGGTTTCAAGGTGTCGATGTCGCAAGATACAAAAGTCTTTACTCAGAAATGAGTAATTCAATACACTTCTTAATGAAATGTGATTAAAATTTTGGAACCATATTTTTGCATCATCAACCAACACACATACATACATACATACATACATATATATATATATATATATATATATATATATATATATATATATATATATATATATATATATATATGTAATAAAACATAGTTTTATGGTATGCTATATTCATATATTTATAGGTTAAAGTGCTCAATATCGTAGATATAGCATATGTAAATATAAAATGGCCATTGAAGTCAACGCCCAGAAGCGACAGTCTGTTTCACGCTAAACGCAATTGTCAGGCCAACACACACACACTCACACACACACACACACACACACACACACACACACACATATATATATATATATATATATATATATATATATATATATATTGATATATATACCAAATTCTCCTTCACCGGTAGCACGACTCGGAGTTTCATGCACAACGCAATCTTCAGATGCTGAGTTCAACTAACCGTTACGTAATTACGTTGAATAATAATATCTGGTTACCACAATGTTGGTGCAGTCAAATATTTTACGGAAATTACAGTTTATTATTTTAAAAATATGAATTTGGCATCTAAAATTTAATATAAATTCTGCAAATTATGATTGGTGGTTATACACCCATTATTACGTGGAATATTATAGCTAAAGCCAAATCTTATTGCAATAAGAAAGGTGATAGATGCAATTTATGTCTTGTTGAAAAATGATTTATAACCCTATCTTATTAAACACGAGAAATGAATTGATGGTTATATGTAGACATAAAATAAATATCTGCTGCAAGACGTTGATCCAGATTTATTTTTAATGTAAATTATGTTTTTTTAACTAGTAATCTCCCTTTATGCTTAATATAAAAAAATTAATATTCACAACTCTATTTTTTATGAATGTGTTATCCACTATCCAAATAAATTGTAACATGAGACGATGTCCCTGAATTTGATCACTTAGATACCATAAGATCTTCTGTTAGAACAAAAGATAGTTTCATTTTTGGAAATTAATATTTTGCCTGCAACATTCGGATTTATTAAAAGGAGATACTGCACAGGTTTTCATAACTTTATTACTTCTATATGAGTGAATCAAACTGCTTGAAAGACAATCAAGATACTATCCAAAAATAGTCGGAGAAACAAACGGCTCAACTTTTGTGTTATATTTTTTTTTAAATCAGATCTTATGATATTGACAGAAGAAGAAACTATACACGATATTGATAGACAAATATGCATAAGCAAAACGCATATAAAGATATGACAAAACCAGGCATTTGTAATATCTCCAAATGTATTCAGTCACAGGACCAGACATTTCCGTCAAGTTTTAAAATAGGCATCTGAAAGAGGCTCGTTCGAAACAAAATTTTAACTCGCAGTTTCAAATCAATTAAAACAGTAATTTTCATTAACCAAAAAAGTCCTTGTGAGCCTATGTGAGACAATAACGTTTTGTTTTGTTTTTTAAATAGAAAGATGTTCAAGCGAATTGCAGTCGCGCGCGACATATGAGAGCTTGGAATGAACTCTACTTTTTCAAAAAACAACACAAACATAATTTACAACGTAACAGTCAAAAATACGACAAAACACCCTTGAAAATATCTATAGAATTGATCGAAAGCGTTTGGGACAATAAAAATTATGAATAATTTTTATATTTCTTAACTCCTACAAAAAGAAAAAAAGACGTTATTTACTAATGTAGACAGTGCAAATTTTTAGCGTAGGCACATTTAGCAGATTTTAAAAGGTTTACTAATCCTACAATCAAATTTATCGGATGTGCTATCTTTTCTTCTGAAATATCTGACTATGCTGCAATGAAAACAGGAAGTAAATTTTCCTTTCGAGGCGGTTTTTTGAGTAGTTTCCTTATCAAACGATTAAAATTGTTTATTAAGATTCTCGTAATGGCAGTCGCTTCATACCTATCGTAATTGTAAGCAGATTAGTATTTATTTGGATATATTAGCCTTTGTTATATATAAACGCAAATTTGGGGTACCTACTGTACAGCGTCTTGTTACATTCCTTTCATTTTTTTTGTCTGTCGTACTGCATGGAATAAATCTCTATCTTCCATGTCAAGGCTGCTGTTTTTGTTCAAAAGGGTCAATAGTCCTTTCAGCACTATGAATAAATACTTTTTTGTTTTTACAGAATTCCCCACGCGTTACGATGATTTGAACGACCAGCGTTGCAAGCTGCTCCCCAAGACGCCACACTGAATTAGGTAAATTTATCTGAAAGAGTATTTCGCATAGTTTAAAATTAAGGAGAATTGTGGAAATTTATTTTGGGCTTTTTCAAGGGCTATCAGAGATTCTGATAAATTTGGGGGTACACGAGACTAAATATAATGTTTTTAGAACGTATTTGATTTAACGGAAGAATATAGAAGATGACATTTTTTTTATCTTGGATTTGTAATATCAACAATTTTCATTCAGTCAACCTGTTTGTAGATTTTTACATCCCGAAAGTTCTCGTGAAGTCATATACGGAATCTTTAACAATTATTGAAACAATAGTCAAGTCAGGCAATAACGACTTAGTTTCTTCAAAGTATTCCCTTTAAAATTTCACAGCATCTCTTCTTTTAAAATCATTTGTTTTTAAGTGGTATGTACTTGTAAGTTACTTGAAAGTAAGTCGTTGTCTTTAGTTTCAGACATTACAAACACTCGATAGTCATAAAAAAGTGTCAAATTAAGCTCAACCGATACAAAAAAAAAATAACAAATGCCTTTTATGATAGACATAGATATTCACTGTGCTTTCGATGGCCCACAAAACCAAACGTTAATTGTAGGTAAAGTGGATATGAACGAACATGGTTAATTTGAATGTCGTGTTCGTGTGGAGCAGAGAAGATTATATCGAAAAAAGGGCCCCGTGTTCCCACTAATTCTAGAGAAATAGAGTGTAAAGCATACGTGAATAGGTTGCCAAGTGGTTCGGCCTTGACCAGCGCGCGAAAATGTTTAAATTAGAGTTTCACATTATCACTTGAAACCTTAGTATTCAGTGGATGTTAACAAGAATAGATTGAGAGGTTGTCTTCATGTTTTTAACTAAATATTCTCTCATGTATAAGTTTAAGCAGAGATATTAAAGGTATTTTTATTTCCCTTTTAATTTTCATATACACATAAAGATTGATATATAGATACAGATAATGCAGACGTAGGAATAAACACTTCATGGAGACTGTCAGTTTCATGCCCCTTCACACCTTGTGTCACTGCTTCTTTAGTGGGCTCTATTACATACTGGAGATTAAGGAATTACGGATTAAAGGCTCTATTACATACTACTGATTAAGGAAATTGGGGGATGAAGGAAATGTTCCTTCCGATTCCCTTTGTTTAGGGTTAAAGCTATATGTTATTTATACCGGGTGTAACAGTAAAATTGCCCAATCGGTAATTGTCCACCCCACAAAATGTTTAATATCTAAAAAAAAACACTTAACCAATTGAGTTTCTTTTTTTTCCAGGTTTTCTGATAAGACGCTTAGCCAT
Source organism: Acanthosepion esculentum (assembly GCA_964036315.1). Lineage (NCBI taxonomy): Eukaryota > Metazoa > Mollusca > Cephalopoda > Sepiida > Sepiidae > Acanthosepion > Acanthosepion esculentum. The sequence goes on along the minus strand of OZ038499.1, from coordinate 69,749,334 downwards.
CTTGAGACCATTTGTCATAAGGATCACAGAAAAAAAAACCCTGAGTTATTCAGCTAGAAATAGAACATGTTAAAATCGTTTTGTGTTAACCCCACTGTCTTCCCAAATGAGCAATTGTGAGAGGAAAAAGGTCATTCAGGCCTTCAGTAATGGTACCAACATTCATACTCTGGCTTCCATCTTCAAAGTCCATTCAAGAACCATCAAGAGAACGGTGAATGTTTAAAAAAAGAGGGAACAATAGAGAGGAAAACTGGATCCGCAGGTCACAACAGGAAGAAGGATCATCATTTCAACTTAGAGCTAAAGAGATTAGTTAGAAAAGATCCAACTCAATTCGTAAGACGTTTTGCACGTGTGAGTTTCAGCTATGACAGTTCAAAGAGCAGTGAAAAGACTTGAAAATGAAATCGTACGTGAAAATTGTAAGGCACATTGTTACTCCAGGACAGTAAGTTAGAAGGACGAAGATCATCCTGAATAAGTTGGAAAATGATACTGGAATAATATATAGAGAGAATTTCTTAATTTCAATCCTTCATGAGCTTCCGATCCTTAGCTATGATTAATTAATGATAAACATGTCATTTTCATTTATGATCTATTTCATTACGATTTTTCTGTTAAGTTTAAGTTTAGAGTGTAATTATACGTTCTCACTGCTCAAGTCCAATAGTGTTATAAAAACATCGGAGAATTCCAGTAAGATATCATTAAACATTTCTAAGATACAACGGTTCAAATCTTAATCTAACAATTGGAAAATTTTGCTGTTACACCCGGTATATAAATTTCGCTTTGCAAATTTTATTTATTATTTTAAATTTAAATATATATTACATTTATTTGTTTTGCATATTTTAATTTCAGTTCTAAATTTTGCTATTTAAAATAAAGCTTATTAGATTGAGATTATGTTATCATATTTAGTCTTTTTGCGTCATGATGTAGTGGTAGGTAATTTGTTTTTGTGTCTACATTTTGAAATTAGCTCTTCACTTTTTTAGCCTTGTTCTGAAAGGTGACAATATATATATATATATATATATATATATGTATGTGTGTGTGTGTGTGTGTGTGTGTGTGTGTGTGTGTGATTACGTAGATGTATGCAATTAAAAAGCCTTTACGCTAAGTTAACATACAGTATTAGTATTGTCCTAGATTTAAAAGAACGAATGTTTTGTGCGTGTGAAAATTTTAATAAAAAGTGTCCCGTTGATGTTCCCATACATTATTAACGCGTGACGTCATATAAGTAATATATCTCGTCAGCAGCTACAGGATAATCATTACTTCCACTGTCTTTATGGCAATGTCCAAACTCGTGAATCCGATTCATTACCACAGCAAAAAGATCCAGTATTTGCAAAAATATCACAAAGCTCCAAGAAATATACACATGACCTTTCTTTAATATACACATGACGTTTCCTTATGGGTTGAGTCATACTAGTTGCTATTTAGATTGTATTTACTAGAAGTCGACATAAATAGTGATAGCCTGTGAAAATATATCAAAGTAGGTTTCATCGCAAGGCGGGTGTTTTCCGAACGGCACAAATAGATAAATGACTTTTCCATAAGTCACACCGGCGTGATATCTCGTCAGCCGGTCTGAAGTTCTTAATAAATTTAGGCTTTATAAAGAAAGGAAAAAACTCGACCACAAGAGAAACTCACCTGAATAAAAGAACCGACATCTAAATAGTTCAGCGTTTTCACGATTATCCTAACGGGTTCAGTCAAATATATATTTAATGGTATTACGATTATGAGACCCGGTAACCATTAAGGTCGTAGGGGCATCACATGTACTGCAGAAGCAGTTTCCTGGGCAAGATAGTCTGACGGACACCAATCAAGGCTGGTTTTAAATTCAAAGTTTTTCCTTTTCCTAGCCCGGTTTCCACCCTATTTAGCTGGAGGAGAAGAGATGGATTCATAGATTTCCCAAGGGTATTAGCACGTAGGTAAATGTAATGAACGCGACTGGAATACGAGCTTGGCTCCCCCGATTCCTCAATCCGAGCCACTCCGTCATTAGCATACCACAACATAAAGCAAAGTATGCATCAACGAGAGAGAAACATGGACATTTAACATTACTGACACTGTTTGAATTACTGGGGTAAGGAGTTATCATTATTTGCATTCAGACTAATATCCTCATCTTTGTTGATATTATCAGAAAGCTGAGGCCGTAGTGACCTCCGGCCATTTTCCTGTGTCTGCCGGTCTTCAAGGAATTACAAACTGAACCCTTTATTTAATTTATGGGACAGAGTGTTTTCGTTTCTATGCCTCTGGTCTGGGCAAGAAATAACCAAGCAGTACTAAAAAAGAACAAGACGTGATACCACTACGCATTGATATTGAAATGAGCACAATCTACAACATTTAACGACTATGACATTAAGTAATTTGCAAAGAAAGAAATATTAGAACTTAAATATTTATGCTTATTGTAGCGTAATATTGCAAAACGTAACCTCAAATTAATCATGTCAAAATGCGACAGATCTTTCTTTTCATTAATAATACAAGCGGTTATCGATTGTTATAGGAGGTATAGTTTTTTTAAACTAGCGTTATTTGTTGACACTAGGTTTGAAGTAGGCAACCCACAATCATCGTCCTGGAGTTATTCGGAACGATGCTCGGCTATATTTAGGGAGGAAGTTCATTTCGTCTGAATAAAATAAATTTAAAATCAACTAAAATTGTATGTTGCTCACTGAAAATCGAGAAGTGTGAGATGGTTAGAAGTCACGAAAGGATTCCGAACAGAACAAGCATTTTTATTTAGTGATTTACTAAGCGAAGCTTAAATGTAGCACAAGGCCGAATGTATGGAGCACCCAGTGAGGATCGAACTCAATAATCAGTCGTATTTGGTCTAGTGAGAAGTTTGCTAACCATTACATCATGTTAAAGTGCCCATGGGCATTTTTATATATCGTGATTTTATAAGCGGAGCTTAGATGTGGCACAAGACCGACAGTATCGGGCACCCAGTGAGGATTGAACTCACTACTCGGTCGTAATTGATCTAAAGAGACACGCTTGCTCACCATTACAACACGTCGAAGTGTCCACCATATATATATATATATATATATATATATATATATATATATATATATATATATATATATATATATATATATATATATATATATATATATATATATATATATATATATATGTGTGTGTGTGCGTGTGTACGTGTGCTTCAGATGAATGAAAATAATTCATCCCCCTCTTTCTCTCTCTCTCTCTCTCTCTCTCTCTCTCTCTCGCGCACACACACACACACACATACACGCACACACTGGCAATGCCGTCACGCTTTTGCCAATTTCCACATCATTCAAAAATTCATTTCATGGCTTGCACCTGCCCCCGTCGATCGGTCTTGTATGGCATTCCATTTGATCTGATAGACATAATATTTTAAGGAACCAAGGCAACCACTTTGCTCTGAGAGCCATAATTTTGCTCGGCACTGGCAGCGTTCCGGTCAGAATTTCTTTTCAAGATTATGGGAAGTGGAAATGGTATTCAGAATTCCGCTTCCACTTTTCCAAACTTAGATTCCATTCTTTCCGTTGGCCACTTCATCTCACCTGTTTTCTCAAATCACAGGACGCTCTCAATTTTTCTCTAAAACTTACCCCAAATCCGACCACTTCATCATCTGTTTGTTTGCCTTTGATTTTGAAAGTCTCTACAAGTTACAATGTTTTTTTTTTCATTTTGGCTTCTTCTGCGACATTTTGTGTGTCACTTGGATTCTTTTTGCAATTTCTTTTATTCGATTTTATTTTTAATATTAAGTACATTTCGACTAATTACTAGAATGTTCCGAAAGTAAAATCGAATTTTGTACGAAACATACGAATGCAAATAAAATTAATTTAAATTTCACCACCTAGTATTATAGTTAGCCCTTTGGCAGTATTTTGAGAAGGGCGGTGAACTAATAATTTGTTAGAACTTCTTCAGTAATCCTGAGTAAAGGTAATGTTTTTCATTCCTATAAATTTGGGCTTATTATTAAAAAAAGAAAAGACTCGAAATGAGGTTTCATTATTACTAAGTGATTTTAGGGCTTCCATGAAGACAAATTTGACAGACGGTCTAGTTTAAGCTGAATACCACACGCGTACGTGCAGGTAAGGATAAAATAACCAATACTGCAAATGCGTAAGTGTTACCTACGACTCACGGGGCTTAATATTGTAAAGCAACAATGGCACGTTTTCATGTAGCGAATTCTGCACGGCGTTAGGTAGTAACCACGGCCTCCATTTTACTACATTGACGATTAGATAGAATTGAATTTATGCCACATCCTGCATGAAAACTAAATAGAGGGAATCCCAAACCTGAAGGGTCGAGGATTGGATGATCTAAATCTAGGACTCAATGTTTAAATTTGACTCGTGCAGTCGTTGGTTGACTCTAAACCTATTTTTTAAATACAATATTACTTGATGCTATGATTTTAATTTTAGCAAAAATGTTGTTTAGCAGCATATCAACTCCTATCGGTCATTTAATGCCGAAAAATAAATAATTTGAACATAATTTCATGGCTTCAAATAAATCTATTTTGAACGTAATTGTATGCCTACACCTACATATAAGATGTATTGCTGTCATTTTGCTTTATAATCTTTTGTTTCTTTAGCGGTATATCAACTCTTTAAGGGTCATTTATGCCGAAAATTAATTTTTTTTGGATTTTTAGTAATTTCTTTTATAAAAATGTATTGTTGATATTTTTACTATAAAAATCTATTTTTATACTTTCATAGCGTTTTAGGAAGCACGGTGGAGTAATAGATAGAGGCCCGGATTGAGCCGAATTACATTCACTTACGTGCTAATACCCTTGGGAAAAGAATGAATCCTTTTCTTCTCCCCACAGCTATGGATAAATAGCAGGGCAGACCGGGTCCTATAGCCTTGGATGGTAACTAGTCTACCGCAGAAAGAAATGGCAAGCTACTGCGGGGAGAAATCTGCCTCGTCAGTCATGAATCGAAAGATACATGATCGAATAAGCGTATATCACGCATGGTATATAACTGACTGAGTGTTTTGACCGCAATTTGGGGGTTAACTATTTGCCTATAGCTGGGACCCTAACAGGTACTACCACCTCGGTCAGAGTGAACCTGGGAACACCATCAATTAAGAGGTGGTTCCATCAGAGGCCGTGCTGCCGGAAGTAGTTTATTGTCATACACGGGCCTATTTAGCCAAACGTAATCGGATCTATGGACATTCAAGTTCAATGAAAAGTAACTGGTGAATTGGTAATCTTTGAATCTGGGAGTGAATTAAATAGCATATTTTTCGCCTATTGTTTCTTGCATCTTAACTTCAGTTACTGGAAAGAACAATAACAGTTACTGGACTTGAGAAACCTGTTTTCCTGACAAATAAATTTAAGAAAAAGCTTTCATAATTTTCAACCGAATTTATCACTGGTTGCTCGGTTAATGAATGCCGAATGTTTCCTTCAAAACATCTAATATTACCATTTTATGGCAGCTGCCAGATCACTATCAGTAGACCAAAAAACTATAGCGGAATTCGAACTTGCCTCCCTTTTACTTAAAATGCTTTTCTTTACGCCACAATTACTAATTATGCCCACATCACTATTCTTTATCTTCCACGATCACGTGATACATTAGCATCCAATAATAGTATTAGCAGTAATATTATTTTTCAGAGTTGCGATAAAAGCAATTGAAATTATTTCAAAAGAAATTATTCTGTTACTTCTAACCGAATAATTATCAGATTTAATAGTATCTATAACATAGTTGTTGTTTTCATCGGCAGATAGCCATCAACGTTATAAACATTCTCCTCATATGGAAACTGCTCAATGTCAACATTGTTGTTATTATTATTATTATTATTATTATTATTATTATTATTATTATTATTATTATTATTTAAACCCAATTTGAATCAAATATTCCAATTACTTTTGTTTGAATGAATAGTGTCTCGAAATATCCATTTTTGTATAGATACGAGGGATATCATTTTGTTTTATGACAATTTCTGTTTATGCCTCAAGCGGTTTTCAAACACGACAGAGATAAACTTATATCAACAGATACTCCTTACAATCAGCTCGTATAGTTCTTCTATATGCCTCGTCCCTTCAGGGAATAGGCGACCATGCCTCTCATCATCTTCCTATCCCTTGTGGCCCTTATTAGCTTTTCAACATTTGCTAAGGTTCCCATCACCCCGTTCCGCCATCCATTCCCACAAGCTCGTCAAGTGGCTCGCTGCCTTCCCCTATCTCTCTTGCCCTCAATATGTCCCGTGAGGATTAAGTTTTCCAAGCCCTCTTTTCTCATTATGCTATCCAAGGAATTTCATCTGTATTTTCCTGATTCTGAGTAGAAGTGTTCTTTCCGTTGCCATTTTCTTTAAGACTTTCTTGTTGCTTACTCGCTCCGTCCATGGAATTCTCAGTATCCTTCTGTAGAACAATATTTCTGCGTCTCCAGCTATCTGTGAGAAGTTTGTCCGGCATTCACTGCTATATAAGATGGATAACACATAGCAATCCAGCACTCTTTTCTTTGTTTCTAACGGAATTTTTCCGTTTCTCAGCACTTTGCTTAATTTTTGGAAAGCTTCATTTCGTAGTTCATAAACCTATTTTTATATACATTGAGGCGTTTTTAAACTTTGAAAACAAACCGCTAGTCATTTTGCTGTGGTCAATTTTAAGAGTAGACCCACTAAGAAAGGCAACATTCGCATTTCCATTAAAGGGGTCTCCCAAACACTAAACAAAGTATTAAGAGACAGGAAATTATAAGAATTCAATCTCATTCTGGGTAGTACTGATTCAGTGTAACCAGTAGTATTAAAAAGAGAACAAGTCGAGATATCCCTAGAGAGATGAGAACAATCTACCCGCGTTGATTAAATAAAGGGTTCATTTCAAAACTCCCTGAACGTTACGAGACACCTGAAGAAGCGTTATGATAGCGAATATAAGAACATTATTTCTTTACAGCTGCTTCTTGTGAGTTTTATCACAGTACAGTACACAGTGTGTGTGTGTGGACATTACATGATGATAAAAGGTATTTATCTATATGAATTGTACTCTTGAGAAAGCCTGTAAAAAAAGCTAGGTCAAAACGTTGTAATAAAAACAAATGAAACAAAAAAATGAGGTCACTAGTCCCAACAACTCAAGAAATGATAATGTCCGTTTATGACGTAGGCGACCATGGCTCTGCACATCTTCCTTTTTTGTTGCGTTAAATAACTCTGGGCTTACATTATATTCACTTACGCGCAAATACCCTTCGGAAAAGTATGAATACACTTCTCCCCCTACCTATGGGTTAATTAGTAGGACTTGTATCAGAAAATCAGTCTTATCACAAGGAAAACACTGGAACAAAAGATTAGTGAAAAAAAATATTTAATCACATGAATTAATAACACAGAAATAGTGAATATCGTAGTTAATACGACTACTGTACGACTGGTTTTTGCTAAAGTAGACTCACCAATATTTTTGCAAGTTGATTTTATTAATAATAGCAATGTCGCTGTATGCGTCCAATTGAAGTTTTACTTCAATGTTGTTCATTTTAACCTTCACCTATTTCCTGTTCTGGGCTTCAGATGTTGAGTTGTCAATTCACCTTTTACTATATTCATAGGTCTTACCTTTTTTTTTCTTTGCTTTGATTTGGAATGACTTTGTTTATTCCTCAGTTTTCCACATTGGAAAGACTATTTTTGAATTAGTAGTTTGCCTTGAAATGAAATCCTCCGCAACCATGACATGGGTTCGGCGCAGTCATTTTTTCTTTTCTTTTTTGCCTTTTGGTCGCACTGTTTGCACTTGTACAGTATCCCTTTCTTCAACTTTTGCAGTATCGTGTCTTCAATTTACTATACTCTGTCACTATCTGTAAGGTTAATTTTGATTCTTGTTCAAGTTTTGTTAAAATGTGCAAACGTATTTCTACGTCTTTACTTGAAGTTAACCTTTGCACAAAAATGAAACATCCAAACATATCTGGAGATAGTTCGTTCAATTTAAAATTTTCACATTCTCAATTGACACAACCAGCAAAATTGTTGTCATCTTTTTGTGATATTTTAGCATTGCCAACGTGTGTGAAATAAGGAGCTAAATTGACTGAAAATTTTAGACAAATTAACAGTTTCTTCAAACGTAATATTTCCTGTGTTTTTTTTTTCAGGTAAAATATGATTACAATATTTTTCGTGCTTTCATGGACCCAATTTCCTTAAAGTTAAACAAGCCTTTTTCCTCTGGTCAGTCTTGGTAATCTTTTTTGGAGTTTTCTTCATATTATCTGTAATACCCCAGAAACGTAACACCCTCTTCAGGATTATATACGAATTCGCCAATGGAGTTTTCTACCTCGTCAGGTGTAAATGAAACTGTGGTAGTAGTTTCACTCGATTTTTGCATCATTAGTCTGATGTTCCAATATTTGCAGTGCTCGTTGTTGTTGTTGTTTCTGATGCTCTTCCTATAACTGTTTCAACACAATTGCTCCATCTTGCGTTTTACTTAAGTACTTGGTTGTCCACTTCAGAATTATTATTTTTCCCAAGAGGTCAGTTTCGAATCCTCGTCGCCACTGTCATCATGCTCGTATAATCTCGTTGTTCTGGTTAATAATATACCAAAGAAAGCACTGGAACAAAACATTAGTAAAAACTGTTTAATAATACAGTACTAGCGTATATCATAATTAGTACAACTCCTGTTCGACTACTTTCATAGACAATAGAAGAGGCCATGTTCAACCATTTAGCGTAGCAAATGTCGATTCTTTTTCCACACAACAGATTTTGTGGTATTTGATCTGCCACCTGTTTACTTAAATTCTCAAGTAGGTTACCTCTGATTCGCTTGCTTTTATTATGACCTGTATGTATTCAATTCTCCAAACCTTCTGCCCTCGTTATATATCGAAAAAAGATTCAGCTGTAGCTTTTTTTATTGTTAACTATATTTTCCTTTGTAGTCGCAATTCTTCTTAAAACTTCCCTAATACTTGCAGCTATAATGACATTTTGTCGCTTCAAGTATTTTCTTCGTCTATGAGAAATCTGTCCAACGTTTATTGACATGTAAAAGCTAATATCATTATTACCTAATAGCCCAGTGTCTAAGGACCGTCTTCAGTCTGTTAATACTTTTCTCAGTTTCTGAAAGCCATCTGACAATTACATAGAGTGTACATTGAATTAGTCACGATTCATACCAGTTTTATCCGAATGACTCAGAAAACACAAAGAATCGCGAAGAACTCATCGACTGAAAACAATGAAGCATGGAGACATTACACTAATACATCCTGGAATATCGGCAATGCAGAGTGTATCAAAATACTTTTACAAACATTAGGTGTTGGGGGGTTCCTCACACCAAAACAAGGACAAACGTCCATATGAACATGTCCGTAAATCCCTCGTTTTTGAGTTAAGTAACTTTATGCTGTGCTGCCATATAAACTAAGTTAAATTTGCCATTCGTGTACATTTTTAGCTAATCTGTCTTCAACGTTTAACGTGTGTAGTAGTGAGTTAATTGAGAAGTGTTCCGTTTAACTATGGCAGGATATTCATATTGTGAACAGGCAGATATCATTTTTACATGCGGCCGCTCCAATGGTAATGGACGCGTGGCTACACAGCTGTATCAGATTGCGTCTCCAGGCCAAAGGTAGTCTGTTTATAGTCACGTTGCTGAGACTGGATCCGTGGTATCACAACTTATGGGTCGAGGAAGACTTTTAATTTTTCTTCTTCTTCTTTTTCTTCTTCTTTACATTCTTCTTCTTGTTCTTCTTTTCATTTTTCTTCTTCTTCTCATTCTCCTCTTCTTCTTCGTCATCTTCTTTTCATTCTTCTTCTTTTCATTTTTCTTCTATATTCCGTGTCCCGTCAGGGTGTTAAAGATCACGTCTCTCCACAATTCCTTGTCCTTTGTGACTCAGTAAACTTTGTCTCTTTATTAACTCCCCGAAGACCTGTTCTGCCATCCATCTACGCAAGCTCGCTAGTTTAGTTATGCGTTGCTTTCCTCTGTCTCTCTTGCCTTCAATCTATCCTGTGAGTATCAAATTTTCCATGCCCTCTTTCCTCATTATGTGCCCTAGAAATTTCAACTGACACTTTCTGATGTTAAGTATAAGTGTCCTTCTTGTTTCCATTTTCTCTAAAACTTCGTCGTTGCTCACATTCTCTGTCCACGGTATTCTCAGCATCCTTCCGTGGAACCACGTTTCTTTTGCTTCGAGTCACTTCTTCATCTGTGACGAGATTTCCAACATTCACTGCCATATAGCAGTGATATTACGTCACAGTTCAGTAGTATTTTCTTCGTTTCCAACAAAATTTTCCCTGTTTCTTAATACGTTTTGTTTTTCTTTTGCTATCCCAATGCTCCTTTCGACGTCGGTGTCACAATTGCCGCCCTATAATCGTTTGCCTTTTTAGATTCATAGTTTAAAATCTTCATCTTTTTAATATGTCAATTCATTCTTTTCCTTTGTCGTTTTTAATTCTTTCTTTACACTCTTTCTCGATTACTTCTCTTCTTTAACACTTTTTTCTACTTCTTTATCCCTTTCTTCTCTTGTTGCTACTGTGTTGCTTTCGTTTGTGATATAAATCTCTTTCTTTCACTTTTCTTCCTATTCTATTTTATTTTATTTTTTGACAGTGGCTCTTCTAAAATTTATTTCACTTCCTCGAGATACTTTTTCCTTTCCTTTTCCCTCTATTACTTTTTCTTCGTAATGATTTTCTTCTCTTTTCACTTCTTCACCTTGCTTTTCCATTTCCAATGTTTATTCTTTTACAAACACTTTTTTAAATGACATGTTCCTCAGAGACGTAGTGGATCATTACTCTCTACAGCTTCCTTTTCTTTATTATCCGCGAATTACCACGTGTTCTTTGGGGGAAATAGTAGAGCTATTTCACGTTGCTTTATCCACGGTTTTAAATTTCATAATTTTCCTTCTCGTAGGCTGGTTGCCTGAGAGCCAAGATTACCTTTCTATTTAACCCAGTCTTTTTCAGAATGAAACTTTGTTCTTTTCTTTTTCTTCTTCCTTGTACTTCTGTCCATTTCTTCTGTTATTTAGGTGCCTTCTTCACTTTTTCTGCCTTTTTTTCTGCTTTTTCCTTTCCGATATTTTCTTCTTCTTTTCATGTCACTACGTTCTTCATTAATCTACATTCTTTTCTCATTTTCTACGTCTTTCTTTTACTTACTTTGCATTCTCCCACTCTTTCATTCCAGTTCTTCTTCCTTTTCTCAAAATCTTCATTATCCTCATTGCAGTTTAATCACGTTCTTCGTCTCTCATTTGCTCGCGTCACCTCCTGTTTCAACCTTTTTACCTTTATCACCCCTCCATCTACATTTCTCTCTCCCCCTCTCTCAATCTCTGTCACTCGCTCTTCCCTTCTCTCTCTCTCATCCGCTATCTCTCTCTCCCTCCATCTGTTTCCATCTCTCTCTCTCTCTTTCCCTCTCTCTATTTCTTACTCCCCACAAATTTCATTCTCAACAAATATTCACATTTTTTTATGCTATCTTTCAATAAAAGAAAAAATTATAGGAAAAAAAAAATTCTTACAACTAGAGCGACAACTTGAACATGCTTTTCTTTTCAAATTATTTTTAAACTTAGATCTTCATCACACTTGCAAGTTTTTTTTCCCCTTCCTATCTTGCTTTACTACTTAACTTCTTACTCACGTCACGATCAAGGCCGAAACCAATTCCACGCTTCCAACAACCCGCTTGTTGCGCTGAAAGATTCAGGTGAAATTATCACATCGTACCGATAACAATGACAACAAAAATATTAACAAGAGAACAGGGGAAAAAGTATTCCTCGTGGAAAAACACAAAACAACGAAAAGAACAAATGAAAAAAATAATAAAAAATTTAAAATAACAGCGCTCAAACAATACGCATAAAAATAACTCGGCATTTTCAGAAAAAGTTAAAGAGATTTTTAAAGATTGGATCTCGGAATGGTTTTATGTAATTAGGCTTTATAACAATGGGTGAAAATCGAGAGAAGAAAAAGGCACCTAAATTCCAACCTCAAAATTAAAAAAAAAAGAAAAAAAAGTAATGCCCTAAAAATATACGTGAAATAATTTCTATCGATCGAGCCATCTATTTGTCTGGTTTCGTTCTTTTTGTCTTACTACCTATTTCCCATTGTTCTCGTCTGCTATTTACTGAATTCACTGAAATTTGCCCGAACTACTCTTCTCTCATTTTTCGATTATCTCCTCCCCGCCTTTACTTTTACTCTCCATATCTATTTATCGTTTGTTATATCCTTCCATGTATTCTTGTGTCAATCTCCATATTCTATCTATCTATCTATCTATCTATCTATCTATCTATCTATCTATCTATCTATCTATCTATCTATCCTAGTCTCTTTCTTTCTTTCTATCTATCTATCTATCCTAGTCTCTTTCTTTCTTTCTTTCTTTCTATCTATCCTAGTCTCTTTCTTTCTTTCTTTCTTTCTTTCTATCTATCCTAGTCTCTTTCTTTCTTTCTATCTATCTATCTATCTATCTATCCTAGTCTGTTTCTTTTATTTATATATATATATATATATATATATATATATATATATATATATATATATATATATATATATATATATATATATATATATATATATATATATATATATATATATATATATATATATATATATATATATATATATATATATATATATATATATATATATATATGCTTACGGTCACATCACGGTGAAACACCGTTTTCCTGTACGATCACCGAAGTTAAGCAATGTCGAGTCTGGTCAGTACCTATATGGATGACCGTTTGTAAACACCCGGTACAGGTAGTGTAATGGATAATGGCTCTGAATTGTTAATCTGAGAACCAATTTCAATTCCAGGCAGGTTCGTTATATTTTCTTACACGCAAATACCTTTAGGAAAGGTATGAATCCACTTCTCCGCCAGCTATGGATTAATTAATAGGATTTGTATTAGTAAACCATTATTTATCTCTCCAAAAATCTTACAATCTAAAAATATTTTGCGGCTTGTTTAAGTTGGTGAATGCTGCCATAATCTTTGCCGTGAGTTCATCTTCGGTGTTACAAGAAGTTTTGTTGGTCTCTTGATCAACTGCACCCCACACATAACAATCAAGGGGGTTGCAGACTGGGGTGTTAGGTGGCCAGGGTGATGACTGGGTTCTTCTGCTTCTGTGGCATGGGGCAGAGTCCTTTTGCCAAGCATAGGGTCTTACAGGGAGTTTTTTTCTTATCAGAACGATCGGAGTGAAATTTTCGAGCTGTCATACATTCGTAATCACCATTAGACTCAACCAACTCTTTCCGAATCCTTTGCACTGTCCTCAGGTTGACATCCAAACACTCTGAAATTGTATTGGAGCTTCCGGCGGGAATGCCAACCAGTACAGCGTGACGTTTCAAAATTTCTGTGCGTCATTGCGTCATGGTGGTCTTTTTACTCAGAGACGGTGCCTAACTGAGCCTACTATACTGTGCAGTCGACAAAATCAAAAAGAGACAACGCGCATGCACGAAATTAAAAATATAATATGGCGACAATTTACTTATCGCACCCGATATATATATATATATATATATATATATATATATATATATATATATATATATATATATATTGATTGATTGATTTTATTAGGTATACTCATTCAGCATCGTGTTGGACACATTTTGTCTTTAGAACAGCATCAGTTTTATTGGAATTGCTTCAACGAATATTCTGGAAGCATTTCTTTTAGGTTGTTTGGCATAAACATCCAAAATTTGAAAATCCTTTTTCCGCCACACCGGAAAATCGCTTTTCGAATTGCGATCTAGTAACTGTGGAGGGCACTAACATATGACACTCATTTCTGTATTCCATGAACCAAACTGCCACTGTTTATTATTTGCTACACGGTAATTTGTCCAACTGTAAGTGGCCACCAAGCGATGGGTGCCCCGTTAATCATAAACTAAGGTACGTGGTCAGCCGCAACACCTAGGTAAGCTGTGTTTTATTGTAATCACTTGTCCCAATGTGTGCCAAGAAAATACTCCCCATCCCACCACCACCAGCCTGAACCATTGACACATGGCAAGAGAGACCCATGCTTTTATTTTGTTTACTCCAAATTATTGTTTAGTAATTTGACTCATCATACCAAACAATTTTTAAGTCTTTTTATTGTCTTTTCTCGTTCAATTTTTCTGATCTTTACTGAACTGTGGCCTTAGTTTCTTGTTTTAATCTGACATTAGTGGCATTTAGCGTGGTCTTGTGCTGCTGTAGCACATCTGCTTCAAGGCTTGACGCTTTGTGCGCTCAGAAATGCTTTTCTGTATACCTCCGTTGTAAAAAGTGTTTATATGAGTTGCTGTTGCCTTTCTATCAGCTTGAACTAATTACCATTCCCTTCCGACCTCTATCATAAATTACATTTCTGCCCACAGAAATACCGATCATTGGATTTTTTTCTTTCTCTGGGCATTCTCTATAAACCCCAGAGATGCTTGTGCGTGAAAATCCTCGTAGATCAGCAATCTTGGAAATACTAAGGACAGTTCGTCTGTCAACAACATCCATGCCGGATTCAAAGTCAATCATATCAACTTTATTTCTTATGCACGAAATGAAATTCAGCAAGTTGCCGTGACCATTTTTAAATTCTTATATCAATTAAATTTCTGTCACGACATTGGCTAATAAGAAATTTCATAAGAGTGCATTAAATAACATGTATTTAAGTGGCCATTGCGAGTATACATGCGTATATAAGATACACACACTCACACACACACACACACACACACACACACACACATATGTGTGTGTGTGTGTGTGTGTGTGTGTGTGTGTGTGTGTGTGTGTGTGTGTGTGTGTGTGTACATATCAAAGCATGTTTGGTTGAATGTTTTAAACGTATTATGTCTATTTATTTTAGTTTTAATCAACTTTTTCAAGTCCACGAATTAATTTCTTGGTGCCTGAAGAAAATTGATTAAGAAAAATTCTAAAATTTTCTTTCAAATAATTTTTATTTTCACAAGTATTTTCAATCTCATCTGAAACTATCTTCAGGGCTTGCATATCTATGGATGTGTTATGCGTTAACACCATAAATTCAAAATATTTTTACCTCTATTCAAGGGAGGTAACTTATGTGTTTTTTTAAATATTTTTAAAAAAGTTTTTAAGATTTTTTTAAAATTTTGATTTAGTATTTTTTTATATAGCACTTTTGCTGCCACAAACATTTAAGAAGTTTATTGTTATACTCGTAGTTGACTTTTATTATTTTTTCCAGAAGTTTTTGCTTATTGTCATCTTGATGGAGCACTGACGTATTTTCGATTAATATCTGTCTAAACTGTGATTGTGGACATGAGTGTTCCTTGAAATGTTCTGAGATTGAACTATGATCCTTAAAGTAAATACCATAATCAGTCAGTTAGGCGATCATGTATCTTTCGATACATGACTGACTAGGCAGATTTTTTCCCGCAGTAGATTGCGGTAGACCACTTACCATCCAAGCTAGGGGAGAAGTAGAGGATTCATACCTTTCTCAAGGGTATTATCACGTAAGTGAATGTAACGGATTCGACTGGAATTTGAACTTGGCTCTCCGATTCCTCAATCCAAGTCGCTATCCATTACTCCACCGTGCCCCCAAATATCATAATACGCATCAATTATTAAAGCAAAATTTTATGGCGCAACACAAACATATTTATTGTTCAAAATAAAGTCCATCATTCTCGACGATATTCTGCCAGCGATCAGCCAGCATCCGAATCTGTCCCAGATACCAGTCCGCTGACTTTGAATAAAAATCTGTAAACAAGATTCCTTCACTTCATCAAATACGTTGAATCGCTGGTCACGGAGGAAGTGTGCCATCGAGCGGAATTGGCCATAGTCACTCGAGCAGCATTGAAACTGAATGATGAATGTGAAAATCTAAACACGGTTCATCTGCTTGAACTTATCCTTAGCCAACCTGGCCTTGCATTGTCTTGCAAAGCCCGACCGCGATTGACCAAACAGGATACACTTCCTTTAATTTGTCGTACATGCGGTCTAGCTGCTGGCAATGCATTGATAGCGCGACCGTGTAGAACAAGCTCGAAATGCAGTACCCCTTGGAAATTCCACCAGACAGACATCAAGATTTGTTGTTTTCTTTCCGCTTCCTAAGTGAGTCAGCACTTTCTGGCCAACCTAGTATATATATACATATATATAGAGAGAGAGAAAGAGATAGATAGATAGATAGATAGATAGATAGATAGATAGATAGATAGATAGATAGATAGACAGATAGATAGATATTGCTGAAGCCAAACACATGAAAATGTTTAATGTATGTGACCAGATCTACAGAAATAATATAGACTCAAATAGCAGTTTTAGTTTGTAGTGTTTTCAAAACTTCCAAAACATGTTACAGTTTCACAACCGATAAGAAAGTTTAGAAGTTAAAATAAAGTACATACAATCAAGTGCGTGTATCATCAAGACAAATAGCCAGGAACAATTATGATTTCACACAAATTGGCTATACGGTTTCTAATGGTAAAAAAATATTAAATAAAGAAAGGTCATAAAAATATTTCGTTTACGAACTAAAACTCCTTACAGCGAATAGCCTGGGTTAGCGAAAATATATCTCCGCCATATCTTCGGTACCGCTATTACGCAAATTGGTCTCATTAATCCCGGGGCTGAAATATGGCTTTACACAATGTCATACCGGATGTAATGTCTGCATTGAGCATGTGTGCATTTTTTTGTAAATACACAACGCGCGGACGAAGGTTTAAGCGTTTCCGGTTTTCACAGATTTTGCCAGAAAGCTTTGGAGTTTGTATTTTTCGGTAAAGTTTAATTTATCTTATATTTGCTTGTTTTATTGACTAGCTAATTCATTGAGAAAACATCTCACTGTGAATTCTGTACACGTTATGAATGCTATTGCTTATAATTACGCAAGTTACTGAGTAAGAATCAATTAAATTAATGAAAAAAATCGAAAATTACACATCTATAACTCATTCATAATCACCATAAAATCCGGTTTTAATTATAAAGTTAAAATAAAAATCTGAAATTAATTATAGGTTTCTAAAATGTTTTCTATTTATGCTCAAGTATTTTCGACAGTCTAAAGAACTAAATTATGAAGAACTGGATGTTTTCTTTTGTAGACAGAATTCTTTTGACCACATCCCAGCATTTTGGAATGCTAGAATTAGAATTAATCGAAAGTGTAGTCATGTGTAAAAAGGTTGCACAGAGTTAGATCGCAGCGAGAAAGAATCGACCAAATATTTATACGTATTATTATTCTGTACGCATGTCATCTTATATACATCTTATACCATCTCCTGTTGTGAAATCTGTTTTATTTAATGTGGGTTGTTTCAGTTGCGCAATAATAGCTTCTAGATTACTGTCTTTCCCTACAGTGAATGCTTTATAGTATTTTGCTAGTATCTACTAATAGTTATAGGGGAAAGGATAAAAGATGAACGGGGTTCAAGGAGTTCCACAGACGAGAAAAGAAACTGTGAGAATACAAGTAGCGGTTATATTTACCTAATTCAACAGTAAAAGGGTGGGACCTAGATGCCAATCTAGTAGCACGCTTAACCACACGTAGTTCGGGCACCAGAGAAAAAATACCGTCAGAGCAGTAACCATGAAAATATTTGTAGAAAAGACAGAAGAAAGCCACATCGTATTGGTGAGAAAGTGAATGATGTCGAGATGCCAGTCAGGATCGATTACATTACAGATCCTTCTTTGGATTATTGTCAAGCATCTCGGGATAATTATCAGGAGCATCTGGCCAGATATGGTAACAGTATTCAATGCACTGACGAATGGTAGATTTGTAAATGTGAAAGATGGACTCTTACGAGAAAAACCCAACTTTCCTTGCAGTAGATGCAGCTATTGTTCGATGTAGGCGTTCAAGTCAGTTGAAAAAGTGAGGCCAAGAAGGCGCTGTGTGTTGCTTTGAGCTTAGTCTTAACCATTCTGAGGGTGGACAAGAAACTTTCTTTATGGTGATTAAATGAGAGCAGTTTCGTTTTGGACGCATTAAAAGTTTACGGGCCATTTCCTGCCCTAATTAACCACTGATTGTGGTTCCTTTTCAAGAGAACTTTGTCAACTGTGGATTTGCTATTGAGAAAGATGCATATGGTAGCGTCATCAGCATAAATGCCTACTTGGAAACTGATGACATCAGAGAGATTGTTGTTGAAGTTCCGAAACAACGTGGGACCGATAGAGCCTTGGGGGTGCATTCGCGTTCGTGTGAAAGGATCTGAAAGCGAACCCGTTCAAAACGACCTTCATTCCGCGATTTGATAGGAATGACTGGATTAAAATCAAGCACGTCCAGTAATATCGTAACCTTGGAATTTACGTAAAAGCTCAGCGTGCCAAACACTGTCAAATGCCTTTGAAATATCTAGAGCCACAGCTTGAGATTCGCCGTTATTATCAAGAGCTTGATATACATATTCAGAGATGGCCGTTAACACATTAGCGGTGGATCTGGCAAAAGGGAAGCCATATTGTTTGTCAGAGAGTATATCGTGAGACGTAGGAAGCTTATCCACGTCAGCATTGTTTAAAGCCTCGAATACTTTGCCGAAATGCGATAGGGCGTTAGTAAGGTGGGTCAGAAGGTTCTCTCCGGTGTTCTTAGAAACAGGAACAAAAGGGAAGAATTCCAACAAATTGGAAATCAGGAAGCGAGGCAATAGTTGTAGAGTTTGGAGAGAACTGAATTCAGCTCAGGAACACATTTCTTTAAGACATCAGCTGGGATCCCCTCCCCTAATTTAGAAATAATGTCTGAGACATGTGGCGGGGTTATGCATGTCTCACTCAGTAAAGCCTCTGTTCTAGGAGGGAACATCAGATATAGGTACTCCAATTGAGTCGAGTATACTATATACATATATCGATACTATATATATATATATATATATATATATATATATGCACACATATATATATCATATATATATATATATATATATATATATATATATATATATATATATGGTCTGAAGATTGTACTAAAGTATGAAACAGACTGTCATTGCCTGATGTGAAACTCATTGTCTACTTTTATATTTACGTACACTCTGCCTCTGATACTGACCACACACACACACCATACATTAATTTTAAAGTTGAAAAAAATTAATATAAATATATAAAATAATGAATTACACAAAAACCGGTTTTCTTTAAAAAAAAAATGCTTCAGAATTAATTTTACGAATACTGAGGTAATTTTGATTGGCTTGTAAATATCAGCCTTTCAAATGTAATATGCCTGTAATCTCCTGGGGTTTAACTCTAAAATATTGTTTGGAAAACAAAACAAAACACGTGTATATAGAGTAAAAGCAAAATCACGAAAGAACAGTTAAAAGAAATGCAAAAAGTATATTTAAATTCTAACTTTTGTCGGGAAAGATTAAAGAATATTTGAAAAGCTAAATATAATCGGTGAATGGCGCCAATGAGTTAAAAGTGTGCGTGGAATGAGCAACAAAGACTTTGACAAAATGTAAGTGAAGTCCAGGCAGAAACACTGGAGAATCGTGAAGACAAATTAGTTCAGGATTAACAATATACTGGCAAGGCTATCGAATACCCGCATCAGAGAAGCGAAAGAAGGAACTCCTTGATTAACCATGACATGTCCAGGGTAAAGCATAACAAACGTGTCCCCCTTTGAGTTTACTGTTTTGCTTTTCTCTCAATCTACAAGATAGCCAGGGTTTTGAAAGCTAGAAAAACATGTTTAGAAGACGGCACATACCACCAGATAAGAAAGCCAATATATATATATATATATATATATATATATATATATATATATATATGAATATATGAATGAGCGTGGCCATAGTATTTCGCATCACATTGATGAAATAAAAGCAATTATCTTATAAACAAATATTTTTCAACATAACCTCTTTATTGTCAAGGCACTTAATTCAATGGGGAGAATATTAATTACATAGATCAAACATTATACAGTGAAAACTTCAGATCAAGATTCAGCTAAGAACTATATATCAGCCTTGGGATTTTTTGAGCCAACACACACCCAAAAACATATTTGTTTAAAATTTGTTCATTTATGAGGAAGGAGTGCTCAATATTGGGGATAGAGTTGAGTTCTATGTACACTATATATATATATATATATATATATATATATATATATATATATATATATATATATATATATATATGTATGCAGGTGTGCAGTGAAATAGGAAAGAACACGTTAGGTAGATAATCCGGTGTTCCTTAATATTTAGCTTTATTTTCAAAAGGACAGTGCTCCATACAGAAGTAGAGCTTATATTATAATAATATTTTTAGTTTTTAAAATTAAATTCCCAAATTCTCGCTTGACAAGGAAGCGGGTCCAGCCACCTTAACTCTACATAACTTAAAAAATTATGTTAGGGGTCTCGGCTCTCGCTTTTGAAATATGAGAACTCTTATGTAGCGGAGGAATCATATTTTTAAAAACTAAAAATATTATTATATTATATATATATATATATATATATATATATATATATATATATATATATATATATATATATATATATATATATGTGTGTGTGTGTGTGTGTGTGTGTGTGTGTGTCACTCGCATAGAGAACTGTTTCGACGACCTATGATTGTACTTAAAACACAACCCAATGATTGTACTTCAAAGACGACCTATGATTGTACAATCATAGGTTGTCTTTTAAGCTAGCAAATCTTATGTAATCTGCCAAACTAGCTAACTATGTGTGGAATTTAAAAGAACAAAAAACAAGAATTATCCGTTGGTAAGGTGGAAATTTTTAAAAAAATCAAAACCATACAACAACCACAACCATATTTTCAACGTCTGCCAACAGGAAAAATTAGCAATTATGACCTTTTGAACCAGAAATCCAAAATCTTAAGTTCTTGCTTACATAACAGAAATTTTTTCTTAAGTGCATATGAGGCTGTATAAAAAAAATGTATTTACCCCCCCACCACCACCACCACCGCTACATTTACAATATATGTGCTTTTCTTCTCTTCCGCCATATTCTTTTTTCATTTTCTCATCCTCCTCCTCCTCCTCCCTTTCCATTTCACCTAACGTCGTGCGTTTGTTCATTTATTTTTTTAAATGATAATGTAGCGTTCTTCAGTTTTTTAAAAAAAAAGCATTAGTGGTCATTTGATAAAAAATGGCCTGAGGATACAGTAAGGTTGAAACCAAGGTAGCAGATTCAACTAAATTCCTGATTTTTAAAGTGTGTATATATATATATGTGTGTGTGTGTGTGTGTGTGTGTGCGAGAGCGAGAGCGAGAGAGAGAGAGAGAGAGATATGTACAGATCTACAGCATACGGTCATTTTGAGTCTTACCTTCGTATATCTATCATTTTAAAGGTAGAGTAACATGGAAGTTGAACTGGAGTAGGGATGAAGCAAGATTTTCTTTTTCATTTACAAACTTAAAATTTTAAAGCAGAACAGGGATTAACAGTGAAAAGACAAATGATAGGAAATTGTGGAAAGCCATGTTTACTCACATCTTCAAGAGGCACGACACATGAATGAAGTTTTTAAATAAAAATATAATGGGCCAAATCCAAAATATGAGTCAATTAATGTTTTGGGATTCAGGAGAAAGTATTGCTTTCCACAAGTGAGAACTTTTCTTTTCAAAGGAAAAGATCGGACGGTTTTTAACCTAAATACAATGCGAAGAAGTGTATTAAGCTCACGTCTTTGCCTGCTAAGAGTCCGAATTTGAACTCTATAGAGTATATTTGGTCTTACATTAAACATAAACAAACTGGGAAACATTTTTCCACCACTCATCGTTTGAAGCAACAAGTATCAACATTAGTATCAATATTGATTCTTCTTTCCGTAAAAACTGTAAATTTACCCACAATGCGTCAACATTTATAGATGTCAAAGAGAAATGTTTATCATAGACAAAGTTACTTTATTTGTTTAATTGTTACTTATTTCTTGATTAATGGTTGTTGTTAAGACAATAGAATATTTTACTAATTAGAGTTTGGCCCAATTTTTCAGAACTGTTCTTTCTACGACTTATGGCCGTATCACGTTGAAACACCAGTTCCCGTAAGACCACCGAAGTTATGCAACGTCGAGCCTAGTCAGTACTTACATGGGAATACCAGCTGTAAGTTTGGCTGTGCGGGTGGTATAATGGAGAATGGCTCGGAAACGTTTATCGGAGAGCCGAGTTCCCATTCTCGTTAGGTTCGTTATATTCACTTACGCGCAAATACCCTTGGGATAGGTATGAATCCACCTCTTTCCCCCAGCTATGAGTTAATTAGTAAGATTTGTATCACTAAAACTATCGTTACCTAAAATAAATAAAGAATAAATAAATAAAAATAAAAATAAAATTGTGTACAAAATATTTAAATTTTTAATGCCTCAGCCAGAGGGGGCTGTTGGTGGCATGTTAATAGATATTGAAAAATCCAACGAATAACCAACTTTTTTCCTTGATACAGATAACACCATGGTAAAATGACGTCTGACATGAAAGCATATATGAAGCAGTGGTGTTTCACTGAATTTCTCCTTTGCTGAATAAATTGTACCTATTAATATTCATTAGTGGATGCGAGAACAGTGAAGCGGTGGGCAAATGCGTTCCATTCTGCCTGTCCCCACAACCTTGAGTTTACGAAATGACAAGCAGCTCCATAATGCACAGTCAATAATGGGGACAACATGGAAAGATAATGTTTTGTAGCTGAAAACTTTTTCTATGCAACGGTTTTTTTTGGGGGGGGGGGTTGTTGTTTTTTTTTGCTCGTGTTTTCGATCTAGTCTCTGTGAAAATAAATAAGAGTCATTACATTCGGAAAGTCACATGTATAACATGTAGGTAATTTTATTGCACTGAAAAGCACAATTTTATTATCACTGAATTCACACACTTCTCTGGTGTTTCATCATTTCGCTTCGGCAAATATTTAAAAAAGAAAATTGTTTAAGAAAGATAGTTGCTAAATGCAAAAGAAAGTCATTGTTGGGTATATTTTTCTTTCTTTCTTTCTTTCTTTATTTTCAGATCGTTTCTCTCATTATCTTTTGGCTTTTACTGCTATTTAGAAAATGTGTTTATTAACTTATTTGCTTAAGTTTCAATTGCAGGATAATGTTGTTCTTGAGATGTTAATCTTTTATTCTTGAAAAAAAAAAAACATCTTTCACATCCTCACAGAGGCTTCTTTATATTCATCTACTATCTGAGGTTATTCTTGAAAATCTAACTCAACTTTTCCCTCTATCTTTTCCCATAATTAGGAAATAATACTCGTGTAACCGACTATTACACGAATATTTAGAGCGTTACATTGAGACCGGCTTATGTTTGCACATTTCTTCATTTTACTCTTCTTGCAATCCTTTCTGCTGTTTTCTTACTCTCCTGTCTTCAATCTTTTCCCTCTGTTGCTTTTCTCTTTCATTTATTCGACCATTTGAAGAAACATATAAGCTGATTCAACAGTCTCAAGTAAATTGGGAAATCCCGCATTTTAATAAACACTACTTTCAAATATAATCAACCCGTTGCCCGAATTAGTAACAATGCTTCATCTAAGAAGTTTCGACATCAGACTATTTTCTCTGCTATTACAAGCAAGGAATATAATATACTTGGAAATAAATAGCTACAGGTCTAACCAAAACATCTTTGCTGCTAGCTTTCGTAAACAGACTTTCATGTATTGTAACGAGTTTTTAAGCGTAGCTTAGTTGTGGCACAAAGCCGAATGTATGGGGCCCCCAATGATGATCGAACTCACTACTCAGTTGTAATTGTTCTCGCGAGACAAGATTGCTAACCATTGCACTACATCGAAGTGCCCAAACTAATTAGGATATGTGATGTGTGTTTAAATCACGCGAGAAGCTGTTTTTTTTATTCCCTTATGATTTTTAATGTACATATAGTACAAATCGATAGAGGTATTTCAGCATATGAAATGAGAAGAGAATAAATACGAATTAAAAATTAATATCTGTGCAGTGTTCAGCATTGCGAACTCTTGGATTGAACCTCAAACTCCTTGCTGTTCATTATGATCACCTACCATCAAGCTAAATGCTGAAGCAGTGTGTAAAATATGGAAAACTGTTCCGACGAGCTACTTTCGCTGGTTCCCAGACTGCATGAATTTAAGCTACTAAGCTGGCATCTCGGTCCCACCCTTTCACTGTGGAAACGGTTAAATGTAACCGTCTCTTCTACTCAAACAGCTTCTTCTCTTGCACCTCCTGCCTGTGGAATTCCCTTGCTTGCTTCCCCGATAACTATAATCTTCAAATATTCAAGTGTAATGTCAATCGACATTTGATACTTTGATCTTGTTCCTCGCGCTTCTCTGTATATTTTCCTCAAACACGCCTCCTTACTCTTGTTCTCAATCCTCTGTAACCCCTTGCGTACTAGTGGCACTCCCGCCTTGTTTGGGGTGAATTGCTTTAAAAAAAAAAAAGAAATGTAGAACCATGCTCATCAGATTATTTTTAAATCCACAGGTCGAACAATCTCTGGCACGCACAATTGTAGCTAAGCGTTATATTAACAAGCAAAGAGCGTGGTTAATATTTCAATGTCGAAATGCATAATCTTTGGCGCATTATTAACTCGATGTGTTCAAATTTCCCCTGTTAATTAAATATCACTTACGTACGAGGTTCATTTTCGAAATTACTTTCATCCTTTCGAAGTTGTCAATGTTTAATTCAAGCGGAATAAGCTACAAGATAGCTGTGTTCGTTAGCCTAATTTGAAACCTGATTTATCCCCAGTGAAGTTATGTTAACAAGGGTCAGTGACCGGGCAACATTGATAAAATATCTTTATCCATTCTGAAACCTGAAACTTGTCGACTGCCGGCAGCAACTAAATGTATCTATTAAATACGGGCTAGTGCATTAATAAAGTTGGGATTGTGACATGTAAATGTCACCTCAGACTGATGCTAACGTTTCAAGTTAAAAGGTTAAATAGAAGGACTTTTGAACTGATTGACTGTTTCAGAGGGTTTGACCATTTTACCCAAGTGGGACCAGCGGGCAAATAGAAATAGTCAGGGACTACATACAATCACTGTCTCTAATTACCCGGTAATTATAGCATTTCTTCTGAGAGGTGCCTTGGCATCAGGTTATTCGGAAAGTAATGTCACACATATGGAGACGGAAGAAAATAACATTCAAATGTAACAAAAATTAAATTTTATGAAAAATATCATCATTATCAGTGGCAAGTGCCAACTGCGATTTTTTTCTCTCTTATGAAAAGAATCTTGGATTCTGACTAAAACTATTTCTAATCGTGCTGATATTAACCCTTTTAAAGGTTTTGCCGCCAATAAAGTGTTCCAGTGACTAGATAAAATGTAAATATTAATTGATTTAGGGAAATATGATAAAATATTCCAATCAAATGTTTTCATCTCTTCTGGAATATTTTAAGCTAGAAAAATAACTCAACTCGACCTTTGATTTTCAATGTTAATATGTATTTTCTATTCAGAATTCAGGATAGATAATGATTGACTTAAAGGAGTTAATATTGTAAAGTTCAAGTCTGTTCCGCACAGTAGCGGTTCTTGAGAAAAAGTTAAGTTGAACTTCCTGCTTACAATTAGAATATTGAGGAATTGATGATGATTCCATAAGGCGTGTTCTTGCTGTAAATGTCTGAACTGGTGGAACTAAAGAATGAAATTCGTCTGAGCATTTGTAATGGAAACTTGCGGCATTGTGTCTGCGGGAAAGAGGCTGGAGTGTGGAAAATGCACCACCCTACACAAGACCGCGAAAAAGATTTTGAATTCTATCAAAGATGGAAATTTACGATTGTGCAACAATATTCCATTTTTGGTCTAATCAGACTCTTTTAAAGATAAAACATAGCCGAAGGAGCCAAGTATTTTCCGGGGTGATAGAATGAACCCACCAGTTTTCAAGCTTCTTGAGCAATGTGTTCCACTTATATTTTGTGACCGGTGTAAATGATCAAATCCCAGAAAACATTATTCTTTTTATCCTTGAAATTCGAAACGTTTTATGAAATTTGTCTCGTCAATGAACATAGACCGAGAGGAACGCGTGTCGCTTCTACAATAACGATAAATACTCGTCTGTATAATATTATAGCATCAAGTGCCAAAATTAGCTTTCACTTTCTTGAAACACTTAAAATACAAATTTTTCAAAATTCAAGCTAGATATCTTCTTTAATTTGAAGTCTAGGGTTTGTAATAATTCATCAAAACCACCTTTTAAAGAATTTTGCATGTATTCTATAAAATTCCATATTTTAATAATGATTAGAATTATGGCTGAAGTCGCAAGAGCGATAAATGTTGAACTCTATATGCAATGTACACACACCAATGTAATCTTGGACAAACCAACAAAAGATAAGCATTTTTCTAGATTACTATAAACTATATATTTTGTAGTGTTCACTTGTTTGGGTAGAAATCTCTTCTTTTTCTTTTTATTTTTTGCATTTTGTAACAGTGAAATTAATGTCTACCGGCTTGTAGATCGTGTCGCTCCTGGCCGAAATGACCTATTTCAATCAAGAAAATCATTTTACACGTTCACGCCAAATGCTTGATGGCTATTGCGGGAGATTGAATGATAGCAAGTCATTTCAAATCCCATCACCTTACTCCCTTGGTCAGAACAACCAAAATTCTAAACACGGATTTGGGCACGGTTCCAAATACACCAGTTAAATTTCGTTAGCCTTTATATATTTGTCCTCAAAGTCCTGGTAATTTTTTTTATCTTCCTCTTGATGCTTGTGCCTTGGATTGTTTATAAAGTGTATTCCTTAAATCGCTTACTGACCACAGCATATTATTAGTCTCGTGTTAACCACAGTATAGACTAGTTACTGTTGAACATCGGGAGTAGTCTCACCCAGTTTTATTTTTTCCAGGCTTTTGCTTGATTTCGTTTTCATGCTGTTACAGCCATATTTACGATCAGTTATGTTCTCTTTTCCATGTTTTGGATTATCAGACTACAGAACTATAAAGAGACGTTCAAAGCATTGAGCTTCATTGAGTGTATCACCGTTCATTGTGACTGGAGAAAACCCTTGTGCAGAAATGATACTAGTTTGCTTTTTGAAACATTAAAACTTATAAACCAGTTTTTTCGCATTGTGTTTTAGCGCTAGGTCAGAGGAGGAATCAACTGCAAGGTTCTGATGCTCTAAGTTTCAGTGTTGAAATGATGTATTTTTCAATATTGCACAATTTGAATTTTGATTTAATTTCTTATCGCAGTATTTTAAAAACTCACATTGCATCCCCGGGAGCTCCTTTATAATGCGATGCGATATTGTAATTACGCAGGAGTTTTATAACTCATTTTCTGCCACTGTCTACTTTCATCATATTCCACGTTTTATTCTTACCTACCTGATCTTACAATTTAAAATTGCAGCTTAAAGAGCCCAAGATTAAGCAATTTTATTTTTACACATTATATTATCTTATTTTGGTCTTTATAAATTTCATGTCCCTTCAGAACGTAAATTCACCGCAAATTACTTTTATTTTAAATTTATGAATTTTAACACATTATTGTAAAAGAAAGTTGAGTGGCTCTCGTTGCCTTCTTTGAATTCAGTTTTACTTCTTTCAGACTGGTTGCCACACAAGGCTAGAGTCTAGTCTACACTATTCAATCCATAAGTTGGATTTTATTTTTACATAATTTATTTTTAGTTGTGATTAGTTTCTTTCTTTGGGAGTGCTTTTTATCAAAATATTTTTAGAATTCCACCTCATCAATAATCTCACTCTTAACACACACACACACACACACACACACACACACACACACACTCACACACAATCACACACACACACACTCACACACTCACTCACACACACACACACTCGCACACACACACACACTCATACACACACACTCACACACACACACTCACACACTCACAC
The DNA here is from genome assembly GCA_964036315.1 of Acanthosepion esculentum. Taxonomy (NCBI): domain Eukaryota; kingdom Metazoa; phylum Mollusca; class Cephalopoda; order Sepiida; family Sepiidae; genus Acanthosepion; species Acanthosepion esculentum. The sequence goes on along the minus strand of OZ038499.1, from coordinate 69,721,085 downwards.
ACACACACTCACACACACACACTCACACACACACACACAAAGAAAAATAAAGATAAAGGATTTCTTTTGCTCGCTGATTTGAAATATGTATGCGGAATAATGTCGTGTTAACTGATTCCGATCGCGTTTGCCGATTGACAAGACGAAAAAAATGTATGAAAAGCACAAACCACAAAGACAAAGATGAAAGTCTTTAAAGAAAAGCAAATATTCTGGCATCTGTTACGAATTTTAGGTTCTGCTGATAATTACATACCACACTACCAAGAGATGGTTAGAAAATAGGCCGGTCTTAAAGTGACATTTCCCGCCTGGACAAACCCACATGTATATACTTACAGGAAAAGGGATTTACACTTACCATTGTGACCCTTTTGTCGTTTAAAATTGGTCTTTTTAGGGCAATTCTCTTGCATTGTTTCTGCCTTTATTTCCTTACTTCCTCTCAACTTACCTTTTTTTTTTTACAAATCTTTATTTTTAAATCCCTTCCCGTTTTCTGTTACTTCCTTTCTTTTCCTTTCTTTTCCTTTCTTTTCCTTTCTTCTCTTTATTCTATTTTAAAGTTAATATTGTTACTATACGTTCCAATCTTTATTTTTCTATTTCTATTTCCTTCCTTTCTTTTTCCTTTCTTCTCCATCATCACTTCCTCTCTTTCTTCTTTCTTTCTTTGTCTATGTCTTTTTTCTCTATTTACTTTTTTTCCGTTTAATTTTCTCTCTCTTCTTGTCAACTTTCCTTTTTCTTGATTTCTTTCTAAATAAGTTCATTTCCCAGCATTTACTTTTCTGACACTAATTTCCAACCACAAAGGGTTACATTGCTTACCACTCTAGGCCCTTGACCTCGAACGAATATTGAACAGCTAAACACAACCTCGCTTTCTTCATCTATTAAAACTCACATTTGTAATTGTTATTGGAAACCAGAAGACCTTCAAAATAACCTTACCAACATCAACACAATTATCCTGATTATTTAAAAATACTTAAAAGATTGAACCTGGATAAGAACTACAGTTCAGTGACTATCTTTAATTTCTTGCGTACTTGTCAAAAAGTCACTATCTTAAATCCCAGGACATTCAGTGAAGATAAACGTTTCTGTGTCAGGATAATTAAGTGGGTGGTGTAAAGTGATTTGTGATGATGCAGAAAGAATCTTTGGGTTTTATTTGTCCTACAGTTTGGTAGAAAAAAAGCCCTTGTCTAGAGATCAAGGGTCACTTTCAAATCATTTAGAAAAGAGTTGATACACATGAAGGAAATGAAGACGATATCAACAATATAAATAAACAAGTGATTTGCGATTTAGGAATTCAAGCAGATCTTCCTATCTCGACTCAGAAACCAACCTTTTTGTGAACGAAGAAAGAAAAACCTCGAAGACGGCTGCCAGCAAATCACCTAATGAAAGTGAAAGAGAATTAAAATTTGTCTGTGAAGCTATGGAACATGAAAGAGTCATGTTGATAATGTACTGAGATAACCCCAACAAACTGCAAGGCAACATTTAAAAAAAAAAAAAAGATTTAGGAAAATATTGAAACAATTCAAACAACATCAGTGTTGATGCCTGCGAAAGATATCAAGACATCCGTGGGTACATGCTCTCACTAGATGCCAGAGTTAACTCACTTTGACTTTTAATATAATAACAAATCCAGAACTGTTTTGAAGACAAACGGTATCAGCACTTATCAGAGACTGCTGCAGAAAACAAAAGAAGAATAAAATATTCAGAAACAAACGTATCTTGTCGAGAAGACCGGGTGTGATAGTCGGGAGTAAGAGACGGGTAGGTAATATTGTAGACGTGATCGTGAGCCAGTAGACCACAGGATGCGTTTGGATGAAAATAATTGTTTCTGATTAATCATTCGGAAAGTGATTTGATAACAATTACGTAATCAATTTCCGCTCATAAAACAGTTTAATACGTGAAATGAAAAGAAAGACGAGATGATTATTATTAATAATTATTTTTACCATTATAAATAATAAGTTTTCCTAAAGTATTCAACGCCACAGCAAAAAAAAAACAAAAAAAAAACATGGCAGTAAATTCGGTCAAAACAAACATTAAAATTAAATCACTGTTGTACTCCCTGTATGATCTTCAATTACTTTGGAACGCTTGCATAAATTTATTTTACAAATTAAGCAATAACTCCTTTTTGAAATCATCAGTAAAACTTAACACCAAAGGACCTGAAAATTAAATTGATTGAGGATTATCAATCCGGGGAAAGTTATACACATTTTCCAAACCGTTTAACATACATAGTTCTACTGTTTTATCCAAAGATCATAAATAGAATTAAATTGGTATCGTATCAATGCATGCAAGATCGAGTTGTCCAAATAAGATTTCAACACGAGGAGTGACTAAAATTACCATGCAACTTTTCAATTAAATCGATATCAAGCGTAAAGTTTATCCAGACAGGTCTTAAGAATGCTGATGCATGCGTCTCAACAATTCGTAGAACATTGAAGGGTTTTGAATCACCTCAGAATGGTTTTAAAAGAATATGGTTAGGATAATGGAATAGCGTTTTGAATCACCTCAGAATGGTTTTAAAAGAATATGATTAGGATAATGGAATAGCGTTTTGAATCGCCTCAGAATGGTTTTAAAAGAATATGGTTAGGATAATGGAATAGCGTTTTGAATCGCCTCAGAATGGTTTTAAAAGAATATGGTTAGGATAATGGAATAGCGTTTTGAATCGCCTCAGAATGGTTTTAAAAGAATAACGTTAGGATAATGGAATAGCGTTTTGAATCGCCTCAGAATGGTTTTAAAAGAATATGGTTAGGATAATGGAATAGCGTTTTGAATCGCCTCAGAATGGTTTTAAAAGAATAACGTTAGGATAATGGAATAGCGTTTTGAATCGCCTCAGAATGGTTTTAAAAGAATATGGTTAGGATAATGGAATAGCGTTTTGAATCGCCTCAGAATGGTTTTAAAGAAAATGGTTAGGATAATGGAATAGCGTTTTGAATCGCCTCAGAATGGTTTTAAAAGAATATGGTTAGGATAATGGAATAGCGTTTTGAATCGCCTCAGAATGGTTTTAAAAGAATATGGTTAGGATAATGGAATAGCGTTTTGAATCGCCTCAGAATGGTTTTAAAAGAATATGGTTAGGATAATGGAATAGCGTTTTGAATCGCCTCAGAATGGATTTAAAAGAATAACGTTAGGATAATGGAATAGCGTTTTGAATCGCCTCAGAATGGTTTTAAAAGAATATGGTTAGGATAATGGAATAGCGTTTTGAATCACCTCAGAATGGTTTTAAAAAAATATGATTAGGATAATGGAATAGCGTTTTGGATCGCCTCAGAATGGTTTTAAAAGAATATGGTTAGGATAATGGAATAGCGTTTTGAATCGCCTCAGAATGGTTTTAAAAGAATATGGTTAGCATAATGGAATAGCGTTTTGAATCGCCTCAGAATGGATTTAAAAGAATATGGTTAGGATAATGGAATAGCGTTTTGAATCGCCTCAGAATGGTTTTAAAAGAATAACGTTAGGATAATGGAATAGCGTTTTGAATCGCCTCAGAATGGTTTTAAAAGAATATGGTTAGGATAATGGAATAGCGTTTTGAATCACCTCAGAATGGTTTTAAAAGAATATGGTTAGGATAATGGAATAGCGTTTTGAATCGCCTCAGAATGGTTTTAAAAGAATAACGTTAGGATAATGGAATAGCGTTTTGAATCGCCTCAGAATGGTTTTAAAAGAATATGGTTAGGATAATGGAATAGCGTTTTGAATCGCCTCAGAATGGATTTAAAAGAATATGGTTAGGATAATGGAATAGCGTTTTGAATCGCCTCAGAAGGGTTTTAAAAGAATATGGTTAGGATAATGGAATAGCGTTTTGAATCGCCTCAGAATGGTTTTAAAAGAATAATGTTAGGATAATGGAATAACGTTTTGAATCGCCTCAGAATGGTTTTAAAAGAATATGGTTAGGATAATGGAATAGCGTTTTGAATCGCCTCAGAATGGTTTTAAAAGAATAACGTTAGGATAATGGAATAGCGTTTTGAATCGCCTCAGAATGGTTTTAAAAGAATATGGTTAGGATAATGGAATAGCGTTTTGAATCGCCTCAGAATGGTTTTAAAGAAAATGGTTAGGATAATGGAATAGCGTTTTGAATCGCCTCAGAATGGTTTTAAAAGAATATGGTTAGAATAATGGAATAGCGTTTTGAATCGCCTCAGATTGGTTTTAAAAGAATATGGTTAGAATAATGGAATAGCGATTTGAATCACCTAAACTAAATCTAATTCTTTATTTGTTGCAGGATTTCAAAATTGTCTATAAACGAAAAACATAAAATCTTAATCATTTGGAATGGTTCTTCAAAGAAGAATAGAAAATATACCAGGCGATAGATACATAAGCTTTACTAATAGTAATGGTAATATTAGCCGTTTTCTGATAAGGAAACATTCGCCATTCATTGTATGATCTACTTGTACTGCAGTTTGTCGATACTTATAGAATCATTCTCTTAAAACATTTTTTCAAACCGAATAACTGTTATTGCCTTTTCCAGTATTGATGAGGGTTTCCTTCCTAAGCTTTTGTTTGAAGTAGTGTGGAATGTCAACATCTTGATTATGTTATTATTTTCTCTTCGATTTACGTTTTAGCTGTTGCTGCTCCTGGTAGTCCCCACATAATGTGATTCCTATTATTTGGTAAAATTATATGTTTCTGATTCTGTAGCGCCAGTCCATAAGGTTTGTAAAAGTGTGGCACGTAGGCTCGCTGAAAGCTATTTTAGCCATTGATCTTAGAAAGCAGTCACATACAGCTGACAGTTTTGACATTTCTGAACAGGTTTGGCGCCATATAAGACATCCATATGCAAGTCTACAAGTAATGTCTATAAGTATGGATCGGTGATAAAGAAGCCTCAACTAAGTATCACTTGACGGTGAAGTCGAATATTTATGTAAATCATTATAACAAATTATTCATAATTCTGGAAATAAAATAATATTTACTATCAATTCATAGATTCCTGAAAACTATTTTACGCAAAAGATTTTATAAATTCCAACCGACAGCAACGCTAACTGTTCGGTTACTGAATGTCGAATGTTTTCTTATAAGGAAACGGCTCATCTCACCGATACTATTATACTGCTAGTAATAGCAACTAACTATCTTTCTTTAGGTTTTATCTTCATTGCCATGTTCTAGTTAATGTAACGGCTATTTCCTAGATATTTCTTCTGATTTCTTATGATGTCTCGCTTTAATATATATCACGTCTTAATGGCAGATAGATAGATAGATAGATAGATAGATAGATAGATAGATAGATAGATAGATAGATAGATAGATAGATAGATAGATAGATAGGTATTTCATTAAAATGCTAATATTTTTTGTTGATTTTTCTTTTCTCAAATCTTTCTATTACTGTACTGTTTAAATATCATCTGTGGAGCTTGATATATCATGTAGCAACATCTCTACAAATTCCACCAACGAAGTCCTTGACAGATCAAGATTTTTCTTTTTCTTTAGTCTATTCTCATTGCTTTTCTTCCCACTCATTACACGCCATTTTTCTGGCTACCTAGAAGCAGGCCTTTATGTATTCAGAAAATAATTATTTTTTTATGATACCTCAAATGAAATATGTACTGAATTCCTGCAATTTAATTTAAAGACCAAAGAGCATATCATCTGAAAACTTTTTTTTTATACAAACAATGACAAAAATAATGAAACTACTTTTAAAATATGTAACAAGCGACTTCTTTTAAATACTGCCACTACAGATTAGCTGTACACTTGTTTATTTTGCCGACACTGATGATAAGATGGCGAGAGGTAAATGCGTCAGACTGGTGTAGCGTCAACAACGCTAAGAGAAAATGTGGCCCAACCAGATATTTAAACTTAGAGAATTGTAAATAACATAAGCTGCTTTAGTCGCGGGAAATCGAGTCTGAGTGAAATTTGTGAGAAGATTAGTTTCAGGGTAATTTGTGAGTCCGTTTGGGGCGGCCATCAGTCACCAAGTACACAACATTTCCTGTCCTAAACGGATTACAGGTGTCTGAGAACATTATCCAAAGTTTTGATATGCACGTCTTACCAACAGATGGAAGCCCAAATTAGTATAAATGGTACGTACTAGGTCAGGTCAGTATTTTAAAACAGCGGGGTGTTTTGAGCACAGAAAACAATTTCGGCTGTACCTTACCAGTTTTTCGTTGATGTTATAATACTTGGATTAAATATTTTCATTCATGTACCAACATTTTTTTTGGGGAGGGGGCGGTTTTCATTTCCGGTAATCGGCCACTTGATTCGTCTAGTCTTCGTACCAGACTAAGCAGAATTCACTGATGCCTAGTAGTTCATTTCCTAAACGGAACCTCCCCATTGCAATAAAATAGCAGGGTCAGCGGACCATCTCTGGTGCCTAAGGCATATAACCCTAGGCTATTTTGCCTCACTATGCACAAGTGTATGTAGGTTCCCACGGTAAAAAATGTTTTGTGCCACATTTCATCTTTATTATCAGAAACATTCATGTTGTCAGTTACAATAGAGAAAATAAAATAACGACTTTAACTGATAATATTAAAGTTATTGATAATGACTACAGAGGTGCGAAAATACTCGAAAAATTTCTTAAAAAGAAAAAAAAAACTGTTCGGTTTCTCTATAAATTTGATAAATTTAATCCGGATGTGCGACAACAGATACGCAGATTTTTAAAATGTCATCAAACACAGATGTCGGCCAACAAGGTCTGTTAATTTTTCCCAGTTTGCGTATCTGTTGTCGCACATCCGGATTAATTTTATAGAGAAACTGTATACAGTTTTTCTATTGATTTTTTTTTTTTTTTTTGTTGGTGGGGTTGTTTTTTAGTATTTTTGCCCATCTGCAGTCATTATCAAGAACGTTACTATTATCAGCTACAGTCATTAATTTTTTATACATAATTAGTTTAAACTGCTACATAAAAATAGAAAGGGGCGTGAGACAAGAACGTGTCTTCTTCCTAGATTTATTCAATCTCTACACCGAAGCTATCCTAAAAGAAATGAAGACCGTACCAGGATTTATTATCGATGGGCGTAATCTTAACAATATAAGATCCACAGATGACACTGTTTGTTGATGGCTGACTCGGAAAACAAACTACAAGACCCCCTAGACAGGGTAATAGAAGAAAGTGAGTAAAAAGGACTAACTGCAAGAGGATAGTATATAGACTGTGTTATGCTGACATGGTATCGCTGACCAGAGAGTATGAAGCCATAAAATCCTTTTTTTAAATTGAATGATTCCGTTCATTTTATGTTTCTATATACAAATGTCTCTACTAGTACGCATGGTTGGGGAATCGGCGAATAAACCGGTTTCCCTCACCAGAATTTTCTGGCGACCAGGGCGGCTCGAGGCAACAACTTGCAAAGAGCGGGTGATTCTTATTGTATGGTCAACGGCTATCTAGCACAAAGTGGTAACGTGAGATTCATAACGATGTATGCAGCCAGTGTAATGCTGATACGCTATCGCTGGGCAGAGGGTTTCCTAGACGAAATCAATGGCCACGTGTCCTTGACCAAGACGAGCCTTCAAGTTGGAAGACAGCGGTTGTGGTTTGAATCGGAGAGGAATGGCCGCCACCCAGTCTATTTGACCAAGACCAACTATGTATAAATAAATACTCTTCCGGCTTTCAACACGGTTTTGTGAAATGAATGGGTAAAGTGCACATGTACTCATCATCCCTCTCACCACACTCGATATAAAGCAACGTGGGTAAGTAAACATTTATGGAGATGCATTCATAAATTCTGTTTCTTAAAACGCCTGGAGACGTTAAACAGAAAATGAATTATGACACTGGCTCGGCACTTGGCCAAATTATTAAATTATTTTCATTCAAGCTTTACCATTTTTTTAAAATTAACAAATGAAAAGGAAAAATGGTTTTAAATGCGAGGAAATTAAATCGAGACGAAAACAGATAAAGTGAAAACCAAAAATAAAATTTAATTTCTTTTTGAAACTCTGATTTATCAAACACGCTGATAACGTAATATAATGATTTTCTTTATTGGTTACAAACATTATTATAGATCTTACAATTGTATTTATGCGTGTTCGTTTCCCTTGTCTTACCAGAAAACATAATCACGTCTCTCGAAATCAAAACAAAAGGAAACGTAAATAGTTTATTATTTAAATGTTATCTTTTTTTAGAATGCCGTTTTTAATTTTTATTCCCTTACGATTTTCGTATCACTAGATGTATATATATATATATATATATATATATATATATATATATATATATATATATATATACTTAAATTATATCTACAAAAATAACGTATAAACCGAATACATATATTTATATATATATATATATATATATATATATATATATATATATATATACACAACAGGAAACGTAAATAGTTTATTATTTAAATCTTATCTTTTTTTAGAATGCCGTTTTTAATTTTTATTCCCTTACGATTTTCGTATCACTATATATATATATATATATATATATATATATATATATATATATATATATATACTTAAATTATATCTACAAAAATAACGTATAAACCGAATACATATATTTATATATATATATATATATATATATATATATATATATATATATATATATATATATATTGATTCAATATATTATATATTGAATCAATATATATATATATATTGAATCAATATATAATATATATATATTAATTCAATATATGTATATATAAATAGATAGATAGTGAGAGAGTGAGAGAGAGGGAGAGAGAGATTATTAGTGGTCAACATATATATATATATTTCCAAGAGGATAAAATCCAGATAGAGTTTTATGTACAAAATAGAGCAAGAATATAATATAATATAAAAAGCTATAACATATTAATGTTAGAGCTTTCCATGATTATAATTTATTACACTGGAATCGTAATCATGATCCAATTCCTCAGATTTACAATTGGATCGTGATTACGATTACAATGTAAAAAACTATAACCATGAAATATTAGTGTTTGAGCCTTTTATCTCTCTCTCTCTCTCTCTCTCTCTCTCTCTCTCTCTCTCTCTCTCTTTATATATATATATATATATATATATATATATATATATATATATATCTACCGAGTGAAGATAGCTCTGGCTGACACCAAATCAGTTGTCTTTCAATCCTGGCTTGAGGCATTCGGATGTCTAGTCGCACTGAGGAGCTGTGATACAGCGAAACAGTACTGTCTGTGAATGACATATATATATATATATATATATATATATATATATATATATATATATATCAAATACTTCACAAATTTGGATGTGCAGTTATAAAGACCCTGGGTAACTGTAGTATTTGACTAAATGAAAGGAAACATGTTGCCATCAAGAGAGCTTTCAGTCTACACAATAGGAGCATTATAAAACTCTTTTGAAAAGGGAATCTGACATCGAGCGTCATAAAGGGTATTGGTTGTTGTCAGTGAATAAAAAGTGGGGGTTAACGATGGTATTTCTGGCAGAAAATCAAGCAGTATTTGTAATTAAATTTCTCAATTTTAAGCGGTAATTTATTCATAATAACAAATAAACATAAATGTTAATTTATCTGTCTTGGAGTTTTATCGCGACTGAAATGGACTCAATTCACACGATATACACACACACACACACACAAATATATATATATATATATATATATATATATATATATATATATATATATATATATATATATATATACTAGCCGATGTACCCGGCGTTGTTGCATAATCCATTGGTATGCGAAGATACACCTCCTCATTTTTTTACGGTATGTCCTTCGCAAGTGCTTGATTGTTCTTAATAAAAGAATTCCATTGATAAAGCTTCTTGCGTGCTCGTTGCTCGTGGTTAAATTTTTTCAATATTTTAGATATTCAGTAAATTTCCTATGCCCATAATAACTTTCAAATAGTATGACATTGGTCACAAATCTAATAATAAAAAAACAGGGATGAAGCGTCAGAGCTTGATTCAACTGCAAGTGCAAACGGACAGACGCCCCATACTTCTTTGCACGTTTACTGTAAATATGAGGTTAATAAGAGTTTTCTCGGGAATTTCAAATGCTAATTTAGGCTGGAATCATATGAAGAAACTATTGTCTAAATGGCAAAAGCCGATTTTGGACCTAGTTTGTCGTCGATTTCGTGCACTTAACTGAAATAATTTAAACCAAACATTCACGCAAGACAATTTGTGTGTCATATGTAATTTACATGGCAAATTTGGAAAACATCGAGTAAAAAACCAGAGAGTAAAGTTTTTCGTTTTTTTTTTTTTTGTTATCCGCAGGGAAGCGTGCAGCACTAAAACCACACTATTTTATTTCTTGCATGATGGCAATTTTTTCGCGACATATTTGAAAAAAATCTGATAAAAAATGAGAAAGTTATTCAAGTTTTTATTTTAAATAGTACGAAAAACATGATGTTTCACAATTTTTTTATTGCAATTTTTTGTGTGAAGCCAATGTAGCAGGAAATCTATCACGCACTCTACATAAATCTCGTAACATGTGCTATATTTTGTATTAAGTGCAAAGAACATCAGCACATCCAGTAACAATTTTGTTAGCGGATAACTTTGCCTTGGTTTTTGCAAAAAGTCGTTCCCACCTTCAGCTTTATCGATTTTTTCCGCCAAACATGAGGTGGGGGGTCCTGGAGATTGAAAAAAATGGTCTTCACCTGCATTAGTAAATTTGTGTGTACAACTACATCGAAATCGGTGAAGAAATGTAGACATAAATAAATATCTCACACAGACACACACACATACACAAGCACACACACACAGACACATTCTGTTGTATATATATATATATATATATATATATATATATATATATATATATATATATATATACATTTTAAACATTTTTATTATTTCAAACGTTATGTTCGTGGATAATCGTATTTGTGTAGACAAACAGTTTTTTTATGTAAGAGAGAAGCTGTCGAAGAGAATGATCACATTATTAATTTTTCTCGTGTGCTCAGGCCGATAGACGGAATAAACATCATCTGAAAAACAAGGCGTCTACTCAAATACGGGTATCCATTAAAAATAATATTTGAAGTAATTAAAAATGGCGGATTCAAATTAAATCTAATAATTCTTTAGAAATACACACACACATACACACACACACACACATACATATATATGGGGAAAATGTATGACGGTTTTAAAAAGTTTTCTTGCGACGCGTTGTACGTGTGCGCGTATATCACAAGATATATACCCGACAACAGTATGTCCACAGCTTCTAGCTATACACAGAATTTGTAGAAGCGGCTATAAATCAACTCACTGCCGATAATTTCATTGCAAAAAGATAGATATAGTGTGGGAATGAAGAAAAAAGAAAGCGTGGTAAATTAAAAGAGTGAAGGGACAAATGGAGTAAAGTGTATCAATACTTACCGTTTTGATGGAAAGGATAAAAATTAGATTTTTAAAAAAGCTTGAAAGATTGAAAAGAAAATACATTTATCAATGTGAACCTTTTTGCCTATTAATTTATAGGCGCCCTAATATCTTAGTGCTATTTGCTGTAGAACCAATGTTTTGCAGTACGTATGCACACAAGATAAGTATACAGAGGTATGTGTAAATTCACACGTATAAATATATATATATATACGTTTTAAAGAAACAGTTAACTGAGCGGTAGATGCGGGTAGGAGGGTGGATGTGATTTCTATTTTCTTCAACCAATTTATTATTTTTCTGAATATTTCCATTAAAAAAACTAGAGTTCTTTGGCTTCCAGCTCTGAAATTGGAAATTCAAAACTAAACAAATTAAAAAATAAATAAATAAAAACATCTTGTATAAGAAAAAAAAAGCCAAAAACAAAAATCGTAAAAATCAAAATGAAAAAATATTCCAAGAAATGTTTCGCGAAAATTTCCTACGAGAATTCTATTTAAACAGAATTAAATATTAAAAAAATACAACGGCATTTTTTATAAACGTCCTCTTAAATTCTGGTTTAATAACCTGCCTATATTTCTCCTTAGATAAAGCCATCTTCCGCACAAACACTTAGTTTATTTTCCTGTTTTTTTTGTTTTTTGTGTTTTTTTTTTCCTTCTTGATGTTTGTTAGTTTATGTGGCTATCTGCTAAGCAAAATTTCTATCAAGGTACCAATATATTTAGATGTGTCTTTAAATGCCAGTTTCGATTTCCCAAACTCTTCCATTCTTTCTTTGTCGCTTCGTCTTTTAAAATGGCTTTTATTCTGATCTATCCATTATTTTAAAGAATGTCATTCCATTCAGGATGTAAATGAGCATGGCTCTCCACAGATTCTTTTTCTTTATCATGTGTAAGTTGCCATGGCTTATTGGGAAATATAGTGGAATGCCTTCCCGTTGGCTTCGCCACGATTTTGAACTCAGAATTATCTTTCCGTTAGACTGACTCGCATCTAAGGCTAGAATAGTGTACCCTACTATTTCACATATTGCTAGAAAGAGAAAGAAATTAATTCCTCGATTTCCAAAGGATATTAGTACAAGGTAAACGCAGCAAACGAGGTCGGACCTTAAACCCGACTCGTCAAGTCTACTTTCAGCACCAATAACCGTGACGCAACCAGCATATTCTTCTTTCCGTTCTTATAGTGATTTTCCAAGCGAAGCTTAGATTTGGCACAAGGCTGAAAGTATGGGTTCCCATTGAGAATCGAACTCCTTTCTCAGTCGTAATTGTTCTAGCGAAACAAGCTTGCCAGCCATTACACTGCCTCGAGGAGCTCGTCTTTCGGTTCTGTCAGTAAATAGGTGGGTAGGATCAGATCGTCAAAAGCAGCTAATGAACTTCGAACAAAGGAAGAAGATGGAATAAATAAAAAAAAAATAAGAACAGAGAACGAATATGAAACAAAAAATAATTTTCTCTGCAAATGTTGAAATGTATGAGAGAGAAACCGGTTATCCTTTTAAACTTAAACCCGAAAACATGTCTTATCCAAAGGTGGGTTGCCCTATCGGCTGAAGATTCAGAATACTTCAACTGCACCACTATAGAGGGGTAAGACTCCCCATGAGGAGTCCTGGGTATGACGATAAAATACATCCGGCAACAAGGCTTATGATCAGGAGGGTTTGAGGAGCGTGGAACCACCTCTTAATTGCTGGTGTTCCCAGGTTCACCCTAACCCGGGGTGGTAGCACCTGTTAGGGTCCCAGCTATGGGCAAAATAGTTAAACCCAAACTGGGACCAAAATACTATCAAAGTGTAAAAATAGGTTTTAATACCAGCAGTGCATTCCTGGAAAAAATATTTCCGGCGATGCATTTTTGGAAAAAGAAAAAAAAATACCACCAGCAATAAAAATCTTGTTGGCATTAAATAACTAATTGAGGTTGATATTCTGTAAAACAAAACAAACTAAACCAAACCAAAAGTGAGGAGGTGGGAAATCTAGTATGGCGTACCTTATCTGGAAAAAATAGAATAAAATTCCAACTACTGGGTGAAGTCCCGATGACTGAAAAGGAGACCCGTTGGAGAGTGAACAAATTGAAATCAACAGCATAAGTTAGCATGTCGGCAGTAGTTCAGCAAATTTATCAGGTGGTTCCCAAATGTGTTCTATCTGCTGACCCCCTGTCATCCAAGCCACATTCCTAACGCTCTCCGTCCCACACCCATATTAAGACGTTTTTTTCCTGGTATTAGGTATACTGATAATTCAAAAAAACTGATCTAAAACTGTAAACACACCTATGCATTTCCGCCATCAAATAAGATATCGCCAGACAAACATCCGTGATTATATCGCTAAACCTAAAAACCTACATCATTGGCCGCTGCAGACGTCAGCTGTCTCATCTGGTTGGTGTGCTGCGTCCTTTCCAGATAACGTCAGTAAAATATAAGCAAATGTTTGGACTTTTAGCTTCGGACAACAAAATAAAACAATGCTATAATGCTGATTTTATTCTTTCTAAATTATACGTGTTACTCAAGTGTAAGAAACATATTTTGTAATATAGATTTTGTAATAATCGTTGGCGAAACTATTTACCAAGTATTGGGGTGCTCATCAACATTTCCTTCTGTGTGAAATGAGTCCTATGTTGGATCTGAAGAGACGCCTGCAGCCACCGCATGGTAGGTGTAGGAGGGATGTGACCTTTTCCTGGGCCCTCTTTATCTCTTCTATTTGTAGTCAGGTATTTCCGGGGGTTGGGGTTCGTGTACTGCTCTTCTTCTGTTAGTTGTTTTGACGCGAGAAGAAGAAAAGTCTCTGAGCATGAAAGCCTTGGCTGCGAATTGTTCGAAGTGGTCCATGGGTCTCACTCTATGGCACACACACTTCAGTTGACACTAGCCACTGTAACAAAGCAGTCATTTTTTCATATAGATTTTGTAATAAACTTATTCAATCTTAATGCTGCCCTGCGGTTCCTTTTCTTCAACGCCTCCTTACCGCTCCTTTTCCTCACTACCAAATCTGCCCACCTCGTGAATCCCGGGTGCATAGTTTGGAATCTTATAGAAACAGGTATTTTGGTATGGTTTTGCCTGTGTATGCTGTGTTATTAAAATGAACTGTTCTGCCTGGAATATTAATAGCCACCATTTTTACGTCGTCACTTCCCCGCCCCCTTGAAAACTTTATTTTTTTACAGATTGCAATTCAGAACAAGAGTGAGGAATTGATCAACTGAGACGTTGAGACAACATCCCATCTAATGTATTCTTCAGCACCAAGTATGTAAAATGGTTCAAATGCCTGATCAAAATTTGGAATGTTACTGATTCTTCTCAAAGTTATAAACAACAAAACTGAATTATAGGAACAAAAATTTGCTACGATAGCCTATAATACTCTTGACAATTTACTGCAGAATTATTTGGGTATTTTAGAAGTCATTCTCTCAACTTGTTACGTTTTTAATTAATGTATTTAATTTTTATTTAATTGTCAGATCACCCTGTATATGCGATGATATATTTACTTGAGGAAAATACAAATGTGTCTCTGCTAAAAAAATAATTTGTTCATATTTATTTCACTAAAAATTAATTTTCTTCAATTTGAAGAGCTTTAAAAAGAAATTATCAATTATTTGTAAGTGATGAAATTATTATAATCAATGTTTGTTTAAACAGTGGAATAATTAGAAACTCACCCGATTGATTTTTTAATGTTAATTTTCATACATACTTATGACAGTGAATGCTATACAATCTCCTCGCAGATGAAGAAGAGATTTGAAGCAACAGAAATGTAGCCCAACAGAAGGTTGCTGAGATTCGTATGGGTCGAACCGAACATGTAAGCAACGGCACACATGCCTAGACACAATGACAAGAAGGACATTTATACATAACATCAGGAAGAGACAGCTGAAATTTCTTTGGCACATAATGAAGAAAGAGGGTTTGGAAAATTAGATGGTAAGAGAGACCAAAGAAAAGCAACGCATCACCAACCTGACGAGCTTGATTGAATTCATGGCGGAGCAGGGTTTGGGAGTGATAGCAAAAAGACAAAATTTATTAAGAGCTACAAAAAGATAGGAATTTGTAAAGAACCATGATCTCTAACGTCATGAAGGGCTACACCACATAAAAGAATAAATTATAATTATATTTCTGTTGTAACGTCATTATCAATTCACACGTTACGGATATCTACCGTATTTCCGGCTTGGAAGACGCACCTTAATATTGGAAAGACATTTCTAAGAAAAAAGTCATTCTCATACAACAACACATTCACCATGCGTCCCTCACATACTAGAGTCATGTATTGTTTACATTAATCACTCGTCCGATTTTCTTTGTATGGCAATGACATACTAGTCAAGAGCAGAAAGGCTCCCGCCGCTGCTAGAAAACAGAGCATGTTTGAGCTTGTGGCTCGGTTCCAGGAAGGTTTATAGTCTTGGAAATACTTGTAACAGCGAAGTACTATGGTTACATCATCATATAAAAGGCTGAATTAGATAGCTAACATTATAGCGTAATGACTCAATATACAAAGTCACGTCCCTATCAGTCAATCCAATTAGCTAACCTTCCAAGCTTACTTGAGCCTGGGCGTTGCCTCACATTCGTCTTGGAAGACGCACATATATTTTTCAAAATCTTTCAGATCACTCTGTAGACTATCAGTAGGTGACAGATCGGGATTGAGCGAAGTTTTGCTAAGTATACCTGCATTAGAAGTGAAGAATGTCGAGATAACTACAGACTACATACACCTAAATAAAGCACACAAACCTTCAAGGCTTAGTTAGTATTTATCAAGCTCAAGGAAATGAGTTAGATCAGAAACAGGTTTCTGGTGTTAGACGAGGTTACGTTCTATTAACTTGGATCACTCTTCAAGGTTTCCATCTTTTTTTTAAACCTTAGGAAGAATCGTGAAATCAATGACTGCATTGCTTTTTTGACATCAAATCTTCAACGGAATTTATTTAACCAAATGCCAAATTTACGCAATATGTCGAAGTTTCCTTGCTAGTCGAAAGAGATACTTTGTTTTCGAAGGATTTACCTTTCCTCGGTCTTTGCCGAATAAGTATTAGATTTTTTTATGATACTGATTGCGCAAGATGGCTAGAAAATTCATTGGAAAGTGGTTTGCTTGCCTGTGGTGAATGTTTATGACGTTTTGATCGCTTTAAAACCATGCTCCAAGATTACGTCAGCTATTTGTAAACTCCAACAGATATCAAATGCAAATTAAGTGGAACAGAAACATCTAGTTCCAGTTAATGAAAACGCCGAATAATGATTAATAGAGAAAACCATGAAGGGGGAGATAACCTCTGATTTGAGAAGGAACTGATAAAGAGCAGAAAACTCTTTGTATCATTCGATTCCATTTAATTTCCTTCTTTATTTTCAAAATTTAGAAGATTTTTTTTCTTTTTCTCCAATTTAGTCTCCTTATAAGAGTAGAATGTAAATTTACAAAATTGGATGCTGTCGAAGACCGGAAATATTAAAAGAACTTTTGCTTGCTTAACTTTGCTAAGAGCATAAGCATAATTAAATCTGATGTAATCTCTATGAAGCGAATTGAAAATATTACTTGATGTGACTTCATCGGGAATATCTCTAAATAATCTATACCCTTGCATGGATGCAATATGTAATATATAAAGAGAGAGAGAGAGAGAGAGAGAGAGAGAGAGAGAGAGAGAGTGTGTGTGTGTGTGTGTGTGCGATGGATGAATTGTTGCCGTTTTATATTTTTAATTTCGAATATGCGCGTTGTTTGTTTTGAATTTGTCGGCTGCACAGTTAGTAGGGTCAGCACCATGACGCAATTCACTCCGCCAGAAATTTGGAAACGGCATTCTGTACTGATTGGCATTCACGTCGGAAGCTCCAATACGAATTTCAGAATGTTTGGGTGTCAATCTGAGGATAGTGCAGAGCATTAGGAAAGAGTTGAATGAGTCTAATGGTGATTACGATAGTGATATATATATATATATATGCATATATATAAATATGTGTGTGTGTGTGTGTGTGTGTGTGTTTGTCTGATAACAGAACTTATGGATAGTTTTAAATAAATAAAACCGCATATTTTTCCCTTAAAAAAGTAACTTCTTTTCGACCAACACCTCATCATTGTCGAAAAGTGTAATATAAAAAGTGTAATATAACGATAATATATGACCAAACCTGATAAAGGGTCTGGATTGTTATATTAAGGAGGCAGGACTATATTAACAAAATGGAGATCAATTTGAATGATTTGTGATAATAACAGTAGAATTGAGATTAAGGTGCAAAAGCGTCTGCTTTCTATATACAAATGTGGACTTCTCACCAAAATAGTGTATAATTGTATTAGACCCACTGGATCTCACTGTCCTCGAATGTATGGTTAACCCAACGTCCATAAGGAAGGTATTCCTCTCAGACCCACTTTGTCAATAGTGGGGTTCTGTTCAACATGAAATGATTAAGTGGCTGGCTGTTTTATTACGGCTTATTTCAGATCTGCATTCTTCTGTTTGTGTTTCAGATTCGTTCCATGTCTCTAATTTAATTGGATCTATGTTCCACTGACAAAGATATAGTGTCCTTTGACACAATTTGTTTATAAACTTACCCCCCATCAGGTTACCTTACAGATATATGCGGATGCCCTTTATAGGGGCCAACTGGATTCCCCCAGTATTTCTCAGAGTTTATTCTTGGAATTCATGTGTTTAGTTACTGAACGGGTGGAATTCAGTTTTAATGACATTATGTATGCTCAGCGTCCCGTTTTAGCTGATATTTTTGTGGGTTTTTTATGAAACGCTTCTCTTTGAAAACGCCACAAGCCCTCCGTTTATTATCGCTATGTTGATGATACTTTTTCTGTTTTCAATTCCATTGAAGAGGCCAAAGCCATTCAACTTCAACTTAATTTCCTCCACTAGTCTCTTCAGTTTACTATGGAATGTGATTCGTCTGTGCCCTTCTTGGATGTGCTTGTCGAGCGGAAGGATGAATCTTTCATCACGAGTGTTTATCGTAAACCTACATTTACTAGACTATACACCAATTAGAATTCTTTTGTTCTCAAATCCCGGAAGTTAAATTTAATTTCTACTTTGGCCCATCGTACGTTGATGATATGTTCTCCTTGCAAGCTTGATGGTGAAATAGAAAACATTCATGTTATTCTCCGGGATAATGGCTACCCGGAAAATGTTATTAAGTGTACGATTGAGCGAAGGGTTAAGAGTTTTAAGTCCCCACCTATGTTTGGGCCCGGTGTATTTGAAGCTGCCGTGGTTCGGGCGGGGCAGCTAGATTCTGGCTAATAAAGTGTTAAGTCGTGTTTTTCTGCGGTCAGGACGCATGTTGTTTTGAGCCTCGGCCACATATTTTCTTCGTTTTCTGAGGACGGGTGTCTTATCTACAAAATAGTGTGGTCATTTATAAATTTACAAGTCAGTGTGACGCTGACTACATAGGATTGTGTTCGTATAAGTGTTTTCTTTTCTGGACACAAAGTGCGTAAAAACTTTTTTTTAGCCATTATAAAGGGATATTTTTAATTTTTCTTTTTAAAAGAATGGGTGGAATTTTATGTGGTGTCTGAAGATATAGGAATGTTTCATTTCCCAAAGACGGCCAACACGCCGAACACAGTTCCTTAAGAGGCATTTGAATTCGTAAATAATGCGATATATATATATATATATATATATATATATATATATATATATATATATATATATATATATATATATATATATTTGAATTGGACAATGTCCGACAATTTATTATAAAGACATTTATGATATGTTTGACGTTCTTTTTATAGATACAAGTATTTAAGCAAATGCTCTGTTTTATAATAAACAGTATTAAATAACATTTACCGGCCTGAATGTCCGAGAAATTTTCATAGAAAATTTTCGTTCTCCGACAGGAATCGAACCTGTATCCTATACGGAAACGTCATTTCGCGTGACGTGCCTTAACCTTGATGCTTCTTCGTGGCCGAACGGTTAAGGCACGTCACGCAAAATGACGGTTCCGTATAGGATATAGGTTCGATTTTTGTCGGAGAGCGAAAATTTTCTATGAAAATTTCTCGGACATTCAGGCCGGTAAATGTTATTTAATAATGTTTATTATAAAACAGAGCATTTGCTTAAATACTTGTATCTATAAAAAGAACGTTAAACATATCATAAATGTCTTTAATATATATATATATATATATATATATATATATATATATATATATATATATATATATATATATGTATATATATATATATATATATGTGTGTGTGTGTATGTGTATGTATGTATGTATATGCGTGTGTGTGTGTGTGTGTGTACTAAATATCAACCCCAAAATTGAACAAATACCTTTAATTATCTTCCCAAACAAAAACAAAACTATTAAATAAGCTATATAAACAAATTTTTATTACGTTAATCAAAACACCGATCAAAATAAAAATAATAAATAAATAAATATATAAGATAAAAAATAAAAATAAAAATAAATAAAAACAAGCAAAATAATTTGACCCAAATAAATAAACAAATAAACGACTTCCAGTAAGATAACCGCCAAAATAGACTATCCACAATGCACCACTGACCCGTATATATAAATACAAAAAAAAATAACAGCACTCGTGGTCTGGCAATTGCATCTAGCATGAAAGA
>OZ038499.1:69680787-69695787 GCA_964036315.1 Acanthosepion esculentum | reverse complement strand
TTTGCTTTTGTAAATTCCAGGTTTTTCTTGTTTTTGTTCCTGATTTTATCTTTCCAGTTTTTATTTTTATTAAAGCCTTTGATAAAATTTGACCCCTTCGAATATATCTCCTGTTTTTAAAATGAGTGCTCTAAGTGTTTCCACTTATTTTTCGTTTTCGTTATATCTTTTTTTTTTCTTTTGAAACGAGAGTCTTCTTCTCTTTTAATCTTCAGCAATGTCTTTTTCTTCTTCCTCTTACTTTATTCATATATCCCTTTCTTTCCTCTTCTTTTTCTTAGTCTTTCTTCTTTTTACCAACCCTCTTAATATTTGTCTTCTTAACTACTTCCTATTTTTGGTTTTCCTTCTGAAAGTATCCACCCCCCGCCCCCTTCATATTCTATGATATTAGGTTGGTTGGTGCAAAAATAATGTCGTTTTTTGACGTTCAACTTCATGTGAGAAAACGACATTATTTTTGCACCAACCTAATACTAATACCATTTTTCTTCTACTCCCTTTGTTTACTTGATATTACTTTTCCTTTCTACTCTTTTGTCTTCTCATTTCATTTTTCATATTCTTGATGAAACATCCTATTCTCTTATTCTTTTGTCATATTTATTTTATTTTCCTCCTTCATATTGCTTTTTTCTTTTCTACATCTCTGCCCTCTCGTTTCACTCGCCCATTCTTAAGACAACATCAACTTTTCTATACTTCGTCCTCTAACCGTTTTTTCTTCTTGATCCTATTTTGCTTCTTCCTCACTTTCTTCTTCTGCTCTTCCTCCTCACTTATTTCTTCTTCTTCTTCTTCTTCCCCACTTTCTTCTTCATCTTCTACCTCACTTTCTTCTTCTTCTTCTTCTTCTTCTTCTTCTTCTTCTTCTTCTTCTTCTTCTTCTTCTTCTTCTTCTTCTTCTTCTTCTTCAAATAACACTATCTTTTCTCCTTTTTATTCTTGTATTCATTCAATTGCTTAATCCTGTCTTAAATCGAAGTTTTACTTTCTTTTCTTTTTGCTTTCTTTCTTTATTTTGCTTTCATTTCCCCTCACCTATTCTTACTTCTTCTTTTACTCATTTAAATCCTTATTACCATGTATCAATCCCCATCGTGCAATGATTAGTAAACTAGTCTTACAAATCGACGTTACTGAGTTTGATCAACATAACGCAGCCTTGTAACAACTATTTGCTATCGCCTAAGTCTGCCTACCGTAGAGCGTTGGTGAACAATCTGGTCACGCGAGTCATTCCCGCTGGATGCTGTAATATTGTTGCATTATCCAAAACAAACCCAAGTTTAGTAAATATCTATACAAAACTCCTTACCGTTAAAATGATAGTGAGCAATTTCACCTTGCAAGCCGTTGCATGTGTGCTTGATCCTTCTGCAAAACAAGGTTAAAATGTAATCTCTTTACGGTACCTGCTGTAGGGCAGATGATGAGCAAGATAACGGGTATTGCTAATGAGTCTTATTTGACTGCACGAAACAGTCAAGCATGTGTGTGTAGCGTGACAGTTACCACCGTGGAAAGTGGAATCGGCAGGATTAGTTCAAGTTCTGATCTAGTCTGTGTCGTTCACTTTCCAGCTAAAGCCCACGGAAAAATCTTGAATTTATTTCTTCTTCGCTCAGCTATGGATTAAATAGCATCGTAGACTGGGTTTTCTATCTTTGGGTAAATGGCGGTCAATCTAGAAAAAAGACAACTCTGAATTTAAAAATGTGCAAAAAGCAACAAGAAACCGCTCTAGTGTATTTCCCAAGGACATAGTAATTTACAGATATGAAAGTAATTAATGCAGTGGACAACCGTTACTGCCTACGCCATGAGGTGACATGAGATTCAAATAAACAAAAAAGTAGAACTGTTATTTTTTACTCTGTTTAAAAATGAACTGGCTTATCTCTAAAGACATTGTTAGCAGTAGTAGAATTTTAGGCCTGTTTTCACGGAGATAAAAACAGGAAGAATAAATGTACACAATACAGAGAAGGTATGACAAATTGTATGGTAATGTCATACAATTTTATTTATGTATTGTGTTTATTTTAAGTTTTGTGTTAATGTTCATGCTATAAAAGGGAGTTATTTACTTCTTAATATTACAAGTCATATCACGGAGGGAAGTTACACACGTGTTGTCATCCCGACAGTTCTTGGGCGAAGAGATTGAATCTCACGTATTTTGGCGGAATGTCCATATTTCCGACGGGAAGAGTTTTGTTGCATGCCGGGAGTAATTTCATTATTTTTTTTTTATTTAATTTATTTTAAACAAGGTTTAAATATTATTGTTTTATTTTATTTTATTTATAATTTTCATTTTCATTATTTTATTTATTTGTAACAATAATAATATCCCTACAGATCATCGAATATATTGTTGCTGGTTGCAAAGGGGTTCCCCATATCTGGTCAAACTTAATGGCCCCAAAATTGTAGGTCTGTCATTGATTGTTAGTAAATGTTTTGAACTGTTTGGTGCAGTGTTGTGATCTTGTGGCAGGCAGTACGAAGCTTGGTAGGAATATACTCTTCTTCAATTTATTTTAATTTATTCTTCAGTTTCTTCTCATTCACATTCTCTGTTGTTATTCACCTCTTTCTTTTTGTTTTTGCTACACGTTCTTCCCTTGTTTCCTTTTGTTTAAATATTCTTTGTTTCACTTAATTCCATGGCGTACTTCAGTTTAATTTCTTGTGGATTTTCTTACTGTTCTTATTCTTTTATTTTTGTGGTGCATTCTTTTTCTTTTTGACTTTTTGCATTGCTTACATCTTTTTTAACGCCAATAGTTGTGTCATTTAACATCTTTTTAAGAACTTATTCGAGTCTTATAAAAAACACCACATTGATGGTATGACACATGTGATAATGAATTGGAGTAATACATACTGGTTGGGGGGTAGGGTTGCTGGGAGTTGTGTAGAATAAAGACGGGTCTCCAGATATTATATTTGTGTTTCATATATTTGTGTTTTTAATCTACTATCTTATTCTTTATTTCTTCACACTTGTTTGATATCTAATTGTCAATTCCATGTCTTTTTTTCGCTGTCATCATCATTATTATTATTATTGTTATTTATAATAATAATAATAATAATAATAATAATAATAATAATAATAATAATCCTCGTTTTTCTCTTTTTTAATTAATTTAGCGTTTTATTTTAATGGCTTCTTTTTTTCGTCCTAAATTAATAATAATAATTTATAATAAAAAATGATAATTATTAATTGTCGTAACATAGGGAAGGTTACTGAATAATCAAACGCAGTTTGGTAATGACCGATAATACTTAGAACACGAACAACACATAATATTCGCCAGCGGAGCGTAGAAGTAGTCAACTGCTAGAAGTGAGTCAACTGAATTCCACAATGAATCTCCAACTGCAGACCAACATACAGTATTTACTACTGTATTTATGTGAATGAGGACATACCCATTATCATCCGTAGGTATGCTACAACAATTATAATAATATTATTTATAATATTAATTCTGAATCTAACTTTTCTACATTCCTTCCGCCGCAGCCTTCTAGTTCTTGCCATAGTGTCTACCACCTCCTCCTGTTCTCCTTTTTCCTTTTCTTGCTTTTCCCACCTTTTTCTTTTTTATGCTAATGTTTACCTAATACAAAACCCAAGAGCCACTCAAAGTAGAGGCTTACTGTTCGGTGTTGCATGAGCGTCAGAAAGGCAAGGAATGCAGTTCATGGGTTTGTATAGGAAATATAATGGTTAACCCTAGACTTGAAGAAGTCTAAGATTGTAATGATCGGAAAAATATACTTCCGGAAGTTTTTGGGAAGAAGCTGCCCGAGTGGAACTTACTTCTTACTAATGGAATACAAAGAGAATGAGGATGATTCACTCTTAGCATGTCCGTAGCATGTTGGGTTCTAGCTACAAAGGTCAGGGCCGGTGGTACCAAAAACTGTCGCTCATCAGAACACTGGCCATGGAAATAGCGACAGAGTCGCGACAGGTTTGCGACGTTTCGTCTGCGAGAAAGTGGTTGTAGAATGGAAATAATTAATCCCCCACGAAACAGCGTAGACTCTTTTGATCTCTACCAAGACAGGCAAATGGGAACTGAGCAGTTCCAGCCCAGATATGCCAGCAATTTTTGATCTGATCTGGCAATTGTGAAGATAGAGTATAGCGGTTTGGGTGTCAGATACTTACTGGAACGGTACAAAGACCGGCGTTTTTATCCAGCATCTTTAGCAATAGATCCGATATATGAGTTCCATTTGAGGACTGGAGAGAGCTTAAGTCCCAATAAACTTCAAAGCAAAGGAGTCTCCTTGAGAGAACCCCATCCATCCGGATAAGTGAAAGTTCAGAGTTTGCTCGGTGATGATGGAACGCGTTTCTTGTTTGGTTTTGGACGCGTATAGATTTTTAAAAGACAATCCTTCCCCCATTGACCCACCTGGGCTAGATCACTGGAGAGATCAGCTGCCAGGTTCTGGTCATCCAAATTTTTAGAAGGGGCACCTATAACTAAGGATCAAAGTATTTCCTTCTCTTTTACTTCTCTTTCTTTTTCTCCATTTCCTTTTCTTTCTTTCCTATCTTCATTTTCTACTTTTTCCCTCTTACTTTCACTTCTTCTTTTCCACAATGCTTCATCGATTTTTAAAAAATTTTTGTCTCACTTCTTTTCTTCTTTCGCTTTTCTCTCATTCTTATTGTTCTTGCTTTTCTTCCCCATCGTCTTAATTTTGTTTCTTCTTTCTCTTACTGTTCCGAAATCTTCTCATTCTTTGTACTTTTCACCATGGTAGCATCAGATGATTGTCGTTGGAGATCAAGTGACATTACGTCTCCTCAAGATTCCAATACTCTCTGCAGTATTCAAGCGGATTTTTAGTAATGATGACTTTAGATATTCACAGTTTGAATTCTTCCATTCTTTTTGCAGAGAAATTGTTCAAAGCGCGCAGAGAATGAGGTATAGAAATATCACTTTCATGATTCCCAGTTTCCCACTTCTCTGCAAAAGTTTACCTCGCTTTCTACTTTCAATTTTGAAAATGTTGATCTGCTGGGAGCGCAACTCACGTTGTCTGTGAATTTATTTATACTTAGTTGCCACGTTTAGATCTGGTCCTCTGGCTGGGATTGTTTAATTCATTTGAATATCAAAATTCAATAGAATTTTTCAAATTGATACGCAACATCAGTCCCCCTATATGATAGTGAATGCTGGACAATTTCCGCACAGATGAAGAAGAGACATGAAACAACAGAAATGTGGTTCTACAGAATAATGCTGAGAATACCATGCAATGAACATACGATCAATGATGAGGTTTTAGAGAAAATGGAAACATAAGTACACTTATACTTAACATCAGAAAGAGAAAGTTGAAATGAGGAAAGAAGGCTTGGAAAATTTTATATTCACAAGACTTATTGAAGGTACAAAGAACAGAGGAAAAAATTCATAACCTACCTAGCAAGCTTAAGTTAATGGACGGTAGAACTGAATTTAGGAGAGATAACAAAAAGAGAAAATTTATTAAGGGCTATAAAGGACAAGGAATAGTGAAAAGCTATGATCACCAACGTCCTGAAGGGACATGGCACATAGAAGAAGAAGAAGAAGAAGAAGAAGAAGAAGAAGAAGAAGAAGAAGAAGAAGAAGAAGAAGAAAAGGTAATCTGTTATATTCACTAGATATCTGTGTGTTGGTTTGAGTCTTCCTTACAGATTAAGAAGAAACTTGAAGGAACAGAAATGTTATTCTACAGAAGAATGCTGAGAATACCGTAGACTGAACACATGAGCAATGACAAAGTTTTAGAGAAAATGAAAACAAAAAGGAAATTTATACTTAACATTAGGAAGAGTTAGTTGAAATTCCTCGCTCATATAATAATGAAAGAGGGTTTGGAAAATTTGATAGTCACAGGACAGGTTGACGACAAGAGAGACAAGGAAAACAAGGCATAACATACTTAGTGAACATGAGTAAATGGATGGCGGAACAGGGTTTGGGAGATGTTATATACCGTACTTATGAACACTAATGGGTATATCCCCAATCCTCATAAAACAAGGCATAACATACTTAGTGAACATGAGTAAATGGATGGCGGAACAGGGTTTGGGAGATGTTATATACCGTACTTATGAACACTAATGGGTATAGCCCCAATCCTCATAAAACAAGGCATAACATACTTAGTGAACATGAGTAAATGGATGGCGGAACAGGGTTTGGGAGATGTTATATACCGTACTTATGAACACTAATGGGTATATCCCCAATCCTCATAAAACAAGGCATAACATACTTAGTGAACATGAGTAAATGGATGGCGGAACAGGGTTTGGGAGATGTTATATACCGTACTTATGAACACTAATGGGTATATCCCCAATCCTCATAAAACAAGGCATAACATACTTAGTGAACATGAGTAAATGGATGGCGGAACAGGGTTTGGGAGATGTTATATACCGTACTTATGAACACTAATGGGTATATCCCCAATCCTCATAAAACAAGGCATAACATACTTAGTGAACATGAGTAAATGGATGGCGGAACAGGGTTTGGGAGATGTTATATACCGTACTTATGAACACTAATGGGTATATCCCCAATCCTCATAAAACAAGGCATAACATACTTAGTGAACATGAGTAAATGGATGGCGGAACAGGGTTTGGGAGATGTTATATACCGTACTTATGAACACTAATGGGTATATCCCCAATCCTCATAAAACAAGGCATAACATACTTAGTGAACATGAGTAAATGGATGGCGGAACAGGGTTTGGGAGATGTTATATACCGTACTTATGAACACTAATGGGTATATCCCCAATCCTCATAAAACAAGGCATAACATACTTAGTGAACATGAGTAAATGGATGGCGGAACAGGGTTTGGGAGATGTTATATACCGTACTTATGAACACTAATGGGTATATCCCCAATCCTCATAAAACAAGGCATAACATACTTAGTGAACATGAGTAAATGGATGGCGGAACAGGGTTTGGGAGATGTTATATACCGTACTTATGAACACTAATGGGTATATCCCCAATCCTCATAAAACAAGGCATAACATACTTAGTGATCATGAGTAAATGGATGGCGGAACAGGGTTTGGGAGATGTTATATACCGTACTTATGAACACTAATGGGTATATCCCCAATCCTCATAAAACAAGGCATAACATACTTAGTGAACATGAGTAAATGGATGGCGGAACAGGGTTTGGGAGATGTTATATACCGTACTTATGAACACTAATGGGTATATCCCCAATCCTCATAAAACAAGGCATAACATACTTAGTGAACATGAGTAAATGGATGGCGGAACAGGGTTTGGGAGATGTTATATACCGTACTTATGAACACTAATGGGTATATCCCCAATCCTCATAAAACAAGGCATAACATACTTAGTGAACATGAGTAAATGGATGGCGGAACAGGGTTTGGGAGATGTTATATACCGTACTTATGAACACTAATGGGTATATCCCCAATCCTCATAAAACAAGGCATAACATACTTAGTGAACATGAGTAAATGGATGGCGGAACAGGGTTTGGGAGATGTTATATACCGTACTTATGAACACTAATGGGTATATCCCCAATCCTCATAAAACAAGGCATAACATACTTAGTGAACATGAGTAAATGGATGGCGGAACAGGGTTTGGGAGATGTTATATACCGTACTTATGAACACTAATGGGTATATCCCCAATCCTCATAAAACAAGGCATAACATACTTAGTGAACATGAGTAAATGGATGGCGGAACAGGGTTTGGGAGATGTTATATACCGTACTTATGAACACTAATGGGTATATCCCCAATCCTCATAAAACAAGGCATAACATACTTAGTGAACATGAGTAAATGGATGGCGGAACAGGGTTTGGGAGATGTTATATACCGTACTTATGAACACTAATGGGTATATCCCCAATCCTCATAAAACAAGGCATAACATACTTAGTGAACATGAGTAAATGGATGGCGGAACAGGGTTTGGGAGATGTTATATACCGTACTTATGAACACTAATGGGTATATCCCCAATCCTCATAAAACAAGGCATAACATACTTAGTGAACATGAGTAAATGGATGGCGGAACAGGGTTTGGGAGATGTTATATACCGTACTTATGAACACTAATGGGTATATCCCCAATCCTCATAAAACAAGGCATAACATACTTAGTGAACATGAGTAAATGGATGGCGGAACAGGGTTTGGGAGATGTTATATACCGTACTTATGAACACTAATGGGTATATCCCCAATCCTCATAAAACAAGGCATAACATACTTAGTGAACATGAGTAAATGGATGGCGGAACAGGGTTTGGGAGATGTTATATACCGTACTTATGAACACTAATGGGTATATCCCCAATCCTCATAAAACAAGGCATAACATACTTAGTGAACATGAGTAAATGGATGGCGGAACAGGGTTTGGGAGATGTTATATACCGTACTTATGAACACTAATGGGTATATCCCCAATCCTCATAAAACAAGGCATAACATACTTAGTGAACATGAGTAAATGGATGGCGGAACAGGGTTTGGGAGATGTTATATACCGTACTTATGAACACTAATGGGTATATCCCCAATCCTCATAAAACAAGGCATAACATACTTAGTGAACATGAGTAAATGGATGGCGGAACAGGGTTTGGGAGATGTTATATACCGTACTTATGAACACTAATGGGTATATCCCCAATCCTCATAAAACAAGGCATAACATACTTAGTGAACATGAGTAAATGGATAGCAGAGCAAGGTTTAAGAGAGATAACAAAAAGACAATATTTATTAACAGCTACAAGGGACAGGAAATTGTGGAGAGCCATGATTGCCAACATTCTGAAGAAACACAGCACATAGAAGATTTTAATCTGCACTCTTGTTATATTTACTTTAGACTAAATCTTGTATCTATAAAAAGATCATAAATTGGCTCATTTGATTCAACAATTATTGTTATAATTCTACACATAAGTTTCTTATTTTATGCGCCATAATTTTCAGGACATAGGCAATCATGGCTCTCCACAATTTCTTTTTTTCATTGCTCATTTTTGACTCTTTACCATCCATATGGTCCCTTTTCTTCCATCCATTCATACAATCTCATTAAGTAGGTTACACACTGTTAACGCTTTCTTCTGTTGCTCTCAGTACGTCCTGTGAGTGTTAAATTCTCAAGACCTTCTTTCCTCATTATGTGTCCTAGAAATTCTGTCTCTTTCTGATTGTAAGTATAAGTTTCTTTATTGTTTCTCTTTTTCTTAAGACTTTGTTGTTACTCCCATATTCTGACCATTGTATTCTTAGTGTTAGTCAGTAGAGAAGAGTACTGAACTATAATATATAATATTAATGTAATATCAGTCTTCCAATGAATGCTAGACAATTTCCTCACATATTAAGAAGAGACTTGAAGCAACCGAAATATGGTTCTACAGAAGGATGTTGAGAATACCATGGACTGAACATGTGAGAAAATGGAAGCAAAAAGAACACATATACTTAACATCTGAAAGAGACAGTTGAAATTTCTCGGTCATATAATGATGAAAGAAGGCTTGGAAAATTTGATACTCACAGGACAGATTGAAGACAAGAGGGACAAAGGAAAATACGACATAATCTACCTAATGAGCTTGAGTAAATGGATGGCGGAACAGGGTTTGGGAGATGTTATATACCGTATCTATGAACATTATAGGTATGTCCCAATCCCCATAAATATGTTGGACACTATTGTAAGTGGGGGTAATATGCTGCCTAAATAGTCCACCACTAGCAATAGTTTACCTACTTCATGTCGCTGGCGAGTATTGTATTTTGTCGATGTTATAAAGATTACTATTTCATTTCCAACCTCCGTTTCGGTTATTCTTCATTCAGCAACCTTTTCTAGGTTGCAACAGGAGAAAAATTACCAAGAGATACAAAGGAGAGGAAATTGTGGAGAGTCACGGTCGTCCACGCTCTGAAGGGATATGACACATAGAAGAAGGCCAGCTTCTGGCTTTTGCATCAACGATTGTTTTAAATGGCCAAATCTTCTTTTCTATATTTATCAGTGGCTTATATTATTATTATTATTATTATTATTATTATTATTATTATTCCCCATCATTTTCTCTTCTTTCCTTTTTCTTCCTTTTTCTTCTTTCTTATTCTTTCTTCTCGATTCCTATTTACTGCTTTCCTAAAACGTATTCTTTACTCTTCCTTCAATTCTCATTTATCTTCATTCTTTTTACATTTGCCTTCCTTCCCTTTTTCTTTAATTTTAGTACATCTTGCTTATTCACTATATTTTTCTCTTTCCTTCTTTTCTTCTCTTTCTTACGACCACCTTCACTTTTTGCTTCTTTTATGTTATTTTTCTTCATCATTCAGTTCTTTTTCAGGAGCACACTTATTTTTTGTGTCTATACTTATTTTGATTATCTGTTTTCCTTCATCTTCAAAATTATCAAAATTCTCATCTTTTTCTTTTTCCTCCTCTTTTTTCTTCTTTCTTTCTGTTCCTTTCCTTCATCTTTTTTCTTCTCCTCACATCCGTTTTTGTCACTCTTACCCCGCTCCCTCTGTTTCTTAGCCGTTCTTCATATTTCATCATTTTCTTTTTTGTTTGTTTGTTTTTGGTTTTTATCACCGTCTGATGATCAGGCAGAAGATAAACCACCATCATCCCCTACACTTTCTTTTTGCTCCCCCACCAACTTCCTTGTAACCAAAACTGCCCCTATCATTTCTAACCCATCGTCACAGACCCATAAAATTCCGACATTCTCCTTTTTTTTTTTTTGCCACTTTACATTGTCTCCCTGCCTTCTTGCATGCTACAAAAGCAACCGATTTTATTTTATCTCTGGGATTGATCTTCAGATGATTAACTAGAGTTTTTATTCTCACACCCAACTTTAGAAACACACCCTCAACACAGAGATATACAGCGTGTCCACATCTAGATACAATATCGTAAAACACGCGCTAGGATAGAAATATACTTTTAGAGTTAAATATTTGCATCTGCTGATACGCATACACAGAGTGAAAAAGACGAAAATAATACACCCCCATAAGCCACACACACTAATACAGATATACTTATAATTATCAAGCAAAAGAACACATATATCAACAAAGATATAATCAATAACACAGCAGACATGTACACACGAGCCCAGAGAAACACCCTGATCCCCCTGTGAATAAGAGAGTTGCTTCTTTCTCACCAACCACTGACGTCGGTAAGATCGAGCTTCAGTAAAAGGAATTTCAAATTCAATTTTCAAGGCAGGTAGGCAAAAAACCTTCGAGACGTTTATATCCACTCATACATATTTAATCATACACAGGCATAAAAATATGGTAGCCCCCCTCTCTCTCTCCCCCTCTCTCTCCCCCTCTCTCTCTCTCTCTCTCTCTCTCTCTCTCTCTCTCTCTCTTCCACATAGGGATGTGTGTGCGCGCTCACGCCTTGAAAATATAGATTAAATCCGACAGAATGATTAAATCAAGAGGAAAATCATTGCAAATTTAACATTTTTCGCTATTTATTTAGCTTAATCAGATTTGGGGGGAAAATTAAATAATGCAGATGTATGTTTCAAATTTTAAGTTCTATTAATTTCTATTCATCTGTTTTTGTAAAACATCTCGAGTATATCTTGCGGCCGCAGTATTTACATATGTCCCACATAATTTTAAAATTGCTTATAATTGAACGTCTGCATTTTCTACAAATGCAACATTGGCTCCCATAAGATCATTTCCAGGCTTAATTCGGCAGAAAATATGAACGAGAAAGATGCCTGATGGCCCTCAAAATGGCGATGTAAAAGATTTTGGTTACCTGACCTTTTCGATTTTCACTTTTCGATGCAGTTGTGGAAAAACATTGTTTTCACGGCAGCACCAATTTTATTCCCACATGCAATGAAAATTCTTACATCGAATTCGTGCAGTCTTTCATTCCATGAAATCACGTCGAAGATGTTCAAAGAAATTATCACTGTGTCCAAAATCTATTTTTCATATCTATAAGTCTACCATTCGGTACGGTGCTCCTGCTATGTATCTAAAGATTCTTGATAGAATTCAAAGAAGAATCAGCAATATTATTGGTCCTGATCTGGCGTCTCGGCTTCAGTCACTTTCCCACTGCCATAAGGTTGCCTTCCTTTGCATTTTCTATAAATACTTTCATGGTAGTTGTTCGGATGAGCTCTTCACTGTGGTGCCTAGACTCTTTGAATTTAAGCACAGCACTACACTGGGATCGAGGTCTCATCAATTTACAGTTGAGTTGGTTAGATGCAATTTTCACTTGTGGAAACCCCTTCCAGCTGCTTCCTTTCCATCTGACTTTAATCTGCAAAAATGTAAATGGAATTTCAATCCTTATCTACTGCCCTGATTACTCTTCTTTTGTTTTCGCTCCTTAGTAATGTTTCTGCTTCTAATTCTTCCACCCCTTGTATCTCAGTGGCTTTACTGCCTTGCACAGGTGAACTTGATTAAAGAAAAGAGGATCGTGTATATGACAAAGAATACGAGCCAGCCGGTAACAGCTAAGGAGAACAGAATTTCAAGAGTGGCATTTCAGAAATCTTCTCAATGGTTCACAATATGGATCCACCAAAATGTAGTTGACCTGAAATGCTGCAATATAGGGTGGTATGGAAACTGACCAGAAAAGCAAAAGCTCAGTGAAGACGGACAAGCGATGGATTAGTGCGTCTACTAAACTCATCCTTCGAGAAGAATTGATAAAGGGTATTGAATCTAAGAAACAATCATTCAACACAAAGTATTTGAAAGCAAGATTAAGTTTGTCAAAGGGGTATGAACTATGGAGGGCAGATGCTTGAATAAGATCACATTCAGTGATGAAGCTAAGATTCTAATAAGCCAGACTGTCAGAAGACCTACAGAAATGCCTGGCAGATCATGTTATACGATGAAAACAATTTTGTTTGTTTGTTGATTAGAGACACATAATAACAATGGTCACCAAAGATTTTGGTTAAAATTCAGAGTAGATTGTACAGGAACATATGCATACACTTCCAAAAGAATTCTTACAATCTAAAAATATTTTCTAGCTTTAAATAACTTTCAAAATGTTCATAAGTCATAAAAAAAACAAATAAGTCAATAAGCCTGGGTGTGCGTGTGGTGTAATTGATAACAGCTGAGAATTGGAGATCAGAAAGCTGAGTTCCAATTTCAGTTTCATTATATTCACTTATGTACAAATACCCTTGAGAAAGTTATGAATCCACCCAAATATGGATTAATTAGTAGGACTTGTATTAGTAAATCATTACTATCTCCCAAAAATGACGTTCTTAGTCTGTGGCTTCGAACTTGGCCTTTGCATTTTGAGGGCCATTATGGTATTTTCAATGTTATCCTTTTCAATCATCTTCTGAATTTCTTTGATGCTTTAAATTCGACTTTAAATTCACTAAAAGTTACTATTTTGTCTTTCTGGTTGAACAGGAGTAGAGGTTTGTTTCCTGTTTAGGATTAGGTTTCCGGTTCTTTCTAAAAATCTAATTCAGCTCTATACACCTAATGCTTGTCCTTTCATATGCTAATATAAGTCAATACAGTAACTATCTACCTTGAGTGACTCTTGGGCCTTCTACTGGGTGAAAATTAGCAAAAAT
This sequence comes from Acanthosepion esculentum, assembly GCA_964036315.1. Taxonomy (NCBI): domain Eukaryota; kingdom Metazoa; phylum Mollusca; class Cephalopoda; order Sepiida; family Sepiidae; genus Acanthosepion; species Acanthosepion esculentum. The sequence continues at coordinate 69,682,037 of OZ038499.1, read as the reverse complement.
TAACGATAACAGTTGCGAACGGTTTCAATTCAGATGGAAGGCATTTTACGCCCACGGCTAATAGCAAGCAGTTGCTTATAACTTCTAAGATTTTTAATAAAGTTCCTTTTCATATGTAGTGTTCTCTCAACATTTGCAGTGCTTTTCTGACATTGTCAGGAGGTTCTCTCATAATAAGGGACAGATTTCAGTCATCAAGAAATTGAATTCATTTGATAAATGCCTTTGCACTTTTTTCACAGTACTCTTGGTCATCGGGACAATTGTATGGTGCCAAGATCATTGCATGTAATTTTTAGATTCTCATGTACCCTAAACTTTTTACTTTCCATAGTTCATACTTGGATTTGTCTCCATTGAAACTGATTTTATTTTTGAGCCCATAACATATAAAGTAATTGGCCATGGTTAAACATAATTGGCAGAACTGTCCAACAAACAGAATTGACAAAGTTTGCAATAAACAATAACAAGAGAAAGAAAAGAACAGGGCAAAAATAATATTAAGCAAACAATATATGCAAGGCAAATAATAAGGCAAAAATTTCGCAAACTAAGAGTTGTGTTAATTCACACAAAGGATATAGAAAAGTGATTTCAGCATTTTGACTTCAAAACAAAGAAAGAACATAAATATATATTGTAGGAGACTAAGAAGTGGTGTATCTTAATGGCTTGAAAGTAATCCCAGCATGCATCTCTACGCTTTGATTATAAATTTGGGGAAGAGAATGTTTTTGCAGTCATTCCAACAATGATTAGAACCAACATATACACATAAAAGTTAAATTTAGGCAGCAAGTATTTATCCAAACAAGTTTGATTAAAAGAACTGACAAGTAATTTTACAATTTTTGAATAAGGTGTTAATTATTGTGCTTGAAATTGTGAATAAACTGTCCTGAAGTTTGTACTGAGTTATCGTTTTGTTCAAGTCAGTCAGTTATGTTTCATGCATGATGCACACTTAGGCAATCAGGTATCTTTTGATCCATGACTGACTAGGCACATTTTTTCCCGCATTAGGTTGCCATTTCTTTCTGCGGTAGACCAGTTGCCATTCAAAGCTATAGAACCCGGTCTGAACTCCTATTTAACCATAGCTAGGAAAATGTAAACGGTGTCAGCCACCAGATGCAGAAACCCGGGATTGAACCAGGAAACTTTAGATTTTCCTTTGTCTACATCATTGTATATGAAAGCATCTAATGAGGTGTGCCATTCAGAATGCTAAATGTTTGCCCATGCCT
>OZ038499.1:69598287-69673287 GCA_964036315.1 Acanthosepion esculentum | reverse complement strand
ATATATATATATATATATATATATATATATATATATATATATATATATATTTTCATTAAAGACCACAGACAAGGTACTGCAATTAATCTTTTTATTTAATTTTTCTTGTGTTTCAACAAGTGTTTTCTTTTCTGGACACAGAATGTGTAGAAACTGTCCAAAGGTTTTGTAAATTATCAAGGATGATTTTATTTTCACTTTCTAACTGTATGTATGGCTTGATTGTATGTATGTAGACTTATAGGGATGTTTTACTCTACGAATACAGTCAGTACATTGTGGCCATGTTCATAGTTAATATCATTGAGTGTTGGCTTTTTTCTTTTTTCTTAAGTCTTCCATTATTTTTAATCATTTTTTTCTCGTGTGGATGAGGTTATTAAGCTTGTATTTTCTACTATGTATGTTTTGGATGGAGTCTGGTTTATTTTGTGTGTGTTTAAATGGCTTCAGATGGAGTTGTGGTCAGATAAGTGACACATCATTCAAATGAAAACTCAGCTGAAACAAGTCATAGTGTGGCCAGCATAACTACTTTTTCCATTGGAAATAAAATCTCCCCGAGGACATTTAAATTTGCATACAGTGTTGGTTTTCTATGACACATTAGTTAGTGGGGAAGAACCATTATGAATAATTAAATTAGAAATACTGGATTTAGTATTGTATATAATTCATTTTATTTTTACTAGGATCTGTTAGTATTTATTATTTTTTTTAAGATATTTTATATCCTGTCTATAATTAGAATGTATTTAGTTGTGATATAAAAGATTAATATGTTTGGGGTTAATTGAAGAAGTATTATATTCTATTTGCTTTGTATTAAAATTTGTATTATAATAGAACACACACATAAACACATATATACATATATATACATATGCCTATACACAGTAATTAAGACATCTATATGCACACAAATATGTTCATACACAATAATTAAATATCCTCTCTCTCTGATCACTTTTGCATCCTAGTAAGATTTGTATTACTTGCAACTTGAGTCCTTGTGTCAGACTAAGCTGGTCTTAACAAATAACCACATATGTGTGTGTGTGTGTGTGTGTGTGTGTGTGTGTGTGTGTGTGTGTGTGTGTGTGTGTGTGTTAATGTTATTTTGATGACTGGCTATTTATTTACCATTGAAAAAGAATAAGGATATTTCCCAGGAGAATTTTCCCATCAGTTAAGCATTTTCTTCTCTCCATTGCCAAGGTTCCCATTGGCCAAACACAGAATAAATGTTGCATGCAAGAGCAACACCAAATGGGAATCAGAATTGCCATTCTTTTATTTTGGCCACCAAAGAGTGAAATCCTACCAGCCTTTGTTTTATTTTCTCTCTATTAATGTGTCTACATATGTGTGTGCTTGTAGCTGTATTAATACTTGTGTATGTGTGTGTGTATGTGTGTGTGCGCGCTCTTGTGCCTGATGAATGTCCCTGTGCCTATTTTAAAACAAGAACACAAGTGTGTACTTTTGTCTGTGTTAAGAGTGTGTGTTCTGATACCTTAGTAAACACACAAATTGTATTTGTTTGTGTCTATTAACATATGGAAATGTGTAGCTATTTATTTGTGTACCAATGTCCATGTGTTTGATTGCATGAGTAAAAATCACTATTTTCAAATTTATATGTGTCTGTGTCTTATATGTGTCTGCATATGTATTTTCTCTGCGTGCATTTGTAAGTGTGTGCTTTTTTTATTTGTACGTGTAAGTCCCCATATATGCAAATATGAATATATGTGAAATAGTTTGTGTAGCTATGTGAGTGTTTGGGTGAGTCTGTGTGTGCTTATATCTCTAGACAAATAAATATTTACATGATTTAACTTATTCCAGTAGTGTCAGCCAGTAGGCAGTGGGGACAGTTTAGTTTTGCCACCCTTATAAATGGGATTGATTGTGTATCTTAAAATCAGTATTTGTCAAGGACTAAAATACTAACTACAGATGCTGGAGGAAAATAGGTACAGAGTGTGATGAATGGTTAGATAGTTAGACAGATAGGAAAAGACTTAGATAGAGAGATACTTAGACAGATAGGAAAAGACTTAGATAGAGAGATACTTAGATAGATAGGAAAAGACTTAGATAGGGAGATACTTAGACAGAGAAGAAAAGACTTAGATAGAGAGATACTTAGACTGATAGGAAAAGACTTAGATAGAGAGATACTTAGACAGAGAAGAAAAGACTTAGATAGAGAGATACTTAGACAGATAGGAAAAGACTTAGATAGAGAGATACTTAGACAGATAGGAAAAGACTTAGATAGAGAGATACTTAGACAGATAGGAAAAGACTTAGACAGAGAGATACTTAGACAGATAGGAAAAGACTTAGATAGAGAGATACTTAGATAGGAAAAGACTTAGATAGATAGATAGATAGATAGATAGATAGATAGATAGATAGATAGGTAGGTAGGTAGGTAGGTAGAAACAGACTGGGATGAATAGACAGATAGATAGATAGATAGATAGATATATAGATAGATAGATAGATAGATAGATAGATAGATAGAAATCTTGAAATAGATAAATAACTAAAAAAAGAATGAATAAAATGGTAAACAGAACTTATATAACTTGTCCAGGTAGAACTTTTACAGTACTTTTAGCCAAGTTTACTGAACTTTGAAAACTCCTTGCCAGTTTTTACTTACCAAATTTGGAATTCAAGGAATGGTTACAAATCCGACAAGAATGCTGCTTAACATCAGTGATCAAACAAGAACTAATGTTTCAGTATCTTTAAAGCAGAGCATAAAAAATAGAGAAATGGAAATTTTTAAAAAACAGACACAGAGTTTGCAAATCTCAGAAATAACTGGCTTCTTTTCACAGAAGAAAAATCATAAAAATTTTGGTAGCTCAGCTCCCCCAAAAAACATAATCCTTAAAATCCGTTTTCTCCAAAAAAAAAGAAAAAGAAAAAAATTGTCGGCCTATAGAAGGTCCCAATCCTGCCCTCGCCCAAGCCTAAAGAAACCACCATCTGTCTCCACACTGAATAGGTTGGCAATCAAGAAGTCCATCAAAGCAAAAACCTATCCGATAGGGTTTCAGACTCTTCGAAATTGTTCACTGGCTTTTGAAACTGGTGACTTGTTCTTATGAAACCAGAGTCGAATATAAACATAAACAAAATTCCAGAAGTTCTGAGAACTTTGGAAAAGAAAAGGAATTGTTAATGATAAGAGAGACAGACTAAAAGAAAACAGATCTAAAGAGAAAGGGGAAGAGAATGTAAGAAAACATTGAGAGGAGAGCTGAAAGTTCTAGAGAGAAAGAAATAGTAGTTAGAGTATTAGAAAAAAATGAGATTGTGAATGAAGAAAGAAAGAAAGAAAGAAAGAACATAAAATTTTAAATGAAAAACCTTCAGTGTGAAAGGAACAAAGTCAGAGTAGAGGAATTGAGAGAACAAACACTGAGAAGAAGTGAGGGGAAAAGTAAGAAAGAAAGTGAAAGGGAAAAAAAGAAAGAGAAAGAAGAGAAAAAAGGAAATTCCTCTAAGAGACTAAAATTGTCGACTGTTTCAATAGGAAGAATGCAGAGAATGAAAGAAAAAGAAAAAGAAGTTGTTCGAGAAAAAAGAAAAAAGATAAAGAAACAGAAAAAAGGAAAGAAGAGAAGAAAAAAAGAAAGACTAAGAGAACCAAAGAAAAACTTAATAAGAATGATGTTTTAACATGGCTAGTTTATTTTAGACGAATATCTGCTTTATTACTTATATAAGGAAGGTTTTATCACAATGCATTAACAAAAGATATTCCATAGCTACATTCTCTTTAAATAGTTATTGTTATTCTTTTTATCACATAGTTTCGGTTGATATGTTCTTTGACCTTCATCAGTAATGTCAGTAATAATGAAATGTAGAATTTTCTTGATTACAATTTGTTATTTTTTCATTACAGTGTTTTGGTTTCTATTTTAGACTTTTTCTTTAGTTCGATGTGAAAACTTGAAATAAAATATTTTACTTATTTTGAATCTTTTGAATGAGTTTCTTATCATGCAGGTGATGTAGCCAATATCAGCACAGAAATAGAATCAGAAAACTTTGTTCAAATTCCTGGCTAATTTTTTGTGTCCTATTTTGAAAAATATCTTTGGGAATGGCATGAATTTGTCTATTCTCCTCACCCTCAGACTATTCACCTCACCCTGTGTTGTCCATGTGCTGGACTCTCTAGACTTGGGTGGTGGCTAGTCTAAGAGAAGGAAAACCCTGAATTCTAAACCATGGAGAAGGCAACAGGAAACCACTCCACTATCTTTTGAAAATATACAGCAATTCACAGATAAGTAAAGGAATCTTTGGAAAGTCATGATCTCCTACATCCTTAAAGGACTTAGCATTAAAAAATTACTTTTTATCTTTCTTAATATTTCAGCTGTTATACACAAATTGTGAGAAATTCTGCAATGAAACATTTTCATAATTCAAAACATTTCATTTACACATTTATATTTTATCGTTATTAATATCAAAATATTTGTTTTATATATTCTTTGAGCGTCATCTTAAACTGCATAAATTCCAAACAAGGACGTCATCACAAATCATTACAAGTCTCGTAACCTGTAATTAGGTTTGTAGGGAAAATACATTTAATGCAACAATAGTGTATCTAAGGATGGTTTGGGATTCAGTATTTTCTTCTCCTAGACTGGTTGCCATCTCAAGGTAGAGAGTCCGGTCTGTGTAACCCATAGCCAGCTGTTGGGAGAGGGGTGATGGAAGAAGAGATTGATTCATACCTTTCCTAGGTAAGCAATAAGGATGTCTTAAAGAAAATGGTAAGAGGAAAAACACTTTTAGAATCAGGAAAAGACAGCTGGAATTCTTTGGGCACATAATGAGGAAGGAGGGCTTGGAAAACTTAACCTACACAGGGCAAAGTGAGGGCAAGAGAGATAGGGGGAAACAGTGAGCTAAGTAACTGACGAGCTTGTGTGAATGGAGGGTGGAATAGGGGTGGGACCTTTAGCAAAGGGGAAAAATTGGTAAGGGACACAAGCGATAGGAATTTGTGGAGAACCATGATCGCCTATGTCCTGAAGAGATGCAGAACATAGAAGAAGAAGAAGATGATCATAACCTGATGGAATTCTTATTTCTGGCTCTGTCTTTCTCCATGACTTATTTCACCATGAAGCCAAGCTTTTATAGTCTTCATTACCTGATGTATATGAAATGCAATTTCAAGTCTTCAGATTAACACAAGATTAAAGAAAAATGTCCCCGCTTCTATCTGGGTATAGTAGGGGAAAAGGCCAAGACAAATATGTGCAGAGAATTCTTGAATTAAATATAATAACTCAGCTCATATAGGAGCAGCTTATATGCGGATTCACAAGTAACTTTTCAAATCAATTATAGACATAGATACTTTACAAAGAATCTACACAGGTGTAGGCAGACTGTCATGGAAAGACAGTCCATAAGCTTTATCAACCCCAGTAGAGGTAACTGTGATGATGAAAGTTGTCTAGTCATTGGACAGCCACCAAGGAAGCTGTGGCAAAGGGAGAAATTGTTTCCCATCAAACCTTTGGAAACCCTACAGTACTTGTGTGAATTTTTCTAATCATTCGTACCTAGCACAGCACTGTGTGGATTACAGCATCAGGCACAGCCTTGTTTCAATAAGAACAAGTCAAGATAAGTAGAGAATGCCTGGAGCACATATGACTTGAATAGTTTGATGGCAAGACACTGGTGAGAATATGTTTTCCAAATCCTGTCACAGTTATATTTCCTATGTCATTGCTTACAGCATTCGGTTTTCTTATCTAACTACTGGCCATATATATATATATATATATATATATATATATATATATATATATATATATATATATATATATAAAGAAAGTATAATAAATCAATCTAAATACATCCAAATATATAAATAAACTAACAACCGATACCGACAAACTAGCCGTTTAGAAAAAACAAATAAAGATAATCAACCCAAATAAATAAATTAAAAACTGTTCCCACCAAAATAATAGTCAGAACAAACCACAACAATCAACCCCAAAATTCAACAAATAGCTTTAATCAATGACAAATAAACAAATATATAAGATAAAAAATAAAAATGAAAAATAAATAAAAACAAGCAAAACAATTTGACCCAAATAAATAAGCAAACAAGCGACTTCCGGTAAATGACCGCCATAATAGACTACCAACAATAAGCTATATAAACAAATTTTTACTACGTTAATAAAAAACACCGATCAAAAAAAAAATAAATAAATAAATATATAAGATAAAAAATAAAAATAAAAAACAAAACAAAAAAACAAGCAAAATAATTTGACATAAATAAATAAATAAACAAATAAGCGACTTCCGGTAAAAGTAACCGCCAAAATAGATTACCCACAATGCACCACTGACCCTTATATATAAATAGCCGAGAAAAATAACAGCACTAGCTGCCTGACGATTGCACTAGCATGAAACAGACTGTCACCTCTAAGTGTTGACTTCTATGTTCACTTTTATATTTATATATATATATATATATATATATATATATATATATATATGTATATGTATATATATATATATATATATATATATATATATATATGTATATATATATATATATATATATATATATATATATATATATATATATATATAGATAGATAGATAGATAGATATACATCCACTATAGTGCAAAGGGCTACAGGGTGTGGAGAAATTAGGAACAGAAACATTAGTGATGAGGAGAAAGAGAAAAGAGCAATCAGGAGGACAGTAGACAGCGATTGACACTGCATTAAAATTTTTGCAGATTAAAGTTGGCTGTAAGGCATGAAACCAGAAGAGAGTTCTACAAGTGAGAGGTGCAAGAAAAGAAACTGTTAACATAGAATTTATGGTTACATCTAACCAGCTCAACTTTAAATTGATGAGATCTCGATGCCAGTCTAGCACTGTGCTTAAATTAAAAAAGTCTAGGTACCATAGCGAAGAGCTCATCCGAACAATTGCCATGAAAGTATTTATAAAGAAGGCACAGAGAGGCAACCTTATGATGGTGGGAAAGTGACTGGAGCCAAGCAGCCAGATCAGGACCAGTAATATTGCTGATTCTTCTTTAGGTAAATAGCACAGGCACTGGACAAGATATGGCAGCAATATGCTAAGCATGGACAAATGGTAGACATATAGATATGCAAGATAAATTCCGGGGAGAAAAATTGTCTCACACGACACAGTGAACTGACTTTCTTAGCAGCAGACAATTTTTGTTTACAGCAAGGTTCACCCTTTACAAGGCCAAGGAGGCCATTTGTGTGTATAGAAGTGGAAGATGATGGTTAACCCTAGCCTTGAACCGGTTAAGATTGCAGTGATTAGTGAAACACCCAGTTGAGAGTTTGTTCCACAGGGCACTGGTTCACGGGAAGTAGCTGTTCAAGTGGAACTTACTTCTCATCAATGGAATACAGAGGGAATGTGGGTGGTTTGCTACTATGTAAATGGCATGGTATGTTCTTACTGAGAAGGTTTGCCTTGGAAGGACCAGGGAATGTAGTTTGTTCGAGCACTTACCATGGAAATAGCAGTCAAACAGTGAGAGGTTTGCCACATCCTGCTTATGGGAAAGAGGTTGAAGGTGAAGAATAAGTCATCACCCAATGCTGGAGAGTGAAGTCTGGGCAGCTCCTGCCCAAATATGACAACAGCACCCCATTTCCGGCCCGATCTGACTCTTATAAGGGTAAAGGATAGCAGGAGGAGTCAGGTAATTACTGAAGCAGTACAGAATGCTGACCATTTTACCTGCATCCTTAGCAATGGATCATATGTACAAGATCAACTTATGGTTGGGTGTAAGTCTGAGGACCAGCAGTCTTTCAAAGTACAGTGCTTCCCCAAGAAAACCTAAGTTCATCCTGATTGGTGGTAGTTTGGGGTCAGATCAACATTCTTTTTAAATTTTCCCTAATATATTGTAAGGAACAGTCATGAAAGTTTATTTTATATACCACCTGCTTCAGAATTATTATTGTTATGAACATTTTTAGTCCTGATCCTATTCATAATAGTTGCGGATGTGGTTGTAATAATTTTGATATTGTCAAAACTGGATAAATTATTTTGTATAGTAGACGTTAAGGAATTTGTTGGTAGTATTATGTCTGTTTTTATCTAATTTATCATTATTATTAATCTTATCTTTATTTAGTATCTTTCTCTTAGTGCAGTTTCCTTTTGTCTTTATTCATATATATATATGTGTGTGTGTGTGTGTGTGTGTGTGTGTGTGTGTGTGTGTGTGTGTGTTATTAGGATGTAGAATTGTATCCCAAAAAAGTAGAGATAATCGAACAAAGTGGAAAAGCATTTTAATAATGTGTTTTCTCATTGATGATGTATGTATGTTAAGTCCAGTGTCGTCTTCTGGTTCAAATGAAACTCAAAAACTGTGTAAGGAAAATACTTTGGGAATTTTCAGAATAAGAGAAGCAAAAATGCTCATAAATATTCATCAGATTGGTCAAAAAGTCAGGTAAGCTATGGAAGACATGAAGTGACACAATTCAATGTTAAAACAGTTAAATTCATAACCTCATGACATTTAAATTATATAACACATAAATTAATCTTAAACTAAAATAATTTAATTACTAATTTGCATTTAAAAAAGAAATCTCAAGCACATCACTTACTCACATTCATTTTATCAGACACTGAAGTGTGTCACTTCACGTCCTCAATAGCTTCGCTGACATTTTGACCAACCTGAGGAATATTTATAAGCATTCTTAAATTAAAAAATTAAAAAAAAAGCAATGACATTTTTGATCTTGTATATAAATACTTATTACAAAATAAAACCCTTGCAGTTGCCTTTATAAAGTTCCTCAGCGGACAAAAAGCATTGGCTAAGATAAGTTTTGCTTTTGTCTTTATTCAAATATATAGAAATATATATGTAATTATACAGTGCTGTGCAAAAGTAAGTGAACCCCTAAGATAATATTTTTAAAAAACTGTCTCTTTTTTCAGATGATCAACAAATCTTAAGTTATATATTCATTATGAAAAACCTTTATTAAATGAATTACAACCACTTTCAAAAAATTTTATCAAGCTGGAATAAAAATATTAATTAAAAATGATCTGAAGCATCAAAGCAAATCCAAAAATGAATGAGTTCATGAAAAGAAACTTTAAGTTTTGGAAGAACCTGGTTAAACTCCTGATCTAAACCCATCTGAAAATCTGTGTTTCAAGTGAAAGAAGGCAGCGTATGCAAGAAACTCAGATAAAATTGAGCAATTGAGGAGTTTTGCCAAGAAGAATGTTAAAAAATTAGCACTCACTACTGCCAGAAACTTCTTTAAAATTACAGAAAAAGACTGGTTGACATTGTAACCTCAAAAGGAGCAGTCATCAAATATTAAATGTAGAAGTTCACTTTGCACATCTTAATTTTTAATTACTATTTTTATTCCAGCTTGATAAAATCTTTTGAAAGTGGTTGTAATTCATTTAATAAAGGGTTTTCATAATGAATATATAGCTTAATTAAGATTTGCTGATCATCTGAAAAAAGAGACTATTTTTTAAAATATTATCTTAGGGGTTCTACTTACTTTTGCTCAGTACTGTATAGTATATGTGTGTGTGTGTTTAATATATATATATATACATATATATATGGTATTTAATGGAAAGTGCTTAATATCTGTGATAGAGCTAACATATTCAGTTGTATTGATATGAGTTTGTAACCCTGGGTTTCACGCTTTTGTGATCATCAGATGTGTATTTAAAATATATATATATAACCATACATGAATACACAAAAGGTGTGGATCAATAAGTTTAGAACTTGGTACATACATACAGATGTACTCTATATTACTTAAATTTGCATGTCTATAGTAACATATATATAGCTATATATATTTTATACAGTTACATATAAATTTTTGAGCTCTTATCATTGGCAGATGTTTTGTTATTGAGTTTCTTTCTCTCTGGGAGTTCTGTGAATGTCATTTTGTACTGATGTTGGCTTCAGCTGACATAACTATGCAACAATTTTTGTTGTTATTTTCTTTCCAACTTAATTTAGTTTTTCTTACTTTACTTTGCCCTTAGATTCTTTCAGCAGTTATTTTTCCTTCTAAATCATTTTTATTTCTTCTTTTCTTTCCTTCACTCATTCTCTTTCCATTTTTTTCCAGTTTATATTTTTGCTTGTCATTCATTTGTCTTTTCAAATTTTCATTTTTATATTTACTTACTTGTTAACATTTCCTATGTCTCGCAAGAAGCCAGATTATTAAGCACCTCTTTAAGATTGAACTTTCCTCTTTAGTAATAATCAACATGCTAAACTTGATAAACATTTCTTATTGGTAGGCACATGAAATATTTAATAAGTCTGGCACAACAACATGATAATATTATGTACAGTAAAGAACAAACTTACTTTTGTTAGCTAATTATTTATTAACTATCTACCTATAGCAGGTACCCAAATATGTATTTATTTCCCTTAATTGATTCTGGTATCTAACAAGCATCCAATTTTTTACCTCAACTTTAATAATTTAAGTGCAGTACTAGATTTGCAACAAGATCTCATCATTTTACAGTTGAAATTGCTAGATGTAACCATGTTCTCTGCTAACAGTTTCTTCTCTTGCACTTCTCCCCTGTAGAACTCTTTTTCAGCTGCTTGCTCCCACACAACTTTTATCGTCAAAGATTTAAATACAATGTAATCATTATCGTCTGTCTGTCTTGTTCTTTTATTGTTCTCTCTCCTTAATTGTGTTTTTATTTTTCTCATATTTGTTCAGACTCAGTAACCTCTACCCTACGTCATAGAGGCTTTATTACCTTGCTTGGGGTGAAATGATAAAAAAATTCCTCAGTCCACTAGCAATTTGCTTACAAGCCATGTTTGCCAGCCATTGCTTTCAAGGAAGGAGCCCGTGTGGACAATCTGATTCATGGAGTAATCAAAGTTTGGCATTGTGGAGAATGCAGTTTGTTTCAAAATCCCTGCATTATCGCTGAGTTGCAAAAACAGTTTCAAGGCCAGTGTTTGATTACAATGAGTAGAATTGTAATGAGTGTAGATAGTCTGTCTCCAGATCACAGTTGCGGAAAAAATTATTTACAATCAAAATCGCTATAAGTGCAATGATCTACAAGACCAGTTTGCCAATAGTTGGTCTAATTGGCAAATTTAGTTGGGTAGCACCTGTTAGGGTCTCATCTATGGGAAAATAGTGACCCCCCCCCCAAACAAAAGCAAAATACTATGAAAGTATAAAAACATTAAATAGGATGACTTCTCTTATAGTTTTTACTATTTTGAGAAAATGACACAATGAAATAAAGGTTTACTTTGATATTATATAATATCAAAGTAAACCTATAGAGGCTTTGGAATATTGGGGGCAGGATTTCTTGAAAAGGCTAAAGACAACTCCAAAACCTCAACTCAACATGCTATTTAGGTTGGTAGAAGAAAATTTGTATTTACTCAACCTTTCCACAAGGTCAGAGGTGGTGATATAAAAGGTCAGTTTAATTGCCTGCAGCCCTGCAACCATCGGTTGCACTGGCCTCGGTACAAATGATTTTCTAAGTGTAGCTTAGATGTGGCACAAGGCCGAAAGTATGGAGCACCCAGTGAGTATCCAACTCACTACTAAGTCATAACTGTTCTAGCAAGACAAGTTTGCGAACCATTACACCATGCCAAGGTGCCCAGGTTGGTAGAAGAAAATAATGGCTAAGACATCATGTTAAAAAAAGAAAGATGAAAAGATATTCACAAAAATATAAAAACTGGCCCACTTTTTTCTCTAGTGGTATTCATTGTTTTCTTTACTTTCTTCCATTTATATTGTTTTCTCTTCTTTCTTTTAATCTCTCTCTTACTTATTCTTCAAAGGTCCTCTCTCTTTCTTTTATTCTTATCTTTTCTATGTCTTTACTTCTAAATGTTTACTTTCTCTCTCCTTTTCCTTTCTTTCTTTATGGATTCTCAATTAAAGGGAGATAATTTTCATCTCTCTTCCTTTGGAAAATCTTCCTAAACACAGAAAAGGTCTGGTAAGGGCAGAGATGTTTGGTTTCTTCTTACAAATTCCTGTCAAATCCATCCTTTCTGAGCTAACATCATGTCAGAAGATCATGTCTGCTGTTAAAGGCTAACAGCTGCTGGTTTAATGATCCATCAAAGAATCCCTAACTGCAATATGTCAAAATGGATCAGATGAAGAAGCACATACCAGCAGTAGCAGAATCATACCACCAATGACAATGTCTTTTACCATCAATTAAATCTAACTTGATTTATTGGTTGTCGAGATTTAGGAAGCAGGAATTGAAGAAGGAAGGGTAAAGAAGGAAGAAACCAAGCAAAAAAAAAGAATTTAAGAAAAAAAGACAACATAAAAGAAAAAAATAATTATGTTCAAACTTTGCCTAGTCTGACACAGGACAATTTCTATTTTTTTTCACAATGATGTTCAACCTGTACAAGCCCCGGGAGTCACTCAAGGTAGAGGGTTACAGAGTAAGAGGCACAGTTTATACAGATATGGGAGAAGATAACAGTTAACCATAGACTTAAATATGTTAAGATTTTAGTAATCTGGAAAGCATCCTCTTGGGAGTTGGTTTCCCAAAACAGTGATTCGTGGGGAAAAGGTGCTTGAGTGGAACTTACATTTCACCAATGGAATGCAATGAGCATGAGGGCAGTTCACTACAATGTGCCTGGCATGGCGAGTCTTAGCCGTGAAGGTAAGAAGTGGTGAAATTAAGAAATGTAGTTTGTCTGAACACTTTCTATGGAAATAGCTATAGAGCAGCAAGAGGTTTGCAATGTTTTGTTCATAAGGAAGTGGTTGTAGGGTGGAAAATAATCCACCAACCACAAGGACGCGGACATTATCTTGTTGACTTCAGATGACATAACTACGCAACAACGTTTGTTGTTATTTTCTTTCCTACTAGATTTTGTTTTCCTTTCTTTGTTTTGATCTTTTCTTAGATTCTTTCAGCAGTTACTTTTCCTTCTAAATCATTTTTTTTCCTTTTCTTCCTTAGCTTGTTAACCATTACACAATGTCAAAATGCTCAACCAGCGAGTAGTTATGACAGTAGTTCAGTACTCTATTCTTTGTTTCTAATGAAACATTCCTTTGCTTAGCTTCTGGAAATCCTTTTACTATTCCAATGCACCTTCAGATCTCTACATCACACTTTCTGTCATCTGTTACTGCACTGCCAGAATAGACTGTGAATTCAAAGACGGGTTTTATGTAGGAAATTAACTATCCACTAAAGTTGGCCAGACCATTCCAACCAAAGCAACTTTATCTTGCTAATAATCATTCTACAACAAACGTATTTCTAAGATTAAAAGAAAGCGAGAAGAAAGGACTATCAGTTGTAAGAAGACAGAAAGTATGGTTGTTAGTAAGAGGAAGATGACATGATGCAAGCTACAAACTGATGATTTCAAAATCAAGTGCAGATGCTTAAATATCGGGCATGTGTTTTAACAGATGATGGAAAATGTGACACCAAAATCCAAAATACTGGACAATTTCCTCACAGATGAAGAGGAAGCTTGAAGCAACAGAGATGTGTTCTTACAAAAGAATGCTGAGAATGCCGTGGACTGAACGTGTGAACAATGAGGAAGTTTTAAAGTAAATTAAAACAAGAAACACTCTTGACACTATGAGAAAAGAAGGTTTGGAGAATTTGACACTCACTGAACATGCTGAAGACAAGAAGGGCTGAAGGAGACATTAAATAAATGCTAGTGTAAATGGATGGTAGGACATAGCCTGAAAGGGATGGTAAGTGGGTAAACATTCCTTAGAGTTACAAAGAAAAGGAAGTGGAGAAACATGATTGCCCACGTACTGAAGGGACACGGCACAGAAAAGAACTCAAACAGAGCCTCTAGGGGGAACAAAAATCAAATGGAGTACAAGAAACTGAAAGAACAAAAAGAAAGAAAGAAAGAAAGATTATAGAATAGCTGAAAAAAGAAAGAGATGGCAAGGGAAGAGAAGACGGTATTATCTTCAAAAATATTAAAAGAAACGAAATAGAAAAAAATTGAAAGTGGAAAGAACAAGCTAAAAAGGGAAAAATATGTTCAAAAAGGGAAATAGAAGAAAAGAAGTAATGTGAAACGGATAAAGAAAGAAAGAAACAAACAAACAAAGTAAGAAACAAAGAAAGAAAGAAACAAAGGAGGAAAGTCAATGAAAAATATCAGATAACTTAGAATGTGAGAAAAAGAAATCAGTGAGTAAAGAAAAAGAGTAGAAAACAAAGAAATAATGAAATGAAAGATGAAAAACAGTGTCAATAGAATGAAGAAAAGGTCAGACAAAATATAAATAAATGTTTAACTGAAAGAGAAATGTGTTCAAAAATAAAAATAAATGTGTAGCAGAAAGAAAGAAAAAAGAAAGAGGTCAAGTCAGTGAAGGTGAAAGGTCAAATGAGATAGAAAGAACAGAAAAATAGAAATGTTGGTCACTGAAGAAAGAAAAAGAAAAAGAAACAAGTAGAAAACTGATAAAAAGGAAGAACTAAAAAAAGCCAAGAACGAGAAAGTAGCAAGTGAAGAAGAAGGGTTTTTTGAAAAAAAAAATTCTAAAAAAAAATTTCCTCCCTTACAGAACTAAAACAATCCTTACACTTCCTTATACTTAAGTGATTCTGATCCCACATCTTACAGACCTTTTCATCCCCCACCCAACGGGCTGCCCCGCACCGCACCGCGCCGCACCGCACTGCCACAATTCTTACCGCTTTCCGGTGTCCCTCCTCACCCATTCCCCATATTCTTGTTGACCTAGCCAACATCAACTGGTTTCTTCATCTGTTCACCATCCATCTGGACTGTCTCAATTTCTTTTATCCAAGTCGTGCCTATTCACTGAATCTAATGTGAAGAATTTGCCACCCTTCACGACTCTCATTATTGGAAACGTTCAATCATCTTTGCATTTTTTTTATTCCTGTTCAAATTCCGCAATATAGTGCCAGAGTTAAAAGAGCGACAGCCCCGACCTGGTCATCTTGATGGCTTCTGGAATCTCCAGTCTCCCAGAAAGACGTAGATGGACACGCAAAATGGACAGTCTTAATGTGTTCCAATTACATTTCCTCGTGTTTTCTTTATCTCGTCTTGTTTTTGTTGTTCTGTTATACTTTTGAGAAAAAACAGAATCGTGAGAAAATAGTAGAAAAGTGGTTGAAAGTGATTTTTCACACTCACCGTTTATCTCAGTTCCTTCCTGTCTCTATTTCTTCATTTTAGTGATTTTTTTCTTCATTAGCTTTTTCTTTTCCTCTTTTTTTTTTCACTTTACGTTTTTGTTATCTGTCGTTGTTTCCTTCTTCCAGACCGATAAAAACTTATAATTTAGTCTAAATACTTTAATGAGTTTTAACGTTTCGACTGGATTTCTCTGCAAAGCCAACGTCACGTGAGCCCAGAGACCAAAAAAGAAGGGAAAGCCGGATTAATACGCTTCAATATCGAAAAACTGATGCACAAATCGAATCCTTATTAATTGGATATAGAGCAGTGTTTGTAATTAGTCACGGTCACAATTACCGCAATAAATAAACTTCTAATAATTGTGGTAAAATTTAAACTGCAATTTACTTACATTTTTACATAAAAGTTGTGTATAAGCGGATGAATCTCTTCAAAATATTTTTATTATTTGAAATCTTCGGAGAAATCGTTACGTCTTTGATATAAATCTCATACTTTTATTAAATAATACTACTTACAGTTTACTTAAAAATTATATAGTTTTAATTGTCGTTTATTATTTTGATCTATAGCCACTTTTTTAGTTGATTGACTACAACTTGTTGCTAAGTTTGTCCTGAACTTGTCGTTTATATATATGCATATTGATCGTCATTTTGTGTGACGTTGTGACATTCCCCTAAAATCTTTAGATGCTAACTATTTTAATTATTAAAGTTTGAATATTACAAATGCTCACTATTGGGCTTAATTTTTAAACTATGCATTCTCAGCTTCATAAATCGGTAAAATATTAAATTTCAAAGGATCATTAATTGAAACTGGTAAAAAATAGTCTTATTCAAGGTTTATACATACAAATTTGTCTTATTACTATAAACGTTATTTTTGGTTGCAATCCCTGGTTTTTATTTTCTTACGCAGTGAAATTAATAACAACTGGCTTAGATAGAAATACGTACATATGTTGTGCGTGTGGTATTTCCAAAGTAACGTAGGAGATTTAAAATCTAATAATTTTTGTCCATTGTTACCCGATTATGAAGAGGGCAAAATGCAAAAAAGTAGTGAAAAAGAAAGAAAAATAGATGAAATGAAAGAAACAAACAAATCTGTAAAAGATTAAATTTTAAACACTGGGAGCTCTGTAAAAAAAAGTTTATTAGAACAAGAAAGGGAAAAAAAAGACCGAGTAGAAAGAAAGAAAGAAAGAAAGAAAGAAAGAAAGAAAGAAAGAAAGAAAGAAAGAAAGAAAAAATACACTAATGAGTTAAACCATATAAGCCCCTGTCTAATAATATGTTGGTCCTCCATGTACCCGAATAACAGCACTTGCCGATCAGGCATGGACTCTACAAGACCTTTAAAGAGTTCCTCTGCGGCACCAAAAAGTCAGTAACAGCTCATTTAGCTGCTGTAAATGACATGACAGAGAGTTTGCATATATCTTCAATAGACTTCAACTAGTTCAACACAGTAGACATCTTCATATTTTTGGGTCATTTAATGTACAAAAAATACAATATACCTGGCAAAGAGCATTATGTTGTTGAAAGATGCGGCTGCCATCATTGAAAACTGTTGCTTGGTCTTCAGTGATGTACAAAACAAACTTCATATTATCAGATCCCAGTGTTTACCAGCAGAATGTTGTTGTTTTCCTGCAGTACATCTTGATGCCATCGCATCCCCGGGATTGCAAGACATATGCACTCCACCGTCCATCTTATTCACGCGAGAACGAAACTCATCGAATCAATCAACCTTCTTCCATTGATGCAGGATCCACTTGCGTGCCCATTAAATATACTTTCATTGAATGTA
Source organism: Acanthosepion esculentum (assembly GCA_964036315.1). Classification (NCBI taxonomy): domain Eukaryota; kingdom Metazoa; phylum Mollusca; class Cephalopoda; order Sepiida; family Sepiidae; genus Acanthosepion; species Acanthosepion esculentum. The sequence goes on along the minus strand of OZ038499.1, from coordinate 69,656,120 downwards.
TTAGTTAACATTGATACACCATCTGTTCTATGGCTGCACGAACCAATGCCCAACATACATCGTGATATTCTATAATGTAAAACGTTTCTTCCTCCGTCGTTTTTAATTGTCTGCTGGGAGAAGATCTTTTCTGTTGGTTCTGACTTGGTGGTAAAGATTCCATTTATTTCTCGAATTAGTAATTATTGGCCGCCCAATGCTTCGTCGACACTTTAGGATTTCTCACTTTTTGGAATACTTCCCATAGGGATTCATCTTAACTGAGCGTAAACACTCCAAAAGTCGTAGGGTTTTGGAAATCTGAATAAGTTCTCAGGTCAAGACAGTTTGAAATTTATGAAACTTTCTAATATCTTTCTTCTTGCCTATAACTACAGCATTCAGCGCATCAAAATGAAGTACTTGCATAAATACCGCTGATCCAGTGGATTGCTATTCCTGCTATGTGTCGGTGTCTTGGTTTATCAGTGGAAAGAAAGAAAGAAAGAAAGAAAGAAAGAATGAATGAACGAAAGAAAGAAAGAAAGAAAGAAAGAAAGAAAGAAAGAACGAAAGAGAGAGGGAGAGAAAGAAAATGGTAGATTAAAGAAAGATAAAGAGAGCGAAGGAGAAAGAAAAAGAAAGCGAAAGAAAAAGAAAATGGTAGATTAAAGAAAGAAAGAAAGAAAGAAAGAAAGAAAGAAAGAATGAATGAATGAACGAAAGAAAGAAAGAAAGAAAGAAAGAAAGAAAGAAAGAACGAAAGAGAGAGGGAGAGAAAGAAAATGGTAGATTAAAGAAAGATAAAGAGAGCGAAGGAGAAAGAAAAAGAAAGCGAAAGAAAAAGAAAATGGTAGATTAAAGAAAGAAAGAAAGAAAGAAAGAAAGAAAGAAAGAATGAATGAACGAAAGAAAGAAAGAAAGAAAGAAAGAAAGAAAGAAAGAAAGAAAGAACGAAAGAGAGAGGGAGAGAAAGAAAATGGTAGATTAAAGAAAGATAAAGAGAGCGAAGGAGAAAGAAAAAGAAAGCGAAAGAAAAAGAAAATGGTAGATTAAAGAAAGAAAGAAAGAAAGAAAGAAAGAAAGAAAGAAAGAAAGACTAACAATTCAAACAAAAAGGAAGTTAACAGAAGACTATAAGAGGATAAAGAAAAAAGTGAATGTCATGAAAGAAAATAAAACAGGAATCGGATTAAATTTTTTTCAAAGGGCTTAAGAGAAACAAAAGCAAAAACTTGGAAAATATCTTATTTTGTAACATTAATATCTCTAACCCGAAATTCATTCGGAGTTGTTAGTTGTCCAAAATCTAAACATCTTATCAGGTAAACAAACGACTCTGTACTTGAAGGTCTGGAACAGTTAATCCTTTTTGACATACGATTATCTAGTTCGTGTCTCTCGGTCCATTAAAATAAATATCAAATCATCTTAAGAAGAGTATACTAATTAATGTCGCTTAAAAATCTTCAACAGTTAATCTTCATGAATCAAAGGGACTTTATCTGAATGCTTGGTCGATCTTACATTGGATGAAAAGAGGATTGAAAGTGCTCAGTTTATTTTTGACGAAATATCAGGAAATATAACTCATTTTTATGCCTCTTGAATCCTTGGGGAACATAGGGCCGCAACAACACCTCTCCAACGGACGCGGCTCCGGGCGATCCTCTTCGGCTCGGCCCATGTCGCGCCAGCTGCCTTCCCCTCTGCGTCAACACTTATGCGCCAAATCTGTTTTGGTCGACCCACTTTTCGCTTCCATTGCGGATTCCAGTCAAGGGCCTGCCTAGTGACACTAGAAGCAGGCTTATGGAGTGTGTGGTCGATTTCCGTTTCTTGATGTCAATCTCAGTTAGCGACTCTTAATTGTATATGTGGATGAAATGATCGTATTGGAGCTTCCGGCGCGAATGCCAAGCAGTACAGCATGCCGTTTCCAAATTTTTGGTGGAGTAAATTGCGTCATGGTGGTCTATTTCTAACAGACGGTTTCCAACTGACCCTACTATACTGTGCAGTTAATAAAATTAAAAAAAAAAAAAAAAAAAAACGCACATGCCCGAAATAAAAAATATAAAATAGCGATAAGTTACCCATCTCACTCTGTATATTTATTTGACACGAGAGGGGGGAAATGGACAGAGAGAAAAGATTATAACTGCCATGAATAGCACCTCGGAAAAGAAAATATATATGAAGCAAGGGAATAAAAAAACAAAAAAACAAAGCTGACCTGTTCTCGTTCGGCTCTCGTCAGAGTTCGATCGGCAATAGTGGGTTTTCCAGTAAACCAAAGTAGCAAACATAGAATCTTTTTTTTTGTAGGAAAAAAATAAAAAATAAACACCGTTATTCTCCTTTACACAATTGAAACGGAGAACTGGATAGAATTCATTTAACACTTCTCGAGAGACCTCCAATTCACATATGCGCAAAAGGTATCATCTACATACTTAAAATAGCAGTTGGTTCATCTAAAACAAGCAAAATCCACGAAAACGTTAGTCATCGCAGGACCCAAGCAGCTACCTATAGAAATCCCATCAATCTGCCGGTACACAATATTATCTTAGCTGAACTTAGCTGACATTGTGGTAAACTTAATAAGTTCAATAAAATCCAAAAAAGAACCAGCAATATTATTGGTCCTGATGGGCTTTAGCTCGGCTTCAGTCACTTTCCCACCGCCGTAAGGTTGCCTCTCTCTGCCTTTTTTCATGATAATTGTTCGGATGAGCTCTTCACTATGGTACTTAGACTTTTTGAATTTAAGTGCAGTACTAGACTGGCATCGTGATCTCATCAATTTACAGTTGATCTGGCTAGATGTAGCCGTAAGTTCCATGCTAACAGTTTCTTTTCTCGCACTTCTCGTTTGTGGAAACCCCTTCCAGCTTCATGCTTTCCAGCTAACTTTAATCTGCAAAAGTTTAAATGCAATGCCAATCGCTATATACTGTCCTCCTGATTACTCCTTCCTCTTCCCGCTATTTACTGCCTTGCATGGGTTGATTCCGATTAAAAAATAGTTTCAGGAACACAATGCAATTTCCTGGTTTCATATACAGTAGTGGTTATGAAGCCTCAGCCAATCATTTTTTCAACTCTTATACACTAGCATTTACACTAATTTTTAATACTAACTCCGTAATCGTAGTTATGTTTTGGCGCCTTAACTTTAGTCTAGTCTGACACAAGGCCTCAATTTTGGGATACTAAAGAAAATCTGTATCCATTAAATTGAAGTATTATGCGAACAATTAGTTTACCATAGGTGCTACTTTTATTTACTTGTTTTTGTTTTTCTTGTCAGAATAGTTGGGAGGCCAAAATGGTAGAAACTTAAGTGATGATCTGCAAAATGAAATGCTTAAGCATCTTTCCTTTTACAGTCGTCCAGAGATTATTTACTTAGTTTAGTTCAACCACAGAATCAACGTGTCATGGGGAATCAAGCGAAAATTGAACTCGCTATGCCGCATTTGCAAAATGTCTGCAAAAAACAATTTTCTCACTAACGCTCTATGGTTCGTGCTATCTTTTAGTAGTGATTCTCAACCACGTCACACTAGTTTGCCGTGCGATCCTCTTAGGCGTGACGTGAAATATTGTCACGGTACAGGTTTAACATTAAATAAGTTGTACTGATAGTTGAATAGAACATTGAAATAAAGTAAGTTCAGATTTCGTTTTTTTATATCTATTGTTTTATTTCATAACATTTAAAAATCTTGCTAAGTTGTTTAAAAAGGTTGAGAAACACTGTTTTAGCATATCAATAAGTGAATGTAAAAGTATTCGGAATTTTAATAGTTTTATTCAGTCACTGCTTTTCAAAAAAGAGGAAATTGAAAACCTGTGAAAACATTAACATCGACTCAAATCTTTCAATATCAGCAAGATTCTCTATTGAATGGGACGTTATACTAAACTAATCATAGGTATTTATTTGCTGTGGTTGATAGTCCCTTACTCTTTTTTATAAAATTTTATTCGGTTGAGCTATCGCGGACATTCATGAGTCTATCTCGCCAACCATCCCGGTCCTTCGTCAAAGTCGGAAGGTCATTAGTGTGGCATTCTGCATCATGACATAGCTGGTCAATGTAGATTGTTGCTGGGCGACCAACCTGTCTTGCTCAATGGTATGGTGCCCAGTGCAATAGATCACTCGCAAGTTCTTCTTTTTTCTCGTCAGCACTTTCCTGGAAAGCACATTCTGCGTTCGCTTAAGATTGTAGAAATATCACGGATGGATCTATGGAGTTGTGATTTAGTTGGATGTTGTCTCCAAGAGATATTAAATATAGCTCTCAGCATCCCAGTGTAGGTTCTATCAATATTAGACCGTAGGGTTTTACTTAATGTCCAGACAATGGCACCACACTTTAACACCGCCTCCACAATGACTTGAAAGAATCTCCATTTGGCAGATCAGATTTCCAGATTACATCTATTTTATCCAAGACAACTCAGGCTTTAGCTATGCGAATTTTCACATCCTTTTCAATAGAATTTATCTCGCTTCCTGGGCATGTAAAATATTCGACAGATTTTATTGATTCACCTGAGACAGTCTTGCTGGTTGAAGCCTATGAAATCCGTTTTAGAGGTATTGACATAGAGTTAACATCGTTAGCAGCATTTTCTCGATGATGTAGTAGAACTGTGACATTGGTAATGGTGTCTACAATGCTAGCTATGCTATTTGCATAGTCAATATCGGTCAACTTTTTGCAGGATATCGACTTGAGAGTCTTGGTGATAAAGTAAAGCCAAGATGTTCATGTTTGTTTAGGGAAGTTCTCAATACGTAGTCAAGGGTGATAACAAAGAGAAAAGGTGTCAGGCTGTTTTGATGTCGTGAAGTTACTGTCTCCATCAGGGGACTAAACTTACCTTATTCTGTCTCTTCCCCATCTCTCTCTCTCTCTCTCTCTCTCTCTCTCTCTCTCTCTCTCTCTATTTTTGAAACTGTACGCCCCTTGGAGTATAGTACCACACCCACACTACACCAGGTGGTATTATTGTGATTTCAGTAGCAAGTAGATTTTACGAATTAAAGTTACAAACCCTCAAGCACAAGCAATTTTGAATTCAGAATTTTCCTTCCCCTAGTCTGGTTGCCAACCAAAGTTATATAGCTCAGTCTATCTTTCTATTTAACTCATATCTGGCGAGAGTGTTGAGAACACGTGGAGTCATACCATTCCGAAAGGAAACTGTATGAAAGTAAATGCAAAGTCTGCAACCAGAATTTGAAATCGGCTCGCTGATTCCACTTCCTACGCCCTACACATTGATTCGGGCGCAAGGTTCAAGCACTAGAACATCCGGTGAGGATCAAACTCACTTCATTCGAACCTCAGATCTCATCCTCTCAATGTCCATATAAAAAAAATATGTTCAAGGCAGATCTTAATGGTTGCTGTTTATTCGTAGCACGATATCTTTGGAGTGTATCTGATATATTCTTTATTTCCACCTTGTTTTCTTTCTGATGATATAACGAGTTTATTCTTTTTTTTAAAAGCGACTTTTAAATGATAAAATACAGCGTTAGCTTTACGTATCACTGCACATGCGCAGAATACGAATGACACTAACGTTTCTAATCGGCATGAAGCTATCATCAGAACTGTTAATTACATATGCTGAGAATTTATTGATTTATTTATTGCTTAGATTTTTTCTATTGTTCAAGTTATAACTCCTGTAGTTTTTGTTGTTATATAATCTGGCGAACGCTGGGAATGGAGACGAGTTTGATACACAACCATTTTCATCACGAGGAAATGGATTAACTTCTCCTAATTAGATTTTAGCGACAGTCGGCTCGTTACAAGACAACGTGGAGCCAAGTATCTGCGTGCAAAAAGGTGCGAACCTCGTTTGGAAATGAGTCGTAAACTTGGAAATTTTCTGTACATCTTTTCCTCGGCGCCATCTTTCAATCTACAATTCTTCTTTCTCTTTTCCTTGTTGTATATCGTATTTTGTTTTGTTTGCTTACTTCTACTTTTGTCTGCATTCGTCCGTAATTTTTATCTTTCTTTCAATGTGTTCTCATTCATTTTTTTCTCAAGTCCTTTACCAATACATTTTTTTTTCATTAAAGTGATCATGTATGTCTTATTTTGTACTTACAGTTTTACCTTTTGCCCTTTTCTGCATTCCCATCTGCACCATACACTTAATTTTCTTCTTAATTTCGGTTTTCACTTTTTTCTTATTTTTCATTTACATTTATCTTCTTTTATTTTTGTTCGTCTTGGAATGTTTTCATTAAGCTAAAACTACTTTCCAGGCTTCTTTCGTCCATATCCCCTTTTCGACTTTCTTCTGTATTTCTGTATTACTTGATTTTTATTTTATTTTATTCTCTTGTCTTTCACTTATTCCTTCCTTCTTTCCTAATTTTTCACTGATTCCTTTACAATTTTGCTCCCGTTTCCCTCATCTCATGATATACTTTACATTCTTTTTGTTCCTTTTTTCGTCTCTCCTTCTGTCATTCATTCCTTCACCGTTTTCTTCTTATCTGAAGGTCAAGTGAAAACAAGTCCCTTTCATGCTCTAACATTTTCCTCAGTATTCGAGCTGATATTACTAGTCATTTCGTCGTAACAATTTCAGTTTTTTTTCACAGACATCCAGTTTCTTCAAATATTTTTGCAAGACTCTTGGATACTGTTCCAATCCAAGTTTTTCACTTCTCTTTCAGAAGTCCTGATATTTTCCATGAATTTGAGTTTTATTCCGTTATCTGCTGGAAAAAAGACACCAACTACCTATAAATTGCTCTTCTTTGCTGTAACTAAACCTCGTCTTCTGACCTCTATTTCAATGTCTCATAGAATTTAAATTTCTTTTCTCTAAGACAGCTTCTGTTTAACCATTGATTTGCATGGTTAAATCTCAGTTGTTTGCACAATTCCATGCGTATCACTTTTCCTACCCAGTAATGCGTATTTTTTGTACTCTTTTTGTAGTATGCAGTATTCGTTTATCAGATTTACTAATTATTTGCCTTTAAGATTAATCCTTCGCCTACAGCCACTACTGTGTTCTATACTCCATCGAAATGGAACGACCTCCCCATTGTGAATCGCGGTTACTTATATCCAATCAAAACGCGCTCTGGCAACTTCAGTAGTCGAAATTTCAAGGACGATCACTCAACAATCGCTCCTTTTTCTTTTTTTTTTTTAAAAGAATTTTTATAAATGGAAAGTTTACGATGACCAATTTAATTTATTAATAACCAAAAATTAACAGTTCATAGAATATAAGTTTATAGAAGTTTGAATCTTGCAGGGGCAAAAGCCTGGCTGATTAGTGAAATACATTAAAAAAAATTGTAACAAACATTTCAAAGACAACAGCTCAACATTTTTTTGAGCTTCTGAGTCGAGGTGTTTTTGCTAATATTGTTTTTATCGATTTCACACCAAGCAAGGGAGTAAAGCCACTAAGACACAAGGGGTTACTGGGTGTGGAAGAATTAGAAAACAGTAAAGAACAAAAGAAGAGTAATCACAAACCAGTGACGTGCTGAGGTTTGGTGATGTTTGATAATACCCAAGGCCAACTCCATGATTTTATGCCCCTAAGACTCAAGTGAGGGGGCTATAGGGCCTAGTACTGCGAAATGTGAGAAAGAAAGACATTTTAAATAAAGAAAAACAAAAGAAACATGAGATAAACACTTTATTCAAATTAAATATGAACTAAATTCTTATTTCATTCTTTGATTGAATACCTTCCCTGTGTCGGGGTGGGGCGCCACACCTTCTCCGCCCCCGATTCTGCACGCTACTGATTAGGACAGTAGAAAGCAAGTGACATTGCATTTAATTTTTTCAGATTAAAGTTGGCTAGAAAGCATGGAAATGTAAAGAGTTCCACAAACGAGAAGTGCGAGAAAAGAAACCGTTAGCGTAGTACTTACGTTTACATCAAGCCAACTCAACTGTAAATTGGTGAGACCCAGTATTCATTGTTATGCGTCCAGTTTTCTTGTTTTTCTTTTGCAATGTTTAAGCCACTTTAACTTACAGAATTATTATTATTATTATTATTATTATTATTATTATTATTATTATTATTATATAGTGAACTTGGAGCCTAGGACTCAAATGCTAGAACTAATCTTCTTTCATCACTATACTAGTCTTTAGTAATATCACAAACTATAACATTGATTCTTTGGGTGTCTAATTAAGTTTGTCTCTCTGCGAAAGTCTCTCGAATCTTTCCCAATGGTACATTACAATACTCGATATTTATTTTCTCAGTCTATTTCATGTTCATCTTCTAGTCCGCTACATACGTCTACATTCAGAATTTGACAGGTCTTGTTCTCTTTGTTTACGTGAAATCTTTGTTTATGGGCGATCATGTCTCTTTCAATTCATCACTGACTAAGCACAAGATTTTGCCGCAGTAGGTTGACATTTCTTTCTGCGGTAGATTGGTTGCCAACCGAATAGTGCTTTGTTTTATCAGGAGATCCTACGTGTCCGTGAGGTCAAGGCACGTCAGATCTAACGATGCTTTCCTCTAGGGGACGTAATTTTGAATCTTGCTGGAGGGTGCATATTTTTCTAACAAGCATAATCAGGCCGCTAGATCTGAATAAATAAAATATACTGACTAATAAATAAATTAAAACGGTGCATCTACTCAAATATGAGTATCCATTAAAAATGACGTTTAAACAACTAAATTAAAAATATGTTGGATTTAATCCATTTCGTTAAATAATATGTGGAAATAGCCAATCTTTGCCTCATGACGTTCAGAAGACCCGAAACATGTGTTGCAAAAATATGAAAAATTAAATAAATAGTACAGTGTAACCCGGATATAAGAGAAACCCTGATATAAGAGAGATTTTCTCTGGTCCCAAATTAGAGCCTGTGTTAATGTATATATAATAGACCAAACCCGGATATAAGAGAAACCCGGATATAAGAGACTCATTCTCCGGCCCCGACAACTCTCTTATATCCGGGTTACACTGTATAATATATTTTTAAAAATCCATATTATAACCAAAAACGTTTGCAGCTTCTCTTTTCTCGATGGAAAAACTATAATGTCTCCCGTATATATATATATATATATATATATATATATATATATATATATATATATATATATATACATACACAGTGTAACCCGGATATAAGAAAGTTGTCTGGACCGGAGAAGTATCTTATATCCGGGTTTCTCTTATATCTGGGTTTGGTCTATTTTGTTTTATTAACACAGGCTCTAATTTGGGACCAGAGAAAATCTCTCTTATATCCAGGTTTATCTTATATATCCGGGTCTCTTATATCCGGGTTACACTGTAATAGAATCTGTTCATGTCTGTCGACACAGAGACACTTCATACATACACACGCACACAGGTGTTTCGCTTATAAAAGACGAAGTTTTTTTTTATTTTTGTGTTCTAACAATAGAGGAGGTGTTGCTGTAAAGTCTTCAATTCGACACACTTCCCAAACTCTGCCCAAATGACAAAACAAGAGAGTTTTTTCCTTTTCTTTCTTAAATCCTTTCTAAGTCGAGCTGAGAACTTTTCAACTGAGGCGTGTGTGTGTCTGAAACGTACAAAATTCACTTTATCATCACATCTTCCATTAATCCCGTTGCATTTTTCTCTCCTGTCTCTTTATTCTCATCTTTCTTTGAAACCCTTCCTTTTCTTTTATAATCCTGTCTTCTGCCACCATCTTTCCGTATCCCCTTAACGCCCCTCGTGACCCACCCTCAACAAAATGATTAATCCACTTACACGCATATTCGGCGCCAGCATGAAATGAGATTTCCCTCTTTCTATACAAGACTCTCGATTTCATTCAGACCTTCAAAATGCGAAACATGTTGACGTCTACAGGTGAACCCCCGGAATCAGTGGCAGAAGATGGTCCATCTAATGGCTTGTTAAATCAATTATTGTATTTGTTGCTTTCTTTTGTATTTTTTCGTCTTCCCTTTTTTATTACTTTCGTTATTTAACTTTTAAGCTATTATTATGATTATTATTATTATGAAATCGTTTATTAATAATGTATTCCTGCATGAGATTCTATGTATATATGAACAGACTCAAGCACACATATACACGTAATGATTTAAGGCGATTCACGGGTTATATAAAACCCCACACCTTTTCATTTCTGTTAAAAACGTCTGAAGAACACGTGAGTGTAAAACTTTTATAGGACAACGTTGGTAAGTGTTTTGTGCTCAGTCGAGGCAATATAAGCTTCGAGAACTTTACTGAGCAGGGAAGTTTGCTTTTTCTTTTTTTCAATATTGCCGTTTTTATTCGAGACTGCATCTGGATAAGTGTTTTAGATTTTGGTATGTTGTCCGTTGGTTCCCCCAGCGATTTTTGTTTTTCTTTAATATATATATATATATATATATATATATATATATATATATATATATATTATTATTATTATTATTATTATTATTATTATTAGTTAAACCATTCGTCCATGCTTAGAATATTGTTGCAATATTTGACACCAGCTATTTTCCTGGTGCTCCTTGATAAGATCCAAAGAAGAATCAGCAATATTATTGGTCCTGATCTGGCGGCTCAGCTTCACTCACTTGCCCACCGCCGTAAGGTTACCTCTCTCTGCTTTTTTATAAATACCTTCATGGTAATTGCTATTCTTCGCTATGGTACCTAGACTTTATGAATTTAAGCGCAGTACTAGACCAGCGTCGAGATCTCATCAATTTACAGACAGTTGAGCTGGCTAGATATAGCCGTAACTTCTATGTTAACAGTTCTCTTATCTCGCACTTCTCGCTTGTGGAACTCCATCCCAGTGACATGATTTCCAGCCAACATTAATATGCAAAAATTTTAATGAAATGTCAATCGCTATCTACTGTCCTCCTGATTACTCTTTTCTTTTTCTCACTACTAATGTTTCTGTTCCTAATTCCACCCCACCCTGTAACCCCTTGCGTAATAGTGGCTGTTCTGCCTTGGTTGGGGTGATACTGACTGCAAAACGAAATTTTTTAAATCTTTATTTTTAGTGGATACCCATATTTGAGTAGACGATCTGTTTATTTCTTAAAAGTATATTTATTTATTTTCGTCTAGCGGCCTGAATTTTTGAGAAATTTTACTAAATACACTGTTTCATCACCAACAGATCGCGCAATCTCGGCATTCCATGACACGCTGCCTCCGTCCATTTCTGTCGTTCATTGCGTTTGGAAGTTCACCCAGCATGCATTTCGTGTCTTCAATCAGACGCGGTCAATATACATCTTCTTTGGCTGACCTTGTGTTCTTTTTCCGTGGGATTATATCCAGAGCAGAACGTCTCCAGCTATTTCTTCTTTGCTACGCCAACAGTGACCAGCAAATCTTAGTCTTTGTTGGCATATTAATTTGCTGATGGGAGGTATGTTGCCATAGAGCTGTTTCTTTGTTCGGTGATCTTTCCGGGATATGTTTAATTCCTGCTCGAAAAGTTCGTGCGTAATCACTATCTAACCTCTTTTCCAGTTTGGCTGTTAGTGTCCAGTTTAAGGCCCTATACAAAAGGACGGACTCTACTGTAGCTCTGATAAAGTTTCTCTTCAGTTTGTCCGGTAGATTTGATTTCCATATTTTGTTCATTTAATTAAGCGCTTCCCCAGGCTTTTCCCAGTCTGATGTTGACACCATTCTTTGGTGAAGGCAATGTACCCCCCCCCCCCGGTATTTGAAATCATCTACGTGATGTTTTCTCCCTTCAGACTTTTCATGCCTGTTGATGCATCCTGATTCAGTCAGATGAACTCTATTTTGCCCGCATTGACATACGGTTCAATCTCCTGGGCTACATTTTCGATGGTGTCTCAGGTTGCTGTTTAGTGTTTAATAATTAAACAGAACGTCTATACAAATATTGTTACTCACTACAAATAACGTTTAAGTAATAAAATCTGCCGGATGAATAAAAAAACCTTCATCGCTTCTTTAGAAATATGTATAGAAATATAGTTAACTTAAGGCATGATATATTTATGGGATAAAAGAGCTCAGTATCAGGACAGAGCGCATGTAAATATAAGCAGAAGTGTGGACATAAGTATCAACAGTAGATGACGGCAGTCTGTTTCATGCTTCAATGAGATTACGATTGCGTTTAAGCATGAAGCAGACTGTTGAGATCCATTGTTGATACCTATATCCAAACTCATTATATATATAGTTAATTTAATTACGTATATAATAAGCGCGTTCTTCCCTAAATGCTAGGTGCGCGTAGTATATACAGGTATGTGTAACAAAGCGTTTAAATCAGTAACCAAGCACTGTTTAAAAGCAAACCCGCCACTGAAAAGTCCTGGATATGACGATAAATAACATCCAGCATGGCCTCTGATCGAGAGACTGGAGGTTTCGAGGAGCGTGGAACCACCACTTAATTGCTGTTGTTCCCGGGTCCGCCCTGGCCTGGGATGGTAACACCTGTTAGGGTCCATGCAAAACATGTAAGTATAAAAATACCAGCAATACATTTTTCTATAAGAAAAGGGACAATAATACCTATTTATAGTAAAAAAAACAACCTAAAAATACATTGTATCTCTAGTTGAAGACATACAACTGCGTTCAGAATATTTAGATTTCAGCATTAAATAAACTCTAGAGGTTGATATGTCGTATTCTGTCGGTATTCCCACTTTTTAAAAAAGAACTGGGGGGAAAAAGCATAACCAGTGTGGTTGTAAGACTAATTCAGGAGATAAAGAGGCCTTAAAAGCAACATAAACAAGCCTTCCGCAGCCCGCCGGGGGATGTATATCATCTCTCAGTTGCGTCTCTGTCTTCGGGCAGAGTGCGACTCAGCTGTGGCCTCTGTCTGCGGACTGAGTCTCAGCTGAGGAAAATATTACTTTGAGGTACCCGGCCCTGGGGAACAGCCGCCAGAGGCTGCACCCTTTTGTTGCACTAGAGAGGGAGATCGGTGGTCGCCACCGAGGTCAGCGCAACCGACGGTTGCGGGGGCTTGGGCAATTTTTGTACTTGGCCTTAGTGTACGTTCTCGGGTTCCCCGCGCTAAGCCTGACGTTGTGTCTCATCCCGTCTCAGTGAGGAGACAGGAGTAAACAACAAGCTTACCACGATGAAGATGACGAGATCTAAAGTGTAGTATCTGTTCCAGCAACAGCCGACAACCCTCCCACGGCCCCATCTATCAACAGCAGTTCCAGCTAGCCAGCCGACATCATCTCTAGCTTACCATCGACCGTCGTTCCAGCTATCTTCAGTAGGCCACCAGCTCCTACCGCGACGGTTAGCTCCAACAAGCTTCCCGCTCCAGCTACCCTTGCCAACAGTAACGATATGCAATAAACTGTCCTTTTCAGGACAACGCTCTCTCCAGCGACTACCAAAGCTACCCTTTTCGGGACAGCGCTATTCTCACCCTCTACATGAGCTTGCAGTGTTATTTGTATCTAGTGAACTGTAACATTATTTTTGTTGATGTATTTTCTTTAGCAAAAATAAACTTTTACGTGTTTGTGTGTGTAGAGGAGAAAATTGGGGTCGATTCTCATTGGTTTAGAACGAATATATTGATGATAATTAAAAGTTATGAGACCAAGTGTATTGGCAGTCGAAAGGGCCACACGAGATAACCCGTATAAACCAAGAGAAAAGAAAAAAAATCGGAAACTGGATGGAAAGGACAAATTGCAACAAAAGGGGAATCCAACGGCGCTAAACCCAGCACCCGATTGACAACTTAAAGTGGATCTGAGAAAACAACTGAAATTCCCAGAACCTATTGTCGAAGCAACTCTTCGTCCATACATGATAATATTCTCAAATATCACCAAGAAACTGCTAATACACGAACTGTTCGATGTGGGCAGAATATGTGACTGGCTCACGAGAGAAAATGTGGTATCTGGAATTAAGTGAGAATTGCAAAAACAAAGCCTGACAAATCTGGTGCCAAACCACAGAAGTCGGGTGCAGAGGATGTGTAAGTAAATCTTTAGGCATATCACTAACATTGGAATTAATTAAAAAAAATTTTAAAAATAAGAAAATAGGATCCATATGAGAATTACAGAAATAACATTACAGCGGATATGGATGAAATGCTCAAGTGAATAGTGCTCAAATATCTCGGAAACATCGGTTTTATAACAGATGTTAAGCCTTTTGGCCAAAAGCCCATCGCCAACAAGTAATCCCTTTTCAGCTTGTGGACATGAGTACAAAGAAAAAACTGGAGCATGCGTACGGCGATTCCGACGTGATTATTTCTCTCTTACTTTGTCCTAAGTCGGAATAGAACGCTAAAAATATCGCGGCGTACAGTAATCGCCCGTGGTTTAGACTCTACACATCATTCACTTTCTAATTCACCAACAGAGTAATTTAAGCTCTTCATTTATTCTTTACAGAGATTCTGAAGAATGTTCCCGATAAAATAAATATTTCTATTTCACTTGATCTGACACGATGCAACGGCTCCACATAGCCCAGTATATCCAGAGATAGGAAGTGGTGGAGGTCAACCAGAGAGGGTTTCTTCCAACAAGAGTGAAAAGGTCCTGCATTTCGATTCATTTCACACTTTAATTTTCGTTTAACATGTGATACCTTCTCAATTTCAAACGACGACACCTAACCGAGTAATGACATTGTGAAAATACGCCACAAATGATTTAAAAACTGGTATTCCTTTTTTATTTCTTTATTTTTCTTTAAAAACAAAATATTATCATTGTATCCCAACTAACATGAACATTGTCTAAAGTTTTTAATACACAGACACCGGGTTTTTTTCACTATTAATAAACCGGCTATTTCAAACAGTGTGGTGAACTTATCAGAGTTAGCTCCTCCTCATTTCCTTAATCCTTCAACAGGGGTCTCTCTCCCCTGACTATAAATACTGGCTGACCCTTCTCTCTCTCTCTCTCTCTCTTTTCCGACTCAGGCCTTGGGCCACTACCTCGCACGGAGACGAGGTAAAATCGTTCTTTTTCCACTTACACCAATATGTGACCTCTCACAGATACAGCGTTTCCAAAATTCCGGGAACGCGCTAAGAACAATACACCGTACGTACGAACACTCAACACAACACACACACATAACGTCTCCATACAAACACTATGTAACTTTTCATGTCTTTGTGTATTAATATATATTTGTTTACCCATATATATCGGTCTTGTTTGTCTTCTTTGGACTTAATGTCCGACATTCTCATGTAGCTGGACCCGCCAGCAGGAAAGTTTAACCTTCTGATATCTCTTCACATCACCCCCATCCCCGCACGGTCCGCTACAAACTCACACAAAAAACCCTACTCAAATCATAAGCGGAGTTATGTGTACAACGACGAACTTTCGAGAGAAAAAATGGTGAAAAACGCATTTAATTTAAATTAAACATCTCTGAAGTTACATTTTGCTTTTATTGGAAAGATAATAGCCTAAAGTTAATCAGCAAAAGAAAAAAAAATATTTTACATCTTTAAATTTTAGATATTTTAAACTACTTCCTCCCAGTTCGATTATCGAATTTGATGACGTCGACCAAAAAAGAAATTAAAATACTTTTAAAATCTCTCAAAAATCCAATAGCTGTCCCATAAATTTGTTTCGTAAAAAAATAGTAAATTTAAAAACTAATTAGATTTTGTAAAAATATTAATTTTTGCAAAAAATATAGCGAAAAATACATTTTCACTCGCAGCGCTTGTCATTAGGTTCAAGTGTTAAATAACTATTATCGAACTCGTTTTCAAAATTAATGTCAAAATAAATTAATATATGGAATACCGCAATTACTACGATCAAGAAACTTGTTTTCTTTCAAGAAGAAAAAAAGCTGATGAATATTTAAATTTTATGAAACGTTGAATAAGGAATTTTGAATTTCCTCTCCTCGAAATGAATAAAAAAGAGAAAATTAAGGAAAAAAGATTAAAATATTGGTGTGTTTTTTTACACTTATAGTCATGATAATTATTTTAGTTAGACAATAGACAACTATTGATGTCAAAATCTTTCATTTCACCTTCGAGATCTTTTTAATTATTGTCATATAAAATTTTATTAAAATAAATTGATAAAGAATTTCCTGATTGTTAATGTTAACTCACTTCTATTCCTTTTTGGCTACTAACCTTACATCGACTTCGAAACGGAAGTGTGTTAGTCACAAAGCATAACCCAGAATTTTATTTTAGATTTTCATTTTTGAGCTTCCATAGAATCCGAAAAAAGAATATTTGTAAATAAAATATTAAAACCTTATTTAAAAAAATGTTAACACTCAAAAATGGCATTAAATTTTCGAATCTTTTTTCATATCAAATTTATCAGTTTAAGATCTGAAAAAAAAAGAAAAAATCCATTTTTCACAAGTACATCAAATAATTTCGTTCGGGCTGACAGAAAATACAGTGTATGAAAAATTGAAAATCCTCGTGATCGGCAATCCTCCATTAAAGTAAATTTTGAGTTCTCTTCAATTCTTTTAACCATTCGGGCCATATTTTCGATGTGTTCAAAATCGATATTAAAATTTGTTTTGATATAACACCACATTTATAAAAATGTAAAAATTAGGAACATTCATAATTTGCTAGTACGAATTAGACACATTTTAACAAAATTACAAAAATAAAAGATTCAATATTATATAATTCATTCATTAATGAATAAATGCTTAAAATTTCAATGAAACCGGACAATTTTTAAAATAAGGGCATCGTCCTCGACTCGTCACGTCACAACCACTATCAATAATCCTCTCTCATTACTAACAACAATCAGGTGCAAAGTAAAAGCATAAACGTAGTGCAGCAATTTTTCAATTGATTTTTCTTTTTTTCACTCATGAATATTAATATTAAACGCAAGTTACCTTAAATTTATCATAATTATTGTGATTAACAGATACTTAAGGAAAATAATAAAACAAGCAAACGTAGACAGGGAGTAATTCTAAAACCAATTTTCATTGGCTGAATTCCAAAAAGAATCAAACCAATATAAGCTCAGACATCATTTGGCAGGCTTTTCTCACAATGAGCCGAGGAATCGGACTGGCGGGGGGGGGGGGATGATTATTGCTCCTGTTTGGATCGCTTGGAACCTCTCACAGAACATTATTGAAGCAGCATTTCACCAAAGTCTGTAGAGGCCTCAAATAACCAATGGCACCAGGAATAAATATCACGGATAAAGCTTTCCGACTTAGCGCAAATGTGTTTGAGACATGCGCATGAGTATTTATATTTTGTTTTCATGATTCATTTTTCATTGTTTTCTGTATGTTTCAGAATTTTATATTTTAATCCTAGCTAATTCGGACTAGGGAGTTTTGTTCCTCATTTTTATGAATATAACCCTGAGCACTTCGAAAATGTGACCCGCACTCTCGATGAATTAGAAGAAAATTCAATTGCTAATACCTAATTTTGATAAAATATATAGTATTTTTTTTATTTCTACAGGAAGATATATCCGATGTATATTTGCTTATGAAAAAATGGCATTTTCGAGTGAACATTTTCATTTATCAACACTTTTCTGTTCTACGGAAAATGAAAAATGAAGATCAAGTAAATTCTGGTCTCATCGCTGCTGATTCATGATGACTGCTATAAGGAAGATGGCGGAAGATCCAAGAGGAAACCGTGAAGGAAGAAAAATCAACCAATTTCAAGTTTTGACTAGGCTCTTCATACTGATAGTATTTGTCTTTTTAATAAAGTTTTTGTTGTTATAAGATTGTTAGAAATACAATGAAGATAAAGAAATCTTTTGAATACGAATAAATAAATCAAGAGGTTTAGCTGCCTCTTAAATCTATTAATATTGATGGAAAACTTGACTAGTTACATTAAACAAGGTCATCCAGTCGATTTTGTTCTAGATTTCAGTAAAGCATTTGACTCTGTCCCCTATAATAGATTGGCAAAGAAAAAGCACATGGAAAATAAAAATAAAATTGGAGAGTGGATATCTTCATTGTCCAGACAATAAAAAGTAATTCTTGGTGGCAAGGTATCAAATGTGTTACATGTTAAATCTGGTGTAGTCCACGGCTCTGTTCTTGGGCACAGCCTTTTTTGCAAGTCTTTTGAAAATATAATGTTGCTGCATGTCCTTAGTCATATATTGAATAGATCTGTTTGATTAAAGGTGGAGAGAAATGAAGCTGTGCAAAGAAGAGAAACCAAAGTGACTGTGGATTTTACAAGTATACGTATCACGAGAGGTTGAATATCTGCAACATTCTTTCACTGGTGATCTGATTGAAACTTTCAAGATCTTGAAGGCTTTTACTGATATAGATTATAAAAATTCTTCAGACTGAGAAACAATATTATTAGCAAAATAGAACACAGCAAAACAATAATCAATCACGTTAATAAAAATACTTTTCAAACAGTTGTAAATAATTGGAAGAAACCAACTGAAGAAGCAATGAATGCAAAGACAATTAATGAATTCAAATATCATTTGAAAAAGACAAAATACGAGAAAATAGGGAGGGGGATGGGAGCAATGCATATATCGGAACGTTTCCTGCACTTGTAATTTTTTTGCGGTATATGGCGGATATTTTTTTGTTTTTTATTCAGGATTATCTTGTCTTTTTGATTTGACGGAGTGTTCAGCCTGGATATTTTGTCATTTATCTTTATCCACAGAGGCAACTGCTTTTTCTGGGCTTTGATAAAGTTTGTCCTGATGCACTTGCTCTGAGATATTATGAAGAGGGATTCCGTTTCACTTTTCAGGTTTACTCTGCATAGCCATATCCATGACAGTTTATCTGCGATATTTTCTGTTTATTTGTTAAATTCTCCGTGGAATGTTCGCTTTTTCCATTTTACCTTTCTTATATCTTTTATCTTCCATCTTTTGCTTCTTTTCAATTTATTATTGAACTTTTTACGGAACTTTTCATATTTTCATCGCACACTTGTACGTGTTCCAATTCTGTTTTCATTATTTATATAGTCTTTGGTGCTGATTATTTTTTTTCTCTTTGTGTTACCTATTTTCTCTGTATCTTCTTTGGGGAGTAGAACTTTGTGAATCATCATAAACTTTGTCGAGAATATCTCAACCCAAAAGAGGTCCAGGAAAAGAGCAAAAGTTCTTACCTTAAGTTGCGAAAAAATATTTCCTTCTGCGACGTAGCTTAATCGTCTGATAACTTGCGTTACAAGAAGAGCGAAACAAAGGACGAAAAACATTTCCTTGAAAACCACTTCAGAGATCACGTGGTAACAAGTTACGAAACCTAGTAACTATTAAAAAAAATTAGTAAAAAGGTAACAGCTTTTAGTCAACAAGAACCAACAACCCAGGTAAGTACATTACTCCTTCCCTCACCTGAACCGTCAATTTCTCCACACCTTCCGAATCCGTTGGTTGATTGAGTTCGTCTTTTGTACATCCAACCAATATATGGCGGCGGCAGATGGTGTGTTCGTGTAACACAGGGATACTGTTAAAAGGTGGCTATGTCGCCTAGACGAGTTAGGAGAGATAGCTACAGTTTGTCTCGTGACTACAGGAAGCTGGGAGAAAAAAGATCGGAGACTCAGTTCGAATTTAGGACGTACACAAGGATCTATCGTTCAAGGCTGAAAGTTTTGAGGATGATTTTGAGGTCAGGAACTCATCGGAGTCTTCGAATCTCAACTCTCATAGCTCGACCACTCCTCTGAAACCTTTGATGAGGGCACCCTCCTTTAGTGGTACATCTACGGACGATAAATTTGCCTTCAAGAATTTCTTAGCACAGTTAGAGTTACGTAGCCTGTGTGGGATCCAAGACTGCCAGATTCCAGTACGTTAAGAGGTGTTTAACAGATTCTGCGCTTTTGTCAATCTGTGGCCAGAATTATGAACTTTCATTATCTTTACTCAAGGAGGAATGTTTTGATGAGGGGTTCATCAGATTTTGGAGTATAAGCTGTCACGTAACTCGAGATTCAGGGACAATTTTTTGCTAGATTTTCTTGAAGGGATTGCTGGGTACATATCGATGATACACATTGTATTTCCAAAACTACCTGGACAATTGCAAAGAGAATATATGCAGCAATATAATTCCAATTATCTGACATTAGACAAGTTAGTTGCGAAGTTATAATAACATTATTAAAACGCTGGTGAAACGAAGGGTTGAACCTGTTTGTCCAAGCCCTTAAAGAACTGAAAAATCCGTGCCCTTAAAACCCAGATTTTAAAAAAAACCTCTTCCACTTTGGATAAATTTTCCACCCGTGTAAGGAGGGAGCCTGTTAAGCATTGTAAATTTTGTGTGGCAGATGGTCACTGGAATGATGATTGCCTTAAATGCTACTCACTAGGACCGAGTGTAATGGTGCTCTGCGCTTAAATTGTGCCCCTTTTGGGCAAGCGAGAAGCGTTCTGATGGTAACTCCCCAGGCAAGAGGGGAAGATTTCTTTGGCCCTGTCGATACTGTTCTTCTCGTAGCCACCACAGTGCGTTGTCAGCGGATGATGTACCTAAAATAAATCTGTTGTTAACACCTGTATTAATACAGGTGTGACGGATCAGCCCTACATTTTGTCTATTTACAGTGTATTACCGAAAAGAGAAAGAAATGGTGTAAGTGTAACTGCCTTATTGGACTCTGGAAGCAGAGGTCGTATTTTTCCAGTAATATTTTGGAATCTCTTAAATATAACCCTCTTGAAGGTACTGGCGTTGAATATGCTATCACTATGTACTTAGGTACACAACAAAAACTTTTAGGGAGGTGGTTTTAGAGATGCAATTGGTTCCGGTTGCCACGAGACTCCTCCCTATGTTAATTGGCCGTCTATTCGACATTGTTCAGGTTACTGAGATTGTAAAGGATCGCTGCCACTCTCTTCCCGTTGATGTTGAAAGTTATTCACGAGTTGTGAACCTTCAGGGTTTGTTAGGTGTTGACCTGTTCCAGTTTATCAAATCCTTGAATTTTATCAAGTGTCACCATGGTTCTGCGTAAGAAACCACAAAAGGTATTATCCTCTTTGAAAAAAAAATTCACTTTTTTGTATCATCGCCAAATTTTCTCAGTAGAATCTTCTGCGTTAAACGCTACTGATTATAAAATGGTGATTCCCAAAATGGCTCCTGTCCTTCTTCTGTGGTAAATTTTGTGTTGGAGCCCAGACATTCTTACTCTGATCTTTGCGGAGACTTATTCAAGGAATGTTCCGTGGAACGAGGCATTGGACAATTGTTTTCCATCGAGACTCTGAGACTTACTCAGGCCCTTGGAATATTGAATAGGATTGTGAGGCGATTGGAGCGAAATAACTAATATCATGATTACTTGGAAGTGTTCCTAGAGCAAGAGGGAGGATGAATAATAGAGAAAATAGAGGGTCCCCCTAGCGAATACATTATATTTGGTTACCTCATCGTTTTGTCTTCAAAGGTGAACAATCCACAACTAAAATAAGACCGGTTTTTAATTGTTTGTTGAAAACCAAAAGTGCTTTTTCGCTGATCGAGGTTACTTATCCCGCCATTAATCTCAAGGGAGACTTGTTGAAATTGTTGTTATTATTCCGTTCTAATAAGTACGTGTTGCTGGGGGATATCCGAAAAACCTTGTTGAGAATGACATTGACATCCGAGGAAGAAAAGAATAGTTTTTGTTTTTACATGAAGGGAAATCAATTACTTTGTTACTGTTACTGTTGCCTCATTTTTGGATTTAATGCCTCTATGAACTATGTATTAAAGCATCATGCAGCGAGATACCCTGAGGATGAGTGTACTCATATGGCCAACATTCATTTTTATGTAGACAACCTGCTTAAGTCCTGTAATAACACCCAGGAACTAGAACCTCTTTACTCTGAGTCCGCAAAGCGGGTGAGTGAAGGTAATTTTCAACTTCGTTCTTGTAACACCAAAAACTGCAGTAAACTAAGACAAAAAACGAGGACGGATGGTAAAATCTTGTGAAACATTTCCCATCTTTTCGATGACACCGAGGCTTCTACAAAGAGAAGTAGACTTTCTGAGGTATCAACAATCTGTGTCCTATCCTCGGTTGCGAACTTTGGAAGTTGAATTTAAATTGGGACGAACTTATTCCTCACGAACAACTACTAACGTGGAATATATTGTCCAATGATTTGTTCCTTCTGAGTACTCTGCAATTCCCCAGATGGGCACCAAATGAAGGGTAGCATTCCTCATTAATTAAAACAGGATTTACAGCAAGAAGGAAGGCTAAAGTGCCCCCCACGCTGCCTACCTTGAAAATATTGTCTGTATTTTGAGGATTTAAATATCTTGCTACACTTTTGTGTACTTTTTCTCATGTAATTTTTGGAGTGATAATTGTTGCCGTGGATGTTCATATTGTTTTGTCGTAGTTGCTCTCAGATACAATTAAGACCAAAAATATTTTTGTTAAGGACAGAGTCAATGACATTAAAGAAATCAAAAGAGAAATTGAGGCCAGGTTCTCTATCAGAATCCTCTTTAAATATGTGCTTAATCACGCTGGCAGGATTTCTCGAGGCGTTTCGATTAGCAAATTCAAAACCAATTTTGACTTTTGGGTAGGGGGGGCAGTGGCTATCCATCCAACCTATAGACTGGTCAGCCAGTGACTTAAATTGTTTAAGCCCAGAAAACTAAAATGTTATTCAATCGACTGTGTTTTTAGTTACCTTAACGAAAAAGTAGAACTTGTAGTGAAATTTGAAAGATAGTCTTCTCTCGATATATTGTTGAGAGTGGCATCGTGTGTAATATCATTTATTAATAAACTGATACATTTTGTTCTTGACTGCAAGCAGTGTATCTGGCTTCATCTGATAAAAACAATGCAGCAGCAAGCCTTTGTGGAAGAAAGAGAATATCTCTCGAACCCAACAAAGGATAATATTCCTGGATTAGCAAATAAATTGAATTAGTTTTGCGATGATCAGGGTATTGTCCGTTCAAGAAAAAGGATAGATAAATATGATATTTATGATTATGACGTGACACACCCCATTCTCCTTGCAAAAAAAAACTCTGACTAGATTTGTAATCCTTGGTTTTCACGCTAAATGCAACGATCTTGGTATTGCCTCCACTCTGCGGTTTTCTAGATTCTGGATTCCCCAGGCTAGACAGACAGTTAAAAACAGTTATTTTGGAATGTATATTGCGCAAAAGATTTAATTTTGTATCTTTGGCTTATCACAAAATGTTCTGTCTCGCCCAAAACTAGAGTAAATTTGGTAAAATCGTTTCTACATACGGGTGTAGATTTTACCGGTCACATTTGGGTGCACGCAACTAGAGGAAGAAGTAAAATGTGACTATTACCTATTTAAATATTCGTGCTTTACACATAGAGTTGATAGAAGATATTACGGTGCATCAATTCGCGTTGGCTTTTATACGATTTACCAACTTGTACGACATTCCAAGCCACATTTATAGCAATAATGCCAAGGCATTTCTAGCCGCTGTAAAACTCCTTAGAGAAATTTTTATTTCGAATAAATACACCACCCCGTTTGGATCTTATCAAATAAAACCCCTGATTATTCAGTTGTACTCCGTTTGATTTGACAGTGTTTAGGAGTGCCTTATTCGCACAGTGAAATCGGGTCTGTGGATCGACTATTGTCATACAGATGTTCTTCAGATTCAAAGTTGGATATTATATCTTCAAACATTATGCGACGTGATAAAAATGTAGAGAACATGATAAGAAAACTGAATATTGACATGTAGTACTGAACTTCTTGACCGCACGTCGATTGTCGAAACCGTCCGTAAACGAGATCAGATGCTAGAAAAATCTGAAAAGTTGTAATACGAGGAATATTTCCTCAGCTTGCGGGTATCTTCAAGGGATTTATTCAAGACTTCGTTTGAGAAGTTTGGGGGTGTTTGGTTTGTTTTACAGCATATCAACCTCAATGGGTTATTTAATGCCGACAAAATTTTTTTATTGTTGGTAATATTTTTTTCTTCAAAAATCTATTGCTGTTAATAATAAATTGCCTGTAATGATGTATTGCCGGTAATAATTTTTTACAAAAAATATTTCTGGTATTAAAACCTATTTTTACACTTTCATAATGTTTTGACCCCAGTTTAGGGGTTAACTATTTGTCCATAGCTGGGATCCTAACAGGTGCTACCACCCCGGTTAGAGTGGACCTCAAAACATCCTGATCAGAGGCCTTTCTGTCGGACGTAGTTTATCGTCATACCCAGGACGGACTTTGAGAATAAGATCAAAACTGGACATATCGTATTGATAAAAGGTCCCAAAAAACCCTGACCCCTTTGGATGTTGGGACGAATCTTCAAACTCATTCACGGCGAAGATGGGTTAGTTAGATCCGTGAGCCTTTAAGAAAGAGGGATGACAATGTTTAAGCGCACTCTGTTAAGGCACCTATTCCCAATGGATTTAGCTGTAACGCATGAAGACGATGTGGTGGCCACTTATTCTCAAGAAATTGATCACCTGACTTAGAAAATGGACTGACGATTTGTCCAGGATGGGAAAACAAGAGGATGACCTACCCTTGCTATGTTGTGATGGCTGCGATGAGTGGTATTACTGGGCCGGTGCTAATATTTCCACAGCCCTCATCCTGACGATGAACAATGATTTTGTTCGACCTGTGTGAACACTGAACAAGTAGTAGTTTGTTGAGAGATCCCCGTCATCAGTTCTGGGCATGACTTTAGACTACAACCGACATTGGAGTTTATGAACAGAAGACTGAACGAGGATACCCCCGTTAGCTATAAAAGACGCTGCCTGCTGGCAATGGCGGGTACAAGTGTTGTGTGTACTAGAAAAGGTCGGTGGATCTACCCAATGGGTATTGCTTATGTCGGAGCCTAGACTTTTTGTAAACTTTACGATTAACTGTGTCTACTCGGCGATAAACCGCAACAACGGACTTTTAGAGCTTCATTCAGTCGCTATCGTCGGTCGACCGCGGCTAACCAATAACACAACCAATAGTTGTGTAAAAACGGAACAGTAGATCATACGGTCTTTTAGTTCCGCTCTTGCATCTTTTCCTGCTAACTTTATCGTAAGTTTTCCATATTATATCTTCTCTTTGTTCATTAATTGTAGGTACGTGGTGTGCGTTTAGTTTCTCGCTAGGGTTAATTTTGTCATTGTATTTGTAGACCAGTGTCCTGCCTTAAGTTACCCATTCTGAGACTACACCTTTCCTTCAACTAGTTTTACTAGGTGACCAATCTTGTGTTTCTTTAACTATTCAAACCAATATCAATAGATCCTATTTTGGGAGTGTTTTTCGCAATTTGCTTGGAATATACTCTTTTTTTTCCTGTTTTCGGATCTTTTTTCCACTTTCGTTAAACCCTGTCATTTCTTTCGTCAACCCAATATTTAGCTCGGAGTTATTTGTACTTATTTGTGTCTGTAGCGTCAGGTTTTATTTTGTTTCTTTCTACAATTTCCTTTCGTTGTTTTGGAAAATGTCGTTCTACATGTATTTGACATTTTTTTGGTGATGCGTGTGCCTTGCTTTTTTAGCCAGTTTGGTTTTGGTGTATTTCTTCCACAGAAGCGGCTCTCCCCTTTTTGCTTTATTTTTCCTCTCTTGTGGTTTGGTTGGCAGTCGGTTCTTAAATTTGTCTTTCAGTAGCCTTGCGTCCTTTTGTAGTTTGATCTCTTTCTAATCTTATTTCTCAAGTCAGTTATTGTTCATGTTGGCTGTATTAACAGTTATCTCTATTTTTGTACCAGTGTACAAGAAGCTATTGAGCACCGTTTATTCACTCAATGAGTGTTCATACCGGCAGTAACTGGCGACTTACACTGGATATCAAATGACAGTCCCCGGCACTTTTCTCGGTAATCTAATGGCTTTCAGGAACACTGATGTCTTCGTTTCGATTCTTTCCCGTATTTTTAATTCCTCCGGTCTTATTTACTAGGCTTTTTGAGACGATTCCAAACACTTCAACACACATCGCTACAATTTTCATCTTTTATTTTATTACTAGTAAGAGATAATTTAATTTTCCCTCATTTTAGTTTTATTCTGTGGGCTACTAGAACAGCTCGATTTGAGATAAGTTTTCTTTTTACGATAACTCGATGTGATGGAAGGAGGCACGGTGGAGTAATGGATAGCGGCTCGGATTGAGGAGTCGGAGAGCCGAGTTCGAATTCCAGTCGAATCCATTGCGTTCACTTACGTGCTAATACTCTTGGGGAAGGTATGAATCCTCTCTTCCCACCCACCCTCAGCTATGGATAAATAGCAGGACAAACCGGATTCTATATTTGGCAACTGGTCTACCTACTGCGGGGAAAAATTTGTCTCGTCAGTCGTGTATCGAGAGATACATGATCGCCTAAGCGTGTATCACACATGTCACATAACTGACTGAGATTTGATCAGCTGGCCTAGTTTGGGGGATACGCTTGAATCTCAAAGTTCCTGATAAGTTTTTATTTAATTTTCTCAAATATTCCAGTTTGTGCATATACCGTTACTTTACATGGTTAAATAATCTTAATCATTTGTACAGTTCCAAGGGTTCACCCTCCCAGCTCAGTCATTCCTATTATTATATTCTTTCTGCGCTTTCTCCATTTGCTTATAAGATTGATGGACAAACCTCTACACGGTATGGATTAAGTATTATTTAAAATTTTAATATTTTGTGTGTGTGTGTTTTTTTCTTTATCATCTTGTTGCTTTAAAATTCTTGTAATTCCTTAATGAAATGATGGACAAAAATGTGATCTTTCAGCGCTGCATCGTAAAGTATAGAAAGCACAATGACATATGAACATTCTGTGATATTTTTCATTAGTTTAATAAAAAAAAAATCAGTTCATCTTATCAAAACTAATTTTGTTTTTAATCTTTTATTTGAAAGTTTTAACGTTGATTTTCATTTTTAATCTGCATATCCAGAATTGGATACGACCTTGAGGAGAAAAGGAAACACTTTATTTTTCACCTTTTTTCTTTATTTAAAAAAAATATACATTTGATAAATAAAAGAAAAATTGATTGAATGCTTTCCATTTTTTAATAAACCTTTTGGTGTTTGCGTAAAGCTGAAGCCTTACCAGTCGTAAATTAAGAAAAAGAAAAATAATAATAAAAGTATATGAAACAATGTCAATTCTTTTTTATTTATAGAAAACGAAAAAGATATCTGAATGTGTGTATGCTTGCATATATTGAAAAATGGGATAGTAGCCTGCCGTAAATCAATGACAAGAAAACTGGCTTTTAAATTATTGTGTCAGTTCAGTCCTCACTAAGTAGCCTTGAACCAGACTAAGCTCAGTTATATAATTCTCTACTCGTAAGACTAATGACATCTATTTTAATTGAATATCATAGTAATTTAACATTATACACTTTGTGAATACTTGTTTATGTAAGTAGCATTTTATGGTTTACAGTATTTAACAATATATTGCTGGCACTGCTGATAATCAGTCATTAAAGATTTGACTTTATCAGGTCTTTTATATGTTGTTTCTTTGGGAAACGGGGCGATCATGGTTCTCCACAGTTTCTTGACAAACTCGTTAGGTTGCTTACTCAGTTTCGTTCTGCCTTCAATATATTCTGTGAGCATTAAATTCTCTAAGCCTTCTTACCTCATTATTCATCCCAGAAATTTCAACAGTCTCTTTCTAAGTATGCCTTATGGCATTCACGTTGGTCTTGTGGATATGACGCTTGCGTCATGTTGTAACGGGTCCGGGTTCGATTCTCGGGAGTGGATGTGCACGGCTGATGAGCCCCAAAATATGACGAAACGGCCGTCCAGTGCTTTCTACATTCTGTTGAGGATTCTGGTTCTAGACTCAATGAATTACTTAATTATGATATATATATATATATATATATATATATATATATATATATATATATATATATATATACTTTATCTGAGATATATATATATACTTTATCTGATATATATATATATATATATATATACTCTATCTGATATATATATACTCTATCTGATATATATATAGATATACTCTATCTGATATATATATATATATACTCTATCTGATATATATATATATATACTCTATCTGATATATATATATACTCTATCTGATATATATATATATATACTCTATCTGATATATATATATATATACTCTATCTGATATATATATATATACTCTATCTGATATATATATATATATATATATATATATATATATATATATATATATATATATATATGAACATAATAAAATAGGCAGCATATATTTACATTACAAAGAGTATGATTGATTCTTTGTAATATTTATATATATACTCTATCTGATATATATATAGAGACATGCATACTCTATCTGATATATATATATATATATATATATATATATACATACATACATACTATATCTGATATATATATAATCTATATATATTCTATATATATATATGATATATATATATCTGATATATATATATATATATATATATATATGATATATATATATTACTCTATCTGATATATATATATATATATATATATATATATATAAATTAGATATACTCTATCTATGAAAGGACAATGTTAATAAAGACAAAAGGAATACTTAGCTGACCCGTTTTATCCTCGAAGGGATTTTATGAAGGCAAGGATGAAATGCCTCAGCTAAAATAAGTTGTCCTTTTGTCTTTATTCACACACATACATACATTATTATCTCTCAGCTTGACCATTCAAGTACAATTATTACAGGTATTCAAATAAGCTTAGTCTAACACAATATTAGGGTGCATAATGAGCACTGAATTCACCTGCAATGGTTTGTGAGATTAACTAGCTAATTATCACCTGCCATCAGTGCATCCCAATTTATAGCTCCCAAACCAACACTGAGTTGTGAGAAAAAACTCGAGTTAAAAATTTTTATATTGTCAGTTTTTTTATTTATAATACAAAAATGATCAGATGTAATTTGCCAAGCAATGTCCAAAAATAACAAAATTATTTTCAAAAATCTTTCAAGTTGACCTTAAGCAGCAAATCTCCAAAACATTCTCATTTCATCTTTCTATTTAATTTTGCATTTTTTTCTGCTTCATCCTGATTTGACTTTCAGTACAGTTTTGCTCATAGAAATATCTGAAGATAGAACATTCAAAGAAAGAAAGAAATTAGAAAATTAGAATTAGAAGAATTCTGGTTGAAAGTTTCCAAACAATATTCAAAAATCAATAAGAATTCAATGAAGTTTCTGTGTGTCTGGATTCTTGATTATCATATATTCGAAAACAAAATACAGAAATTGCCTTTTGCTACAAATTTCTGTTCACTATAAGAAACACTCTCTACAAAAACAGTTTAATAAGCTTGTAGTTAATAACCAGAGTAGTGTCAAAATTCAATTTAATTTTATCTTTTTAATAAACTTTGACTGAAAAAGTTGATCTTGGCTAAAACACTAATAAAAACAGTTGCCGATGAAAAAAAACAAAACTGAGAAAATTATTCCTAAGATAATTGCATTGGTTCTATACTTGCTTTTTCCTGTACGTGTTCCTTTAAATAAGTAAAGAAAGTTCTGGGGAAAATATTGATATATAAACAAAAGTATGACACATGATCATATTTACTGAGGTACCTATATTTTTTGTAGTGTAAGTGAATACTCATTTTTAATAAGAATCTGATGGAATGCCAATTTTTGTTGCCTTCTTTACAGAACATTTAAAAACAATTATTAGAAAGGTTAATAATTCAAGTAACAAGTATTGCAGAGAGCAACAAAAAGGAAATTGTGGAGAGCTGTGATTGACATCCTGAAGGGACGTGGCAACAGAGCCACTATAAGAGAAATCATAAAAATATACATCAGACAACATTTCAAAAAGAAAAAACTGTTTAATTGTCCGTTTCTGTGAAAATTAATTTGCTGCAAATACAGTTGCCAATGATTTGTTTTGGACACGGGGAGGTAATTTCCTGTGGAATTATTTTGAATGCAAGGAAATTAAGCGGAATTCATTTCAATGAGCGTTGGCATCAACAGAGTTATTTACAATTAGAAAACAACCTTCGAGCAATTTCTTCAAAAAAAACATTACGCATTTCTATCACATATTAATCTACCTCTCTACCTTTCTTTATCACTGTCTCTCTCTCTTTCTCTACCTTTCTTTATCACTGTCTCTCTCTCTTTCTCTACCTTTCTTTATCACTGTCTCTCTCTACCTTTCTTCATAATTCTGTCTCTTTCTGCCTTTCTTTATCACCGTCTCTCTCTCTTTCTATACCGTTCTTTATCACCGTTTCTCTCTCTTTCTATACCTTTCTTTATCACCGTTTCTCTCTCTCTCTTTCTATACCTTTCTTTATCACCGTATCTCTCTCTCTCTCTCTCTCTCTCTCTCTATATATATATATATATATATATATATATATATATATATATATATACCTTTCATTATCACCGTCTCTCTCTAAATATACATTTCTTTATCACCGTCTCTCTCTTTCTCTCATTGTTTATCATCATCTTTCTCTTTCTCCCTTTTGTTTATCATCGTCTCTCTCTCCATTTCTTGATCACCGTCTCTCTCTCTTTCTTTATAACCATCATACTCTCCATTTCTTTATAACCATCAAACTCTCTCTTACTTCATCATGTCTCTCTCTCCCCATCTTTATAACTGTCTCTCTCTTCCTTTCATTATCACCGTTTCTCTCTCTTTCTTTATTGTCATCTCTCTCTCTTTCTCTTTCTTTATCGCCATCTCTCTCTCTCTCTTTCTTTATCACTCTTGCTCTCTCTCTCTCTCTCTCTCTCTCTATATATATATATATATATATATATATATATATATATATATATCTTCTGCACATATATTTACTAACAATCTGAGAATAGTTCATATAAAGCAGAATGTGGGTCAGACTGAGAAGAGAACCTGGGGTGATAACCTTCTCTACCTGATTGCAATGACTTGATAATCATGAAGACTCTTCCAGAGATTCCATAGCCGGAGAGTCTGTGTTGCAACCACATATGCCCCAACTTGTCAAAGGCCTTTGACACATTTAAGACAATTGCTTTCAGGCTGAATTTATTATAATAACAGAACATCAACAATGAACTGAGAAGAGTGGAATCCATTCTGCTTGTTTCTCACTTGCATCTCTGCTGATATGATCAGCAACCTTGTTAATAGACTCAGTTTGATGAGGACACTTAGGAGGCTGATGTGTTCATATTGAGATGGCAATGCCCCACCTAACAGTCATGTAAACAGGGCAGATAACTATTACCTTCCATTAAACAAATTATATATATATATATATATATATATATATATATATATATATATATATACATACGGGTAATAATTGAAGTGAATTCTAATGTGGAATATTAAAACTGATCCACAAAAAGAGCTCAATGTATTTATTATAACAGACCATATAAATTACATAGAATACAAATCCAAAATCACCTCATTCAGAATCAGATCTATTCTGAATGAGGTGATTTTGGATTTGTATTCTATGTAATTTATATGGTCTGTTATAATAAATAATGTGAAATCAGAGCAGTGTTCAAATTCCAGTCAGGTTTGTTACATTCTCTTACACGCAAATACCACTGGGAAGGCTATGAATCCATCTTTTCTCTCACGGCAAGCTATGGGTTAAATAGGTCTCTGAAAAAATCATTGGTATTCTCAAAAAAGATTGACATATTCACACACAGACACAAACGTCTGTGTGTGTTTCTTAGTCTATTGGTGCAAATCATATTTAGTTTATGATACAAATGTATATTTTTCAGTATAACCTCATTCATTGTCACTGCACTTAATTTTATAATTGAATATTTTACGCAGAAATTTCAAATAAAAATTAATCTAATAACTATGCATTAGGTTATATACATATTGATCCATTCAACATGTGTGATAGTGAATATTTATTAAAAGTTTTATACGCACCATCCTGTGAAGAAACAGACACTGTAGATAAAAATTACAAAATTTTTATTCAAATCAAACTGTACAAAGTTTTTTAGAAAGAAGTAAATAGTATGTCCATGTTTTAAATATGAAATTAAAGATGAAAAAATTTGGTTAATTATTTCTCGCTAATGTAGAATATTTAAATATTTCTCCCTTTTCTAATTTCTCATTAAAACATTACTTACCAATGTTGAATGCTATTTTGAGAAATTTAATGAATTCTACTCATAATTTGATATAATGCATATCTTTCAAACTATTACAAGCTTCTTCATTCCTCACCGGATTCTCTATAAATATATTTTTTTGTTGTTATGATTGGTTTTGTTTACTTATCCACCTACGAGTGCCGGTGATCTTAATCTCTGTGAATTGAATATTTCAAAGTTTCAACAAAAAAAATTTCTGAAATGAAAATTCTCATCTTTTTCCAATTTTTTTCAGACTAATGGCATTATCATATGATTGAGTGCACTAAATTCTTGCTATTTTTCAAATGGCACACAAGGTTTAATGCCAAGAAGAGAATCACAATAAAAGAGCAAGAGACTGGTATGTTTTGTAAATGAGAAGAAATAAAAATAGCCATATTTAATCACTAGAAATTCAGTTGATACAAGGTTAGGTATAATTCCCAATTTTTTCCAAAGGTCAAAAAAAAAGAGGACAATGAACAAAAATAAAATAATGTGGAGAAAATAAAAAAAAGCAATGAAAAAAGAAAATTGGGAAAAAGAGGAAGAAATGAGTTTGGCATCAGAGAGATTCTGCCCCTAATCTATCGGCACACGACAGAGAAAGGGAACCTTCTAATGTATTATATACGTGATACATACAAACGTTAAATCAGTAGCCAAGTGCGCTCAATTCATAACTGAAGAGCGATATATTTCTCACTGTTTTACAACAGATGACGTTCCCAGAACTGCATGCATGTAGTTTCAGATGGTAACACATCTATAAGGAATTACTATAAGCAAGCTTGAAATTCAGTGTATGTCATATTTCTGAAGTGTAAACAACTTCGTTTTTCATAGCATTAAACATATCAAATTTCATGCAAACGAAAGTGTATTTGTGGGGAATTTTACTGTGCTACTTTATTCAAAAGAAATCTGCAGCTGAAGCACATAGAATTCTTGTTGAGACTTACGGCAACCATGCTCTGTCAGAAACAACATGCAGATATTGGTTTAGATTTGATTTGACACTTGTATGCACCATGTATGTAATACGTTAGAAGATTCCATTTCTCTGCTGTGTGCCAATAGCACATTTAAAAAATAATGATTTTGATGTTGAAGATAAAGAATGCTCTGGCTCACCAAAAAAGTTTGAAGACAAAGAATTGGAAGCATGACTTCATGAAAACTCATGTCAAGCACTAGCTGAACTTGCAGAATCGTTAGGAATTGATCACACAAGTGTTTCAAAATATTTAAAAATATTAGGTATGATTCAAAAGCAAGGACAATGGGAGCCGTATGTGTTGAAGCCGAGTGATGTCGAACGGCGTCTTGTCATGTGTGAACAGCTGCTTCAGCAACAGAAAAGGAAAGGTTTTTTTCCATCGTATCATGACTGGCAATGAAAAGTGGATACAATATGATAACCCAAATGATAGAGGATCATGGGGTAAGGCTGGTCATGCATCAACATTGACAGCAAAGCTTCTACTCTGCATTTGGTGGGATCAGCTGGGTGTAGTTTATTATGAGCTGCTGAAACCAACCGAAACCATCATGGGAGATTGTTATTGACTACAATTGATGCATTTGAGCTGAGCATTGAAGAAAAAAATGGCTGCTATACAAGCAGACACGACAAAGTGATTTTGCAACATGAAAATGCTAGGCCACATGTTGCAAAACCTGTTGTATTCTCCAGACATTGTCCTGTCCCATTATCATTTGTTCCAATCGATGACATATAGCCTGGCTGAGCAACACTTTCATTCTTATGAAGATACCAAAAAATGGGCTGACTCGTGGTTAACCTCAAAAGACATGTTTTACCGACGTGAAATTCAAATGCTGCCAGAAAGATGGGAAAAAAGTAGTGGCTAGTGATGGACAATACATTCGGTGACATGTTTCTTACTAATTTTTGTAAATAAAACATTACTTTTCATGAAAAATCAGTGAGAACTTATTCAAGGTCCTAATATATATATACAAATTTAAATTCTCTTGCCATTCTCCTCACCTTCTATTACACTTCATATAATAAAACATTAGAAAATTATTTGGCCTGAATCACCTGAAGATGCTGAAAGATTGAAACCAAAGTAGTGTGATTGGTTGATCTAATGTTTTTAAATTTAAAAGCTCTACATGTTAAATTTTTATTTTCTTTATACATGTATTGAGCATTTTTTTAATACAACTGTTTCCTGGTCTAATTCAACTCTGATCAATAACTGTTTCATAATTATATATATAGCCTGATGATTGTGTCTAGCATGAAACAGCCTGTCGCCTCTAAGTGTTGACTTCAATGTTCACTCTCATATATATATATATATAGACAACTTCATACTGTAGCTCCATAATGCTTTCCAGGGCTACATATATAATTCAAATTTACCTTTTACCTGGTTGCCAACATTAGCTAGAGAGTTCATTCTACCTGGCTATTTAGCTAGGAGTAGAAAAGATCGATTTACCCAATTTCCAAGGATGTTTGTGCAAAAGTGAATATAACACACACAGCCACAATTCACCCAGCTGCTTGATTTTGTTTTGAACTGCTACACAACTTGCACATGCGAGTAGATGTAAAATGCTCTGAAACATGACCAAAATTTTTTTTAAAATAAAACACAAAAGGAACAAAAAAATTGAAAAATACATAATTAAATAAAAAATACAATGAGGGAAAATAATTTCTCTCCCTGCCTTTGACTGTAAATTGTATTTAGAATTCATCTTTCTGTTGGAATTAAGTGGTTACCTGTCTTCAAACAGAAAGCAAATGAGCTTTTCTTATTTGCTTTTTTTTTCTAGCAGTTTTTTGGTTTGTTTGTTTGTTTTGTTTTTGTTTTTTTTAGTCCACAGCAAATTAAGGGACCAAAATAAATTTAATTTTCACTCATTAGTTGGTGGAATATTACAAGGGAAATTACCAAGTCTAACCAAAGATTGTTTATTCATTTTACTAATGTTTTCGAACAGTCTTATTTCTTTTCATTGAATAAGGCCCACTGTCAAGTTAGCAAGTGTTAAGTACACACATACTCCCTTCGTTCAAGCACACAAATAAATTACACTTTTAAAAACTCTTATTTGTGAGGGTTACCAGGTTTTATTTATTGTTTTTAACTTTCTTTCGATTAGTTTTTCATAGTTTCCCAATCATTAGGAGAGAAATTAGGTTATTTTGCCACTTTGGAAAATACGTCTATTTTTATTAAAGAAAACCGAAAAAACAAAATATATACACTAATACCTGTTGGAACAAGGGCAAACAGTATTTTTTTTTGTTCTTTTTTCTTTCTTTCTTCTTCTCTCTTTGATTTTTCTTTCTTTGTTTTTTCTGTTTCTTTCTTTTTTTGTTTGTTTCTTTTGTTTGTTAGTTTCTTTTCCTTTCTTTTTCTTTTCCTTTTTCCCTTTTCTTCCTTTTTCTTTTTTCTTCATTTTTCCTTTTTTCTTCTTTCTTTTTTCTTCTTTCTTTTTCCTTTTCTTTCTTTTTCCTTTTCTCTCTTTTTCTTTCTTTCTGCTTTCTTTTTTTCTCTCCTTTCCTTTTCTCTCTCTCTTCTTTCTCTTCTTTCTCTCTGTCCTTTCTAATTTCTTTCTTTCTTTCCCTCTCTCCTCTCTTTCTTTCTCTCTCTCATCTCTCCCTCCCCTCTCTCCTCTCTCTCTCTTTCACTTTTCTCTCTTTTTTCTGTCTCTTTTTCTCTCTCTTTTTCTCTCTCTTCTCTCTCTTTTTCTCTCTCTCTTCTCTCTTTCTTCTCTCTCTTTTTCTCTCTCTCTACTTTTCTCTCTTTCTTTTCAACACAAATAGTTTTTAAAGTAAATAAGAGTTAAATGTGCAATCTTCTCATATTTGCCAAAGTTCACCTGCTTTTAAGTTGATTATTATATTAACACTTACGAATTTTAAAGATTTTACCTAAGATTTCAAAATCAGCCAAAAGTTTTTTCATTTGTGTTAGTCTCAATTTTAAATTTTTTGGAACAGCACTTGAAGGTCAGATGTTACCTCAATGGCCAAAATATTGTGACAATCAAGATATGATTCCAAATTAATAAATGTATCAATTCTTTTTGTAAGTCTCGTCAATGCTAAGTTAACAATTATGATTACATAAACTTTTGTAGGCAAAATTCAAATTGATGCTTAGTGATTATAATGGCTTCAAATAAATCATATAAATCTGAAAGAAAAGAATTCTTCATCAGATTGGCACTACAAAATCACAGAGAACTTTGTCATATAACAAAAACAACATTACTTGAACACTTCCAACAGCAGCAACAAAACAAGTGTTACTAGAAGAGAAAAGATATAATGAAGCTTTTAACTTTCCCCAATACCAACAGTAAAAGGTTTGGAAGGAAACTCCCATCAGTATTAGAGTGATAACAGTGGACTTGAGAAGTCTAATTTCCTGAAAAACTGTTTTAAGAAATATGTTATCAATTTCAATGGACATTAACAATATTTGATCAATGAATACTAAATATATATATATATATATATATATATATATATATATGTATTATAAATTAATTGATTTAAACCATATTTTAAATCAATTAATTTATAATATTAATGCTCTGTAAATTTACATTGAGCACTATTGTGTAAAAATAAAAATATCTATAAGAACACCGGATTTTATATCTTACTGTTCTTTCTTTTTATTTATATATACATATATATATATATATATATATATATATATATATATATATATTTGAAATGGCTAATTTCTCCATTACCATTTGTAGAGAAATAAAAGGAAAATTTCTAATATGAATAAATAAAATCTCATTTAGAGATTATGCTAATAGATTAGTTACAAAAGGAGGTGACGAAGAATAATTTGATAGCAAGAAGAAAAAACATTTGAGTTGAATGAAAAAAGAAAGAACATCAAATATTTTATGCAAAATTCATAATTTTCTGTTTTTTAGTGCCATACCCCTTCATGACATATGCGAATATGGTTCTCCACAGCTTCCTTTAAGTTTCTCTTCACTTAGCTTAGAGGGCCCAATCTGCTCTATTTAACCCATACATAGCTGGGAGAAGGGATACATTCATACCATTCTCAAGGAAAATTGAAGCCAGAATTTGAACTTGGGTCATAAATTCCACTTTCAGTGCTGTTAACCATTACCCTACCAGCACATTCAATTTCACAGTTAATAATTCTAATAATGAAAACCATCCTAAATATTGATCAATCAATCAATTGGATTTGAATGCCAAATGTAAATATCTACAGAACCATTGAAATCTTACATCTGAGAATGTCCATCTAAATATTTAACTCTCTACTCATAGATTCTACTCCGTCCTGGGTATGACGATAAACTACATCCGTGTCCTGGATAAGACGATAAACTATGTCAAACAGCAAGGCCTCTGATCGGGAGATTTTGAGGAGCGTGGAACCAACTCTTAATTGCTGATGTGCCCAGGTCCACCCTGACCCAGAGGGGTAGTACCTGTTAGGGTTCCAGCTATGGGTAAACAGTTAACCCCCAAACAGGGGTCAAAACATTATGAAAGTGTAAAAATAGGTTTTAATACCAGAAATACATATTTTGAAGGAAAAATTATTAACAGCAATAAATTTTTGAAGAAAAAATATTACCAGCAATACATTTTTGAAAAAAATTATTACTAGCAATACATTTTTGGAAAAAAAAAAAAAAATTATTATTACCAGCAATACATTTTTGAAGAAAAAATATTACCAGAAATAGATTTTTGACAAAACAAAATATTACCAGCAATAAAGATTTTGTCGGCATTAAATAACCCATTGAGGTTGATATGCCATAAAACAAAACAAACCAACCACATAGATTCTACTAGCCTCCATGCACTTGAAGATTTCAAAGAAAAATGAATAAAAAGAGTAATGAAGAGTTTATTCACTAGACATTGATTTGTTACAGTTTTCTTCATTTTTGTTCTTATATTTCAGCTGCTGTACTCTTCTAATGCCTGTTACATTTAGTAAAGACCAGGGCATGTTGGGTAGAATCTTTTAATTGAACCACAGAGTTTTATTGCTTCATTCTTATAATTGTTTTATCTAGAGTCCTCCTTGCAGATAATTGAGAGTACAGTGTTTGAAATGTTAAAAAATAAAACAAATATGTGGTACAATGTGTTTGTGGAGATTGTCATAGAAAATTGGTTTTAACATTCAAGATGAATGAACACTGAGCAAACATTGCTTATTTTCTTTTTTATGAATACAAATTGTATCCCTCTTGCATGACTGACTGTCCTGGATATGACAATAGACTACATGTGGCAGCAAGGCCTCTGATCGAGAGGTTTTGAGGAGAGTGGAACCACCTCTTAATTGCTGGTGTTCCCAGGTCCATCCTAACAAGGGGTGGAAGCAGCTGGTAGGATCTCAGCTATGGGCAAATAGTTGACCCCCAATCTGGGGTCAAAACACAATGCATTTTTGAAGAAAAAGTTATTACCAGCAATACAATTTTTAAGAAAGTGTTATTACCAGTAATATGGTTTTGAAGGAAAAATTATTTCCAGCAATACATTTTTTAAGGAAAATTATTACAAACAAAATATTACCAGCAATACATTTTTAAAAAAATATTGCCATCAATAAAAAAAATTGTCTGCATTAAATAACCCATTGAGGTTGATATGTCATAAAAGAAGCCAAACCAATCTGGCATGACTGAGTTCATAGCTTGTATGTTGAAATAGAGAAAGATTGAGACCTCCTTTGTAGCCAGTAATCATCCTGGTTAGTTCCTTGGTGGTTAGAGGAATCAGTCTGTCCTGCTTCCTGTCAAAAGGATACAGAGAGCTAACTTCGAAGCCCTCTTTTCTTGGGTTTATAATGAGGTTGGTAAGTGGCCAGTGTGTGTAGTAAGTGCATGTAAAATTGTATTTGCTTTGGTACATTTTTTTTTTTTTGCTTAGCAAGTATCATTTTCAGGTTTCTAGTGCCATGACCCTTCATGATATAGGTGATCATGGCACATATGTTGAAACAGTGAGTTCCCTTCCTTTGTCGCTAGCTGTCATCCTGATTAGTTCTTTGGTGGCTATAGGAATCAACCAGTCTGTTTGACTTTATGGCAAAAGGATAAAGAGAAGTAACCTCAAAGCTCTGTTTTCTTTGGTTTATATTGAGGTTGGTAAGTGCTTGTAGGATTGTCCTTCACTTTGATACAGGGTCTTTGATCATTTGTTTTGCTTATCAAGTATCTGGTTTCAGAAACAAAGTTATCTGACTGACCTGTCTTTAAGAATGCTGGTGTTAAGATAAGTAGATGATACATTTCAGGTGATTTAAGAAATATTTTTATATTATTTATTAAACTTTGCCTGCTATTTTGTATATAAATATAGGCTTTGACTTCATTAAAGCAAGTCTTAAACTTGCTCTAATGAAAGCAGATAACCTAATTTGTTCCTGTGATATACATATGTATGTGAAAAATATGGCTTTTTCCATAAATGTATGTAAACAAGGTAAACAGTAAGAGGGTGAAGAACTAGCGAGTAGTGGATAGAACTAGATTTCCCTTCTGCCTTACCATTTCAAGAGAACTGAAAAGAAAAAGAAACCTTCATGCCTTGTTCAACATCTTTTTTTTTCTCTCTTCAATGAACTTTGGCTATTGAATTCTATTTCCAATGTGCAATCTTTCTACACCCTGTCATGAGAAAAATATCACAGCCGAGTCTTCAAACATACTATCAAGGAATCTGGTCTGAACATATCAATAAATGATAATAACAGCAACTTGTCTCAGAAACTTAGATAAAAACTTAATAGATTACAGACCAACACAAAAAAGTAATCAAAGAGTAAACAAAACAATGATTGCATTACAAATATCAACCACAAGACATAAAATTAGGAAATATTGAAAGGATGAGAAACATGTTTTAAAAAAAATGTATATTGAAAACAAGCCAGCCATTTTGTATTCTTGGGATGCCAAGTACCATTTCTTTTCTTTTATTAAATTATCAAATTTTTCTTTATATTTTATTATTCAAAATAGTAACAAATTTCTGATTGTTTTTTCTGTTTGAATTGCAAAAGATTATTTTACCAGGAACTGAATATTTAAGATGAGCTAATGTCCCAGGGCAAAATTGTTGCCTATGAGGGGGTGCCGAAATATTTTTGGTCCAACCCACTCTCCAAATAATGACCAAATAACAAAACAATTCTTTTTCTTTTGAAGGGTTTCTTGGTCAGTCTGTTAATTTTTTTTTTTTTCACCCACCTCATACAGCGTCTTCTGCTCTGAACAAAGTCAATGATTCCCTCTTTGATTGCTCAGATAAATGTACACTTATACATAAGAAAAGGACTTTTTTCTTGATTGGAAAACAGCTTCACAATCAAGTCTGTACAGTTGTATTCAGAGAGCTGACAATCTTGGAGTGTGATAATGCAGTGTGTATAGAATATTTTTTATTTTGTTTCACGTTAACATCTGGGAGAGCATTATTCTGGGAGACATTTCCAATTATAATGTTTTTAAATTAGCTTTAATCCAGAAAGTGTTAATATTCAATCAGATTTTTACACTATCTCCATTGATGCTTGCATCTGGAATTTAAGAATTAGTTGGTAATATTCCACTAGTTTTGTGCAATCTCATATTTGTTGCTATCTTTGTGACAGATTTTGAAATGAATTATTAATAGCCAACAAAATTCTGGATTATAATTTTAACTGTTCTTTTTAATTCATTTTGAGATATTTGTTTTCATAAATATTAAAAATAGATTCTCAAGCAACAAGACAAAAATTCTAGCTGAATCACTGACGCATAAGCTATGGCTCATTTAAAAACAATAATTAAACAAAGTGCAAAGGTTATATTAATTTGGGGATTAGTTTTCTCTGTGAAGCAAAACAAATGATTATGCCAACTCTCAGATTAACAAACAAATATATAACGAAAATAAATAACTATAATTCATATATACTAAGCAACTTCTAGAATCAAAATTGGTAGTATATAGATGAAGAGAGAAGTAGAAAAAAGATAAGTGATGGAGTATGGGCTTTTCATATTATAGTGGATAACAAGTTTTTGGGGTTTTTTTTGACAATTATTAATATAGTGAATTTACACTTGTGCCATATACTAAGTTTAGGGCTTCTCACTGTTGAGCGGTGATTTGTAAGATTATCATTTAAAACATTGCTAGTCTCTTTTTTTTTGGTGTCTCTCAATAAAGGCTTTGTGAAACAATGAACTCGGCTCAGAAGATAGGGAAGAAGAAAAGTGACAATAAGAAATAAGTGAAAGATAAAAGGAAAATATGAGGAAAAGAAAGAGGGAAAGAAAGGATATTGCATGTTTGATTAGATTCAATGAAAATATAAGTACAAGCCAAAAATGAACCTCAATATTTTCAATAGTTAAATGACTAGTGGTCTTGGAGATTATTTTATAATGGCTTCCTACCTCAAGGAGCACCCAAACAAGAATAAATATGAGGTACTAAAAAGGGTAAATGAAAAGAAGTTTAAAACATGTTTACCATTTTTATTAAATGCAACAACATAAAACAACAATACAACATGACATAAACGTAAACATGGTACTCATGATAAACAAGGTTTACACTCGGTAAGTTTACTGCCTTTGAATTGAGATGAGGTTGTCATCTACCAGTATATATCTTCATTCCCCATGGTGTGAGTTGAGATGTCAGTCACAACGTGTGTACAACCTCTTCTCTGGACCAGACTGAATCTAATCGCATTAAGGTGTCCACAGTTCATCTCAATTGTCCTTACTTTTTCAAGGGCATTAACTCACTGTGCCTTATCTGCTCACTAGGTGGAGAGTTCTATCTAAAACTCTACAGTAGCTTTAAAACTTAGTACATATTTAATGACAATGTCTGTTAAAAATTATCCCCTTACAAGAGACTAAATATTTATTTGAAATTGAAATAATTCATGGATGAGGCTACTTGGTAAAGCTAAATAATTTCTTTGTAACATTTATACGTATATAAAGCATTTTTAATTAAGCTACCAAATTTTGGATATATTTATTTGAAAATTCTCCACAGGTAGCAATCTACTTCTCAGAAATAATTATGTTGCAAAATAATTCCGTTTCATCAAACTCTACTATTATGAATCATTCATTTTAAATCTGAATATTAAGGTAGATTATTGGAATATTTTGAATTAGTGCTAGGAAGTCTTGGATAAATGGATATAAGTACCTTAATTACCTATTGTTTCATTGATTTATGAAAGGTTTTATAATATTAATGGAAATGGGAGTCATACTACAACACCAGGTATGCTACCCTTATGGCTTTGACTCAAACTAAGTTAAACTTTGCAAATATTAATTTACAAACAAAAAATCAATTAGCCAGTCAGCATTTGTGCAAGTTTCTTTTATATGATTTTTTATGATTTTTTTATATGATTTTTTATGATTTCTTATATGATTTTTTATATTTTTCATTTTAATGATTCTTGTAATATGATTTCTTGCATCACTATCAGCTTCAACTCATCAGCCATGGAGCATCATTCGTCGATACATTCAATCATTCATAGTACCTTCCCCATAAACTATACACATTTTTTTGTATTTACTGCATTTTTACCTTTCATAAAATTAAATAAGCCTAATTTGTCAATATTTACTTGATTTCATTTGAATTAAAGCTATCACAATGCACTTGAAAGCAACTGTGTTCAAGGATGTTTGTAAATACAAAATGCTCATAATAGTTTTCCAATAAATATAAAGTGAACTTTTTAACCAACTTTGTATTTTTCAGCATAAAAGGCTCCATTATGCAAGAGCCATGATCTGCATTTATTCTAGAGGTTATCAGCACAGAAAGTAGAATCAACAGACCCAGTTTGTTGCATTCACTTTCA
The DNA here is from genome assembly GCA_964036315.1 of Acanthosepion esculentum. NCBI lineage: Eukaryota > Metazoa > Mollusca > Cephalopoda > Sepiida > Sepiidae > Acanthosepion > Acanthosepion esculentum. The sequence continues at coordinate 69,612,955 of OZ038499.1, read as the reverse complement.
CACAAATATCATTGGGAAATGTATGAACCCATCTCTTCCCCTCTCAGCTATGAGTTAAATAGCAGCACAAACCTCAGTTGGCAACCAGTCTAGGAGAAGGACAGTTCTGAATTCAAAAGTGTGTGACTCATAACTCCACCATACAAAAAATGTGCTTGCTTTACAAACCACAGTCGCAATACTTAGCATGGTGTTGCTGTAGATCTGTAATCTATAGTGTAGTTCAAGGAAGTCAACACTAAGTCACTGTATCATGAAATTACAATATTGGCTATATGACTAGAAAATATAAAACTGTATTTGAAAATCCTGTTTTTAATCTACCTGACCATTTTGTAAGAGTTGCTGTCATTGGTCTATTTAAATAGGTTTTCTGATAGTCATGATTTTCTTGCTTGTAATACATTGTTTAGTGGCAAATTCAAAAAGATATATAAGATAAAAAGAAATAGAAATTTGCAAACATATAGGTATAGGTACGTCTTTACATGTTAGTTCTTTAGTTGTTGAGGCAGAAATTACAAAAGAGTCTGATAAAAGGCATCAAGTAAATTTACTGTACTTAGCAATTTCAAGATATTTATTTTTTTATCAATTTAAAAAGATATTACTAGTGGTAAGTTAGTCATTACTTTTAATATAGACAGGGAAATGCATTTGACTAAGTACCTTCTCAAAAAGTTAATGTTTGTCATTGGTGATGCTAGTGGCATTATATTCTCATAAAACTATGTGATTGAAAATTTTCACACCTGATCCTGTAACTACCTGCAGTGTTTTATTGCTCAAGGTAAAATTGGCTGTCTCTGCAATTACCTTTTTGTTACTTTAGATGATGAGACAATTATTTGGACTTGATAAAACTTCCTGTTTGGGAAATAGAGATATTTCCTGTTTGTCATTGAAAGACTGCATTATGGGAAATCAACCAAAATGAGGCTGGTGACTGGGTTTTCTTGTTTTTTCTGTTACTTTTATCTCATACAATTTTTCAAATGTGAACAATATATGCTCTTGTTACTACTCGGCTGGCATGTCCCTTTCAGTGAATTATTGTTATTGTTTTTATTCATGGTAAATTTTTTTCTGTGGTTACACACTCATATATATATATATATATATATATATATATATATATATATATATATATATATTCTTGTGTATGCATTTAGAATTTATACATATATAGACATGTAGATATCAGTATAGATAAATATAAATTTACAAAACTAGGCGTAACCTAATAAAATGCATATTTGGTTACCCAGTAAGACTCACTCTATACTGTTAGTTTGATAAGACAAGCTTACTAAATAGCATTCTGGCCCAGGTACCATACACACTATGTATATATATATATATATATATATATATATATATATAAAATCTTTTTTAAAATTTGTTATATTTATAGGGGAAGAAACTAACAATCACCATGCAATGTTGATTTCTATGTCCACACTATATAGTAGTAGCAGTGAACTTACATTAGTGACTGACTGTTTATGAAGAAAATGAACTTGATTTTCAGTTTTCATTTGTTTTTTTATTGTTAATTTTGGTCCATCCTTGTGTTGGTCAAACATGCCTTTTTCAATTTGTTTTTAAGATAGCGGCTGAGGAGATTCATGAATCGTAGAATTCCCTTCTTGCTCAGTTTGACAGTTTTATTGGTTGCTGGGAGGGGGATGCATGTGTTAAGTGTATGTTATCTTTTAATTTTTTGTGAGTGTGTATGATGTGTGTAAGTCTATATATTGACATATATATATATATATATATATATATATATATATATATATATATATATATATATATATAAAGCACTGTTTAGGTAGGTGTCTGTTTTTTGCCTTTTTTCTTAGTTTAATTCTGATTCTATCATTTTTTTTGTTTTGGTTGTTAGTTTAAGTTTTTCTTTGGTCAGCTGGCAGGCTTTTCATTGGTTTTACAAATACTTCAGTATTCTTAAGGAGATATATGCACACATATGCTACAGTGAATCAATCATTTCATAGCCTGACATGTTGCTGAATTTTGGTTTTTAAATTTTCATTAGAAATTAATTTGGCCAAAAGGCAACAAATGGCACCATTTTGATGATACTGATTCATTGGCACCATTCCACTTTTTATCCAACATGAAGCATAATGAATGATAAGACAAATGTTGTTTAATTGTTTTATGACCATTAAACAACATTAAAAATTACTAAATTCATTGAAAACATCAGTGTATGACGAAGAAATTTGTAACAAGCCTAGTTGATAAAAGAAGGTAAATTCAAAGTCATTGGGCCTCCAAATATGTGTAAAACCTGAGAATGCCACAAACTGAAATATTTCAGAATATGCACTAAGATAAATGTCCACCAAACTTTGAAGCTGAACTGGACCAAATAATATTTGAAATTAGATAAAAGTAGTGGTATGCTGGATGATCTTGACAGCTGGTAAAATGAGAATCTATACCTGTTTGTTTGAAGCAAAGAGGTAGAGTGGGTTATGTCTTGGGTAGGGGAACATGAGCTGGTTGGCTCCTGGAAGTTGGGAAATGTCATTAAAAACACCTTCTGCCTATATTGAATTGTTGAAGGCAAATCTTAGGACATAGCTAAAAAAACAGTAGTAGTCAAATGAAACGTCATATAATTGAATCACAATCCTTTGGCTAGTTCAAATAATTAATACTTATGCAAATTATGGTTTTTAAAAACAATAGCTTTATAGTGTAGTAATGATGTTCCCTAAATGCAGCCCCTAATGAGATCTATTGGAGTATAGTCAAGAAGTGTGTTTATGAGACCTGTAAGCAATTTGTAGCTAAAACTGAACTTTTGGAATCAATATTACCTCTGAAGAAATTCTCAAATTAACTTTGTTGATGGTAGACTGCTTAACTTATACTGCTGACACTAGGCTGAGAAACAAATATTTTGGTGCTTTAACAAATAAGCAATGGTGAGAGGAAAAGAGATCATTCAGGCCTTTAATAATGCTACTAACATTCATACTCCGTCTTCCATCTTCAAAGTCCATTCAGGAACCATGAAGAGAACAGTGAATAAGTTTAAAAGAAAAGGGAACAGTAGAGAGGAAAACTGGATCAGGAGGTCACAACAGGAAGAGGGGTCATCATTTCAACTTAGAGCTAAAGAGATCAATTAGAAAAGATTCAACTCAATCCATAAGATGTTGGACATGTGAGAGAGGTGTTTCAACTATCAAAGAGCATTGAAAAAAAAAGTTGAAATTGTTACTCCAGGACAGAAAGTTAGAAGATTAGAGGGGGTGAAGATCATCTTGAATAAGTTGAAAAGATTGATCCTGAAATAATATATTGATTTTATCACAATTCTTCTGTTAAGCTTGGAGAGTAATTATACATTCTTGTTGTTCAAAATAGTCCAATAGTGTTATAAAAACCTCAGAGAATTCCAGTAAGATAACTTTAATCATTTCTAAGATACAACCATTCAAATCTTAATCTAACACATGAACAATTTTGCTTTCACACAATTTGGTCAATTTGGTCAGTGTGTGTATATATATATATATATATATATATATATATATAGTAGCTCCTGAAATTAATTTCGGTTGAGCCCTCTGGTTTGGGGTGTGAATTTGTAAACAGTGACTATTTATGCTAATACGGCACGACTCTTCGACAGAATTGAGTCACTCTCAGTCACTGTGTGTTTATCCGAATCTAAAAATAAACACGCTAAAATTCACCTCCATCCCGTACCGTACGCTGATGGCTTAACGGGTAGAGATTCCGACTGACGCAAAATCAGTCGGGTTTCGATCGTAGCTAGAGGCAACCGGACGTCTAGCCACACTGATGAGCTGTAAACAGCGAAACAGTCTGTCTGTGGATGACAAAAATAGTAGCTCCTGAAATTAATTTCGGTTGAGCCCTCTGGTTTGGGGTGTGAATTTGTAAACAGTGACTATTTATGCTAATACGGCACGACTCTTCGACAGAATTGAGTCACTCTCAGTCACTGTGTGTTTATCCGAATCTAAAAATAAACACGCTAAAATTCACCTCCATCCCGTACCGTACGCTGATGGCTTAACGGGTAGAGATTCCGACTGACGCAAAATCAGTCGGGTTTCGATCGTAGCTAGAGGCAACCGGACGTCTAGCCACACTGATGAGCTGTAAACAGCGAAACAGTCTGTCTGTGGATGACAAAAATATATATATATAAAGGTATTTTGGGAGTTTGAAAGATGATAATAAAACTCCTAAGGTGAAATGGAAAATGTTAAAAATGGCAAGGACATGTAGATCCCTATATGAACATGAAAATTGCAAATTATCAGGTTCTTTGATAAGAATGCTTTATTAAACCAAAGATCTGAGTTAATGGTAAATTGTAAACACAGTCTGCCTTTTACCTTACAATTCAGTTAGACTTGGAATTTGACAATGCTTTTTCTTAGATTTTAGTTGAACTGTGTTGCACCATATATGACTTATCTTTCTTTTGGTAAGATTAATTTAGATTTAGTATAATTTTGTATTAATCGCCTGGTAGTGTTAGTAATGTCTTGTACGGATGTATTGGTATTTGGTTGGTATTTTGACATTTTGCATTGATTAGTTATTGTTATTAACACCTTATATAAAGAATCTTTAGTGAATAGTTGCATATTAATTTATCAATTAAGTCTATACATGTAAATTATTTCCTGCTTTCTTAAAAAAGCTATTTATTTATCAACTATGTTTTTTTTTATGTAGGAAACTCACAAAGCATATAACTTGTCTAGCATTTTGTTATATTACCACTTAACTTTTCTTAGGAAATGACATTGTCTAATGTACCAATATGTATCCATTTACATCCACTTCCGGTTAATGTTTGTTACTGCCACTGATTTCAAATCTATGGGTCACGACCGATTTATGGAAAACAATTCCTTAATTTTTGCTTCTTCTCTTAATTTAAATTTAATGTAGGTCATATTTGATTGGTTGTTCTGTGTAAAGCTTACAAACCTTATAACCACCCCCCTCTTTTCTTTTTTCTTTTTTTTTGTAAAAAGAGACTGTATTTTTTTTAAAAATCTGAATAAACCATCAACTCACCCGATGAGATGCATTGATATGCATCGACACACAACTGCAATTATGTAGTGATTTTGACTTGTTTTCAATGTAATATCCTAAAATAAAAAAGTGTGTATATATATATATATATATATATATATATATATATGAATGAATGAATGAAATGTTATAAGTATTATATTTGCCAATAGAAATTATCCAAGTATTTCATTCTATCCTATATTCTGAAGAGACAATGTATATATTTGGTGTAGAGGACCTATAGTGAGTAATTATTCAAAAACTACCTTTCAGACATACGCTTCCTATATAAGAATGCATATATGTATGTATAGATAAATGGACAGACAAACAGTGAGATCTGAACAGACTGATAGATTGTATGTTCAATATATGTATTTCATGGTCTATAAGTTAAATGATTCTTTTTTTTTAAAGAAAAATGGACTCAAATATTACATTGATTACTCTGATATTATCGATGGGAGGAAGTCACTTGAGATTTCCATGTTTACAGTTACAATGTCAGAATAATTTACATGGAGCAGTCATCCACAAATGTGTTATCAGCTGGAAATACAAAATATCTATTTGCTGACCTAACTATCTATAAATGCGTCTAGTTTGAAATGTAAATAACAAATTCAGTCTAACAAATGTTTACCTCTGATTCCATTTCAATTGATTATTCTTTTGTTCTGCATCTATTATTCAATATTTATATCCTCTAGATTTTTACGACCATGCACTTGGAACTATCACCCATGTTCTCTTTTTTTCTTTCTTTTCAGTTATAATCCTGACTTGGCATCAACATGATACAAGGCTCAATATACTCTTGTCATAAGCGATTGATAGACATTTTGAAGGCACTGCATAAATGCCAAAATTGGTCCTTCCCAAATAATATCTAAGTTTTCAGATTGTTGTTTAGATTAAGTACTATCTGTTATGAATTTTCTCTTCAGGGGATCATAGTCAGTAAGCTGAATAGATCAGAAATAACTAATCATTATTAATTAGAAAGACTTTTTACATTGTTCAGAATGTTGTTCTCATCTTTATTTTTCATGATGTTTCAGCTTTTGTACACTCCAGCCTTCTTCAGGTGATATACGTTGGAATTTTAAACTAGACCCTTTATTTCGTTCACTGGGGTAGGCTGTTCTAGTTTCTTGTCTGGAGATCTCAGTTTCAGTTATTTCCCTTTAGTAACTCAACTTTTCAAGTTCTTGTTCACCTCTGCTGTGGCCAGGTATTGAACTCACAACTCTTTGGGTCAAGTTGCTTATCAATTACATCAACCAATGCTTTTTATCCACTGAGCCTTGGGTTCCAAAAACTTGGAGAGTTGAGTTAGTGAAGAGAAATAGCTGAAATTGAGATATCCAGAAAAAGCTTGGTACATGTAATTAGAACAATCTACACCAGTGAATTAAATAAAGGGTTTGGTTTGAAATTCCAACATATTTCATCTGAAGAAGGCCAGAGCATACAACAGCCGAAATATCATGAATATGAAATAAAGATAAGGACAACAGTCTGAACAATGTAAATGGTGCTATTAATTGCATTACCTCATCTCAGAAATATTAGGTTGGTGCAAAAATAATGTCGTTATTTACATAAGTAACATATGTGAGAAAACGACATTATTTTTGCACCAACCTAATATAAACAGAAATTAGAAAGACAACTACCTCAATAAAGCACACTTCCTAAAGATCAGAGATGAGTTCAAATCTTATCAAAGGTTCAATGGTTATATCTGATCTGTGTTGTTTAGGAACAATACTAGAATTATGGTCTGAATGTTGCAATAAAAAGCAAGAGAAATAATATCAAATAAATAAATGAATACTATTTCACTTTGCTGAAGAATGTATATAATATTGTACTGTTTTGACAAGAACTGTTTTTAAATTAATTTTAATCATTTTCACGGTGTGATCAAAAGACATATTTCATATTTTTAATAACAAAGCAAGTAAAGCAAGACACCCAATCAAATAAAAGGACAATGTAATGGCATTTAAAATGTTTTTTAAATGCCATCAACTTTATCTCATATCCAAGAATTTAATTTCTTCTTTGCTGACCACTTCCTTTATGATGATGCCGTTGATGACTAAATGTGCAGGTTCAGGACTAGAAGTTTCCAGTTTCACCAAAACTTGTGCCCATCATCCATTCTCTATTGCTGTTTGGCTTTGCAAGAATTAGTTGGAGGTGAAAGAAAATGTTGATGGTATGAATTTGTTTAAGGTGGACATCGACTTGCCAGGAAGTGACCCACACGTGTTTTAATGACCTTCCCCTGCAGCACATATAGAATGAGACATGCAGAATATCCAGTTATGAAACTGCAAAGGGCTGCTGCTGATAACTCTGTTATAATTTTGAGTGGCACCTTCTTTAGCATGCCCCTCTTCATCCATCGGTTCAACCACTGAGACCTCTTGTAATTGTCATCTGCTCGTTCCACTACTGGTGTCTTTGGGATTGGTCGTGCTTCGTCTGGATCCTTGTCTTTGACCTTGATGCGAAGGATGGTCTTGCCATGAGTTTAGAACTACCGATGGTATCACACTGAGTCATTGGACCATGCAAGCCCTCCACCACAAAGAGGAGTGCCCATCAGAGTATTTTTGAATGTATTAGTTATTTAAATACTTTGTTTAAAGTTTTAATTTTGTTGAAATTTCCTAAAATAAAGAGTTTTATTGATTTCATAAAAATATTTACATAGAACTCTACTTACAAAAATCCTTTTCATTCAGGAATTGGAATCTAGATAGGGAGCAAATTCTTTTGAACATCTGGGTTTTCATCATCTAAAAACAATTCTCCTGCAAGTTATTGGGTTGAAACAGAATTTCATAGAGTCTTTAATTGGTAACGCTTCAACACTTGATTCGTTTCATGTGACAGAAATTTATGATGGTGAAAGATAGTGGAACAAAATGGCACAAATGTGGTTGAATACATCTTTGTGCAAGTATCACACTATTGTCTTTTAATTTGAGTTAGCACTACTAAGTTTTATTCCAACCCAATATTACATTACATTATATTATTAAACAGTATAAACAATTTTCAAATCTCTACAGTTCTATGAAATGAACAAAACTAATATTAATTTGAAAAAGGTTCTATCTTTCTTCTTTGTCATAAGGAATATGGCAATAAAATTAAATCATCTACAAATTGATTTATTTTATCATATATTACATTTAGTCCAAAATCAGCAGAAGTGTTTGGTTTGTTTAATGGCATATCAACTCTGTCATTTAATGCCAAAATTTAATTTCCTTGGGAGCTTTGGTAATTTTGTTTTCCAAAATGTATTACTGGTAATTTTTCTCTTCCTTTTCCAATAATGTATTGCTGGTAATTCTTCTTTTTTTACTATGAAAATGTATTGCTGGTATTCTTACTACAGAAATATATTTTTATACTTTCATAAAGTTTTAACCCCAGTTTGGAGGTTCACTATTTGCCTATGGCAGGGACCCTAACAAGTGCTACCACCCAGGGTCAGGGTGAATCTGGGAACAACAGCAATTAAGAAGTGGTCCCACACTCCTCAAGACCTCCCAATCAGATGTTTTGCTGCCAGATGTAATTTATCATCACACCCAGGAAGAAGAGGTACTTGGAATGTTGTGATCAAATAAAGGAGTCAAAAATATAATTTTGAATGTTTAGCATTCTCCAATACCTGGAATTTTATTCTCTGGGCAGCTTTTAGTACCACTACCTAAGTATATACTGTGGATACCTTGGCATAGGTTATTTGTTATTGAGTTTGTCTGGTTGACCTTTATTCCCATGAGTGCATTTTATTCTCGTGCATGTGTCTTTGAGCCAGTATAAGCTTATCTTAGTAATTGATTATACATGGTGGTTACCTTGTTTAGTGAGCTAATATGGTTGACCCTTACTACTGAGTGGTGAGTTCAATCTTCATTAGGTGATCTATTCTAGTGGCATTGTACCAAACTAAGTGATGTAAATAACAACTAACTCTACATGACAGAATTATGACACCAGCTATGTACATAGCATCTTGTGCTAGTATGGATTTGATAAGAGATCATATATATAGAATGATTCATAAAAGGGCATTTTTCAGAAATCATTGTTCATCTATATCCATTCTTACCTGCTCCCAAGGCACACAAGACACAGGTGTGTTTGTACACAGGAGATATGGCAAACCATACTGTTTGAAATAGGTAATTCAAAATATGGAAACTTTTTCTCTTGTGTGATTCCATTCTTTTTCTCTTACCATTCTCTGCCTAAAGAAAACAAGGGATATCAATTGAATGAACCAAAATCTATTTCTCTACTACTACCACCACTTCAACAGGTCACTATCTACTGCACAACCGATATTCTTACATTAGTGTATAATCTTATATTACATCTTGCTTTTTTCACCTTAAAAAATTGATCAATTTTTCATTAATATCAAACTGTGAATCTAGCAATGGCATGTTTTCTCAATTTTGTCACTAACAATGACAAAATCCTTTTTTCTTTTGTAAACATTATACCTTGTGTAGATGCCAGTTTGGAAGCTTTGAAAAGGAATTAAATGCTAAATGACTCAGAGAAGGAGAAGTTGGAATTGAGATGACATTGCCAATTCCAAATGCAAAGAGCTGATCTTTTATGCATTCCATTCATCATTTAATTTATGTCTGGTTCCATTAATATTTATCAAGGAATCCATTCAACTCTTATCAACTAATGTAAAAACTGTCATTTCTCTGGAATATATCAGAATAGAAATCATCTTGAAAGAATATTGATAGGAATATTTTCTTGATTTAACAGGCAACCTTCAAGAATGCTAAACAGGTTGAAAGAAATTTATTTGAACCAGCTTGAAGTTAATTAATAAACTGATATGGATATAAATGTGCATATATATATATATATATATATATATATATATATATATATATAGAGAGAGAGAGAGAGAGAGATAGATAGATAGATAGATAGATAAAGAGAGAGAATTAATGTGAGTATAATTTGTCACCTAGCTGACTGATGTTACCTTCAGCATCTTGATTCCAGACCAGTCTGCCCACTCTTCAAGGGATATCAGCAATTTACTGCTTATATTTTTTCAATATTTTCTTTTTATACACATTTAACACTGGTGTAAATTTTCTTCTGTATTCTCTGCGTATGCGTGTGTGCACTTGTCTGCATGCAACCATATGCGCGGATGTGCATCGTGATCATTTTGCCCTTTTCTTTGTTTTGTTTTTATCTGTAGCATATTTAGTCTGGTTTTGATTCAACTCTTGACATGTGACCTATTTTTATTTATGGACATTTTAGTTTTTTTCTAGAGAAGTTATATTTCATTTATTTATGTTTTTATAGAAATAAATGGTATTAATGCTTGAACAATAAATATTATATATGAATGATACTAATGATGTTAATGCTTAAATGGTAATGGTCAGGCCCACTTGTGTTTCTTCAATACCCACACAGTCAGCTTTTGGGGTTTATACTGCAACTATGCTGAATAAGTTCCATGATGTAACTTGTGACTTCATGCTAATACAAGCATCCATGGTTTCTGAACAGTTTCATCGGTGGAAGTTCAATCAGAAGGCTTGGTTCAACCTATGACATTGTTTTTAGGTGCTTCCCAATGATGTTGCATACTGAAATCCACTTCTCCAGGCTAATATTATCAAGAACTTTATGGTTAGAATCAAACCCAGATCTCATGGTTGGAAGGCTAACATTCTAATCAATTGGCCATATATATATATATATATATATATATATATATATATATATATATATATATATATATATTAATCAATTCATTCCATGTAAGGTAATAATGCCACTAAGATGCAAAGGAGTAAAAGAGAATAAGAAGACTTTAGAAGGAACTGAAAGTCCAGTCCTAAACAAGAAATAAACCTCTACACTTGTTCAAAAACAAGGGAGGAGTGTGAACTGGTTGATAGACAAACCTATCTACGTGTATGTGTGTGTGTGTGTGTGTGTGTGTGTGTGTGTGTTTTTATATTTTTAAAAAGCTGGTATGCAGTGACTGGCCACAACTATAAGTTTCATGCATTTGCAATCATCATGCAAATGCATGAAACTTATAGTCATGGCCAATCATTGCCTACCTGTTTTTTTAATTAATATTGAAGCTCTGCCACTTCTTATGGCACTGAGCACTTTTATACCAGTAGGCTACTTTGGGGCAGACTCTTCTCAGAACTGCTCATTCTTTCCTATATATATATATATATATATATATATATATATATATATATATATAAGACAAAAGGAAAACTAGTTTTAGCTGACATGTTTCATACTCTGAGGGACTTTATTAGGGTAAATGCAAGGATTTTATTTTGTAACAAGTATTTATTTACAAGAGCAAATATGTAATTAGTTGTCAAACTTTAAAATTTTAAGAACACTCATAAATATTCATCAAATTAGTCAAAAATCAGACAAGCTAGGGAAGACCTGACGTAACACAATTCAATGTCTAATAAACAAAAGTGAGTAAGTGTGATATTTTTAAAAAATTTTATGCAAATTAGTATTTAAATCATTTTAGTTAGGATTCATTTATGTGTTTATATATTTTTAAGGTTAAGGATTTAACTGTTTTCTTTCAATTTTTTAACATTTTTATAGTCATGTATCTTTGTGTGAGAAAAGAGTAATTCTCTCAAGAATGGAGATATTGCAAAAAAGCCACAGCACAACTTTATATTTTAATAAGATTCAGTAATAGAACTCTTGAGAATTTTCCTTCTAAGTAAGTTACTTTCTCTTTTAATAACGGTGGCATTCTTTAGGTTAAAGTTGAATTTATTTCTATATATAACTAATGCATTTGATAAATTGTTGTGTATAAGATCCCTTTTGTGTTCAAAGATATGCTTTTGTTTTAAAATTCTGCATGTTTCCCTGATGTATTGTGAGGAGAAGTTCTGGCAATTTATTTTATATATGCCTGCTTCAGAATTATTTTTGTAACTGGTATTTTTGGTTCTGAACATACCCATAATAGTTTTGGATGTTTGTAATTATTTTAATATTATTATATATTTCTCTTATATTGATCATATTTGTGGTTTGCAAATATTTCTTACACACACACACATACATACATACTTACATATATATATATATATATATATATATATATATATATATATATATATATATATATATATATATGTATATATATATATATATATATATGACAAACTATTTACTCCAATATTCAGTATAAAATATGTGTTGTGGGGACATAGAAATACCTGGATTGGTTTCTGGGTACATGATTAAACCACTGGGAGAGAGAGAGAGACCCCTTCGTCCTGGCTAGATCCCTATAGGAAAATTTTGATTTAAGACTTGTAATCACTGCAGCATCTGACAAATTGTGCACCACTACAGGCTATGCTGTTTTGAGGAACCATGTTTCTGTGCAATCAGAGGTCACTATAAATATGTTTTGTGCTTTTGAAATCCTGTGACATTGAAGGGATTGTAACAGGAACAAGTGAAAGACGTCACTGGAGGTTCTCAGATTGCACTTTGGGTGGGGAACGGTAGATGGTCATATTGCACAATATCATTGAGTAATTATATAATTTGTATCTTCCTTTCATAACAAAACAGCCCTTTTTAGGACAGCACTTTTTTCCTCTGAAGGAGGATGGTTAGGAAAATGTGGCCTAAAAATTGCTTACTTGCTTTTGTCCCCATCATTAGGTGCAAATGACAGGACATCCAAAATTGCACCAGGACAATACAGAAGCCAAACATTAAAGATCTTTTCATTGGGTCTTGGAATATATTCTTGGAATAGGAGAATTCCTCAGGATAGTAAGAAAAACATTAAACGTAAGACTGCTTTGATTGTCCATGTCCTAAAAATGAAAAACATAGGCATAGCTGCTCTCCTGGAAAATAGACTAGCTGATTTTGTTCAATTACAGGAAGTTGATGGTGGATACACCATTGTCTAGAGTGGTAGGCCTGATACAGCTTAGAGAGAAGCAAGTATCAGGTTTACTATTCAGAATGATCTGGTGAAACATCTGGAATCGTTATTGGTTGGCATCAATGAGAGACTTATGTCCTTGCATATTTGTATTGGCAGAGATATAAATATGCAACCATCTTTAGTTGCTCCAACCATGAAGTCTAGTGATGAAATTAAGGAGAATTTCTACGATGAATTACACAACCAGTTGTGAAGTACTTCCATCCATGACAAACCTCTTCTGGGTGATTTCAATGTACATGTAGTTTGCAATATATTAGTATGGAATAGTGTAATTAGTAAGCATGGTGATGACAAACAGTTATCTGCTGCTATTTCTTTGTAGGGAGTATAGACTTTTGATTACCTTCTAACTTCCTAAACATTGTAAATCTAGCAAGTAGGTTTTTATCAGTTATACTTTTCCTAGGGTCATTACCAACCAGTCTGCTTTGTTAGGAATCCTTATTAAGAATTCTTATTTTAGAAATATTTGTATAGCTTGAAGTAAACTTACTGCAAATTCTTTAAATAAACTAGAATAGCCATCTTTTCATAAAGAAAATATTCTTTAAGAAATACCACTATTTTACTATTTATTACAAACCAAATTAATGCATATTTCAATGCAACCATAGTAAAAAAACAAAAAAAATACATAACCAGCATAACAATGAAACAATCAAAATAAACTAGTTTCTCACATTGATATCATTTCAATTTATGAAATTATTTAGAAGTTATAACATCTAGAAAATTAAAATCGTTGCTTTATAAAAGCTTAAGGGGCCATTGGTTGTGGCTTATACTAGCCTAAAAGATAATCCAAACCTGCTTAGGAGAAGACAGATTCATACTTTTTTAATGGTATTTGTGTGAAAGTGAATGCAGTGATCTTTGCTGAAATTTGAACCTGGCATGCGAATCCCACTTTCTGTGATGATCACTGGTGTGCTACACACATATACAAGGAATAGATAGAGTACATTAATATGGGGTCTATGTACTGTTGATACATTTATTTGTTATTAAAATGTATATACATGTACATCTAAAAGTTCATTTATTTATCAATGAACTAATCTTCTTGTTTAAGTTTATTATGAGGTTGATTTTAATTGTTAATATGTAGCAGATGACATTAAGGATTGTAATTTATGTGGTTGAAACTCTTTGAATAAAACTGAGCAGATATTGGCTTTTGAGAAAAATATATACACAGAGTGAAAGAGTAGTGCTTAGAGCAGAGATGTATATTTTAGGAAAAATCTGTGTTTAAAAGCACTATTCAAACTTTGCTTTGCCATAAGACACTCTGTAGCCAAGAGGTGAAAGCATGTCAGATCTAATGACAGCTTTCCTTCGGGGAATGCCAGTTCAAATCAAGCCAGGGAGCACATATTTTTCTAAGAATTCTTGAAAAATTCAGGCCAGTAGATGCAAATAAATATACTGTTTAATAAATAAACATAGCATCTACACAAATATGGATATCCACCAAAAATAACATTTAAG
>OZ038499.1:69573287-69595787 GCA_964036315.1 Acanthosepion esculentum | reverse complement strand
TTTTTTTTAATCATTTCACTCCAAGCAAGTCAATATTGCTGCTAAGATGCAAGGAATTACTCGGAGTGAAAGAGAATGAAAACACTTTAGAAGGTACCAGAAACCCAATCCTAAACAGGAAACAAGGGATAAACAAGGAGGAGTATGAACTGGACAATAGACGAACATATCTTTTCATATTGAAATCAAACAAATAGTTAAAAAAATAAGTTAACGTTTCGATGTTACAAGCACAGAGTTGAAGTAAACTTTGAAAGGAACTGGAAACCCAATTGTAAAGAGGAAACAATGGATAAAGCTCTACTTCTGTTCAAAAGACCAGGGAGAAGTGAGAACTGGACAATAGGTGAATCTATCTACATCTAGTAAGAAAAAAAAGAGAAATAAATCCATTATTCACATAGCTTGACCAATACAGGAATCCTTCAATTAATGTTTTCAATTAGTGTGCTGAAATTTTCTATCTCTAAATTTGATTACTGCCTGCATAATACTCAATTAGTGCAATAAAACATTCTTCAGTTTAACTATAGTAATTGTAAATTGATTTTTTTATAGCTACCAATTAAAAATTTTCTAAAATTTAAAAATGGAAAATTGGTAAGTATTTTGTTTGTCAATTTTGTTTACACTTGATTAATACATTTTCAATTAATATTTATCTTTTAATGTACACATTAACTGCACTAAACGAGAGATTCCTGTATACAATGACAATTTCATATCAAAACTTATGACTTGTGACTTATTTTCCACCCTGCAGTTCTTATGTAACATTGAAAGTCGATTGCTACTTCGATGGGAAATGTTCAGATAAGCTCCAATATTTAGTGCCACCAGCTCAGAACTTCAGGGCAAAAACCCAATTTGCTATGTCCAAAGGGTTGAATCACCCTCATTCCCTATATATTTCTTTAATAAGAAGGGTGTTCCACTCTGAAAACTTCTTCCCAAGAATGGCTACTTTGTGAAACATATAACCTTCATTTCTTACTTTCTTTTATCCCACACCTTATTTATAAACCATCTACTTAGAGTGGCTCTTGGGCCTTATATTGAGTGAATTATAGTAAAAAGTTTTATACTAAACAGCCCAAAATTTGCAGATAGGTTTTGCCCTCACCCACTTGTAAAAATGTCCTCAGTCAGGTAACATAGGATAGTATAGCTGTGGCAATGTAACTGTGGTAGCTATAGGATGTAGACAAGATTTAACACTATCTGTTTATGGCATGATTGTTGCAGCCAGAAAGATGACTGATCTGTATTTCTCAGGCAATAGTATACAAGAAATTTGTGAAATTGCAGAGAAATTAGCAACAGGTGACTACAGCAGAGGCTTGCAGGTAATGCAAGAATTGATCTGCCAGTGTCTAACAATGATGGTAACTTCTCAGAAAAGCGGAACATTGTATCAAATCATATTCCAATTCAACATGATTGCTGCTCAACCCATCAGTCAACATATTGTATAGCATGTACTCTATTCCACAGAGTTTCATAGACATCAACCAAGAAAGGTACTCTATTATTGATACCACGTCATCAGTTACGGCAACTCATCTTGACCAGAAAACATCACCATAGAACACTTTACCTAACCAGATAAGATATGTTTCTATGTCTTTGGGGTAGACAGTTGAGGAGTCATGTGATGGAGACAGCATGAGTTTTTCAGCTTGGCAACAGGGTGTTATGCAAGCTGGAATTGATTCTATAATAGTGTGGGGTTATCATCTGCTGGAGTTAATAAAAAATCAGTATTAAAACTTGGACTGCTGTTACATACACAGAACAGACTTTGTTACATACCATTTGCACACTTATGCTTTCCATGTTTCCCAGTGGTAGTACTTTGTTCCAGCAAGATAACACATCACAATCTCCCCATAATATAAAATGGAAACTGGTACCAGAAACATATAGGCTTACTGCCAAGCAAGTACTTCATTGGCTGCCATGCTCACCATATTTAAACTTCACTGACTATGGATGAAGACCTCATTAAATTCTCTGCAAAGTCACATCCAACAAACAGGTCAATTACAGACAGTCTGGAACATGCTCGAATACATATGCCCACATAAATTTAGTATCTTATAGACTTGATGCCATGTTGTATAGGAACTATTATTCAAGCAAAGGAAAGAGTTGCATGTTATTAAGTAGTTGTCTCTAAGTTTTGCCATTGCAGTGTGTGTATATATATATATATATATATATATGTATATAAAATTTCTCAGAGTTTAATATTAGCCGACGCATTTTGTCCAATGTGGACTTTTTCAAGGCAAAAACGAAATGAATTTATTAAAACAAAGTAACTATTAATAACAACAAAATCTCCTTAGCAACTGGAAGAATTTAGAAAACACTATTATATTCATATTGTCAACTGAAAATTACGTCCCGTGTGGAAATATTGTTTTAATTGTTGTGTTAACGGATTCAACCATTTTCTTTTGATTTCATGATACAGTTGTGTATGTTGGTTTGGGAGAGTAGTAATTCTGTTAGGAAGATGAAATTATCCAAATATTAATCTACGCCCAGGTTTTTTTCCTATTTCAAATAGATCATTCTACCATACTTTATCAAATGCTTCTGTCATGATTAGGACAGTGAGCAAAACTGGATTAAAAGATCTCTTTCAATGAATATGGACTGTACAGTAAGACTCATAATTAGAATTAAAAATAGATTTTCTAGATATTCTCTTACAACAAAAATATTAGCAAAGTTCAAGTTCCATTTTTTTTTTTTAATTTAGCATTTAAAATTCTATATTTATGAATTTAATTCCTTTCATTATGGCTGAAATTAAAACCTGAATTTCTCAATATTCTTATCTGAAGAAACAAACAAACATCAAAATAAAGCAAGTAGCAAAATTTAAGAGATGACTGAAAATGTGGTACAAGTTGAGAATCCTTTACCCAAAATTCTTGGGACTGGAAGTGCTTCAGTTTTCAGATACTTTTTTTTTTTGATTTTGGAATACCGGCTATTTAATTTGTATATAGCATCTATAAAATGGGGCATCTTGGGAATGGAATCCAAGCATAACCATGATATCCCCACATTTCCCTTACACTTCAAAACACAACTTATACATATAAATTGAAAGTAATTTTATATAATATATACCACAAAATAAATTTTATGTAAATACAGATACAGGTAATGACGCTAATCATGTAATTCTCACATGCATTTTTAAGTGGTGAAAGTAAGATTTCATGTAAAAGTAATGTTTTATACTTTCTGTACATGTACAAAAAACATGATCACTACTTAAAATGCAGGACTTTTTGACATTTAGAATAATATCTTTATTGGGCATGTAACCTACTGAACAAGTTCATGTAAATAGATGGCAGGACAGGGATTGAGAGATAGTAAGGAGGACATTAATTAGAGCTACAAAGGATTGGAAGTTGTGGAGAGCTATGATCGTCCACCTCCCATCCAGAAGATTTAAATGAAGCTGATACAAGATTCCAGATTTCCTATTTGAGAATGTTAGCAATATTAGCAACTGTTTAATACTCAAAAAGAATTCTGAGTGCTTAATGATAAATGAAAACGCATCCTGAGTTATTTTTTAATCTAAAGAATATAGTGACCCACTGGTGAATATTCTTGTATTTCTGTGAAAAGTTATCTAGTTTATAAGGGAGGTAACTCTTAATTTTTGGTTTGTTAAACTGATCCATTTCTCCTTGAAAGACGGTACAAAGTAATGTTTCTTTTAAATTTGGGTAGTGGATAATTCTTTTTCTACATATTTATTAACTTTATTTAAAAGCAGGAAAATCCTGCTGACAAATACCGATTTTAAAAATGTAATTTTTGCTAATTTTAAAAAAGAAAGACAAGATAAGCTTTGTTTGTGAATGTACATTAATACTCATTGTTCTCTGAATGATGACTTTTTGGCTTATTTTATATACATACATTATATATATATATATATATATATATATATATATATATATATATATATATATATATATATATATTATGTATTTATGTATAACTGGAATAAAATTGGAAAAGATAGAAAAATGAAGGAAGACTAAATGAAAGGAAAAAATAAGAGAAAGGAGTGAGAAATTACATGTAACCAAAAATAGAAAAAGAAAATGTTAACAGAAGAAACAGAAGGAATTGCATATGAGAAATAAAAAAATAAATACAAAGAAGAAAAAATCAAATTTAAAATAAATTGAAGAAAAGAATGTAAAAGAAAGAACAAAATAATAAATGGAAAGAAATAAAGAAATTACTAAATGAAAGAACCTAGAAAGAATCATTTGAAAGATGAGAAAAAAGGAAAAATAAAAGAAAGTCAAATAGAAAGATGAAAGATAAAAAGAGAAAAGAACAAATAAGAAGGAAAGATAGTATAAAACAAGAGAAGATAAAGAGAATGAATTATGGAAAAAAGAACAAGACGAGAAAGGGAAAAAGAAAAAAATTATACTCACTATACTGTAATGGTTAACAAGCATACCTTGCAGATGTGGGTATTAAGTTTAATCTCTACTATGACCTTGCACTAGATAAAGCTATATATATATATATATATATATATATATATAAATATAAAAGTGAACATAGAAGTCAACACTTAGAGGCAACAGTCTGTTTCATGCTAGTGCAATCGTCAGGAGTTGCCTGACGATTGCACTAGCATGAAACAGACTGTCACCTCTAAGTGTTGACTTTATGTTCACTTTTATATTTACACACGCTCTATCTCTGATATTGAGCACTTTATCCCATAAATATAGCACACTTTAAGACTATATTTCTTCATATATATATATATAAAGGAATATTTTAACTCATGGTTTAAATTGGTTCCTATTGCCTGACTTGTCAGAATCCAAATATTAAAGTTCAAGCAAGCCATCCTCCTATGGAAGATTGATGCAACACTATCTTCCTGGCCTCATCTAATCTGATCAATGTTGTATTGTCCTGTGATAAACTTAGTAAAAACCCAGAAAAAAAAGTAAAATAATAGATTAATAAAGAAAAAATGTGAGGATATTTAAACAAAAAAAAAATCAAGCAATTGAAAAAAAAATTTACGTTTAAAGAGCAAAGAATAATTTTATTGGTTAACTGCTGACACCAAATTCTTATTTTTATCAGTAAGTGACATTGGGAGAATTTAGTTTTAACAAAGCTTCTTTCAAAAAGATTGTTTTTTTGTTGGTTTTTTTTTTTGACAGATGGAATTTCCAATATTTTCAGTTTCAATATAGAAAGAATTTTATTTATGGATTCTCACACTGAAAATGAAAAAAAAAATAATACAAACCCAAAAAACTGTGCAATATATGGAGAAGGTACCGCAAATGATTAAACATGTCAAAATTGCTTGTAATGTTTTCCTCAAGGAGATTCTTCAATTACTGATACTCCATAGTTGACTAGAAATAGCAAACATTTATTCAAATTATCCACATTAATAAATGAAAAATCATTTATATGAAATTGGTTCAGCTGTGTAACTTACATAAAAGTTAACTGAAAACTTCTACTGGAATTCATTTAAATGTCTGATTTTTTTAATTTTTTTTTTTAACAAATTTTGAAAAGCGGCAGTGAAGGAGGTCAGCAGTCCAAGCTTCACCATTCTTATCTGGAGCTTGATAGACTCTTTCTCCAATTATCATCAGTACATCAGTATTTGACCTAGAGAAACAAAAGCCATATTGCTTATCTGAAAGAAGGCCCTACGATGTGAGATTCTCAACCAGTCCCACGTTGATTAAGGCCTCTAGTAGTTCCCAAAAAGAAGTTAGAAGGCTGATAGTTGGGAGGGTCAGATGGTTCCCTGAGTTCTTAAAAACCAGAACAACATATGAGGATTTCCAACAGGCAGCGAGGCACTTATTATACAGTTTAGAGAGAACAGGAGCCAGTTCGGGGGCACACTTCTTAAGGACTCTTACAGGGATACAATCAGATCCGCAGGATTAGAGATGATAAAATAAATGTGTCTCAGCCTCATTATCTCTAACCACTAGTTTGAATCATTTTAATTTGAGTGCTTTTGACCCATTTTCAACTATTACGGACACAAAATTCACATTTTTTATCTTATGTGAGATCCTGGTAGTTTTCCATATTTTTCTTTCTTTTATTTTCAGTGTAGTCTGCAGATAAAGAACAGACTGAGATTCGGGAGATCATCATTTTCTTTATAATGACTATTACATTCTATCTTCTCACTTGAAAAGATTTGCTGACTGCACCAGACTAATTTTATTCATTGTTTTTTTTTCTTGGTTCAATATTTATTTAGTATATTTCCTGATTTAAACACAAATCATTTGCACACTTCCAAATGTTTTTGGTCCCTAACCTGACAGATCTGCGTTTTTATCTTCCTTTACAGCCAGGTTACTGCATTCACATATGGTGTGGCGCTTCATCTCCTTTATCTACAAATTTGGTATTTGCTGTTTTCTAAATTCTTTTTATTTATTTCTACTTTGATATATTTGATACACATGCATTGGTTCCAGCTGATAACAATAAAGGATTCAGTTTCTTTTCTCAGGTGTCCTCTACACAACCAGTGTCTATGTTCATCTGTTATAGATGCTATCTGCCAGATAAATTCTCTATATTCTTTTCCTGCCCTCTTTCTTTTCTCTTTTCTCCTTTCCACCTTTTCTTCTTTTGCCTCCTTTTTTCCCCATTTTCCCTCTTTTTCTCCTTTCTCCGCCCTTTTCTCCTTTCTCCTCCTTTTTTTCCTTTCTCCTCCCTTTTCTCCTTTCTCCTCCTTTTTTCCTTTCTCCTCCCTTTTCCTCCTTTTTCTCCTCCCTTTTCTCCTTTCTCCCCCCTTTTCTCCTGTCACCTCCTTTTTCTCCTTTCTCCTCCCTTTTCTCCTTTCTCCCCCTTTTCTCCTTTCACCTCCTTTTTCTCCTTTCTCCTCCCTTTTCTCCTTTCTCCTCCCTTTTCTCCTTTCTCCTCCCTTTTCTCCTTTCTCCTCCTTTCTCCTCCTTTTTCTCCTTTCACCTCCTTTTTCTCCTTTCACCTCCTTTTTCTCCTTTCTCCTCCCTTTTCTCCTTTCTCCTCCCTTTTCTCATTTCTCCTCCTTTCTCCTCCTTTTTCTCCTTTCTCCTCCTTTTTTTCTTTTCTCCTCCCTTTTCTCCTTTCTCCTCCCTTTTCTCCTTTCTCCTCCCTTTTCTCCTTTCTCCTCCCTTTTCTCATTTCTCCTCCTTTCTCCTCCTTTTTCTCCTTTCTCCTCCTTTTTTTCTTTTCTCCTCCCTTTTCTCCTTTCTCCTCCCTTTTCTCCTTTCTCCTCCCTTTTCTCCTTTCTCCTCCTTTCTCCTCCCTTTTCTCCTTTCTCCTCCCTTTTCTCCTTTCTCCTCCTTTCTCTCCTTTCTCCTCCCTTTTCTCCTTTCTCCTTATTATTACCCCTGTTTATGATTGTGAACCTTCTTAAAGTTATTTTCATTACCATTGTTAAGTTTGGGGATTTTTTGTTGTTGTTTACTTTTAGTTAGAACAAGTGCAGTCAGTTCTTAGTTGAAGAATTTGAATTACAGAAATTTTGAAACAGCATCTTTTCTGGTTATTTGATTAGAGACTTTTGAAAACAAATCCACTTGCAACTCAACCACCTAGTGAGACTAACTCGGAAAAATCTCCTAACGATGTCTATTCATTTAATTGAGTCTATATTCAATTCATTTCAGCCAGAGAGAAAAAAATTAAAACACATATTAAATATCTACACACACACACACACACACACACACACACACACACACACACACACACACACACACACACATACACACAAACACACACACATATATATATATATATATATATATATATATATATATATATATATATATATAAATGTTAAGTCAGGATCTGTTACACAAAATTCTATCTCTCTATATACATACATATATTTTAAGCGTATGCAACTATAATTTGAGAAGACCAACTCATAAATGAACATGTGTATAATCTCACTGGAGTATTGTTAAGCTAGCTCGATGTTACATACGATTATTGCTTGAATGAGTTCAAAACGTGCTACATGGCCTTGGACCAGATATATTCACTGCTAACTGAAATGAATGGCCTGATCAAATTTTTATTTAATTGTTTTACTGGAAATAATTACATGCAGGGTCTTCAATTGCAAAACAGGAAATAAGCAAGATTAGTCTGTTCATATCTATATCTGTGGATAGGTTGGTATGAAATTTCATGGATGGACAGAGTTTCAATCAAAAATATATAAAAAAATCTCTCTTATAAGCTAGAATATATATATATATATATATATATATATATATATATATATATATATATATATATATATATACACTTTTCTCTCATTGGAACAACTATAACCTCTTCCCCCTATATATATATATATATATATATATATATATATATATATATATATATATATAATCACTTCACTCCAAGGAAGGCAATAATGTCACTAGGAAGCATAGGTTACTGGTGGTGAAAGAGAATAGGGTCTCCTATTTGATTTAACCTATCTGCTTGGTTTTGTTGTCCATTGTCAAACCAGGTGACTGAGCCTGTAACATTTTAGTCTTGAATGTCTCTCAGTGCTGTCGGGTCCAAATAAAAGTCTGCTTTTCATGACACTAGGCCAAATTCATCGAAATATGAATTAGATTTTTTTGAAAATCAGTTCAATTTTGAATACTAAAACTTACAGATGTGCAGGTAATGTAATGGTTAACAATCCTTAATATTAAATCTATGAACCAAATTCATTATATTCACTTTTGCACAAAAACCAAAAGTTATGAACACATTTTTTCCCCTCCCATCCATGGGTCAAATAGCAGTGATAGATGGGCTCTCTAGCCCTGGTTGGCAATCTGACCAGGAGAAAGGACGACTCTGAATTCTAAACCCTATATAACCCTGACAAGATGCATACTATGCACTCATTGCAAAAATAATAATCAGGTTGTAGACTCTACAATCTTGATTGAGGTTGAATAAAAAAAAAGGTAAGTCAATAAGTATATGGTCTAAAATTTAAAATTATTCCTTTTGAGTAACTGTGAACCAAAATATCTGAATGATTCAAGTTAATGGCCACTTGTACATAATTTTTTAAGCTATAACTTAATCTTTTACCACAAGCATCTACAAAAATGTAAGTGCATAATCTTCGAGCTTTTGCAGATTACTTGGTTTCCTTGATGTTACACATATGTTCAGTTCATCTCGTAAGTTTCCATTTGGATTCAGGTCATCTTCTTTTATGTGCCATGTTCCTTCAGGATGTAGGCGATCATGGCTCTCCTCCTCTCCCTTGTAGATCTTAATAAGTTTTGTCTTTTGTTATTTCTCCCAGACCCTGTTCCTTGCCATCCACTTGCTCAAGCCCCCATTAAGTATGTCATGCATTGCTTTCACCTGTCCCTCTTTCCTTTTATCCATCCAATGAGTATTCAGCACTTTCTCAGCACTTCTTCCTTGTGTGTCCCAGAAATTTCAGATGCCTCTTCCTGATTTTAAGTATAAGTTTCCTATTTGTTTCCATTCTTTCCAAAACCTTGTCATTGCTCAAATGCTCAGTCCTTTGTATCCTTAGCATCCATCTGTAGAACCACATTTATGTTGCTTCAAGTTGCTTCTTCATCTTTGAAGAGATTGTCCAACATTTGCTACCATACAGGAGGACAGATATCACGTAACAGTTGAGTACTCCTTTCTTTGTTTCCAACAAAAAACTTAGGTTTGGTCTCTATTTTTCTCCTGATGATATTTTGGGATGAATTTAGAAGTATATTTTGGATCATTGTTTTAGTCTTCTAACAGACACTTTCAAATTGGTATCCAGTATTTCATAATTCACTTTGTCCATAATACCATTAATTCATACCAAGCATTCTCTTTCTTTTGTAGAGAAATGCCCTGCACCATGTTTTGTTGGAGAGATACCGCACTTTGAATTGGCAGCTTCATCTTGATGCCTCCAAACAAATTTCTTGTCATTTTACATAAAATCATATTTTTTTCATTTTATCTCAGTTAACCATAATATATTCACGCAGAAAAAATAGGCTTATCAATATATTCATTTGAAAATCCTAAATATGATTTCAAGTGATAAAATGGGATAATGAAATATCTGTATTCTTGTAGACTTGCTCTATGCAAGACTCTAGTAATTGTATTTCTTGTTAGTCTCACTCCAGCCATTTTCCAGTTATTCCTGAGATTCTTAACATTTGAATTCTTTTCAACAGTTCTTCAATGATTTTTTGCATTGGAAATTTCGAATGACGTCACAAAATGTTCTATAAGTCTTAACATGAATAATTATAGTAAGATTGAAATCAGAATCATAGATTCTTCTAGGAATAAAGAAATGCAAATATATTAATATTTATTTAATCTTCAACATATAAACAAGAAGATTATGATTTTTCTTGTTTATACTTTTATCATTTCATTAATTTAAAACATTTTTTTCTTTGTGTTGTAAATATAAACTGTATAAAGTTATTCTTGGGCATACATCAGCTTAAAACTTAAATGCATCCACAAAGATCCACCTGCAACAATATATATATATATATATAAGTTTCATTAAATATGAGTGACTTTTTTCTTATTTTTTCTTGTGTTCATAAACTGAACTAACAGATAAAACAATAACATTAACATTTTTTATAAAGGTCAAATATACATTAGCTATAAGCAAGCTGAATTTTCTCTTAGGAAAATGAAGAAATGAACAACCCCAGTTAACCAGAACAAGAAAATTAAATTCTGTACAATAAAAGACTTAAAACAGCTAATATCATTATTTATGAATTCATATGCCCCTTAAGGAACTGTGTTCCTGATGAAACCAAATTAATGAATAATTATATTGGACATACCACTACATACCTATCAAGAAGATTCATGTTACACCTCTCTGACCATAGCTCAATTAGGATTCATTTAAGCACATCCAGAAACCTACCAAATTCTATCCGCAACATAACAGTCTCATCCACATATAAAAAATCCACATATAACAAAAGACTAAAAGTAATAGAAGCACTAATAATAATAAAAAACAACACTCAATAATATCAACTATAAACATGGCCACAATGTGCTGACCATGTTTAGAAAATAAAAAAAGTGAAAAAGCAAATTCATATAACTTTAAATACATACATAAAAAAATCCATACACTAAATTAAAAATAAAAAAAACATATTTGGTAATGGCTTAAAGAACAGCTGAAATTGCTGAGAGGTGCAGAAGACTTGAACGATTTTTACCCACTTTATATCCTGAAAACAAAACATTTACACAAACAGAAGAAAAATTAAATAAAAATGCTTAATTGCAATATCTTGTCATTTGTCTTTAATGAAACTTGTATAAAAGATGGATTGCTGCCCAAATACAGATCAAAATCTGTCAATGAGAGGATAAAGATAAACAGGAAACATAACTCTAATGGGTTTCACTTTTATAAAAGCTTCATAAGAATTTCCTGAAGAAGATTTAATAAAACCAAAGCATTTTAGATTTATAAATGTTTCCACTTTGTTCTTTCTCTTATTATATATATATATATATATATATATATATATATATCTATATATATATATATATATATATTATAATTATATTATTTTAATAATATATTGGTCTACTTTATATTGAGGACTTTTTAAAAAAGTAAATGCTACAAACAGTGGAATTTTACTCCATCTATTCTTTCTCTCATCGTATATATATATATATATATATATATATATATATATATATATATATATATATAGAGAGAGAGAGAGAGAGAGAGAGAGAGAGAGAGAGAGTTTTTGGATAAAAATGTTCAGTACCAGGGATAGCATAAATAAATATAAATGTGGAAACCGAGGTTAACAGAGTGTTGACACTCTGTTTCATGCCTGATTGCCCTAAGATTGTGATCAAGCATGAAACTCTCACCACTCAGTTTTGACACTTATGTCCACTTATATAAAAGTAAATGGTAAGGAACAAAATGTATATTAGTATTTTATATATATATATATATATATATATATATATATATATATATATATATATATATATATATATATATATAATATATATATATATATATATATGTCAAGGGAATAGAATTTTTATTTATTAATCTGACTGATTTTTATTACTTAAGCATTATTTTCAGCAAATACTCATCGTAAAGTAGACACTCTATTTATTTATTAAACAGTATTTTTATTTTTGTCTACTATCCTGAATATTCTCAAAGTCTTTTTAGAGAAAAATGTGTGATTCAAACATACATTTCCCTAGATGAAACAGTCATTAGATCTGACGTCCTTTGACCTCTAGGCTACAGAACCAAATCTTACAATGGTAAAGGTGGAATCTATACCTTGTAAAAAAATTGACTATTTAAATAATCCTAATTTATTAAACAAGAGAAGTGAATTAATGGTCACCTGTAGGCATAAGCACAGATACCTGTTGAAACATCTTGAACCAGATTGATTTCAATTGAAAACTATATATTCCTTTCTTAATTCATTTTGTTACTTTATCTCTAGTTGAATATTTTTTTTGTATGAATATATAATCACTGGCTCGAATTTTATATTTACTTGTATGTATGTCTAGGGATTTTGTTAATACTGTCTCATATCTAATAATTATACTACACATGTATTAGTCACAATATGTATTTTATATATTGTACTACCTCTATTATATAAGTAGCAAGTGTATGTTTGTTGGTGTGGCTTTATATTTGTCTTATGTGTGTATATAAGTACATATGTCATGTTATGCTTCTGAAATGTACATACAATTTATATATATTCTTTAGATATATGGGAATCTATAACCATAAGTATATTTATCTTTACATGTATATATACATGTGTGTATGCATATGAATGAAAGTATATATATATGTATATATATATATACACACATATATATATATATATATATATATATATATATATATATATAAATATAAAAGTGGACATGGAAGTCAGCACTTAGAGGCGACAGTCTGTTTCATGCTAGTGTAATCGTCAGGCAGAAGCTAAAGCAATCGCTCAAAAATTATTAAAGAGAGTCGCCTGACGATTGCACTAGCATGAAACAGACTGTCGCCTCTAAGTGCTGACTTCCATGTCCACTTTTATATTTACACACGCTCTATCTCTGATATTGAGCACTTTACCCCATAAATATAGCACACTTTAAGACTATATTTCTGCATATATATATATATATATATATATATATATATATATATTTGTAAATGTGGTTATTCATATGTAATCATGTTTATATAGCGATATAATTTACATATGTAGATATACCATGATATTTATATTTACCTTTGTATTATTTTCATTGTTACTTAGATATGTACATATATATTTAATTTTGTAGCTTCAAGCATATAAGTTGTATGGATGCGTGCTTTTACACATATATTTTTTTCATGTATTTATGCTTATTTTAAATATGAATTTTAAAAAAATCAAATCCTGTAAATAATGTGGACTGCTCCACTATCATGATTGTTTGATATATATATATATATATATAATTATTTATTTAAATATTATAACATAAATATGTTATAAAATCACTACAAAAATAGCTATATATATATATATATGAATTATATATATATATATATATATATATATATATATATATATGATTTATGTAATGGTCAGTCTTAACTCAGCATCTGAAGATTGCATTGGAGTTGTGCTACCATCGAGGGTGGGGAAAAAAAAGAAAGTGTATGTTACATATATATATATATATATATATATATATATATATAGGATACTTTACTTAACTTTTACTCTATCCAGGATTTGCAGTTTCATGCATATGCACATACACGTTTCTACATACTAGGTCAGAGTCTAATGAAAGTTTTTTGCTAAGTATATTGTATATTTTTAGAATTTGAATCATTTTTATGGTTTCTGGTGAAAATTTGAGTATAAATTTCATAAGCCATTATTAAAGAACTTCTTTTGATAATGTAGTGACAGTGTGTATTGTCAGTTTTATTATTTCTAAACTTTAACATACACACCCACAAAAAATGTGTGTCAAAAAGACAATTTTCTCTTGACATTTGTATTATCATATACTACCTTGGCAAATTTTATTATTTTTTAAATTTCAATAAAACCTGAACATTTTGTCAAGAATTGACAAAAAGTCTAAAAGCACTATTAGATTATTTACAAGAATTTTATATTTAAAGTTTATGGAAAAAAAATTTTATAAAAATGTCTGAACAAGAAAATCTGAAAATTCAAATACCTAACTACCTACTTATAAATTTTGAAAAGTGAATTTTCTGGGTATTTTCCATTTGCTTTTGCCACATAAATTCTCTAAAATAGGTTGCGAGCATCTGGAGTTATACTTTTTAAAAATTTTTAAATTTCTAACACTCAATGTGTCCAGACATACAGCTTAACTGACTTCATTCAATTTCTAAATGCTTTCTTTATTTTTAAATTTTAAATTCCTTTGCAGTCTCATCTATGTATTTCCTGTGGCATTTATTACAGTTTATAGTATAAATTTCTCAGGTTATTTTTTGTATTAATTAAATCTGTTATTGGCTGAGAAGTAGTTGTAACATATTTCATATGAGATCTCCAAATCCTGGGCCTTCTCCCCGCTGTTGAAGGAACTCTTCCCTGATTGACCATGTCTTCAGGGATGGAACCATACTCACCCTGGTCCAACTGCAGGTTGGTAAGACTATTTAACCCATAGTTGGAGGGTTTTGAATTCAGAGTAGCCCTTTTCATAGACTGGTTGCCATCCTACCTACTCTATAGGACAATATGCTTTCTTATTTACTAATAGCTGGTGGGGGGGAAGAGATGGATTCACACCTTTTCCTGCAGTATTTGCACATGAGTGAATGTAATGAACCTGGCCTGGAATTTGAACTCAGCCCTCCGGTTCCTCAATCTACGCCACTATCCATTACACCACTGTGCCTTCACACATACACATATATAATACATGTAAAGCTAACATTGTATTTTTTATGGTGATTAAAATATTAGAAAATTATGATTCACATCTTTTCAAAACATTTTACAAGTATTGTATATATCAAAATATCCAAGTCTACAACAAACACACACACATACATATATATATATATATATATATATATGCCCTTGCCTCTGATTTGATATTCATTCTTTTGTTGAACCTTGTCATTTGGACCACCCTCCTCACCCTACTTCAACAATGAGAGTTTTTTTCCTTCCCAAGAGGCATACAGTCTTTAAACGAGCTCATTTCATTTCTATTTGAAAGAATAAGCCACAAGACAAAATTTACATTCAGATAAAAAATCATATTCACTTTACCACCTGTGGAAAATTTCTTTTTTTCAATATGTACATTATAAAACTTATATTTTGCATTGAAAAATAAGAAATTCCAGCAAGAAAATTTTAATCCACAAAAGTTTGTTTTTATGGTTAGTATATTGATTACAAAAAAAGCATTATGAACATCAGCAAACCAGGGAATTCCTAATAGCAAACAAATAAGGTAGGCCTTATAAATCTCTTTCTTTCTCGCTCTCTCTCTCTCTTGATATATATATAATATATATTAAATTTATTACAAATATAACAACAACATATTAAAGGGCATATAACATTTAATTGAACACATTATGTCAGTGGTTCCCAAATGGTGCTGTGCACATGATAGGTGTGGTGGAAGAGGATAGCAGGTGAAGTGGAAGGATTGAAAGACAATCAAAGATTTACAAACAATTTTTAAAATTCATATGCCAAAAATAAATTTCAAAATTTAAAATATTATTATGGATTACTTATAATTGCATGCATGAGTCCCAATATAAATATTTATAAATAATTATTGATGATTTTATCATTGTGATATTTTTGCATTACATCAAATATTAAGAATATTGTAAATAGGGTCTGCTAATTGGAGGAGAGAGTTATTAATGATAACTTCAAATCAGCAGTTACCTCCATTTAACCCTCTTTCTGTTTTTTATTTTTAAATGTTCTTTATGTCTCATAAAATTTGATGAGGCACGAGCAAATTTTAATTCTGAAAAAAAATTCAGAACAATTCCATTATGTAAATATTCTTTTCGATTACAGCATAATGTTTCGTGGAGTTTTATTTACTTGGCTACTTTGAAAATTGGAAAATCTGGTAAAATTAAAAAATAACTTGTTACATCATATTACAAAATTTTAAAAGCTATCCAAATTAAGTTACAACAACAACAATATGCAAAATCACCTATGATTCTGGAATAAATTCTGAGAATCCACAAAATGTAACAAAATTTCAAAATAAAAAAAACAAATAATATAATACTTGTGTAACAAAGCAAATATTCAAAAACCAAAATTCAAAATCATACCAACAATGTATATGATCTTTGAGTTTCTACTTCTTTTCAATTAAGGAATATTTAAAAGTTCAGAAACTTAACAAGAACTATCAAAATGTGTGGACACTTCTCTTGCACCTTAAATCTCAAGTAACGCCAGAAATAATTTAAGAAAATCTTGAATCAAAATTTGCTGAGATACAGCCTATATATATATATATATATATATATATATATATATATATATATATATATATATATATATATATATATATGTATGTATATATATATATATATATACATATATATATATATATATATATATTTATATTTGAGATATTTATAAAAGCCTTTTCAGTATAAAAATAGATATAAACAACATGGACATGGTCTATCTCCACTGAGATATATATATATATATATATATATATATATATATATATATATATATGTGTGTGACAATGTTTTAAACTTGCCAGTACTGCACAGAGCTAAATATTCCTGCTGCTGTGGTTTTCATGAAGTGAAGTTGCCATCTCCATTCCCAAACAGTTTTGAATTAAGAGTTGTCATTCTTTGAAAATTATTATCAAACAAAGCTATACTTTGCTATTTAACCCATAGCTGGGGGGAGAAGAGATGAATTCATAGTTTTCCCAAGGGCATTCATAGAAAAGTGAAGGTAATGAAGTCAGCCAGAATTTGAACTCAGCATGCAAATCCCTCTTTCTTCAGCGATAGACTACACAATAAGCACATCTGTGATATATATATATATATATATATACTTTTATAACTACACATACACACACGCATATATATATATATGTACTTTTATAACTACACATACACACACGCATATATATATATATATATATACTTTTATAACTACACACACACACAGATATATATATATATATATATATATATATATATATATATATATGAATAAAATGTTTTTTCTTTTCTCACCATTATGTTTATTGATTTTGCTATTTGTAGAAATTTTTATCTGTGCTTATTTCAGATATTTAGTTTCTTTTTTTAGTTTTTTTTTTATTAATATAGACATATCGAAGTTAGAATTGAAAAAGCCAAACAAGCAGCAAATGGTGGAAGCACCAATGTCAATCAGAAATTTGGCACATGATAGGCTGGAGAAATGGTCGTTCCATTTTTAGAACAATGTAAGACATGGAAATAATCAAAGGAAAGACAAGAAAAAATAACAGAGAATTCCACATGAAAATAATTCTTTGCTTTCAAGGAAAAAAAAGTTTAGTCACGCATGTAATATCAATCCCACCACCAGAGAAAGAGAAAAATACAAGTGAGAGCAAGAAAAGAACGTGAAAGAAAGAAAGATCATTTGAGAGCATATCCAAAAAAACAAACAAAACAAACAGAAAATGAAAGAAAAAACATGGAAAGAAATGAAGAATCAGATGCAAAACATGAAAAAGAATGAAATACAGACAAGAAGATTAGACGAAAAAGAATACAGGCAAACAAAAGAAAGATGTTGAAAAAATGTACTGAGTAAGAAAGAAAAGGCTAGGATGAAAGAATTTACAGGGAAAGGAAAAAAAAAGAAATGAAGTAGAAGGAAAGAAACAAAATATGGTTCAATACTGAAGAAATGGAAAATATAAAAGAAAAATGAAAAGAATGAAATTTTAGAAGGAACAAAAATATAAGTAGAAACAGTAAAAAAAACTAATTATTGTATATCAATATTAAAATTAACAGAAAAGAATTAAAAATAAAAGAAAACCAACAAAAGAAATAATTGAAAAAAGAATGGAAGGAAGGAAGAATGACAAGAAAAAGACAATGTTAAAAGAAAGAAAAGAAAATAAGATGTAAAGAAAGATTGGAAAAGGTAGAGATAAAAGGAAAATGAATGAAAGAAGTAATAGAAAAAAAAGGATAGTGAATAAAAAGACACTATGAAGAGAAAAAGAATGGAAAAAATTTTCAAAGTAAAAAAAAAAGAAAAAAGAATGAGGCTAAAAAAAGAATAAGTTATCAGGCAAAAGGAAAGAATGACTATTGAAACAAGAAGCAAAAGAAGGAAAAAGAAAAAAATAGATTGATAGAAACAGAAAGGGAATTAGATATTTCAGTTCATTGTATTTACTTACTGACCTTCGAGTTGTTTACAAGTGAAGGCATTGTCAGATCCAGAAATCAAATGGAAGGAATAATAATAATAAATGAGGATGATATTTCAAGAATGGATGACTAGATGGACCTTCAGAAGATAACAAGAATGAATAAATGGAAGATAGACAAAAGAAAAAAATGCTAATAGAACAAATGATAGAACGAAACGGAATGGTTCTTTCCCAAGACTATAATTCAATTGTCTGAGTATTACTTCTGGAGACCGAAATCTTAAGTACTAATTCCAAGGAGTAATGACAATTTGTTTTTTTGTTTTTTTATTTAGTAATAGAGTAAGGCTTGGGGTTTCAATGCTGGTATCAGCACACAATCAGAGAAGGTTAAAAAAATAATAATTTTAGTCTTCGATGAAAAAGATCTGGAATCAATTTTCTCAGGAGTCAGGTAGATAAGTATTTGTCCAATGGCTGAATTATTAATTTGCTGAGAAATAGCTTTATTGTTGAAAGAGGAAGTCCAGGATCTGGATGTTCATGAGGAATAAACACAACTTTCTCTTCAAGAGTTTGCTTTTCTGAAATACTCCAAGATTAAAGTGGAATGAAATTAGTTCAATTTTATATTAGGCTTCTGTTGTGGACTGATTTGTTTTCAGATCATGAAAAATATCAGTGTTTTTTTCTAGTGACAAGTACATAACTATATGCATATAGGTTTTTTTTGGGGGGGTTGCGTGTAAATCATTCATTTATTATGCCTCATGTATTGGGGAACTCTTTTTTTTTTAGGGTAATAGGATAACAAAATGCTAAAGATTGAGCTCCTCGGGTTTGTGACAAGGAGACATGAGATCTACCACAACTATGGTGCCATTACTCAACAGTTTGTAGGATATGATATATCTTTGTAAACAAAAATATTAGCTTGGCACTTATTGGAAGTGAAAAGGTTAAGATTTATAGATACAGAATGCAAAGGATAAGTTTTCATCTAAATTATGCAAAAATGAAAATAACACTGACATCTCATTTTAACAGATATATTTACCAAAATTATATTAGACAAATCCAACTCTTTCCAGATTCTCTGCACTGTCCTCAGATTGACACCCAAACACTTTGAAATGTTCATATTGGAACTTCCTGCAAGAATACCAAGCATTACAGCATGGTGTTTCTAAATTTCTTGCTCTTTTTCTCATGGACAATGCCCAACTGACCCTACTATAGTGTGCCGCTGACAAAAATCAAATACATACATGTTTGCACAAAATTAAAATATAAAATTGTGACAATCTGTGTGTGTGTGTGTGTGTGTGTGTGTGTGTGTATTTTCTTTTTTTATAATTCTCACCCTGTCCAAAAGCCACTTGTATTTAAGGGTTACAGATTAAGAGGTACACTTTATGAGGATATGTTGGGCAGATAAGTTAACCCTAGAATTGAAAAAGGTTACAGTTATCAGGGAAGCATCCTCTTGGGAGTTAGTTATGCAAATTAGTTGTTTGTGATTTGATAAGCCAGATCATCTTTTAACATACTGACTAATTAGTCCATCTTGCCATTAGAAGTGTGTTGTTATCATTGCTCACTGGGTAGCTCATGCCTGTGCCATTTCTGCTAAAGAGAGCTACACTTGCTAAATTATAATTCTATAAGTTAAATGATTTAATAAATATTGTACAATGATTTCTGTCTAAATTACCGGGATGAGGAGTTAGCCTTATTTATCTTATTTATGTCTGCATCTTTATAATGTTTCAGCCTTCAATAGCGTCTTGTAGATGAAAGCATTCATTAATTTGGTGGCACAGGACAGACTCAGTGAAAACAGAGCAAGCAATAACAAGTCCTAAAAAGAAAAAAACGAAACAAGATATTCATAGACATAGACAGCAAAATGAGAACAATCTATCTTTGTTGATGTAGCCGTGAATCGGGTGAGCCCAATAAATGACTGCAAGTTGGTTGTATGTGGTGCTGTAATCATCAGGAGTTGTCTCCCCTTCCACAATGGGCTGTTGAGAGATGGCCTCCTACTTAGAGTAGGTGTTGTTGACTATTTGCATATGAACAATACTGGGCAGGTATTAGCCAATAGTCAGCATAGGTCTGCGACTGGGAGAGCTATATAACACCAGTGTTTTTCTGTCAAGAAAGGCGCTCTCGACGTGCAGATGTGCAAAAACCAGACAAGACAAATACAGTTGATAAAATAAAGATTTTAAATTTTAAATTCTCTGAAGTTTAGTAAGATTGACAGACCCCTGCAGAAAGCCAGAGGACACAGTGGGTGTAATGTTGTGATAAAGATGAGGATGTTAGTCGGAAAGTAAATATTGTCCAATAATTTTGCTCACTGAGAGTTTGTGAGCTTTATCTGCTCAAAGCACTGCACAGTTTTAATAATAATCACTACATTTCTTATATATGCATCTTTTAATTTTGTAATAGCCCTTTGTTATTTATATCAAGAGAAGATTGTAATGAAGTGTTCTTGGCATGTAGTGAACACTACCATTTAATATATTCATACTGTTGTAATATAGTCATTGTCCCAATTGATAACACTTGTGGACTAATGAATAAAAGAAAACAATTTCTCATTATTACATTTATACAGCTCTTGACTTTGACAATTACCCTTAGTCAATGTGTATGTGTATGGGTAGCTCTGGGTGCCCTCGTCTGAAACCATAGTTTCCCATGTGTGACGTCTGTGAGATTCTCTAACTCCTCTCTGGGGTGGTTATTTATATACCTATCTCAGTTATGTAGCTTGTTCCTATGCTTAAAGGACCAAGTGCAGGTGTAAGTCATATTATTCTGTATTTGTTGGTCAGGAGGCCACCTCAATTGACCTTTGCACCTTTGATGATCTGGTGTGATACTGAGTGCAAATTCTTTCCTGGTATGATACTACAATGTATACAAAATTTTGCTACTTCAATTCTAACATCTGCCTTCCGCTATGTCTCTCTCACAATATCTTCTACATGACTCGACAAACTGACTACGTGACATTGTCTATTTATACACCATGACTTTGAGCTGAACAGAAATGGCACAAGTTGACATCAGAGTAGTTTTCATTCAACTATTAAACAATATTGTATACCACCATTGTTTCTCCTTCCTCTTTTATGTGCCATGTATTGCAAGACAAAGGCGATTATAACCCTCCACAATTTCCTGTCTTCTGTTGCTCACACTTTACCATCTTGTTCTTGCTTTGCCACCCATTCACTCAAATGTAAGCTACTTTTTACATTTCCTCCTGCTTTTCTTGCCATCAGTGTATCTTGTGAGTCTTAAATTCTCAAGTGCCTCTTTCCTCATTATGTGCTTTGGTTATTTTAGTTGAAAGTTTTTTTTTTAAGTTTCTTTGATTGCTATTTTCTTCAAAACTTTTTTTGTCACTGTTCTATGGTATTCTCAACATTCCTTGGTAGAATTGCATCTCAGTCACTTTAATTGCCTTTATCATATGGAAGGATAAAGAAGAGACATCGTTTACTTGCAGAAAATTAATATCATTCATGTTTTAAGCTAAAAGTTATCATTCATTTGTGCTTCCGATTTTGCAAAGATGTCATGCTAATGAATCTATGACAACCAATTGTGCAAATATTTGCTCTTAAAAACGGAAGTACAAAGCATCAAAGACAAAAGCAAAACCATAAACATTTATCATTGCAATAATTTAAACTGAAATGCAAGTTCATTTCAATGCATATATTGCAAATTTCTATTCAGGTTTTATTCTTGTCAATATTAATCCTGTCTGAAGCTTTTGTTATGCACAGGTTTCAACCATTTAAAAGCTAATGAATTTGTATGAATTGTAATAGCTAGTGGTATGGAATGAGAAATCAGCAAGCTGTTTTTGGACTCTGGTCACGTTTGTTGCATTCA
>OZ038499.1:69568287-69570787 GCA_964036315.1 Acanthosepion esculentum | reverse complement strand
TATATGTATATGTACATATATATGTATATATATGTACATGTATATATATGCATATATTTATATATATATATGTGTATATATATATATGTATATATGTATGTATGCATATATATTTATGTATATATGTGTTTATATATGTATTTATGTATGTATTTATGTATGTATGTATGTATATATTTATGTATATATATATATCTATATATCTATATATATATGTATATATATGTATATATGTATGTATGTATGTATATATGTATATATATATGTATATAATTATTTATTTGAAAATTATAACAAATATGTCATAAATTCACTACAAAAATAGCCATTAATTTTCAACGCCTATGGTGTCTAATCAAGTGATGTTTTTCTACATTCAACATCTTTACTTGATAAGACACCATAGGTATTTAAACAAAATCTCTATTTTTGTAGTGATTTTATAACATATTTATGTTATAATTTTCAAATAAATAATTATATTTGCTCTACTCTGTATTGAGCACTCTTTTAAGAATAGTAATTGTTGGTTATTGGAATTTATTCCGTATACACCAATCTTATACTCGTATATATGTTTATATGTATATATATGTACATATGTATATATATATGTATATGCGTAAATATGTGTATATATATATAGATATAGATGTGTGTGTGTGTGTGTGTGTGTGTGTGTATATATATATATATATATATATATATATATATATATATATATATATATATATATATATATATATACATGTATGTCCTGGGTATAACGGTAAACTAAATCCGACAGCAAGTCTTCTCATCGGGAGATTGGAGGATTTGAGGAGCGTGGAACCACCTTTTAATTGCTGTTGTTCCCAGGTCCACCCTGACCCGGTGTCGTAGCACCTGTTAGGGTCCCAGCTATGAGCAAATAGTGTCTACCAGAGCTGTCCAAGCTCTTTAGTGTTATAGAACACGATGGATCTAGGAGATGGACAACTCTTACAAGAAAAGCCTGAGGTATATTGTCTGCTTCGTCTGTGGCATTTATTTGCACCGACTAAGTGTATCAATAGTTCCGAAAAGTGTGGATGTTTCTGCACAAACGTTCACGACTTTAATCAAATCACTTGTGTGGGTTTTCTGGCGGTTTACCTTGATTCGTTCTTATCCACACAGATTCACGTGCAAGGTCCACTGGCGTGAGAGTGAAGGCGACGGGGTCATGTAAAGGAAGGCTCTAGCTGGAGCTCTACACTGTTGCAGACCGATGGGTGATGTCCGTTCTTTCACAAACCCATGAGCAATTGTGATGTCCGTGTCCTCCATCGATGACAAAGCAGCCCTATTTAGGATTGCACTGCTTTCCCTATTATGGATAGTGGGCGATAAAAGGAACCCTAAACATTGCTTGCTCACACAGTGACTTGGCACCCCCATGCAATTGTCTAGTTATCTAATAAAACAGTCGAAACAGCAAGGAATATCAGAATAAATATAAGAAGAATTTCCATTTTGGATCTTGGAATGT
This sequence comes from Acanthosepion esculentum, assembly GCA_964036315.1. Taxonomy (NCBI): domain Eukaryota; kingdom Metazoa; phylum Mollusca; class Cephalopoda; order Sepiida; family Sepiidae; genus Acanthosepion; species Acanthosepion esculentum. The sequence continues at coordinate 69,569,277 of OZ038499.1, read as the reverse complement.
TCGCACTCTTCAGGACAATGATTCTGAACCAGAGCGTAAAATACCTCTTATTTCACTCGAGTTAAAGAAATATAACATCGACATAACGGCCATTAGTGAAACACGTCTGGCTGCTAATTCTCAGCTTAGGGAAGAAAAAGACGGATACGTATTTTTATGGGCTGGTAAGACTGAGAAAGAGCCACGCTAGTCTTGCTAGCTCACTGCCTTCCTTACCTAAAGGTGTATCTGATCGCATAATGGAATTAACCCTCAATCTGGAGTGCAACACCCGTGTGACGATGGTTAGCTGCTACGCGCCAACCTAAGGTTGTTCAGATGAAGAAAAAGATTATTTTTACAATCTTCTTCGGGTTTGTCATCTCGAAAGTCCAACATAAGGATAAATTAGTCCTTACAGGTGATTTTAATGCTCGTTTTGACAATGATTATCATTCTTGGAAGGGCGTTTTAGTTCGCCATGGTATTGGTCATGTGAATTCTAATGGATTACGCCTTCTCACTATCTGCAAGGAATTTGACCTTAGTATCACTAATACCTTCTACCATCAACCCAACTGTCGTAAGACCACGTTCGAAAGACTGGCATCTGATCAACTACGTCATCACCAAAAGACGGGACATAAAAGGTTTTAAGATAACGCGTTCATGCCACACAACATGCTATCTGTCAGATCACGCTCTACTTTGAAGTAAAACTACACTGCATCTGTAAAAGCGAAGGATTATAAAATCTACAGTGCCCAAGCGCATTAACGTACTGTCTCTTAAATCGACTGAAACGAAAATTGAGCTCTCTGACAAACTTGATGCTGCACTTGATTCTGTAAACATTACCAATGATATCGAATCATCTTGGAAGGCTCTGCGTGATGCAACATATTCTACATCCTTGGAGGTTCTCTAACTACCATATCGTAAACATCAAGACTGGTTTGATGACAATAATACAGAAGTTCAGCAGCTTATAGATCAATTGCATTGTTTGGC
>OZ038499.1:69528287-69565787 GCA_964036315.1 Acanthosepion esculentum | reverse complement strand
AACCCTGACAGTTGAGTTATCAAGCAAACGTCATACCAAATGTTCCAACAGGCCTCGGTGACGAAGAAATAGCAAATCAGACTCAATATAGCGCCGCTAGCGCTCACATAATCCGTGGTGGAACTCAACAGAAATTCTCTGCAACCATAGTAATGTGCCCCCTAGAACCACGACTACTATCACCAAGCCGCTAAAACTGAAGCATTAGAAGCCGGATCAAGCAATGATATACATATGATAGAAATTTTAAGGAGGATTTGATAATTATAATTAAGTATATTAAGTATTTCAGACTCAATGAATTGTTTAATTTTTTGTGTGTATATATATATTATATATATGCTATTTATTTTATGTTTTATATATATGATATATATATAATGTGTATATATTATTTATGTATATATTTTTTGTGTGTATATATATATATATATTATATATATGCTATTTATTTTATGTTTTATATATATGATATATATATTGTATATATATATTTATGTATATATATTTTATATATATAATAATATATTGTATATATATATATTTTTTGTATATATATTTTATATATATGATATATATATTGTATATATATATTTATGTATATTATATATATATATATTTATATATATTACTTATGTCTATATGTCTATATATATATATATATATATATATTACTTATATATGTATATGTATTATGAATATATATGTATATATATTGAATATATATTATTTATGTCTATATATATATATATATATATATATTTCTTGGTGACTTTAGAAAATTAATAAAAAAAAGTACCATATATATAATATACATACGTGTGTGTGTGTGTGTGTACATTATATATATATATATATATATATATATATATTGAAATTAGCATTCCCTATGTCAATTTTGTTGTCCCTTTTGTGTTCATATAGTCTCTTGTTTAATCTTATTGAGCTTTCTCCAGTGTATTCATTCTGGCAATTCCTGCATTTGGTAAAGTAAATTCTTCGTTCAAGTTTTGGCTAGTTCTTTTGTTTTTTATCGATTACGTCTTTGATTGCTTTAGATGTAGTTGTGAGAAATTTTATGTTAAGTTTAGATAAATTCTTTTCTGTTGTAGCTGTGATAGTGTTAGTGGGCAAATTAATATATTTTTTGATTAATTAATTTTGTCAGGATGGACATCTCTTCTATTTTGGTATACTTTATGAGCCTTTTATTTTGCATTGAAAATGAAATAGTTAGTGTATTGAAGGTTCTTTAATGTATTTTCAATATATTTCTCCTCTTCATGTAAATAATGAGGTCTGCAAATTCTGAGTGCTTTTAAATAAAATTCAATGATCATTCCAGATGTTATTTTGTTATGATGGGAGTAGAAGTTTATTAAGTTATTTGTATTGGTTGATTTCCATTGGTCACTAAGTTCTAAGCTGTTGGAAACTCAGTGTGTTCTTAGACTTCATGTTACAAAAAACTAGCCAGTGGTTCTCTACAGTCCTAACATTCTGCCAAGCATGCAGTCGCTAATGATAACAGAAGTAAAACACTGATTAAAAAATTATCCATGTTGCACAACTTTACTGAGATATTCCACTTATCTCATAAGAGCATTATAAGGTATATGGACACACATAGATATGTTTAGGGTAGAGTTGGTCGGTTTGGCAATTTATATTTCGGTATCGGTTTTGTTTTCCTTGATATTGCAGTTTTTGATTCGGTTTTTAATTTAGTATTTTTGTTTTCTAAGGAAGCCATTCATTTTCTTGTGTAATGATAGCATTTCCAGTCGATATCAAAATTCGTTTGAAATTGATAAATTTGCAACTTAGTCCGTTCAACTTGCAATATCTCGTGTATTTATGGTCCAATCTTTCCAGCCATATGAATATTTTTTTTATATCTAATATAAAAAAAATATTCATATGGCTGGAAAGAAAATAATTTTTCTAAATATGTAATTTGTATGTGCTTTTATTCATTGAATTATTTTTTTACAGCGAGTTAAAACGGTATTTTGCCTTGAACAGCCGAAAATGCGAAATATGATTTTTTTTTTCGAGACTAAATGTTTACGTTACTTACTTTGTTTCGCAAAATCAAAGTGACAAATCTTTATCAATATTCTTGAAATTGTACACAAACTCAATTAGAAGACACCTTAAACTCCAACCAGGAAGATATTCATTTCTTCTCTGACCCGTGGAAGCGAATTCCTTCAAAAAGTAAGCAGCAAAAAATAATAATAATAAAACTGATATGTGCGGTAAAAGAAGTTTCAAATTATTGCAACTACTGTCTTGCGTAAACACCCCATATACTTTTCGACTTTCGACTGTTGCTTTTTGAAACGTCTGTCATTGTGGAAGTCTGTTAACTGGTGCGTAAGAGGTTTTTAAGCAAGTAATAAAAATTTATAGGCATGTGTTAAAGACCACTGGAATTGATAACCCGGAAACCGCAAATCGGAGGGGGTAATAAAGTAGGAATTGTTCACCTAAGTCAGTTTTTTTTTTTAGGCTTTAAGGTAATTTAGTCATAGAATTCATGACTTAGATTAAAGTTTATTAAACTTTTGAATTAATTAAAGTTGACAATTAAAGCTTTTAATTTGATTTTTAGAATGTGTAGATTCCCAAATCTGCGATTATCACCTGTCCTTTTTTTAGATACACATTTTAAAACTGAAATTAAAAACTATTTTTTTTATCATTTTAATGCAATCTTACTTAAGTGTACTCGCCAGATAAAACCATAAAGATATTTGTAAAAATAAAATGAATTAATTTTCCTTGTTTAGAAGAATTTTATAGCCAGCTGAGAACACACTCCGATCACTAAATAGCTAAAAAAGAATAATTTTTACTTTGGGTTTTAAAAAAAATGACTTGCAGTTTTGAAAATATACATATTTTAAAACTGAGATCAAAACTGGTTTACTAGAAAACAATTACGTACGACCCTTACAAAAACTCCGACTCCATGAAATTTAACATTAAGACGAAACTGGCAACTATTTTTTAATTTTTACTCGATATGTTGTTAACTTAATTTTACCGCAAAACGTTTTTTTTTTTTTGAAAACTGAAACAAATAGATTTCAGACATTACGTCGTATTTCCTTTTTTTCTTCTTCATTTCTTTTGAAAACAAATAGATTTCACATTTATTTCCTAAAAAATAGTCAATGAAATGTTTTAACATTTTTGTTCACTCTTTTTCTCTTTCAATGCTATAAATGTTGATAAAATTTAATTTTATTAACATCTGGAAGTATTTTTCAATAGTGTTTCCTTGGATATGGTCACTCAGTAGTGATAGCACTTTATAAAAAAATGAACGATTTAGGTTTCGTAAAAAATTTCGATGCGGTTTCACGGTGTGAAGATGAAACAGAAAAAAGTCGGCTTTTCGGTTAAACCGCCCACCTCTAGTTTGGATACCTCACGGGTTAATACAAAAAAGATTTAATGCTTATCTGCTCTAGCTCAACGAAAAATGACACTTTTTTAAAGAACATGCCCAGGTGATGACAAATTAATTTTTACAATGTATTTTGGATAAAATTCCTGAAGAAAATGAAATGAGCTACCACTAATCACCCCAAAAGCTTGTCCAAAGAAGGTGATATTGTGTACATATATATATATATATATATATATATATATATATATATATATATATATATATATATATGTATATGTATAAGAAAGCCATAATCGGACATTGAATTCAGACAAATACTGTTCCCAATTGGACTGAAATATTGCAGTCAATAAAAAACGTCTGAAATTTGCCAATCGGAAAGGTGACACCTGACTTTACGTATTTTTGCCTACCCGTTACAAATTGATACAACTTGGCTAGGGATCTCCTACAACACCCACCGTACTCACCTGACCTTTGGATTACCACTTATCTCGATCTCTACAAACTTCTCATTATGGTAAGAACTTCATTTCACTGGGAGACTGTAAAAAACACTTAGACCTGTTCATCAAACAAATAGGAACCAAAGTTTTGGGAGGATAGCCCCATGAAGCTGTCTCAAACGTGTTGAAAGGAGTGGAATAAAAATGGCACAGGTGTGGTTGAATAAATCTATGTACAAATACTTAAACATTGTGTAAATTTCACTTAAACGCTACAATGACAATAAGTACAGGGTTCTGTCACAGCTTAAGAGTATAACTTCATTTTGATTCATGATAAAACTAATTACTAAAAAAGGTAAAAACGAATTGGGATTTTTAGACAAATTCATTCTCTTTAAATATACCTGCCACTATTGCACGTACACGCTGATATGATACGCCTCTGAATTTCTACAATTACATTTTACAACTGATTTTATAAATACACAAATAAAATCAAGGAAATGATTAATAAATATAAATAATGATCTGGTGAAATGAAAGAATCTTGTTTCTCAGAACTCTTTACATAATGGTTTTACCGTATATAGAATTGAAGTTAGGGATATTTTAAACTACATAGTATGTACCTCCCAAGTGTCATTAAAAATAGGCATAGATGATGAAAAAATACCCCAATCTTAATAAAAACAAGGTTTTATAATTAAAATCTGTGTTATTAACTCTGAAGGACTTCATTATGCAAAAATGATTTTTTTATCCTAGTTAGAATCTTTGAAATTTTGGCAAAATTTTTTTCTTTCTCTACCATCAACGGAAAACCATCAATTAGTGTGGGAAATTTTAGCATCTTTTTGCTGTGAAAAATACATTGATTTGGAAATTCTTGCAAAAATAAAATAATTATTGAATTTTAATGAAACTTTCAGGACTTGTTCACAAATGAATTAAATTATTTTTTAAATTATTTTTTTTTAGAAAATCGTGGTAAAAATATTTTTTACGTTTGCTATTCCACACTTGTTTAATTTTATGAAATTTCGAGAAATTCTATTTTGTAGCCCTTCATGTTTACATTATAAGCAAGAGTCCTAGGAGAATTTAAATCACCAAATCTTTTTGGTCAAATAGGAACCGCAGTTACAGAAAATCTGCTCTGAATCATGCAATAAACATTATTTAATTAGAAATGATTTTAATCGTTTTTATGAATATAGTCTTAAGAAAAAAAAGTTGGTGAATAATTAATTTTTACTTGAATTTACTCATTTTTTTAATAATTTATAAAGTTTTATGTCTTTTAAAATTTTGTATTATAGCGGATTTCAATTGTGGAATATGAAGAGGTGATCTTTACAATTGTATTATAATCAATTAGGAAACGTGTGGCCATGTCTACTTATAAGAAAAAATGTGACAACACGTCCCTGAATCAAGAATGGGTGTTTATTCTTGGGCCTGTGGAAAACTCAGGAGAAAGATCGTCGCAATCCCAGATTTAATGTCAAGGATATTTCTGACGGTTTGAATTTTTGAGCCATTCGTAGTTTGCAAAGTGAATGAGGTAAAACTTTATTCTTGGCATTACGCTAATATGTGCACTAGTGTCGGCTAAAAAATAGATATCCAGCGTTTTTATTCTGAACGTAAAATAGGCGACATTTATGTCCTCTTCCAGAAACAGTTGTCGCCTTTACTGGGAAAAATCGTTTCGCTGTTTTGCAGTGTTACTGTTATTGAAATTACACGGTTTCAATAATTTCTTTGCGTTAATGCCAAACCTGTAATGATATCATTAGTAACGTCGCTTTCCTCGCGTGCCTGATTTGCTCCTACATTTTCTGTGCCGTATTTGCGAAAGCTTCCTTCTGTTTGATGTTTAAGAAGGTATTGAACTTGTACGGTTAACTCAGTTGTGACATTTTCTAATTATGTTAGTCTGTCGTGTTTGCCTGATGATGCTGTACTTTGCATTGATGAGACGCTTTGCTTTTGATGATTGTCATTCATTTTATCGGTGATTTCAGACACAGTTGCTTTAAGTTCAGGTCTTCAGGCGATGTTGCTAAAATTTGTGTAGTGTGAACATGCAACTTTCCCATTTATAATTTCTTAAGGACATCGTATTTGTTCCTAAAAGTGTTTTCATTTAACAGATGGGATATGTTTTTATTTTATTTACTGGATTGGATATTGTTGAAAAGGTCATGCAACATCCTTTAGTTTGATTTTTGCAATGTATGATTGTAGCTTTAAGGGAATCGGTAAATCTGCAATCCCATTCTGCTACATCTGAAGAAACGTTTTTCCACAACATAAGCGTAACCTGCTGTTTGTGGGGTTATCTTTTTCTCATTGAAAATGGCTTGTAGTTGTGCAAACCAAGTTTTCATGTTAATAGGGTGATAGATGGGGAAATTTGCAATTAAAGTTGTTTCTGTTAGTTCCAGGTTCAAACCTGTTGTCGCACCGTTAATGGTAAGGGTGGAAAGAAAGCTTTCTTAAAAAGGTTTCATATTCGTCCAAGTCGGGAATCACCACTTTGTAGGATGTCAATAGTTAATGTTTGGAAATCTGTTTAATTTAACCGTAATTATCCTAACAAATTTTAGAATAAATCAATACAACACATACCTGAATAAACAATAAAAATGACGATAATTTTAAATGTATGATTCAAACAAACAAAACACTTGGGATTCAAAAAAGATAATTTTGTCGGTGTAATTTAATATCGGTTGAAAAAGAATTTTCTTCTTGAAATGAATGTTCCTTTCAGATATGAGTTAAAATAAGTCAGTATACAAGTGTGTGACAAAAGAAAGAATTTACCTACAGAGAAAGTTCATAGAACCTTTCTGCGGTTTCGTCGGTGAAAACGGGATAGCAGTTTGAAAACAGCCATTTGAAGTTGTCCGTAGCAGGAAATCAAATCCAAGTGAAAGATCGCGCGTCTACAAAAATTTATAATTAATACCTGTGCTTATATTTTCTTTATGACTCAAGGCTTAAGACTTTTCAACACCAATAGAACGATTTGATTGGTTTGCCATATGTTATGTTCTATACTATATCCGTAGAAAAAAAACAAAAAACGGATTCAGTAGAACTGATTTTGTGTTTTTGTGATCACCGTTTGTGACTTTGTGTATGACCGGGGGGGGGGGGGGACTTGTTAACGGATTTAACCACAAAGGCAAAAATTTACTTCGGACACACACAACTATTTGTCAAAGCCATCATAACCCTGAAGATGATATTGTGAAAATATCGAAAGTACTTGGAAAAATAAAATGAATAAATACAACAATGGTACCTTTCTCGGTCTCTTTAATCACGAAACAATAAAGCTTATACGTGATTATGAAAGGATCTTATTAAAAATAAACAAACACAACATATCAAAATTGTTTAACCAGACATGCTTAAATGAAAATATGCTAGCAAAATATATGGAATATATATATATATATATGTTTTTATATATATATATATATATATATATATATATATATATGAAGAAATATAGTCTTAAAGTGTGGTATATTTATGGGATAAAGTGCTCAATATCAGAGATAGAGCGTGTGTAAATATAAAAGTGAACATAGAAGTCAACACTTAGAGGCGACAGCAAGATTGCACTAGCATGAAACAGACTGTCGCCTCTAAGTGTTGACTTCTATGTTCACTTCATATATATATATATATATACATATATATATATATATATATATATATATATATATATATATACATATATATATATGCTTGGATTTCGTTAATCGGACTGACTTCCTCATCTTGGTTGCTTTCCTCACAACGTTTCGGCCGTCTGATCCTCCGGCCTTCTTCAGGTGCATCTCGAACTCGGGAACCGTCGGTCTGGAATTTCGAACCCAACCCTTTATTGTTACGGGGGTACCATGTTCTCGTTCCATTAAGGCCATCGCTGCTGCTACTACTGCTTGACGCCATCGTTGCTGCTGCTGTTGCTTCTATTATCGTTGTCACCGCTCTTGTTTGTCGGGATTGAACTCAGAACATCGGGAGAACTTGCAATCACTGTTCCAACGTCCTAGTCGCCTCGGCCATGTGTCACTGGGACGATCGTGTATGAATTTTTGGTATATTTAAACCTAAGTTGTTATTCTAGGTTCTCTCTTACGATTAGGGGTGCCCAAATCGTGTTCTGTTTATTATTTTAACTTCATCCCAGAGAGGGCGATGGTCACCCTTTTCCTTCCATACATGGTAGGCTATACCCGACTTTTCCGTCTCCCCTCTAGTCACTGCTTTTCGATGTTCATCCACCCTTACTTTAAGGGGGCGGCATGTTTCGCCCTTGTAAACCTTGCCGCAGCTGCATGGGATGGAATATATGCAGTTCTTGGTCTGGTTCTTCTCTATGGGTGGCTTTACTCGGACTAGGTGTCTTCTCAGTGTTGATTCACTTTTGAATACCGTCCTGATGTTGTAAGGGGCACATACTTTTTGAATTTTTTCTGAGACGCCTCGCATGTATGGTAAGCAGACCGTTGGAGGTTTTTGCGAGTCATTTTCTTCCCTTACTCTATTGTTCCCTTTGGTGGACAGTATGCTATCGGGGTAGTTGTTACGTCGAAGGGTATTTTTTAGCCTGGTCATTTCTTGGTGGTACGTGTGGGAATCGCTACTTATTGTCTGTGCTCGATGTTGTAAACAGCGTACGATTCCATGTTTGACACTGTATGGGTGATGGGAGTTGAAGTTTAGGTATTGTCCGGTGAAAGTGGGTTTGCGATACACTGATGTCTTGAACCCACACTCTGTGCGTGTTATGAGAACATCCAGGAAGGCCAGTTGGTTATCTCTTTCCTTCTCCATTGTGAACTGTATGGATGGTCGTATTGTGTTCACATGCTCCAGTAGTACCTGGACGTCTTCCTGGTGAGGCCAGAGTACGAAGGTGTCATCAACGTATCTGAGCCACATAGTTGGCTTTAAGGGAGCTGAACCTAAGGCCATGTCTTCGAAGTATTCCATGTATATATTCGCCATTACCGGTGACAACGGCGAACCCATAGCCAAACCTTCCACTTGTCGATATATGTCAGTACCCATTCTGAAGTAGGAAGATTCCATGCAGAAGGTCAGCATTTCCATTATGTTTGGCAATGGTACACATGTGCGCTCTTGTATGGAAGGGTCCGCAGCTAGTTTGTCCCCAATTACTGTTAGTGCCTCACTTGTTGGTACTTTGGTGAACAGACTGACTACGTCGAGGCTAACCATCTGGTGTGAACTGATGGGTGCCTCTTTGATCAGTTCTGTGAAGTGGGCAGAATTCTTAACATGTGTTGCTGACTTGCCTGCCAATGGGTTTATTATATCCACAAGGTAGCGGCTCAGTGGATGTAATGCTGAGCCTCGGCAGCTCACTATAGGTCTTAGTGGAATACCGTCTTTGTGTATCTTGGGGAGACCGTACATGTGTGGTAGCTTACTGTAATGCTGGACCAGCTGTCTATACTTCGCTGGTGCGATGTCCTCCTTGTTCTTAGTTAGGATCTGTGACAGCTTCCTCTCAGTTTTCAGAGTTGGGTCCTTCTTTATTTTACCGTAGCTACCATCTGCAATTAGGCTTGCCATCTTCTCAGAGTATTCCGACATGTCCATTACCACAGTTGCGTTGCCTTTGTCTGCTGGTAGTATTATTATACTGCTGTCACTCTGTAGAGATCGTATAGCCAGCTTATCTTCCCATGTGATGTTTGATTTGGGTGGCTTGGCTTTCTCCAGTACTTGTCTCACTTTCCATCTTATCTCATCGCCTTGGCTCGTGGGGATTCTCAAGGCTACCTCCTCCACGTGAGTTATTATGTCTAAGTATGGAACGCATTTGGTGGTTGTTGCGAAGTTGAGACCATTATTCAGTACTGTTTCTTCTGAGTGACTTAGCTGGCGGCTACTGAGGTTGACAACTGCTTTCACAGGCGCATGTTGGTTTGTGATGTTATTCCTCTGGTCCTTCAGCTTCATGAGCTTCTGGATTTGGCGTGTTTTTACCTTCTCACATTCCTGTCTGTACGATTTGTCCAGGTAGGACTGGATTCTCACCCTGTCGTCTTCTTGTGTTACCTTACTGAGGAACGATGTTACGGTGTTAGAGATTTTGTCCCCCAGTTTCTGTTTATTCCAACGGGTGTGTTGTATTCTTTCTCGAACGAGGGCGTGTCCTGCCCTTTCCGTGACTCTGCGTGCCTTCCTTGAGTCCACTGTTGTTCGTATTTTTAACCCTGTTGGTATGAGTCGTAAATCTCGGCATCTGTACAGGAAGGTCAGGTGGTTTGATAGTCGTGCCAGTTTCAGTTGTAATTTCTCGATCCGTCGCCATTCATTCCTAATGTCGGGTCCGTACCGATTGGATAGTAATTGTCTATATTTTTGGGATGAGGGGTTTTCACTATGGATTTCGTTAATCGGACTGACTTCCTCATCTTGGTTGCAAAAACCTCCAACGGTCTGCTTACCATACATGCGAGGCGTCTCAGAAAAAATTCAAAAAGTATGTGCCCCTTACAACATCAGGACGGTATTCAAAAGTGAATCAACACTGAGAAGACACCTAGTCCGAGTAAAGCCACCCATAGAGAAGAACCAGACCAAGAACTGCATATATTCCATCCCATGCAGCTGCGGCAAGGTTTACAAGGGCGAAACATGCCGCCCCCTTAAAGTAAGGGTGGATGAACATCGAAAAGCAGTGACTAGAGGGGAGACGGAAAAGTCGGGTATAGCCTACCATGTATGGAAGGAAAAGGGTGACCATCGCCCTCTCTGGGATGAAGTTAAAATAATAAACAGTGGAAAGTGAGAAAACTCAAAGAAACAGCTCACATGCTAGGACATAACAACCTCCTGAGCAGACCAAGTATAGAACTGAACACGATTTGGGCACCCCTAATCGTAAGAGAGAACCTAGAATAACAACTTAGGTTTAAATATACCAAAAATTCATACACGATCGTCCCAGTGACACATGGCCGAGGCGACTAGGATGTTCTGAGTTCAATCCCGAGCAAAGGCAGTGGCAGCGACAAACAAGAGCGGTGACAACGATAATAGAAGCAACAGCAGCAGCAACGATGGCGTCAAGCAGTAGTAGCAGCAGCGATGGCCTTAATGGAACGAGAACATGGTACCCCCGTAACAATAAAGGGTTGGGTTCGAAATTCCAGACCGACGGTTCCCGAGTTCGAGATGCACCTGAAGAAGGCCGGAGGATCAGACGGCCGAAACGTTGTGAGGAAAGCAACCAAGATGAGGAAGTCAGTCCGATTAACGAAATCCATAGTGAGGAATAGATATTGACGATTTTTAACTAATTTAATACAGCGCTATATGGGCACTATTAGTAGCACGAAGCACATAAAGATTGTACTTGATTTCTTGCTATGTTCGCTGTAGCATAGCAATCAACAATGGTGGCAATGGCATATTTTGCTTTAGATCAGTCATGACCCGTATCTTTGTTCGATGCACAATATCTTTAACATAACCCCCATAGAAAGAAGTCCAAGGGAGTGATATCTGGCGAACGAGGTGGCCAGGGAATTGGGACACCCCTTCCTTCAACAGGATAACTGAAATACACAAATGCAATGTGATTACAAACTTTGATAATCTACTGAGTACATAGAACAAATCTGATTAAGATAACTCACCAATTGCCTTTGGAATATATTTTTTAAACTGTAAAGAGACTTTATGGACACCATAATATATATATATATATATATATATATATATATATATATATATATATATATATATATATATATATATATATATATATTAATTTAGCTCTTGAAAATACATTTCAATTGAGCACTGTTGAGTGATAAGCTAATTCTATAAACAACAGCCACCTGCACTAATGCAACGCTCTTCAGTAAAATGAATGGAGCACTTTGGCTGATTGGCATTTGTTTACATTTGTAAAAACAATTTGCTAGATTTAGTTGTGTAACTCTACCGAGTGAAGATAGCTCTGGCTTACACCAAATTAGTTGTGTTTCAATTCTGGCTTGAGCCATTTGGAAGTCTAGTCGCACTGAGGAGCTGTGATACAGCGAAACAGTACTGTCTGTGAATGGCATAATATATATATATATATATATATATATATATATATATATATATATATATATATATATATATATATATATATATATATGAGACAGTTTATGAAGGTAGACCATTTGTAAAAGAAATTATATATTAAAAATACTTCATTTTCTTACTCCTTCGTCCTATGACCGTAGTAGTACGGATTTTCTAAGCGTAGCTTGGATGTGGCACAAGGCCAATGTTATGGAACACTCAGTGAAGATCGAACTCGCTATTCAGTCGTAATTGATCTAGTGAGACAAGTTTGTTAACCATTACAACGCGTCAAAGTGCTCTGGTGACCATAGTCGTAGGACCATCAGGACATAAAGCAGCTATCTTTACTTTTTTGTTGTTTTTTAACGACAAAAAATGTAATTGGAAATTGTGACAAACTTGAGCCAGAAAACAATCAGCATGGAACTGAAAATAATTGCAAGAAAAGCAAGAAAATAAGTGACAAAAAGGGATTTGAGAAAAATGAAAACGTAAATATGGAAAGTGTACTTATCAACTTTTTAAAAAAATCATATCACTCCAAATAATCCGACAATGCCACTGGGACACAAGAGCTTACTTGGAGTGAAAGAGAATGAGAAGACTTCAGTTAGAAGAAAGGACAATAAAAGAACAAGATTCACAAAGACAGAAGATGGTGATTGAGGTTGCAATTAAATCTTTGAAAAATGTAGGTGAAAAGGAAAGCAGATAAATCGGAAGAGAGTTTCACGGGTGAGAAGTGCGAGAAAAAAACTATTAAGACGGAACTTACGGTTATATCTAGCAAAAATGATGAGACCTAGTTGCCAATCTAGTAGTAGACTTAAATTCATGCGGTCCAGGTACCAAGGGGGAAAGCTCATTACAACAACTGACATGAAAATATTTATAGAATGCTGAAGGAAGGCAGAAAAGGTTCTCTATGGCAATTAAATATAGCAGTTTTGTTTTAGATGCATTAAAATTTATAGGTCATTGCTTGTCCCAGTTAAAAACTGAGTGGATGTCAATTTCGAAAGCAACTGCCAAATAAATTTTTTCAGACCTATCATAATTACTATTAAGATTGGAAAAAGCTAGTATTGCGAATGTAATCGGATAGAAACGATATAGAATATGAAAAACATTGGCTCTCTAAAACAATGTATTATCAATACTTTTTAAGATGAATAGATGATATAATCTGAAACTTGCACGATATATTGATCATATAAGTATATTCAACATCTGTTACTTAATGCCGATATTATTCAGTCGGTTATTTTCGACATATATTGACGAGGCAGATTTTTTTTCCCGCAGTAGGTTGCCATTTCTTTCTGCGGTAGACCAATTGCCATTCAAGTTGCCAACCCAGTCTGTCCTGAATCCTCTTCTTCTCCCCACAACCCATGGGTTGTGGGGAGAAGAAGAGGATTCATAACTTTCCCAAGGGTATTAGCACGTAAGTGAATGTAATAGATTTCACTGGAATTCGAACGCGGCTCTCCGATTCCTCAATCCGAAGAGCTATCCATTACTCCACCGTGCCTCCTCCTGTGAAAACATTACCTTGCTAAATAAAGTCTGACAGTCATAAGGGAAAGGTGTCAAAAAGTAAAAGGAAAATCACGAAGATAAAAATAAATTAATGAGAAGAAGCGAAAAGAACAGTTGTTAATAAAAAAAAAATATATATTGACAGAAGAGGACAGAGCAAAAAGCAGAAAAAGCGAAAGGGAAAATCATAAGGTGTAATAAAATAGTAAACCGGAAGACAAAGAAATATTAATAGTTCCAATAATAATGAAATATTTTTATATATATTTATGCAACATAGCAAAACCGTTGAGCATATTTGTAGGTACAATACTGTTTAGATGCTCTAAGTTGGAGAATAAAGTAATTTCCAGTCGAATCGGAACGCCGGTTGCCGGATAATTTTTAATTAAGTCTAAATTCACTTAACATATCTGTCCAAAGGAAATAGCTTCAGGTTTATTAACTGCTAATTAAACAGTCGTTTCTGTTGACCCGCCTGTACATCTCTTCGTCATCTATAATGGCATACAAGGGACAATAAGTTAATAATTATTAATAATACTAATCTCTTTTTGTGGTAATCACTATTTGCCAATAGTAATATACATTCCACAAATAGAAAGTGAAATTACACCAAGTCGGTACCAATAATATGAATTTGATAATGCAAACCAATGGTATAAGTATAGACCATATTCTGTTTTATAGAATAAAAATATAAAGTCTGATACTTTAAGATTCCAACAGGATCATCCAACCCAGGCCATCAGATCTAGACAGTGTAAAAAAAGAAAATAAACATTTTCAGAATGGATTATTCTGTTTGAGCAAACAAAATTTATAGAATGTGAAAAGTTGGATAAATATTGCGAAATATTGTAAGAGAAATGAAAGTATTGCGGAACATAAAAGCAACCGTTTATTGGGTCACGTTGAACGGTTCCGGGGTCCTTCGCAAAATGTTTGGAAGACTTGAAAATGCACCGAAAAAATGAGACTATCAAGGCGGCAAGTGGAAGAATACAAATTAAATTTTGGGAGTATTAAGGTCACTTATTCTCATTTGATCACCAGCGTAAGGCACCAAAAACAAGTAGCGTGAACACTCGATGAGTGAAAAATAAAGAAATGTAATCATTTCTTCTTTCTGGTTTCTAAGAACGAAAAGGAAATGAATCAAGAAAGAGGACAAGAAAAGGCCAAATGAAGACGACGACAAAGAAGAATGAGAAATCGCGAAGATAACGAAATTTCAAATGAAGAACTACAAGCTCATAGGAAGCAGAACCGAAGGAACAAATGTAGAAAGCTTATCACGAAGATACAGCAGGATTCTTATTTGAGAAAGTATCAATGGAATGTCATTCCTTCCGGGGTGGGGGTGGGGGTTTGTGATCACGCCAACATCTTTAGAAACATGGAGATTTGAAAAGGAAAAAAAAAACAACCGAAAGAAAGGTGTATTGACACAGATACCACATCCTGCGTGCAATGTCATCCATCTTCAGGAAGAGGAGGGGAATATAACCAGGATAACTGGCGGGAACATTTCGCGTGGAGCGGCGACAGTAAATGTTGAGTTGATTAAAAACCATTAACGGTAGAAGGATCTGGGATAGTAAAATCAAGGAGAACAGGATTTTTGATGACTTTCTGATTAGTGTGTAGCTTTCATGCATAAATGGAAGGAAGAAGTCAAAAGTTCAATTCCAGACAGTCGTCTTGGTATGGTACTTTACACCAGTAGCAGATTTAAGAAAACAGCAAACTAGTATTTATGTTGTCTGGAGTCCAGTTTTATGCAACGGTCGTAGTATGCACATTACTAAGGGTGCAGTTGAAAAAAAGAGAATTAAATGTCTTAGGGACCTAGAAATAAGCGACACCTATGACGTCTTGAGTTGAATTGTAAAATATATTAAACGACAATTTTATTGAATATTCATTTATACCTAGGGAGCTGAATGTAATATAGAAACCCTAGGCAGACCGTAAAATTAGCCAAAGGTAAGAAGAGATATTTTGTTCGGTGCATATTTCTGCTTTAAGAAAGGAAAGACAAAACCAGAGAAAAATGATGAAGAAGCAAACAGAGAAAAGTAGAGAGAAAAGGAAATTAAGAGAAAGAGAAAGGAAGAGAAGCAACAGACATGAATTGAAAATGCACTATTGAGACGACGAAAACGAGGCAAGAGAATAGATATACAGAGTGGCTCTAAAGGCTTGACACATAGGTAAAAATGAAATGAAATTTTCAACTTTTTATTGAATTGGAATATTAACAAATAACATCTTCAATATGATTTCCATCATTTGTGATGCAAAGGTTGATGCACTTCGCAATATTCACATGAACTTGATGCAATAAGTCCACATTGTTGTCAATATTAGTACATTCAATCCTTATGCGTTCAATCAAGTGTGTTGCATCTGTGATTTTCATTGAGTATACCTCTCCTTTAGCGTACCCCAAGAAAATAAGTAAATTCTTTCGACAAAATCATGTTTATTCCGTGAAGGTAAAAAATATAGTTAATGAGATTTCCTATGTATGTAAATTTTAGGGATACTATATATATATATATATATATATATATATATATATATATATATATATATATATATATCGTTTTAATGTATGCTATCTTTATGCATAAATATGGTCAAATGGTCAATATCAGAGATAGAGCGTATGTAAATATAAAAGTGGACATAGAGGTCAATACCAAGCGGCGACAGTCTGTTTCATGCTTGAACGCAATCTTCAGGCAATGTAGGTTGTGCTCGACGATTTATAAATGCTAGTCAGTGGTGCATTATGGGCAGTATGGTTTATTGTATTATCCTGACGGTTATTGGGTCGGCGTTATTAGTTACGTTTCAACTTATATAGACAGACTATTGGGTAGTATTAATTATGAATTCGAATGTAGTTATTTGTAGCTATTTTATTGTGTTAATTTTTTACTCGTTATTTCGTACTTTTTTATTTATTATTATGATTACATTGTGTTAATGTGTCCATTCGTAGTTTAATTTGTTTATTATTTACTTAATACATTTAAATTTTTTTGTTTTGTTTTTTTGTGGTTTGCTTTTTTTTATTTGCTTACTCATTCGCTTTTTCTAAAGTAGGTTACATTATCTGCGTTCCATATAATGCATTTATTTGCAATTATTATGGCGCTATTTTACAAGGTATTCGTTTTTATTTTTCGATTTTTAAGTAACGTAAGTTTTTCGTCTCTGCATTCCAGATAAGTTCTATTTATTTAGTAATTTGTGTTGATCTGGGAAAGTTATTATAACTATTTACAGTTTACAGATTTTTTTATTGTTGTAGGCTGATGCTGTTTTCTTTATTCTCCATGATATTTTTCGTATTTCTGTTTTTAATTTCCAATATAAGTTTAGAAAGCATTGTGCTGTCCGCGTATTGACTTTCCGTAATGAATGTTTTGTGTGCGTAGTTTGTTTCTAGGTTCATTCAGTCACTCCTATGTATATTTTTATTCGTTATCTGATTTTACAATGGCTTGGTATATTGTTTTGCAAGAAATTGCCATCTAAGAGACATTCGTTCTTTGCTCTGCAATTACAGGTGGGTTTTGTTTGTGCGGGTGGTTTATTGGCTATTATTCTGTTCTGTTTTTTTTATCATTTGTGCCATGTTCTCGGTGCAACTGTAGCGGATTTTTAGTGCGTTTCCGTTGAATATATTGTGGCGAGTGTTTGATGCCGGGAAATGTTTGTGCCTGAATTTAATTAATATTTTTACTTATATAGACCCTGGTTCGAATCTCACCATGGTTGATTTGTCAGGAAAGAGTTCCTGATGTTATCGCTCTGGAAAGGGAACGATCAAAGCGCATGGCACCTTTGAAAAGTGCCTGAAAACTATAGCACAAAGTCACAACTTTGAGTGTGCTGATGTTGTTCCGATTGTTGATCATTCTAGATAACACGCTCTCTCCTAGAAACTGTAACTACGGTCTGTTCAGCATAGTTGCAGTATAAAGAACAGTTTGGCTCTGTGGGTGTTGAACAAACACAAATGTGCTTGAGCGAGAGTCTGCAATAGGGATTGGCTAGCCGCCCTAGTAGACAGACGGGTATCCTCGAATACGAATGACCAGCTATATATAAATAAATATATATATATATATATATATATATATATATATATATATATATATATATATATATATATATATTGAAAAATTCGCTTGATGAGGAAATGGAACTAATGTCTTTGGTTTAATAACAAAATTAAATTCAGGGGCTTTAGCTTCCATTTCTGAAACATGGTTATCACTGTGTAGCGGTAAAACCATATTTTAAATCTATTAATTTATAATATTATATATATATATATATATATATATATATATATATATATATATATATATATATATATATATATGTATATATATATATGTATGTGTGTATATATATATATATATATATATATATATATATATATATATATATATATATATATATATAACAACTAAAATGTTGTAAATTAAAAAAATATATAATGTTTTTTATGAAAGTATTTATTTATATTTTTTTATATATGTAATTTGATATTTCAAATCGACCTCGAAATATCAAATTACATATATAAAAAAATATAAATAAATACTTTCATGAAAAACATTATAAATTTTTTAAATTTACAACTTTTTAGTTGTTTTTTCTATATATATACATATTAAGCAAGTATACGTGGCTTCTCATTATAGTATATATATATATATATATATATATATATATATATATATATATATATATATATATATATAACCTTAACAATTAGATGCCCAGGATTGAACTCTCTAAGTAGGAAAGCAGTCTGATTTACGAGTTTGTCAGTTTTCTCCCTTCAGCGAGCCTCACATATTGATAGGTGATGTAATTAAGATTATATCTGTTTTGTTCTCAGTTATTCAGAATTTATTTGTTCGCATCATAATTGACAAAAAAAATGAGTGCCTAGAATTCAGTTATCTCCTATCATAGAGCAGATAAGAGGATCAAACCGGTTGATATGAGAATAAAGGGGATTTTGGAAGACAGAAGCAAATTATAACGTCAAATGGCTCAAATAGGCGCTATATTCTTCACATATCTACATAAATACATCAATAAATCCATAAGCTAGAAAGGAGGCATTTATTTTTTAGATATAAATATTTTTCAACTCAATCTTCTTCCTTGTCAATTCACTTAATACACATAAATCAATTGATAACAGTAATAAAGTTTCAGATTAAAATTAAGCTAATAACTAAGTATCTACATGCATAATTGCTCATGCACACTTTTATGGCCGAGAGATAACAACATACTAATCTCGTAGGCCTTTGATAGCGAGTTTGATTCTCACTACGATTTTAGTATTGCGCAATATTCAGTTATTATATTTCTACAGAGAGTTATATGGATCTCGTCATGTACAATTTTATACTAAATGCAAATTCATAATAATCATGGCGGTGGGATATTTTCAACATCTAAAATAAGTGTGTCTGATCAAGTAAATGTTCCGCCGGGATTTTTTTATAATATACGTATAATAAACGTGAAACAAAATAATCCTTATTCCAGCTGTTATCCTCCTCTTCATTGTCATCCTCAAGGATACATGGCACAGGAGATAAAGGCGTTTGTTAGACCCAGTTACTAGTTCTGAGTTCAATACCAGGCTACAACAGTGGTGAACCAAAAGAGACTTGTGTTAAAGGGAAATAACTGAGACATCCTGTCACCTTTGTCACGTGTAGGCTTCCTATTTACAGATACAGCCCCGCCCATGGCAAATTA
This sequence comes from Acanthosepion esculentum, assembly GCA_964036315.1. NCBI lineage: Eukaryota > Metazoa > Mollusca > Cephalopoda > Sepiida > Sepiidae > Acanthosepion > Acanthosepion esculentum. The sequence continues at coordinate 69,546,419 of OZ038499.1, read as the reverse complement.
TCGTCTTGATAAAAGATTTCGTGTAAGGTCTGGCATTTAGAATTCAAGAAAGGAATGGGAAATGCATAAAGATTCTTCATTTTTATTCATTGCAGTCTCACTGCAAAAAGCAAAGGGATGTTAAATCATACATAGCAAGAAACTGATAGAAGACTCTTTGTCTGTCAGTGCACAGTATATGTTATATACGAACCGGGTGTCAAGGGATGTTTTGCAAACCAAGGGAACAGATGTTTTGACTGAGGAGAGTATAAAAATGGGAGTTTCTAGGAGTGTTCAAGTGTTAGGGTATTTTGCATTTTACAAGAACAGGGCTAATTTCTAAGTGAAAGCTTTCGAAACAAGAATTCTCCTTCTCGTTTATATTAATGAGTCTCAATAGTTTTACTCTTAAAAGCACTGATGGCTTCTGCTTGGATCACGAGACTTGTCGGTTCGCAAACACATATAATGCATAAGTAAATGTATACGACACTGCGCCTGCTGTAGTAGAGTGATTTCGATCAAGCTAGTTATTCAGACTATTACTTATACAGCGAGTTCAATCTTCAGTGGGCGCCCTACTAGCATGAACCTGTGTCAGTCTAATCTTATTTCAGAAAATATTTAGTATGGAAACTTGTAATATGATGTTTTTAAAAACGGATCTAGCAAGACATTTAAAACATTTGATTCATACCGTGTATCAAAATATAAAGACCGTATGTCAGACTAGCTTATCTTAATGTATGTCATTGATATTAACTTCAATATTACCTGGGTTATTAAACATGATATCTCCTTTGGGCGCTCTTTATAGAGGGATCGTTATCAAGATGATCTCTCGATCAGAGCGCTCCCTCAAAATTGTCAAAGAATAACAATGTTTTATCTTAGAACTTCATACTGTTATGAAGTTCTGAAATAAAGCATTATAATTATTTAACAAATGTCCTTGGCACCTCGATAAATCTGCATATTTGAATAAATATTTCGTTTATTCCATTGGACAGAAGGAAGATATGCTTTCTTGAATAAATACCTCCGGTATTCAGATATTTTTTGAAACCCAATTGAGATTCGTTTTATTCTTTATTTTTATATCCGGTCACACTACGAGTTCTACTGGAACCGTCTAACCAAGTACTACCTACAGCACGATGGGGTAATCGGTGGCTAAAACGGCTGTCCTACCAGGCTTTTCTTGTGAGCAGGATGGGTTGACATTCAGCAGGATTAAAAACAATACCTGTCAAAGACCTGACTTTTTTGTAGTCTCAACCACCATCTGACACAATAGGGTAGATTTGGCCCCTATATCTAAATGAAAGTTTTACTCTACACACAAAGTTAATCAGGCATTTTGTTTGCTACTGAGAGAAGAGTAAATTACCTTTGGACTTTATCTTTAAAGATATAATACTTTACAAAATCTTTCCGTACTGGATATGACAATAAACTACACCCAACAATACATTTTTGAAAAAAACTTACTAGCAATACAGTTGAAAAGAAATGTTACCAGCAATATTTTTTGAAAACAAACATTACCAGCAATACATTTGACTCTAGATAAAAACCCTCAAAACGTCAATGAAACCTGATCTACGAACTGATTTCTTACGAAGAATACATATTCTATTCATACGAATCTGTTCTAAATATCTTGTCGGCATTAAATAACACACTGAGGTTGATATACCGTAAAACAAAATAAACCCAAACCCACACAAAACGAAGCCCTTATTCAAATCATTTGTAAGGATCTATGCCGATGATACGACTATATACGCGCGCACCTCAAAAACTCTCGACGGTCAGAGATTGGCGACTGAACTCTCTTCCCATCTTACTCAGACTGCCAAATGGGGTAAAAACTGGCTGGTTACAATCAATGCCTCGAGGACCAAGCACGTTACATTCCATCATCATCTATCTGACCCCGAACGACCACCAATCTTGATAAACGAAAGTCCTATCATGGAAGCACTGTACCTCAAAAGATACTTGGGCCTCAAACTCACACCCGATCTCAAGTGGAACTCTTACATACGATCTATGTAGGTAAAATGTTTGGCTTTTCCCTGTATCGTTCCAGTAAGTACTTGACCTCTCATGCTATCCTCTACCTTTACAAGAGTCAGATCAGCCCCCAAATAGAGTACTGTTGTCATATTTGGGCGGGAGCTGCCCAGAACTCACTCTCCAGCCTTGATAGAATTCAAAAGCGTCTTTGAGCCCTTGTGGGCGACGAACTATTCTCCGCCCTTCAACCTCTGTCCCATTAAACTACATCCAACAGCAAGTCCTCTGATTGGAGGTTTGAGGAGTGTGGAACTACCTTTTAATTTCTGCTGACCCCAGGTCCACCCTGACCCGAGGTGGTAGCACCTGTTAGGGTCCCAACTATGGTCAAATAGTTGACCCCCCTCACCCCCAAAAAACAGGGGTCAAAACGTTGTGGAAGTGTGAAAATAGGTTTTAATACCATCAATACATTTTTAAGGGGAAAATTATTACCAGAAATATATTTTCGAGGATTTTTTTTACCAGCAATACTTTTATGAAAGAAAATTTATTAACAGCAATACATTGTTGTGGAAAAAATTATTCCCAGATATTGATTTTTGAAGAAAAAGTTATTATCAGCAATACATGTTTGAAAAATGAGTTATAACCAACAATATAGTTTTAAAGGAAAAATTATTATCGGATATACGATCTTGAAGGAAATATTATTATCAGCTATACATTTCTGTAGGAAAAATTATTACTAGCAATGCTTTTGTGAAGGAAAAATTATTGCCAGCAATACATTTTTAAAGGAAAATTATTACAAACAAAATATTACCAGCAATACATTTCTTTGGAAAAATATTCCCTGCCATAGATTTTGGAGAAAAAAAATTACCTGCAATAGATTTTTGATGAAAAATATTACCAGATATTGAAGTAAAAAAACATTACCCACAATACAAATTTTTTTGGCATAAAATAACCCATTGAGATTGAGATTGATATGCCGCAAAACAAAACAAACCAAACCAATCAACCCACGGGCGGGATGTTACAAGCTTCTCACTGATCTACCGCTATTTCCACGGAAAGTACTCATACGAACTACATACCCTAGTCCTGCAGAGGCAAACATTCACAGGAAGAACACGCCATGCCACGTACATAGTAGCAAACCACCTACATTCCCTACGTATTCCATCGGTGAGAAGTAAGTTCCACTCGAACAGCTTTACGGGGAAGTTACTCTTCTTTCAGTTATATGCAAAAAGCCTTTTACTTAACAGATATCAAGCAAAACTCGGCGGAGATTTCGAGACAATCATTGCAATCACGGGATGATTTTTGATTTTGTTGTTTTTTGTGATCTAAAGAAGAACGAAAGAAATTCGCGAACTTCTGTGAAAATGTTTTTGTTTTTTTATCAATGCCTTTAGAGAAATCAGCCGGTCAGCTAAGATGATGGAAAGAAAGTAGCAAGCCTACGCGAATTATTTTTATAAAAAATGAGAACAATTAGATGAATGAGAAGAGTATGTGAAGCCATGAGAAAGGTTTTGTTTCAGTTCGTCTTGGACAGTGTAATATTACTCACCAATTATATTATCGGCTTCTAACCTGCACGTGGGACTTCAAAGAATGTTCTCTCAACAACCCAAAAAGCTAAGTATTTCAAACTATCTCTCTTCGTCTACTTTTGAATGTTTGCAAATCATATATCCCTTCGGTGAGTAACGAACTCCATTACTTTTGTCTTAATCATTTTTTTTAATATTGTATCAAATCATTTAGGCTGTTATATGAATATTTCCTCTTCATGACAATACGTTAAAACTACGAACTTTAAGAATTCTGATTTATTTTTCTAAAACTGGTTACTGACATTACTTCAAGCGTGTAAATTCGTGAATAAATTCCTTGTTTTGTTAAAATTCCCCGTGTGTTTTCCTCGTCATTATCATCCTTCATTAATCTTCTTGACGTGAGTAAATCAACTGTTCATTTTAACCCCTAAGCCACTATGACGTTTTTGCTTTTACTTGAAGCTGGTCTATGTTTTTGTCAAGAACAATATGTCACTTTTGTTGACTTGACCAAGATATCCAAAATTTGGTTGTCCACCTATGAATATCACCGTGATTATTCAACTCCATAAATCCCAACTTTACATGATGTTACTTTACAGTTGCTAACTGTGGAAGTTGGGCTGAATTCTCATTCCGATACTTTTCTCTATTTCTTCAGCATGGCAAAAAAATTTAGCGATGAAGATAATCGGTACATCCGTTTTCTCACAAGTCATTCTGTTTAATCTAAGCTCACTTCAAATTCAAACAAAGAGCAGATGTTCAAAGAGTTTGCATTTGTTGATGACGCAACTGTAATCGCTGAGCTTAGTATGTTTTTGTGAGTGTAGTAGAAACTGCAATAAATGAAAATCTTCAAAAACCGTGATGTTTTCATCTTTGTCGTTTTCGCATCGAAAGTTTCTTTTCGCTACAATACACGCTGTTTCTATTTTCTTTTATATTCACATTATTATTAAGTCTTGAAAATATCGTTGTTTCTTCAGCACACCAAGCTGAGCGTTGTTACCTGAACTTGTTATGATCCCGAATGATGATGATATGACATCATTCTAAAAATAACTTTCCCTCAGTGATGATAGAATATAAGAAATAAAGATAAAAAATTTCATCATCCTAAAAACAACCTTGCAACCAGTGATGAAAGATGAGAAAGATGTTTCATCATTCTAAAATCTGATTATAAAAACAACCCTTCAACCACAAGTGATGCCAGTTAGGACAGTAGGGCCAGTAGAGTAGAAAACAGTAGAGTAGCAGGTGGCAGTTGCAGTAGTAAAAAGACACAACACACACATATCCTCATCCCTCCGGAAAATCGCAAACTGACGATCTCAAACGTTATCCTCACCAACGAAATTCTCAGAACAAGTAACAAGTAACCACAAACTTTTAATGAAACAAAAAAAGAGACAGTAACACTGAGAACATTTTTAACACACACCATACAATTATGTGTAATTCATATCACAAAAAAGAAAAATACACATTCTTTTTATTATCATTTATTATCAGTTTTGTCGTTTCCTCGCCTAAACCTCGTTTTGAACTTTTTTGTATATAAGCATGCTGATTTTTTTTAAAATACGGACGTTCATCCACGACATTAAAAAAGCCATGTTTTAAGCGTTGTTCCTCTTACGGGTAAACCCCTGAGAATATTTACATCTTTCTTTCCGCGTATAGCTCGACTATGTCTCTCTGGGCTTCTATCATCGTCTTGAGGATATTTCTTGTAGAAATTCCAGGATTTTCAAATTAACCTCTCAAAAATTAAAAGTAAGGTCTTTTTAACGCCTTTTTCAGCAAATAAAATAAAATAAATATTTCTTAGCAATTTTCTAACATTTTTCCTGAAACCATCTTCAAATACAATGCCAATGTAAGACTATTCAAATATAAAGCCAAAGTACCCAAAAATTCAAAAAACAAACATTAGATTGCTTAAAATATTTTCTTAAATTTGAAAAATTAGCGAATAGTTAAAAAAAAAAAAAAAAAAAAAAACTATACAAAAACAAAGCGTTCTCTTAGAATTCGTCAAATAATTTATTTATGTCACTTCTATTCCAAACGCCAGGCTGTATATTACTCAAAACGTCAGAAAAACAAATCCTCTGAGTTAAGAAATGCTTTTTTTTCTTTTTTACTATGTTTTATGCTAAAAATAAGTAATATTTATTTCAAATCATATTAATAAAGAAAATTAGTTTCTGTTTGGATGTGTAAATATGTACGAATTTAGCGATTTTGCTGGAAAAAATTCCAATGAATCTAAATTCTGTTTTAAATATGATTACTGGGAATAGTAAATTTAATCTATTAGCTGACTCAAACACCAACATTATTCTCTCAAAATTCACTTACAACTTTCTAAGAAAAGTTTTCTTACACACTACTAAAATAGAAATTGTATTTAACAAAAGATAAATACAGAACAATCCAAGGTAAACAACTCTAGAAAATTAAGACATTTATACTCTACTTTAATCACGCACACAAACTACACAAATTTCTGTATAAGTAATATTTTCCATTTTACTCTATTTGACCAGTTCTTTAACACATGAACAATTTTGAACAGTAAATCAATAAGACACCCAATTTATACATTGTCAATTCTTGCATTATGAAACCACAAGTTTTCTAATTGTATATTAATTGTACATAAATGTCTGTTTTTTTTTTATTGAAACCTAAATTACCGTTGTTTCTTATTCAATTGCCTTGTGATTGATTCGTTTTGAATGCCTATATTCGATATTGTTGTGGATTAATATGGTGAACATGCCCGTAAACTAACCATCTTAATATTAATTAAAACCTTCTGATAACAAATTCAAACTCATAGCAATCCCAACAAGGTGACAGAGAACCAAATAATTAAGGAGCGCGAATGTATCCCATCAGTGAGACAAAAGAAAAGTCAACAGGACACATCGTTGCCACGTTGAAGAAATTTAACTTAGATTTCCAACAAGAAATTACTTAACAGAAAATGTTTTTACTGAAGCGACAAGTTTACCAACCACATTTTCAGCTCTTCAGGACATAATTCAAGAAACATTCTCACTCAGTTCTATTTCACAAAATTTGTTCTTGGTGAACACTTTCTTTTAGCGGCAAGATTTATCGTAATTATTTTCAGAAGTACAAAAACTAAATTTTATTTAGTATCAAACAGAAACTTCTTGAAATATCAAGTAAATATTCAAAGTTCCTTATTTACCAAGCACATTCTCACAATACACAAAACATTTAACTAATTCACGAAGAACATTTTTTCTAAAAAAAAAAAATCAAACTCCTTTCATTATGAGACCTGATAAAAAATTCTTTATTTCAAAGAACAATTTTTAAATAATTAATCTCCTAGTTAAGGGTAAGCAACTCTTAATATTTTTGTATTGTAAAATTTCAGCTGACCTTATGTAACTAAAAAGCCTTCTGATCAATTTTCAAACTTATTTCACCTTCTCCTCCGCAACAATATCATAAAATTTTATTCAATTTGAATTCGCTTACAAATTTCTTATAAAAATGTTTAACCTTTTTCTTGAACATCGGCTAATAACTTTTGTGGTTTTATACGCGGTCCTCACTAGGTGCCTCACTGATATGTTCTTCTCTCCGCAGTCTCATCTGTGCGTAGAAAATAATATGTGACCTGCATTGTTCCTCAGAGAAAGACATTGGTGCCAGTAGTTGTATATGTTTAGAGCTCTGTTAAAAAAGGATTTCAAATATATTCATGTTCAAAGCTTGTAGGGCTATCCTACTTAGAAGATTGGCGCAACACACTCATCTTATTTTGTATTTTTAATTTGTCTTACTATCTAAAAATCATTGCATTTTCAAGATTTTGATAATCTTTTCATGTCATTTAATAATTTAAATAACTCCCAAACAAATTCTATTCTTTATTTTTCTGCTTCGTTTTGCGAACATCTTTCTCTTGTCTTTATGTTGGTCTCCCTCGTTTTCTAATCATTTTTTTTCAGCGTAAAATTATTTCGTGGTTTTTACGTCAATTCCCTAGGTTTTGTTGTGATATGTATGCCTGAATACAACAGATGAAATAAGAATATCATTTTACGACAACTTTGCGAGTGGGAAGTGCACGCTTGCCTAGAAAATCAATATTCGAAATGGTGTTCTTTTCTTGTATTTTTTTAAAAGGGTTCGAACACCGCCCTCGCGCAACTCTTTTTTTTTTAACTACAGAGTGGTCCGAAAGTCTTGTCACCCATACATAATTTTTTTTTTTATTTCAGTTCGCTGACACGAGCTCCTTTACGAAAATTATGTTCATACAGACCTTTTCAATGTGTGACAGCGTCAATGAAAGTAAATAAACTGAATCCAGTACTTGTGCTTTGTAATGTATTATTTGTTCTATTGTTCCCATTAGTTTTTGGTGTGTGTGAGTGTGTGTGTGTGGGAGGGGGTGACAGGACTTTCGGACCACCCTATACAATGCATTTTTTACTTTTTATTAATAACTTTTAAAAATATCGCTGTTTCTTCAGCATACCAAGCTGGGTGATGTTTTAGCTGAGCTCTGAAAATGCTTTACAACATTAATTCACAGGTTCTTGTCCATGCCAACAGATCTTACTTTCATATTTCCTGTCTTCCGTGAAGTATTTGCTATTCTTATTTCTTTGTTGTTCCCCCCTCTCTCTCTCTCTCTCTCTCTTTCTTTTTCACACACACACTTTCTCTCTCTCTCTCTCTCTCTCTCTCTCTCTGTCTCTCTCTTGATTTCTCCAAGCAGATGACCAAGTTTAAAAAGGTGAGCCTACTTTAATTTTGAAATTTTTAATGTCGGTTTAAATCATTCAATTTTGTCAGTCAATCAGTGGATTTCCCTACTCGCTTCCCTAATAATTCTGATCAATATGCTTCTTGATTTGTTGCTTACCTTCCCTCCTAGCTCTTGTCCACCATCCCAACTGTCTTCTTGGCAATTAGATTCACGCTGTAATATCTGTTAGTTTTTCTTTTGAGTGATCTGTTAAAAATGAACATCCTATTCACAACGCTTCTTTCTGTTACCAACGTACTGATTGGAATTCATTTCAAGACTTTCTTCGAAGTGTCCTTTGGATTTATATCCCTAACGTTCCTATTGAGAATTGTGCCACAGAGGTTACTTCTTGGGTTAAAGCCGGCATCGACGCTTTAGCACCTTCTCGGAAATACCAGGTGAAACCACAATCTGTTCAGCCGCTATATCCCACAGGAATCCCTTTTCCGGCAGTACCAACATAATAGTTCCGATCACAATAGACGCCGTATCTGCTCGTATTAATTGTAAACGTGTCCTCAGAGAGGTTAAGTTTTTGTTTACTGACAAAATGAGGCACCATGTAGCCTTTAACAAGTTTGGTTCTCATGTGCGTCGGGCTCTGTAATAGTGTGTTAATGGTTTCTGGTATCATCTCTAAACTGGATCCTCACAAAGCATGTGGATTTGACGGTATCCCTGTTATAAGTCATTAAGAAATGTGTTCATGGACTGTTTCCTGTTCGCTCTAAACTCTACAATAAATGTCCCGCTACTTCTTGCTTTCCTGCTTGTTGGAAATCCTCTTCTGTAGTTCTAATCTTTAGGCAAATCGTCCGATCACTCTAACTTCTAACGGCCTTCTTCCTCTTTTTTGGAAAAGTAATACAATTAACTCTGAATTAGTTAAGCATCTCACCTCGCAGGGCCTTCTTTTCAGATAAGCAATATGGCTTTAGTTTCTCTTGCTCAGCTGCTGATGTATTAATGATTATTGATGAAAGAGTACATCAAGCTTTGGATAAGAATGGTGAAGGTTGGGTGGTTGCTCTGGATATCTCCAAAGGCATTTGAAAGCGGTTTGGCATACAGGCCTTCTTCACAAGTTGATAGGTCATGATATTTCTGGACGAATGTTTGAACTGATTCAATTTTTGTTACAAATCGCAATGACAGTTGTCCTGAACGGCCACTCTTCTGGATCATTTTTGTGTTAATGCAGGTGTTCCCCAAGGTTCTATCTTTGAGCCTACGTTAACTTCCAGGAAGATGACTTCTTGCGTTTTCCGCTGCCATGAAGTGGAAAGATTATATCGAATCAATTGCTAGGTTTGCTGCTAGGAAATTTGGTTCAGTGTATCGTGCTAGACAATTTTTTCTCACCAGAATTTATTTAACCCATTTATAAGTTTCCCTTTCGTCCATGCATTGAATATTATTGCCACGTCTAGTCTGATTATTCTGCTATGTATTTAGATATTCTTAATGAAATACAAAGAATCTGCAATCCTTGATGAGGGTGGTCTTGGGCGACGACGTCGATTCACCTATATGTTGTATCTTCTCTCTCATCGTCTCTCGGCTTGGTGACGAAATGTTTTTGGGTCCGGAGATAAAAGGACATCAAACACGGGGTATTTTAACCTAAGTATTTTATTAATCATGTCGACGTATACATTTCTAGCTATCCAGTGTGCTCGCACTCAACAACAGAGGAGCCGTTTCAGCCACGAATGAAAATCCATGTACATTAATTGACGGTTCAGAAACAACTCGTTGAAAAAAAATTTTCTATCGGTCTCACGCTCGCTCATCCAATCAGAATCGTCTTCCTTATTCTCTTGTATCTGATCCCTAAGGTCAACCTCATGACGTTCAAGCAGAGATATACTAAACTATTGTTTAACAGTCCTGACCTGGCATCGCGACTTCACTTTCCCACCACCGTAATGTAGCTTCTCTTTGCCTTTTCTAAAAATATTTTCATGGTAATTGTTCTGATGAACTTTCCTTACTGGTACCTAGACTTTATGAATTTGAGCGCAGTACTATATTGGTCACAAGGTCTCATCATTTTACAATTGAAATTGTTACATGAAACCTGTAAGTTCTATGTTATATTTCTTCTTTCGCACTTCTCGTTTGTGGAACACTCTTCCAAATTCTTGCTTTCCAGTCAACTTCGATCTTCAAAAATGTAAATGCAATATCAATCGTTATTTTTTCTTCTTAATTTCTGTTGTTTTATTGTTCTCTCTCTCTCTTTAATAGTGTTTTTCTCTTATTCTCTCACGTAGTAACACCCCCCCTTGCGTCTTAGTGGCTTTATTGCCTTCCCGAGGTGAAATGATTAAAAAAGATATTGACTTCTTTTCAAAATTTATTGTATACTTAAATTAAGCCACCAAATTACATCCATATACTTGATAATATGAAATATGAATCCGAGTGAAACTATAATAAAACTTTAAAAATGTATAAATGTGACGAGGTGGGTGGCCACCAGAGCCACAAGGAGGCTTGACAGCAGTCATTGAACGGAGATAAATGTAGAAACGCCCGGTTTTACAGGATAAGAATGAGGAAAACGTGAGGAAAAGCTTGATTACGTTTAATGATTACTGGAATTAAATGTGGAAAAACCCCATTAAGAAAGTTAATTAGCTTCAAGAAATTTAACGAGTTGAGAGTTTCTTAAAGAATCCAATTCGAACATTATCTTGGGTATAATTTAGCAATTTAGTATAACTGTCCTCACCCGATAAACTCACCAAGTTGGGTAAAGATGGTGACAGGTAACAAATTACTTTTTCAGCAGCAGTCAAAAATTCACTCTAAAATCATTGAGATTAGGTTATTATAAACATAATAACATTATACAATAAACATTTAACGATCACAATGGCGTGGTTCCTTAAAGGGGAATAATTATGGAGTAAAGTGATTTACAAAAAGAAAATAATTAAATTTTTGGCCAGACCCCTTTCAAATACCTTTGAGATATCGAAAGCAACCCCACAACCTTCAACATTCTTATCTAAAGCTTGATATACTCTTTCATCAATAATCGTTAATACATCAGCAGTTAACCAAGAGAAAGTTTTACATATTCACCGGTGGTCTTATAGGAAGAATTATTTCGAGAAATCGGTTATCAAAATTCATACAAGTGGCTAGCTGTCTGTGTGCTTTGGACCTTAAATAATTAAATCATACCAATACATCATAGGAGACAAGCGGACAGGTTAGTTTCCATGAATACGAATATCTGACCAATTTTGGGATAGTAGACAAATGTAACTAAAGAGACAAGTGAAGTCGGCTAGGCCACTTGCATGCCGCTGTCAGGCATTAGCATTGGGGATAGGGAGACACTAGTTGAAACTTCTTTGCTACGTAAAAAAAAACAAAAAAAGCGATAGCTTAATGCATTTTTTTTTAAAGAATGAAAAATCTTTCTTGAAGCGATTTCAGATTTAATTCTAATCTAATAAATTAAATTTAATATTCCCAATAAGCAAAATACTTTGCTGTCTTTCAAACAGAATTGAAATTGATAGGAATCATTTTTCTACTTATTAGTATCTCTAAATCCGTTCACATTGACCATTCTATCAACACAACATAATTCTCTTCGGTAAAAAATCCTTCAAAAATAAAATATAGTGTTCTGAAATGATGAGAAAAATTAACTGGTTTAAAGTTTAATTAATCTGAAGAAACAAATATTACTTTAAGTTTAAAATATCACAAAAAAATCATTTTTGAAGTAGCAAGTTATGTTTTGACAGCCTGATGTTTGAGAAATTTAAATAAGGGGAACATAATATAAATAACATTACATGAATACAACATGAATGCCTTTTATATATTTTTAAGTACCCAATAATCTTTAAAATTTCAAATGTTTTTAGCATTCTAATACTTTGGTTTACGAAGACGCTTTTTGAGGAAATGTTAGAAAATTACCAATAAAGTTTAACTTTACTATAGTTACTGTTCTTATTTTCTGATAATGTCTCCTTTGGACGTCCATATTTACAAACATTGACATGTTTATACACACAAAACAATTAAAAATACTTTTTAAAATAATGGAAGTCGTTGAATTGTAGAGAGCTTTTCCATTTATGATTAGTAAATACAGTTTTAATAACAATAAAACTGCTACACTGCTACAAATTAATACAAAATTTTAAAAGTTTATAAATTATTCTAAGAAATTTTTTTTTAAAAAGTGAAAAACTGTTCTTGTAAAAATTGATTATTCATCAAATTTTATTTTAAGAAATGTCAATAACATATTTTATTCATAAAAGCAATTAAAAGCTTTTCTGATTAAATAATAGCCTAGTTTTACGCATTTTATTTTACGATACAGAGAAGATTTTCTGTAACTGGGTGTCTTGTTTGACCCCCAAAATTGATTTTTTTCAATTTTTCTGCGGACTTATAACTAATATTAATATTAAGCTCTACACAGAAATTTTTTTTTCGAAATTTCATAAAGTAAAATGAGTTTGGTGTAACAAATGTTTAAAAAAATTACAAAGAGTTTCTAAAAACGAAACATTTTTTTAAATTATTTATTTCCGAATAAGTCCTCAAATTTTCATTAAAATCCGACAATTATCTGATTTTTGCAAACATTTCTAAATCAATTTTTTTCTCTGCAAAAAGACGCTCAAACTTACCGTACAAATTTATGGTCCTGCGTTGACGGCAGAAAAACAAGATTTTTAACCAGAATTTCCAAGATTAAAAAAAAAACTGATTTTTACATAAAAAAAATCTTTTTTTCTTTTAATAATATTTATGTTTTGTGCTTTTTTTCATCTTGTATCGCTTTTTTAGCGAATTTTTGGAGGTACCTACATGTAACCAACAAATAAAATAAACAGCAGTTACTGAGGTATTAAAACTTTGGTCAATCTTGGGAATCTGTCAACTTAAGTTTTGTGTAACACAAAACTGGCACGTGCTTGTGACGTTTTATGCCTAGTTTGGAACATTTTCACATCTCAGATCTAAATACGTGTTGGGTTCAGGTGGTCGCTGAACCAATGACCGGAACACGAGTCCAATCTTCGCTTCTAAGGTTATCTGGTACTGTGGCCAAGGATTCTTGATCCTGAGATTGCAGACAATAATTCGGTGCTATTTTAGATGACGAGGACAAACTCCTACGCTGTTTTTAATCTTCATTAACGACCTTCTCGATAACATCAGCTCTCAACTCTACGCCTGACGACACAACCATTTACTCCTGCTTCGATAGTAAGGCTGATCAATCAGACAAAAGGTGAAAAAATGGCAGCTGATGTACAAAACGACCTCAAGACCGTCGTGAACTGGGGCAAAATTGTCAATTTTAACGACTCCAAAACAAAAATTCTCTCCATTAATCATCTGGGAGACCCCTCTCTGCCTTCCATTAGCATGGCTGATGCTATCCTCGAAGAAAGTGACATTGCGCTTTCTTGGGTTAATGTCCTCAGTTGAAAAGACTACATTGAATCCATCACTAGATCGGCTGCTAAGAAAGTCGGGTCACAGTGTCGGGCGAGACATTTTTCTCTCTGGAATCTATCTTGCATATCTATGTCTACCATTCGTCTATGCTTAGAATATAACTGCCATATATAGTCTGGGTCCCTACTATTTTACTGGAGCTCCTTGATAAGATCCAAAGAAGAATCAGCAATATTATTGGTCCTGATCTGGTGCCTCAGCTTCACTCACTTGCCCACTACCGTAAGGTTGCCTTCCTTTGCATTTTCTATAAATACTTTTATGGTAATTGTTCGGATGAGCGCTTCAATATGGTACCTACACTGTATGAATTTAAACGCAATACTAAACTGGTGGCGAAATCTCATCAACTTACATTTGAGGTAGCGAGATGAAGCCGTAACTTCTATGCTAACAGTTTCTTATCTCGCACTTCTCGCTTGTGGAACTCCCTTCCGACTCCATACTTTCCAACCAACTTTAAACTGCAAAAAATTAAATGCTATATCAATCGCTATCTACTGTCCTCCTGATTACTCTTTTCTCTTTCTCCTCATTACTCATTTTTCTGTTCCTGTGACCCCTTGCGTGTTAGTGGCTGGACTGCCTTGCTTGGGCTGATACCGATTTAAAAAACCAAAAAAAAACCCTGACCGACGAAAAGCTAAGAAAAGAAAATAGTAAAGCATACATCAAATCCACGTCTTCGTTGCCAGCTAAGATATTACACAACAAAATATTTGTTAGAAACTGTTAATATCTTTCAGCTTCGTTGACAATGACGTTGTTGCATGTTGGTTCATTGTTCTGTTTTAAGTTATCTAATCCTCTCTTCCAATCGATATTAATACTTGCGTGTGGTTTCTCTTCTTGACGGCACTTCACTGAAAACTTCTTTCACGTATCTTCCTTCCTTTTCTTTGTTTCGGATTGTCATGGACTCTCTTGTCTTATCGTCTTTTCTCTCTTCTGCAAAACATTTCATTTTGCTTGTTTTTCGATCTCGGATTTCCCAACGCTGTGATAGCAAAGCTCTGGGTAACACACATGGCATGACATTATGACACCTATTCTAAAATCTAAAAAGGGAGAGAAATACACCAGCTGCTTTCTTTCTTCCTTTCTTCTTCTTTATTCCCGTATCATTTTACCTCCTAAATGGTACTTTCTTTTTCTTCTTCCCTTCCTTTCTTTCATTCATTTCTTTCTTTTTATCTTTCTCTTCTCCTTTTCACTCGTGTCTTTCTCTTCTTCCTTTTTTTTCTTTCTTTACCTTTTCTTTCTTCCTTTCTTTGTCTTTTCTTTCTCTTTGGTCTTTCTTTTTCTTCGTTCTTTCTCAATTCTTTTTTCTTCGTTCCTTCTCTTTTCTTTTTTCTTCGTTCTTTCTTTTTTCTTTTTCTTTTCTTTCTCTTCCTTCTTTATTTTCTTTCCTTCCTCTCCTTCCTTTCTTTTTCTTTCCTTCACTATTCTTTCATTTTTCTCTTTTTCCATTCTTTCCCTTTTTCTTTCTTTCTTTCTTTCTTTCTTTCTTTTCTACCTTATTTCTATTTTCCCTTTCTTTCCCTTCTCTCTTTTTGTTTCTTTCTCTCTTTTTCTTTCTTTCTCTCTTTTTCTTTCTTTCTTCTTTCTGTTCCTTCTACCTTTTTTGTCGTTCTACCTTTTCTTCCTTTGAAGAGTCTTCTAGATATGTTTGTCTATGTTTTACAAACAATAAAATTATAATCATTTCAAAATATAAATGGTAGATTTAAATTTCGGAAATGTGTTTGGGGTATCAGTATTCGGACTGCAAATGGCATACAAACGAATGGATTTTTTTTTAGGATAGAGGAGTGTCTGTGTAAATAATAGCAGATGCAGTAAGAGTGTCAAATAGGGGGGGGGAGAGACAACCTAGGGTCCATTTAGTAAATAAATAAAAGGGAAGAAAAGAAAAGAGGTAATTTTGTAAATAACGACTGAAATAGGAATCTTGCAAACAGAAATAGGTTCCAGAAAAATACATTATATATGAAGGGGTGCTGAAAAGTTATCGACTGTGTCAAGAAACTCTCCCCCACAAAATTCTGATATTTGGAGATGGGATCAAAGTTCCATTAGTGGATCAGTCCAAGAACGCTTCAGACCAGCGCCATATATATATATATATATATATATATATATATATATATATGTATATATATATACATATATATATATATATATATATATATATATGTGTGTGTGTGTGTGTGTGTGTATGTATAATGAGAAAGATCAGCATGATTATAATCCGGTGTTATTGTTATTTAAAAAAACAGTGCTCAATACTATTCAGTAGAACCTAAACATTATACATTTACTAATTTAAAAAATGGTTCCATCGCGATGGAACCATATTTTTAAATTAGTAAATTTAATCGGATCAAAACAAATAAAATTTATCCCTTAACTGATTGATGTTATATTCAGCACCTTTCTCTATGTTTTGGAATTTACTGTATTGTTTAGAACTTGCTGTATTTATAGGGGAAGAGTACTCGAATATCAGTCATTTTCAACTTCACTGCAATCTGTCTACTAACCAAGCAATGTTGATTCCTATGTCCACAGATATATATATATGTGTGTGTGTGTGTGTGTGTGTGTGTGTGTGTGTGTGTGTGTGTGTGTGTGTGTTCTCCACATGGGTGTATAATGACAAATGGTCGACTATTCTTAGACAAAAGCAGAACAAAACATTAACTTTTGACACTTTATTTAAAAATACAATAAAAAATGAAACAGTTTTTGTCGGTTCAGTTATATAAAAAAAAAACTTTAAATACAATTAAATGGCAATTCCTAAAATCTTTATCTGGGCAAAAATATTTCCACACTCCGATGCATATAGGACACAAGGATTCCCGTTCACGTGTGTGTGTGTGTGTGTGTGTGTGTGTGTGTGTGTGTGTGTGTGTGTGTGTGAATGTCATTCAGATTATAGATGGAATAAGTCATATATGAATATACAGGTGGTAAGAAATGCTTTTATTTATACAGTGTAACCCGGATATAAGAGAGTTGTCGGGGGCCGGATAATAAGTCTCTTATATTCGGGTTTCTCTTATACCCGGGTTTCCCTTATATCCGAGTTTGGTCTATTTTGTTTAGGTAAGTATGGCTCTAATTTGGGACCAGAGAAAATCTCTCTTATATCCGAGTTTCTCTTATATCCGAGTTTCTCTTATATCCGGGTTACACTGTATCTACATCTTTCTCTCTTCTCCACTGTCTCCCTCCCAATATGCCTGAAACTGTATATGCACTCGTGGTTTTCGCCATCTTATCAGCCCCTGCTATTCTTTGATGGTCAGCTAACTAATCTAGTAATCCATTATGCACAATATCGGATATTATTCTGCAAGTCAATGTTTTCACAATAAACGTTTTTGGTGGTGCCAAACTTCTTCCACTTCAGAATAATTGATCTGATGCTACTGGCAGGAATGGTAACCACCTTGGCAATGATCCTGAAGCTCAGCCCTTCATTATGTTGCTTAATTATTTCATTCATTTGTTTGGATGAACTTTCCTTTCCCTTAAACCCTGACAGCCTCATTACAAGAATGCGAAGTAGTGATCGGTGATTGTGATTCTTAGAGTATTAATTGGAAATTTAAAAATCTTAGAATGAACTAAACTTTGTATTCTTTTTAATAAAGATTTAATAGTACACAAATATATTTCACCATAACTTTATATTTTATTTTGTATTGTATGCATGAAAATATTTTTATTAACAATTGTTAATTTCATATCTCAATACTTCACCTGTAAATTTAAAGTAAATGTAAATATTAAAAACTATTATATAAAGAAGATTCTACAAGTCACCAGATCTTTGTTGAGATGAATAAAAGTTGAGAGGATAGAATATGCAACATGTTAAAAATGTAACGAAATGTTTGTAACCTTTTTAGTTTCTTCTGGCTTGTAATCAATTCCTGCCATCCGTTTCCTTTAGTCAAACACTCCACTGACCGCAACACGTGTCTCCGACTCGATACAACAATGCCTGTCGCCTCGTTATGCCCCCTATTTTATATCCTCTTTGACCGTCTCGCGAGAGAGTATCCAACTCCGGATCTATCTGTTTTAAATATGTAACCCACGAGGCCGCTATTTTACATTTTTGGACAGTTTACATGCGAGACACGTTCGAATCTGTTTTCCTCATGAAGGTAAGCCATTTTCTCTAGCGTTACATTGTTGCAAAAAATACAGTCAACC
>OZ038499.1:69405787-69525787 GCA_964036315.1 Acanthosepion esculentum | reverse complement strand
TACTGCTTTGAAACAAGGCTAAACTTTCAACGCCATTTTGAATTCTAAACACGAGGAAACACGTCACTTTTTGACGAAATGAAAGCCTTCTTAGCGATTTGGTTTCTTATTGCATCCCAGAACTCCACAAGGAGTAATAAAATTTAAAGTACGTTAAATTATTTATGTATTTTTTAATGTATTTGTTTTTTATTTCACTTTTTTTATTTCGCTTTTCAAATTCTTTTGATTTAGAACGTCAAAACATGCAATAAAACGTAATGCATTACATCAAAATATTACTCATTCATTCTTTTATTACTGTACAAAAATTAAAATCTACATGCACAATACAAAGAAAGTTATAACCATTTTAAAACAGTAGGTGTTCACGTATTTGCACGCTCAAAAAAATGCAGTGGCAGGGGAGACAACTCTAGAATGAAATTAGCGTGGTAAAGGTTAATTAAAGGCTTAACAAAATGCCGGATACTCTACCTTAAAGTTAGTTCCATTAGATTTTCACAAAAAAAGACTATACTTTAGCACCCCATTCACACTAAAATGTTAATATTAACCTCTGAAAATAAATTAAATTGAGTCTATTTTCTTTAATGCCCATTAAAAGATCCTGATAAACGTGATGTGATAATGAATATTAAACCATCTCACGTTTCAAGTTCCAGTATTGAAGTGGCTTAGTGGTATAAGCATTGGCTTTGTGTTGAACTTGCCTGGTGGTCATCAGATCATTCCTCCAGTCAGCTAATGAAATATGGCATCAAAAGGACAAAACCCAAGAATCAACTAATGTCCTATGCCTTTGCATGTACAAAGATGAAAATAGCCGACCCCTGAAGAAAAGCCAAGGCACACAACCGAAATGATGTCTATAACAATATTTATAACAAAGATGAGAAGAACAGTTTGAATAGATGCACATCTAATGGTGTTAATTTCTGATCTCAAAATTTACTGAGAAATTTGCTATAAAGACTTTGAAAGAAATATGTATTCATGCATTCTTTTAGCTGGTGTATTTTAATTATTGTGTATTATTAGTTCAGGCTAATTTCGTTGTCTGTTTTATTGCTTTCTTCACAACATATTGACCATGTACTCACCAGCCTTCCCCTGGTGTCTATTGTGTTCTGCAAGGTAATAGAATCTTGTTCTGGTGATTTTGGTTTGGTTTGTTTTGTTTTATGCTATATCAACCTCAATGCTGACAACATTTTTATTACTAGTAATATTTTTTCCAAAAATGTATTGCTAGTAATAATTTTTCCTTCAAAAAATGTATTGCTGGTATTAAAACATATTTTACACTTTCTTAGTGTTTTGACCACAGTTTGGAGGTTAACTATTTGCCCATAGCTTGGACCCTAACAGGTGCTACCACCCCGGATCAGGCTGGACCTGGGAACACAAGCAATTAAGAGGTGGTTCCACACTCTTCAAAACCTCCTAATCAGAGGCCTTGCTGTTGGATGTAGTTTATTGTCTTACCCAGGACACAGATGTAGTTTATCGTCATACCCAGGACAATTGTTCTGGCGAAACATGCATATTTCCTTTCATATATATTTCATGTTTTGGGGATTTGCTCCTCCTCCGAACATTTGCATTGAATTACAAACTATAAAAAATATTCCTAAAATGTTTTTTTTCTTTTTGTTCTAACTCTTAAAGTGAAAAAGTTCGCAAAGAACCTAATATGCTTCCTCGAGAGGTGGTTTATTTAAGGGATTCATGATTTTCATTCAATAAACTTGCGCTTCCACCGCCAACTGCAAGACTGTCTCTTTATATTAGGGTTTCAGAAAGTAATTACATTTTATCAGAAAGGATGAAAAAAATGTTAAGTTTACTGAAATATTTATTATCAGAAATGTTTTCATCTTCATTTTCAATGAGTTTAGCTTAGCATGAAAATAAATTTTCAATTCCACTTTAAAGAAATCCTGTGGATGAAGTTTGGTTTCTCAGTTTGGGATAACCACTGTCTTTCTTGTTTTCTGTTGACATGCAAAACCCATTTTTTTATCACCTGCAACAATGCAATGCACAAATAAAAGTTTGGCATTCCTGGTTAAAAGAAAACTGAAAATGATGAATGTTGTTTTGTCCTCAAGCAAAAGCTCATGTAGAAACCAAATTCTCTCTCTGAAAGTTTTTCTACATAAATGCTGGAATTCACTACAAATGACACTATCATATAGAAGAGATAATAAACAAATTCTAAATGCAGTTTTCTACCATTCTACTTTGGTTCTGCCATGATTGATTGACTCATAATTTAGATTGATGAAATGCAGAATTACTTTTTGAACACCCTAATATAAACTTATTAATGATAACCAACTTTTGCTTTAAGATTATTGTTCATTTGATACATGACATAATGGTTGTTGGTAAATAATAATGTATATACAATAAAAAAAATAACCCTAGAACCATGCTTGAACTCAAGATTACTATCTGCTGAAGGCTTTACTGGAAGCACTGCTGTTGTTGCAGCAATTATTGTCTAAATGTATATAATAAAGAACACACATTTTTGTGAACTTATTGTAATAAAACAGGATTCCTGCAACAGCCACTTAGATAACTAGTTAGAAACAGAAAAATTCAATAGTATTTGCTGTTGTGCTTAGGAGGTCTTACTTTATTTGGATATAGAATTGGAAGAGAATGAGAAAATTCAAAGAGACAAGGCTTCCTTATTTCAAATTATCTGACAACTTTCATCTGTGTGGGTTGTAGCACTTACTACATCATGGGCTAAAATGTTAGTTGTTCCGAAGATAGAGACAAACATTCCTTTTGCTATTTAAATTTGCTTTAGATATACCTTTCATTGTCAAAGCCAATTCAGCATGATTATACTTAGCTGACCATAGGATTTACAGGTAATTTATATGTATCTACTTGGTCATTTGTTTTCTAGTCACATTATATGTTATGCAATATGAGAGATGAACATGACTGGGCTGATTCTCTTTGATCAAACTTGACTTGGATATGTACAATGAGAACAAACTTCCCCCTTTGTTCACACCTTCGGAGAAATAAATGAGAAAATTCAAAACTTTGCAATGAAGCAGATTTAAATAAAGAACTCTTATGATATCCAAATGGAAGAATTAGCTTGGTGGAGAGTTTGGGAGATAGTTCTGTAGTGTAGGTATTTTTCACTTATTTTTGAGTCATAGCTTTTTAGCACTAGAACTGAGAAAATTTAAAAAATGAATGGTTTGTCTCAGAATCTATATTATAAAAGTGTGGATATTGTCTGTCAAACACTGTATGTAATGTATATATATTTATGTCTGTCTGTTGTGTGTGAGTGACTTTCATGTTCTTGTACCATTTAATATGCACACATACATATACACACACAATTTAACTGAATTTGAAATAAGACTCTAGAATAATATATTGCCCGTCCACTCTGTCTGGATGTCTATCCTGAGTGAAGCAATAAAATAAAGTTGAAGGCAAGAAAGAAAAGATAAACTTATCAGCTTAATTCTCTGTCAAACTCTTTTAAATGTGTGAATGGCTGTGAAGTAAAAGAAAAATAATCAGTTTTTCTTTTTAATATATACAATGTGAGATCTTTATTATCCTTTCAATAATTATTATCCTTTCAATAATTATTATCCTTTCAATAATTATTATCCTTTCAATAATTATTTCACTCTATTTCTAACTATTGATATCAATCTGTATCAGTCTAGTTATTAGTACCTAGGCCCTGACAGTTGTAGCCACCAAGTAAATTTCCAGATTATTATTTATGACTAAAAAATGAAATTTAGGTTAAATAAAAAAAAAATGAAATAATAACCATGAAAAGTGAATTCAGGTAAAATGGTGAAAGTGGAATGAGAGGAAAATGTAATGACTAATTTCTTGGCTAAAATCTCTTCTTTTTTTAAACCTTAAAAATAGCAAATAATTATAAGATTTAATTGAACAACTTTCAGAAATTATTCAGTAATAAAATTATTTTTTAAATTTTGTAGAAATATTTTAGATCAGTCCTTGAATTAAACTATATTATATGTATCCATCCAAATGTACATACACAGTTTGAATGAACTTGACGTGGACATTTGTATCAAGAGGAATAACCTCTGGGTGTAACAGAAAAAAGAGTGTAAGTCAAAATGTGTGGCTACTTGAGGTCATTTTGTTTACTACTTCTATATTTAAATGGAATACGTTTTCTAATAAATGTGTGTCCATTTAAAATACAATTTAGATTTGAAATTTGATTATATTGCTATCAGTGAAGTGAAGGGTACAAAACTAGTTAATGAAAAGATTTATAAAGATATTTTAGATAAAGTAATTTCTCTTTTGAGAATTAGGATCATTTGGATTTTTATTAATAAAATTTCTTTTTCTAGATATTTTGACCAAGATTTTTCATCATGTCTTATGCAATCAGGGGACAATGTCCTAAACATTTTAGACACATCACCCAACTCTATATACATAAAGAAAGTGATGATTTTTCTAGAAGCATATACATCAAAAGGCAACTTCCACAACCTCTGATCCTTGACAAAATCCCAGCAGACAAAATCATAATTTCATAAGATTAATTAATAAAATTAGACAGTATTTACATTAGTCGGACTATTGTCCTCATCTTTGTCGCCATATTTGTCACAACGTTTCGGTCGCTGTACGCTCTGGCCTTCAGGTGGTTGGAATTTCGAATAGAACCCTTTATTTCAATCACTGGGGTAGACTGTTCTAGTTCCACATGCCATGTTTGATTGATGTCAGTTATCAGTTATCTCCTGCTAATTTTCCCTCTGAAAGTTCTCCACTGCCTTAACCGATAGTTAATAGACAGGGAACACTATTGGAAAATTCGTAAACTTAAGGAATCAGCACATATGCTAGGCCACAAAAATCTCCTGAGTCGACCAAGCATAGAAATAAATACAATAAGGAGTGCCAGAGAAAAGCAATGATAACAAAGTTGCAATATGAGCTCTGGTAAAAACATGCAATGATAACAGCAAAAATTGCAATATGAGCACTGGTAAAAAATGGTTGCTGAAAACATTAGGTTTATAATACCCAGAAATTCATACCCAGATGTCCTCAATGGCATTGGTTAGATCCAGTGACAGACCCAAAGAGTGTGAGTTCAATACCCGGTTAAGGCAGTGGAGAACTTTCAGAGGGAAAATTAGCAGGAGATAACTGACATCCATCAAACATGGCACGTGGAACTAGAACAGTCTACTCCAGTGATCGAAATAAAGAGTTCAATTCGAAATTCCAACCACCTGAAGAAGGCCAGAGCGTACAACGGCCAAAACGTTGTGACAAATATGGCGACAAAGATGAGGACAATAGTCCAACTAATGTAAATACTGTACATAATACCTCATCTCAGAAATATAGACAGACTCTAATAAAATTAGGTATTTATTGTCTCAATTTGACATTGGAGTGTATATATTGAATATTATTATTGTACCAATTTGACATTAAATATTGAATTAAAAGTTCCATGAATTTTCAATGTTAAATTTGTTTCTTTTTATATATGAGATTGGGATTTTGTCCATTTTTGGGAGAAGAGGCTGGGTTTTATTCATTGGGATTTTTTCCTGTTTTCATGTATTTCATACCATGGTGTTAATAAATTGAGATTCAAGACCTGGTAAAAAAAAAAAAAAATTAACACCAGGATTTTGAATGCCGATTTTCCAAAGAGGGTTAAACACAGTTCAAAAAAATCTTTTACTCTTCAGTTTCCTTTCTGTTCAAATTTCTTGGACCAGGTATTGTTATTTACATGCAGACTAGGGTCTTCATCTTCATCAGGTGTATGTTGATCTGAGTAACCTACAGGAAATTTCAAACTGAACCCTTTGTTTAATCGATGAGGGTAGATTGTTCTCATTCCATTTCCCATGTCCAAAGATATCTCGGCTAGTTCTTATTTTAGTACTGATCAGTTATCACTCGCCCCATTGTCACTAAATCCAAGTACACCCTGCTCAGCCCAGGGATTGAACTCACAATTACTATGTCACCTAATTTATGAACCAATGCTCTAATCCACTAGGCTCCATTCTATGTGTTTCCTTTATTTGGCATTGTCAGATTAATCTAAGTAAATATGTATATTGTAAATTCTTTTTTTACTGCTAAAGACTTATATATACAAGATGTTATATTATTATCAGTAGTAATGCTAGAGACATGATCAACTTGCTGAACTGTATGAAGTAAGAAGAGTTTTATCAGATGGAGAGTGGGAATTAAAAAGCAGATACATTGTTATAAACACCACACGACCATTAATCTCCCTTCTTAAAGTCTTATTTCTTGTCTAATCCCTCACAACTCAACCTTACCCTCTATAAATATTTATGGACTTACCTATCAGTCACCCTAAGAAGTGAAGGTCAATGGGCTTGGGGAGGTAGACAGTTTGGGCAAAAACAAAAGCAAGCAAAAATAAGAAACACACACAAAAATATCTACCTAATTCTAGCTTTTATTCTCAAAGACTTCAGATCAGGAATGTGTCTCAGAAGGGAGTTCCAAAAGCCTGTATTTAAGAGTGAAAAGGAAGCCCTTAGGTGGGGATAAGTTAGATTTAATGTTCCCTTTCTTCTTAACTGCTTCATCCCATCATAGCAGGTCCATCTCTTGGTAATAACAGAACTGCTGGAGGCTTTCCTATGAATTGTTCAAGAAGTTTCGTCTGTTTATATTGTATTGTCGAGATCATTGTCCTTACTATAAATGGATTCCTCTTCAGCACAGTGGAAGTGTCTACCCCTTAATTCTCTCATCTAAAACCTCCTTACTAAAGGTAATATCTACCCTCCCCACGGGTTAATTAAGGGTGGAGTAGTAGAAAGTGGGCACATGCAGACAGATTTTTAAAAAAGCAAAAGAAACAAAGGGAGAAAAAATAATAAAAGGAAGGAGAAAAAAAAAAGAAGCAAAATGGAGGTGATAGACAAAAGCAAATGAAGGAATGAAGAAAGGAAGAGTCAGGAAAAAATACTGTCATAAAAAATGTAGATGGAAAAGAGAACAAAGCAATAAAGAGAGAGGAAAAAAGAAAGAAGGAAAGTTAGAATAAAGAAAGGAAAGAAGGAGGAGGAGGAAGAGATGATAAAGAGAAGAGAGAAAGAAGAAATAAGGAAGCTGGAGAGACTTGAGAAGGATAAAAAGTGATGAAAGAATAAACATACCAAGAGAAAAAAGATAAGGATAAAGTAGTGTTTCTCAATGGGGGTGCTTCAGTGGGAGTCCACATAAAAAAATAGCAAACTGGGGATCCACAGTAAAATTTTAGTGGTCTATATAGCAATTTCACTTCAGAACAGTTGTTACAACTGAGAATTGTCATTTCTACAGTAATCTACACCATATTAAAATACTAAAAAATAATAAAACAACTCTAAAACTAAGAGAAAATGAGATCAAGTGATGTAAGTTAGCATCCCTTTTACTCATTCAGTAATGTTTTGACTGTAAAAGTTGAATAAAAACTAAGGATATATAAAGGAATAATTATCTATCTATCTATCTATCTATCTATCTATATATATATATATATATAGAGAGAGAGAGAGAGAGAGAGGGGGGAAATTATATGAAGATAATTCATTGCATAAATTAATATAATAATTAATAATATTAATTTTAAATATTAATAAAATAAATATTAATAAAAATTAATTAATATAGTAATAGACACAACATTGTGAGAAGGGGTGACCTTTGACTCTCACTGACATCAATGGAGCCAAATATTT
This sequence comes from Acanthosepion esculentum, assembly GCA_964036315.1. Taxonomy (NCBI): domain Eukaryota; kingdom Metazoa; phylum Mollusca; class Cephalopoda; order Sepiida; family Sepiidae; genus Acanthosepion; species Acanthosepion esculentum. The sequence continues at coordinate 69,517,994 of OZ038499.1, read as the reverse complement.
AAAAAAACTCACAAACCAGCATCAACCACAGTAATCTCATGGAATCCGCACTTTTTAAAATTTATTAATTACTCATATATTTTAAAATGGTTAAAATGGTTTATTATGAGTTATTTTGCCAGTGTACATAAATGCTCCATAGAAATTAGTTGTTAAATTCAAGTTTATTTTCATTAAATTAGTTTTCCTTCAAAATAAAGCAAATACATTTATTATTTCTATAATATGATTCTTAAGTTTATCTATTAGTAAAAAATAAAATAAGCTTCTTTTTTTCCTATTGAATGGTTATGGGGATCTACTCACAAAAACGAAGAGTAAAAGTGGTCCATGGGTAAGAAAAGGTTGAGATCCACTAGGATAAAGGATTTATTATCCACATCATAATTCTGGTTTTATCACTGGCACACCACAATGAGTGAAGCAGAGCAAACAAAATTGCTTTTAGTGTTTAAAAATGTATATTTTCTCACTTGCTCTGACTTTTATAAGTGTGGCAAGCAAAGAACTTTTCAGCACTCCCTCATATATATATAATATATATATATATATATATATATATATATATATATATATATATATATATATATATATATTAATAAATAAATTATTAATATATAAATGTGTGTGTATATATATATATATATATATATATATATATATATATATATTTGTCATCCAATATATATATTAATAAATAAATTATTAATACTAGTATCAAAAGACATATTGATAAATCTGCAATTTGCTTTCATAAGGCTGCACTGGAGTTGTCAAGAATCATCAATGAACTTGCCAATCATTTTTGCAATTTACAACATTTTCTTTTTTTTTTTTGCAAACTCTGAAGTTATTAAATATTTCTCTTTACCCATGAAATCAATTTTATGAGCCATTTTCAAACCTCAAACTCATAACATCTGGGTCATTTCATGCAAATGGTTTCCCTTTGTTTATATTCATGCAGAATTAATCAGCTTTCATCCTCACTGTATCAATAAATGTTTTCATCATTCAGGAATTAAAGATTTAGATTCCAGTAAGCATTTTTCCATAATATTGTTCACCCAACCCAAGGCCAGGAGCCACTCAGGAATTATGGAATGAGGTTGTTTTGTGAACATGAGAGGAAAAGGTGAGAAGTGTATATTATGAGGATATGTAGGATAGATAATATTGACTTAGACTTGAACAAATTAAGATTATAGTGGTTTGGGGAAAGCATACTCTCAGGAGGTTGCTCCACAAAGCAGTGTCTCCAGGGAATAGTCTATCTGAAATGAAATTATTTCTTACCAGTGGAATATTGAGTGAATGAGGATGATTTGACCCTGTGTATATGGTGTAGTGGCTCTTTGCTCTAAAGGTATGAACTGCCAGAACTAAGGATATGTCAAAATATTTTCCATGGAAATAATAGAGTAGGGATAGGTTTGTAATGTTTCATATGTGGGGAAAGAGTTTTTTTTTTGTGGTGGGGGGGTGATAAATCATTGCCAAGAAGGCTGCGTAGATGCTTTTAAACTATGCCAATGCTGAAAAGAAAGGATTAGGCAGCTCCAGCCCCAGATATGGAGGCAATTATCTATTTTTGTTCTACTTAGACTCTTATAAAGATAGTACCTGACTCCACCTGCCATGCTCTTTCTGCAGCAGTATAAGGTGCCAACCATTTTTCCAGCATTGGATATATGAGTTCCACTTGAGGTCTGGGGGGAATCCCAATAGATGTTCAAAACAAAGAACTTCTTTGAGAATGCAAACATTCATTGTAACGGGAGAGAATTCAAGGTTTGCTTGGTGATGTTGAAACATTCCTAACTTGATTTTTGAAGTATTGAGACTTACAAGTCCAATCAGAAGAGAGATCGTGCTTACCAGTGTCTCTCTGGTCATCTAGAATTTTGGAGGTGCACCCATAAACTGTGGTATTATATTTATTAATGATCTGAGAATGTTCCTGAATAGATTGTTAATAAAAAGCAGAAAGACAAGCAGGAACCAGTAGAGAGCCTTGGGGGTGGGGATATCTGCTTTGATCCCATGATCTTCAGAAGTGTGGCCATTGACAGTGAATGACCTTAAAGGACATGATAATTGTGAATACTCTTCACAAGACTTCTTATATTGACAAATAATAATTATGTGAAATGCAGTGTGTGTGTTTGTGTGTGTGTGTGTGTGTTGAGGTGTGTGTGTGTGTGTGTGTATATATATATATATAAATATAAAAGTGAACATAGAAGTCAGCACTTAGAGGTGACAGTCTGTTTCATGCTAGTGCAATCGTCAGGCAATATATATATGATGGAACAAATAGGAAACATTTACATTTTTGGAAAATGAGTTATGGAAGAGAAAGTTCTGTCACTTGAGTTCTGTGTTTTTGTTTTTCATTGGTGTGGTGGTGGACATCATGTGTTTTGTCTTGTGGTGTTGGGGTGTGTAGGCAGGTGTATGCATTGGGATTCTAGTGGTCATTTTTGTGTCTGTTTAGTAGTGACCATATATTTAATTTTTGAAGATAGTGGGATGATGATGTGCCTGTATGTTAGCATAATATATACACTACTGACTAAATGTTTGTGACCACATTTTATTTTCTATGTTTGCATGCAATTATGCAATAATTTAAATCAAAATGAATATAAAATAATTATAATATCAATTATATCAACTTTATATTTTCTTTTTATTAAAGAATCCATCATGAGCATTTATGACTGCAGAGTAAATTCTTGGCATCCTTTCTAGTAACTTGTACAAGTCTTTTGGTGGAAGTGATTCTCAAGCAGTGTGTAAATGTGTAAACAACTCTTGCTTATTCTTAAGCAGTTCACTTCGAACTTTAATCTGGAGACTGAGGGAGCCAAATCATGATTTGCAACATTCCATAATCTTCTTTTGATTTTAAATAATTTGTAGACAGTTTTGAGCTGTGTTTTGGATCATTATCTTGTTGTAAATTAAAATTTTGTCCCATAATGCAGCAGCCAGATGGAATGACATGCCTCTGCAGTATTGAATGATACTCTTCCTTTCATATAATGTCTTTAATTTGAACAAAGTCTCCAACAATCTCACCTCCAAAACATCCCCAATCAATTACTGCACTCGCCCTATGCTTAACAGTTAGCACAATGCAATTTTTACTCATTTGTTCAGAAGGAGTTTGCCTGACAAACATTCATTGTTTACTTCCAAAAAGCTCAAATTTGGACTCATCAGTCAATAGTACCTTTTTTTTATCCAATTTTCTAAAATCAAATCCTTGTGCTGTTTTGTGCTGTGCCCATTTTAATCTTTTCCATTTATTTTCCTTTTCTATAGAGGTTTTCTTAACTGATATACATCCTTTAAGCCCAACAGAAATATGTCTTCTCTTAATAGTCAGAATAGATATTGGATGTTGATGTGTAGAATTAAATTCAGCAGTTAGTTGGGGAGCTGTTTTTCTTCTTTTCCTTTTGCTAGACACGATTCAAGGGTCCATCCACTGCAATAGATGTTACTCTGGGCCTCCCAGATCTTTTTCTGTCAACATTTGTGCCGGTCCCTGCATGTTGCTGCAACCAACAATGCACCCCATTTTTTGATATCAAAAATTGTTTAGCCATCTGACATTCGGAATCCCCTTCTGTAGAAAGAATTTCCACTTGGGCTATTTTTTTCAATACTAATCTGGTTAACAGTTTCTAAAAATTAATTCCAATCACATATTAATCTCGATGAAATTGAATCTCGACCAAACAATGGAGTTTAAATATTTTTTGTAAATTTCTGCTCTACAGTTCAGAAAAGGTATTGAGTTGGAACAAAATTTCCAAAGCTTATGCAAATAAATTTATAATGCTTGTAGAAAAATTTGTTTGAATCTTATAAAAGGGTTTGCATATATACATAACAGGTGAATTTATTTATCCAAATATGCAAAATTAGCCTTTTTTATGAACTTAGAGAGGGAATTCAGGGTGATCCCAAACTTTTGTTCGGTAATGTGTGTCTGTATATATATGGTGGTGGACTCTCCTATTGTGAACGATAAATGAGGGTCAGCATTGGATGGTGCCTTTTGTTTTACACTTATGCATGCTAGCAGGGGCTATTGTGGTGAAAATCAGGTAAAGGAAAGCCATATTTCATTTGTGCTTTCTTAAGTATAATGCTAGCCCAGCCTTGCTGCGGGCAACAAAGCCACACTGACAGATGAAATTTGTTTAAGCAGGATTTTGAAGATGTCTCTGCACGCACGCGGATGCACGCACGCACACACACACACACACACACACACACACACGCGTGCGTGTATGCATGTGTGTATGTGTGTGTGTGTGTGTGTAAAATAAGGAATTCATCAATAATCAATTATGACACAACCTAGTAAATCTAGGTACCTTGCAGTTTTGTGTGGCTGCAATTGTTTGTGCATAGCCACAGTAAACCTTTCTTCCTACACCTACAATCGCAGGGCACGCAAGTGTGTGACACCCATGGAGAAAAAACAGGGGATGTCAGATATACCAGAAAGTAACTATTAGTTATTAACTGCCTCTGGGTACCTCCTTCTGGATTTTCCAGGCTGGTTTGAATTCAGAGTTTTCCTTTTCCTCGAATGGTTTTGAAAACTGGAAATTTTACCAAGAAACTTCAAATTTGGGATAAAATTGATATTTAAAAGTTAAGTAATCTTTTCATATAATATTATTAATTCTCTATTTTTAATATTATTTGAACATTTTTAATATTGAACACTATATATAAAAATAGCTGCTGTTTTTTAAATGGTATATGTATATATATATATATATATATATATATATATATATATATATATATACATATATATACATATATATATACATATATATATATATACCATTTAAAAAACAGCAGCTATTTTTATTATTATGAAACTGAGCACATTTGGCTAATCTGTATAATCTAATAGATTAGCCAAAAGCTCTCAGACCCAAAGATAATTTGTTCAGTTCTTACACACTCTGTCTCAAAAACAAATCTCTTTTACACTTGTAAAAATATCATAATAAAAAACTTAATCACAGTGCCTTTTCAGTCATTTTCAATGTGACATGTTGGTATTCAGACATTCATGAAACCACCAATTGTTGTCCTTCAAACCTGGCTGAAAGTATATATTTATGTATGTGATTAAAATAAGACCGATATGTAAATTCTGACATCCCATAATGTAATTGATATATTTGGAAACTGAATGATTATTCTGAGACTCAGTTTCAGTAACAATGAAATTATTGTTGCTGGTCTGTGAGTTTTAAATTGCTCTTAATTCTTTATATTTTATTTAACATACATATATAAGTGAACACTGAGATCAATACCAAGTGGTGACAGTCTGTTTCATGCTTGACACAGATTGTCATTGCTCAATGTTGACCTCATTGTCCACTTTCATAGTTATATACACCCCGTCGCTGATATTGAACACTTTTACCCATAAATATAGCATGCTATAAAACGCTGTATATACAGGGTGGGTCAAAAATAGGTTTACACTTAGTTGGTATGCACTTTACATATTTTAAAAACATTTTATTACATTTATATTTATTTGTTACAATCAGATTTGTTCAAAATTGTTTATATGCATTTGTTTAACACTTTACTTACATTTTTTAGCACAGTTTAATCTCTTAAGTGCTCAAAATGTCCTCCTTCAACATTGCAACATTCTTTAAACCTCTCAAGAACACGAAGACACACAGCACAACACAAATGTCGAGATCTGCTTCAATTTCAATAAATTCTTCTGAGATGTACTTGTTTAATTTGTCCGCTCTGTGGGGATTTCTCTCATAAACCTTGTTATTTACTACACACAGAAAAAGAAAAAAGAAATCAATTGGTCAGGTGAATGGTTTTTTTTTTGGTTTTTTTTTTAAGCTTATCACCCCAAGCAAGGCTGGAAGCCACTAGCACGCAAGGGGTTACAGAAGGTTTGGATGAAGAGCAGATAGAAGTGGTAAAGGAGAGGATGTGGAGAAAGATAGTGGATTGATCAAGGCAAGGGGGTTACAGAAGATTTGGAGCAAGACCAGATAGGAATGAAAGGTGAAAGGATGTGGAGAAGGGAAGTGGATAGATCAAGGCAACTGGAGATGTCGATTGACGTTACACTTAAATAGTTGGAGATTGTATTTGTCAGGGAAACAGGAATAAGGAAGGAAGTTCCACAGGCGAAATGTGCGAGACATGAAGCTATTGGAGTAGAAGAGACATCTACATCTAACAGTTTCAACGGTGAAGGGGTGGGAACAGGATGCCAGCCTCGTGGGATGCTTAAATTCATGAGGCCTAGGAACCAGCGAAAGCAGCTCCTCGAAGCAATTACCATGAAAGTATTTGTAAAAAAGACAGAGCGAGGCAACGTCACGTCTGTGAGAGAGCAACTGCAGATGAGATGACAGATCTGGGCCAATTACATTGCATATCCGTCTCTGGATCTTATCAAGAACCCTGAGGCAAACAGCAGGGGCTCCAGACCATATATGGCAGCAATACTCCATGCAAGGACGAATGGTCGATTTATAGATTTGGAGGATTGATTCCGGGGAGAAAAATTTCCTGGCTCGGCACAGGGAGCCAAGTTTCCTTGCAGTGGATGAGGGGGTCATTCGATGATCCCCCTTCTTCCCAACCAACACTGTGGAAAGGTTTGGTTAAGGTTGTCCCTTATTGTCAAAGCATCATTGGGGGGGGGGCTCTCTCTTGCTGAAAGAACAGTTAAAAGGTTAGATCTAAATCATAAAACAAATAGTGAAACAACTGTAAGCCTACTTTTGGCCCACCCTCTGTGTATGTGCGTCTGTTTGTGCATGTATGTGTATATATATATATATATATATATATATATATATGTGTGTGTGTGTGTGTGTGTGTGTGTGTGTCTGTGATTTTCTACTGCCATTTAATAGATACCAAGCTATTATCACAATCAATTAACGAGTGTAGTGAGTCCTATCTTCTACTACTATGACCTTGTGCCAGACTAAACTAACCTTTGCAAATATCTATCTAAATAGATGAATAGGCATTCAAGAAGGGGATGAAAAGAAATTATTTTAAATAGAATTGAAATTCCATCCATTACAATTGATCTTAATTCCTGCAATGTTATCAGGTCTTCTAGTTTCTTCTTTGTCTTCCGATTCCTCTGTAGGAAAGAAATCCAGAAATGCCAATTATGAAATAAGAATACATTTTTTATAGAACATTTTCTTTTTTAACAATATGAACAAATTATGAAAAAAAATCAATTTGACCAGAATTAGAATTTTACATTTTTTTCACACAAACATTTCTTAAAACACACATATACATACTGACATTGGTTTGCTTCTATTCAATGTATCTCCGTCATATATATATATATATATATATATAGATGATAAAATAAAGAACAAATAGGAAATGTATATCGAGCTAACGTTTCACTTTTATTAAAGCTTAGTCAGAGATTGTGAGAAAACAGATAAAAAGACAGAAAACACTGATATTTTCAGTTTTGTTTGTGTCAGTTCTCATTGGTCAGTCATGTATCACATGCATTAAAACCATAGATAATTCTATTAAAAAGTGCTCAATACACATGTAAAAAAGATAAAAGTAAAAATAACATGTAGTGCTTTTAACTTTAAAAATCAGGAGATCAGAAGCAGTTTCTATTAGCTGAAGGAAAAAGATCAGCACACACACTAAAATTGAGGTATAAAGATTTTATCAAAAACACACTGCTGAAGGCAACAGCCAACATCATGTAAAATACTGGGAAAGCCTACCTTAAGATCGTTCATCCTGGAGAAAACGGCAAAATGGTAAGAGACATTGAACAGAATCGGAAGAATACTTGAGTGATGTTCATGACTTGATGTTAATTTCCCTGAATATATTGCCACAAAATTTGATCTAACATCTTATGAATGTGGTTATGTTTGTCTAAGTAATCTAGAACTCAAAAATCATCAAAGACACAACACGGAGAAGTCATACATTACCTGTTATGTGGCATTTATGTAACAACACAAATGATGCTCAACATTGTCACATCTGAGAAAAAGATTGTAAGACCCTAGCAGAACTAAAAAGTCACATCCGCACTGCCCATATCTGAGGATGGATCAAACAATGGCATTGCTTTCAATGGCATTCAATGACAACCATCATCATACAAACATTTTTATTTTCTTGCTTCTTTTCTCTTATCTCTGTCTGTTCATACATATCTCTCTAAATCTATCTAGACATGTTTGCCTTTTCTTTGTTATGTCTCTTCTTCTTTTTATGTCCCTGCAGGTGGTAATCATGACTCCCCACAGCTTCCTATCCTTCATTGCTCTAAGCAAGGTTTGTCTCATTACCATCCATCTAATTCCATGTTTTGCTTGCTCTTTCCCTCTGCTCTTCTTGCTTTCACTATGTTCTGTGTGTGTCAAATTCTCCAAGCCCTCTTTCCTCATTATCTGCCCCATAATTATCAATGGTGTCCTTTTGATTCCTATTTTCCTTAAAACTTACTCATTGCTTACATAAGCAGAATTTTCTGCTTTGAAATTTGGTGCAACATGATCTTCCTATTGAAAGCAATCAATTAATTTTACACCAATAATACTGAGATAGGAAGTTTTTGCCATAGAGCAGAGATTAGCAGATTAATCTTGTATACACATATAAGTTTGATCCACACTAGGTGCTTCAGAGTTGGAAATATATATATGTATATATGTATGTATGTTTGTGTGTATATATGTCCTGATACAGTTGCAACACCACTGGGCTGGTCATATTGCAAGGATGAGTGATGATAGAATACCTAAGGTCCTCATGCATAGCTAGCTTGACAGTTGACAAAGGAGTATTAGACGGCCATGGTTTGGGTATAAAGCCAAGCTAAAGTGTAAGCTCTCAGCTAACTTCAAGTGAGTTGCTCTCGATAGAAATAACTGAAAATATGTCTGTCTGCCAGGGTGGTATCAGAAATTTTGTAATCAGTTGCATTGACCAGCTAAGAGACAAAAGACAACAGCGAAAAGCATCAGCAAATATTCCTGTTGCTATGTCCTGAGATCTTTGCTGTTGCACAATATGTGGACTTGCATGCAGGTCACTAGCAGGACTGAAGTGTCACATATGATACAAACAAAAACTGAATGAGGTTGTCAGATCCTCATATGTGGGAATCGATGGAGAGTCCATCATTATATATATATATATATGATGGACTCTCCCGTCGAAGTCGACGTATGAGGGCCAGACAGATCAGTTCCCAGAAACTGAAAGCCGGACACCCACACAAGATTTGATTATAGTGGTGAAGGCTTTGTGTAGGGCCACCCACACTTTTTGGAGGGACGAATACAGGGACCTGGTGCAACGGATGCCACAAGGTCCCCAAACAACCCTCCGCAGGTTTTGAATTCAGAGTTGTCCTTCTCCTAGACCAGTTGCCGGCCAAGGCTATAGAACCCAGTCAGTCCTGCTATTTACCCATAGCTGGAGGGAGAAGAAGAGGATTCACACCTTTCCCAAGGGTGTTAGCACGTAAGTGAATGTAATGGATTCGACTGGAATTCGAACTCGGCTCTCCGATTCCTCAATCCAAGCCATTATCCATTACTCTACCGTGCCTCCATATATATATATATATATATATATATATATATATATATATATATATATATATATATATATATATATATATATATATATATAAAGCCTGATTAAATTCTTTAAAGGCCATGGTCTGAGTATCATCATCACTACCAATGCTAAAGTCATTAACTTCCTGGATATAACCTTGAACCTATCTAAAGGACTCTATAAACCATATACCAAAGAGTTATACAACCATAGATATGTCAACAAACCTTCATCATAAAATAGTAAACAATTTATATAAATTGACCCAATTTAGGCCGTTCTCCAATTCTAGAATATTTTGACATGTATAAAAGCTAATATGTTGAAGCCCTAGAACAAAGTAACCATAAAATTAACTTAGATATTAACAATAATGATGCTAACAAGCCTAAACACTGTAAACACAATATCATATGGTTTAATCCACCCTTTAGCAGCAATGTCAAAACTAACATTGGAGGAATTTTCAGGAATTTAATCTATAAGCATTTCATTCATTCCCCAATGATTTTTAGATTTTCAATAAAAATATTTAGGTTAGCTATAGTTACACTAAAAACATTGACCGATATATATCTCAGCACAACAATGTTATACTAAACAAGCACCTAACCAACCTACAAAATAAGCACACCACCACAATTAGATAAAGCAACTGCTGAAAAAACAAAATCTGCCTGCTAAACTGCAGAAACATGATTAAAGGGATAATTTATAGAACTAACATCAAATATGATGGCGAGGCCAAGTCCTATTTAGTTTCAACTGAAAACCATTGGAAATCATGTTTTTACCCTCACTAAATGACATTAGGCAATATTAAATATAGTAACAGCACTGCCCTCTCTAAATTTTTATAGAAAATAAAAAGTGGTAATAGAAATCCAACTATCACCTGGGATTACATAACAAAACACAAACTCTTCAACAGAGAAGGTGAGAAATGTAGCTTATGTCTTTCTGAGAAGTTAATGATCCTAAAAAATATAGATAACCCTAGTATGTTTAATCACCACATGCATACATAGAAATGAATTCCTACTCAAGCACGTTGACCAAGATTAGTATAGTTTTCTCTCTTTTGGATACCACTGATATTAGTTTTAATGTTACTATTAGCACTATATTTTTAATATTAATATATTTTTTTAATGTTATCATATCATTATTATTACTATGACCTATCATTATTATTATTTTTATTATTAACAGTATTATTACCTATTATTATTTTACTTTTATTATAATTATTTTACCACTGAATATCTATTTTACTCTATTATAATTTTATCATTATCTAATTTTCTTTTTTAAGCAAAAAAATAGTACCCCCCCCCCACTGACTTGGTTTAGTAACAGGGTCTGTAGACATCCTTTTTAAACTGAAATTATATTTTCTCATTTTAATTTACAATTCTAAGTGTAAGTTTGAACCTAATTTTAAATTCAAATTTAGATTATAGTACTATTAAATATTTAACAACACTAATAACTTATCCAAAAAACACCACAAATTATGAGACCCAGAATTATTAACCAGACTGTAATCATCTTCCTGTACCTGAAGATTGCACAATGCATGAAACTCTGAGTTGTACTGCCAGCATGGGGTACTATGCATATTTATTAATATATACTTAATAACTCTGTTATGCTGCCTTGAGCATTGTTTTATTTACACCTGAGTGTATATATATATATATATATATATATATATATATATATATATATATATATATGAGGAAAAATATGAAAAAACAAAATCCGAATATGCAAGTTTACTGTTTTAATGTTTCAATGTTGATGTCAGACGTTTCGTTCGACATTGAAACATTAAAACAGTAAACTTGCATATTCGGATTTTGTTTTTTCATATTTTCCTCATACTGTCGGATCTATATCCATATATTTGCTTACATATATATATATATATATATATATATATATTTTTGTATGTGAACAGTTGCATCTACATTTATTTATATTTAATTATTTTATTATATTTATAAATATATATATATATATATATATATATATATATATATATATATATTAGTCATTCCATGTCAAATCAACAAGAGTCTGACCATCATCAAGTATTTTCTAAGATTACTGCTTCATTTGTTCAGGAATACAACATATCTATGTCTGAAATGTTTTTTCTTGCATAATCAAACAACTATCATGGTGTCATTATTTGTTCATTATAGGTTCACTGTAGACTTGCTTTTGACGCTCACCTCTTAATAGTGCCACCTATTCCATCAGATTTAGCAAAAATACCAAAATCCGCCATTTTGAATTTGAGCCAACTTAGTAAAACCCTTGTAACTCAGGCCATAGTCAAAAGTCCACCACAAAATTTTATATATATCTTGCCATAAAGGAGACAAATTAAATTTTAAGATACGTTTTTTGAGAAATTAAAGGTCAAAATATAAGGCTAAGATCAAATTATCTTATTTTACCTTAAAACAAAAAATAAATAGGTCACTGTTTAGATCTATCCAAGACTTTAAAATTGTATATAATTTAGCTATGTAGGTGAAACAACAACTGAGATATTGATATTTAAACTTTGTGACTATTTTCCAAAATTCACTTTTTGGCAAAGGTTAAAGAGTCATATTTAATTAACACTTTGACCTACAGATGTAAAATAGGTACCATTGAATTTTTATCATGATACTCTATAAGTGTACAAAATTTGAAAAAAAAATCTGTGTCAGTGATGGTCAGACTCTTGTTGATTTGATACAGAATGACTACTACACACACACACACACACACACATATATATATATATAAAAACTAAAAAACACAATAGGAAAACTGTATGTGGTTTTAGCTGACACATTTCATCCTCATACCATTTTTCTATTGTCTTTTTTCTTTTATACATATTGTCTTTTTCAACAGGTTAATTCTGAGAATTTTATATATATATATATATATATATATATATATATATATATATATATATATATATATATATGTATATATGTATATATATATATATACATACATGTGCGTACACAATACCTGTGCTAATATATGCTCACAAGTGTGTGTATATATAGAAACAAATGGACCCAGTGTCTGACGCCAACAGAAAAACAACACAAATATTACTTTATGTATGTAAGTGTATAATAATGTACATTGATATACTTGTAAAATATTCAAAATATTTTAAAGATAGAAAGATGTTATCTAGTAATGTTATAAGTATCTTTAAAAACGCATTCGTATTTACTCCTTGATTCTTTTGGCCTGACTCCCCAATTAATGTAAAAATAATTTAATTAATTTTTCTTGTTTCAATCCTGCTATCAATAAACATTTCTGCTTTCCCATTCTTCAAAGAACTGATGTCAGACGACACTTTGTTATACCTCAAAGTTCTGTGCATTTATATACTTATAAAATCTGAAATACTTTATATGGTATAAACATCTATAAGTAAACTTATTTACTTTATTTTCTGTTGTTGCTTATTAATAACTTCTCCATTTATCTATCAATTTATAGACTTTCAGACATCTCTTCATGGCACATTCTATGAAAAGGTTAATGGACTCCCATTATTCTATGTGTCACAAAATTTTCAAACCAGAGCTAAAGTCTGTATATCCATGGTGAAATAAAACAAAACACTATTTATTGATAGAAGATATTAGCAAATATTTTATTTATATATATATATATATATATATATATATATATATATGTATATATATATATATATATATATATATATATATATATATATATATATATATATATATACACACTGCATTTCATGAGCTGCATCAGATTAACCAGTGCAGAAATACAAAAGCCAACGTAAATTAATTAAAGGGTATCAACAGCAAATAATAGCGTAATTTTTGCCATTTAATATTAAAGATGATTATCCATTAATTAATGTCATCCTGGTTATGACGTTAAACTACATCTGGCAACAAGGCCTCTGGTTAGGAGATTGGAGGTTTTGAGGAGTGTGAAACCACCTCTTTAGTTACTGTTGTTCCTAGGTCCACCCTGACTTCGGGTGGTAGTACCTGTTAGGGTCCCCGCCAACCCAAACAAATAATCAACAGTACATTTTTATAGTAACATTACCAACAATACATCTTGGTAGTGAAATTACCAGCAATACATTTTATGATCTAATAACTATATATTTAAAAAACTTTGAAAGTATAAAATTATGTACAAAATATTTAGATTTTGGAATTGAATAACCCATAGAGATTTATATGCCACTAAACAAAATCAAACAACCAACCTTAAATTAATGTAAATACATTAAATCCTGATATTAAATTAACAATTCAATACACAGACATTAGTGAGCAGCAAACGGAAATTATTTAGCATAGCCATTAGTCCTTACTGTTCCATAAGGACCAACTGTGGGTAAACAAATGCTATCAGTGTGACTATGAAAAGTTATGATGATACTAGAACTTGTAAGTTGATAGAAATCTTGACTCTGTCCCAATTATCATAGACATTTGATAAAAGAAACATTTCCTTATATGGAGAGTATGGTTTAATGATACTTAGGTATTACAATGGGAAGAATACAAACCTCATTAGAAAAACCATCAAGAATTTTTTTGCCAAAATAAATATAAATCTGGAAGTGTTGAATTCTCGAGATGTTACATCCAATATGCTACCTTTACATATGTTCTTGTATTTATTGGCAAAAGACTGTTGTATAATAGAGGTGCATAATGCCAAAACTGGTTATGAAACAGCACTGACAAAAGTAACAATGAGCATGTGAAGTTAAAAAAACAGAAAAAAGCCAGACTGTTTGCCTCAACACCCTCTTCAATAAGGTGGTGAAGACCAAAGTTGCTAAAACATTTTGTATTTGGTGGAATATCACCTCCTAGTAACTAGCAAGTTGCACAAATTATTCTACAGAAACACCATGCTATATGGATGATGCAATCTAACACAAAGTGCCTCAATAGAAATGTTCTTTCTGTAATTACAGGAATAAAAGCAATTGCCCATTTGATGGAAAGTGCTTGACACCTAATGTAGTTTAACAAGCAGCAGTAAACAGTAGAAGTATTCCAGACATGTAATACATGAGGGAATTTGAAAAACGATAGAAGTATAGATATATTAAATCCAATATCCATTAAACCACAACTCACACTCTTGGAATAAAATCGGAGAGACGAGTTCAAATTCCATTCAGGTTCATAGCATTCATTGATGTGCAAATACCCTTGGGAAAGGTATGAATCTATCTCTTCTTCTCCAGATACACTGGGTCTTATAACATTAGGGTAAACATAGCAAACATGACCAATCAGATCAACTCTTAGATAACCAGCTTCTTGAAAATGGTCAGGGGAAAATCAGGAATAAAAGGTTCCTATGACCTGATCCCATGGAGGTATACACAGTGATGGTCCTGCTCATAAGCAGTGAGAGCCATCTAATGCCATCACATACCATCACACTTGTTCCTTCAGGTTCTCTGGATCAATGCTATCACTGAACAAAGATGTTGGCTGTCCACCTTCCAACAGAACTCTGCTCCCTCCAACATGGTTCATGGAACCCAGAAATTTTCAGACATTCAGCAATCATATGTGGCCTTCTAATTCTGATCTGAATTTTTGAATCATTTCACTCCAAGCAAAGTAATAAAGCCACTTAGATGCAGAGGGTTTGTTACTTAGAATAAAAAAAACTAAAAAAATGTTATTGAGTAGAAAAGACAATAAAAGAACAGGATTTAAAAAGATAGAAGATGAGGATTGGCATTTAAATTTTTGAAGATCAAAGTTGACAGGTAAGAAAGAAGCTGAAAGAGGGTTCTACAAGAAAAAGTGTTAGAGAAGAAACTATTCTCATAGAACTTATGATTACACTTAGCAATTGCAACAGTAACATGATGAGGCCAAGCTGCCAATCAAGTACTATGCTTAAATTCCTGAAGAGGAAAAGCTCATCATTGTCATGAATATATTTATAGAAAAAGCAAAGGAAAACTGAGAGGTGGGAAAGTGATGAAATGTTAGGTTAGCACCAATAATATTGGTGACTCATTTTTGGATTTTGCCAATTATGTCAAGATACATCTCAGAAGCACCAGACCGGATGTGACAGCAATATTAAATGCACAGTTAAATTGAAAACTTATAAAAGTGCAAGATAAATTATGGTGGCAAAAATTGTATAGGAAGACATACTGAACCAACTCTCTAAGCAGCATACCTTGCCATTAACTCAATGATAATGCTGGACATACAAAACTTTTATGCCAATGAGAGAAAAGATGACCAGCCATCTCACAGTGGCTAACATCAACAGAAATTAGTTGATCATTCTACTTTGATTATGATGATGGATTTTTTAATATATTTTTCCAACTTGAACGGGTGTAAAAATGATTTTGAAAATATAGTGTTTTCTTCTAATGAATATCTTTGTTTTTATTTGTTCACAATTACCCAGTATATATATATATATATATATATATATATATATAGATATATATATTACTTTGTATATCTATGATTGCTTCAGAAAAGGTTATTCTAAATTTTTAAAAATAGATAAAATACCAAAGAGTTTTCTGACAGATGCAAAAAGAATGTTTTTTTATGCCTAGTAATGCATCTGGTTTTAATAGAAATGACAGTCCTTACATCTAGACAGGGATGTGCAGAGGTTTGGTGATGCCCAGAGCCAACACCTTGATTGTATATCCCTAAAATGCAAGTAGGGGGCACCTATACAGCCTAGTGCTGAGAAATGTGAGAAAGATAGATATTTTAAATATGTAAAAATAGATGAAACATGAAAAAAAAACTTTATTCAAATTGAATATAAACTAAATTTTTATTTCACTCTTTGATTGAATGTCCAACTAATATGGATACCCAGGGCCATTGCATCCTCTGCCCCAACTTCTGCACATTACTGCTTTTAGGGCAATAATGAAGAGGTTTTTAGGGAAAATCCCTGTTCTTGAATAATCCACATGAAGCTGACCATGAGAGGAGCAATGGTTAAATGAATTTAAAGCCAGGAAGCTTCTGAGATTGATGCTGAGCTTAGTTTGTCATTGCAAGGAAAACTGAAGACATTTGAACGGAAAGTCATTTGGAATTATATTGATGCCTGGGATGAATGCATCTTCCCCCTTCTCAACACCAAATTATGCCTGGTATTAGGAAGAGAGACGCTTGAGCTAGGTGCAGCTTGTTTATTGAAAAGACATATCTCAGGTGTAATATGGAATGCTCTAGAAAGTCATATACATGTTAGAATCTTTCCTTATATTTCTGATGAAATATGGAGGAAATTCCTGTTTAAAGTGTTAAGTTATTTCTTTTAGATATTTCCTTGCTCTTTGAAAATCGAAAACAAACTTCAATATACTGATATATAATCAGTGGTTTAAACTAATATACTATTTATGAACACAAAAACGTTTGTATATTTCCAAGTAAACTTCTATTTGAATGAAAATAAGTTTCCATCTTACATTGACATGTGGTGATCTCTAGTGACCTTAGAAGTCAACACAAGTCATGTTCTGTCTAAAATTAAGTTATTCTGATACACAAATTTTCAACTTCCAGTATCCAACTATTTGCAAACAATCAGGAAAAAATTCTCTTGACATTAAAATGAAAAAGAAAATCGCATATGTTTTGAGTACAGAGTTTTGTTTGAAAATTCCCCAAAGCTTACTGAATGGGGATGTATAATAGCTAAAACATTGTTTACTATAACAATCATAATGAGGACAATAGTCTAAACAGATTAAAATCAGATAATTATTTACACATCTATCTTGTTCATCAGATAATTTAAAATGATAAAGAATGAGGCTAACTGTGATAGATATACATGTAGGTAATTAATATTTAAATTAACAAACAATATTTTAAATATTCCAATATTTATTCACATCTTCTAGATATTATTATTATACAAGAAGACTGCATGGCTGAGTGGTTAGAGCATTAATGTAATGAATATAAGACCAAAGTTGAATCTCAACATGGTTGAGTTGTCAAGGAAGTGACGTCTTGATAATAAGAGGAGAGATGATTTCAGCATGCAGCACAATTGGGATGTGTCTGAAAACCAAACCAAGCTCCGTGAGTAAAATTGGCTCGATGAATCTGTTCAAAAGCTGTTGATGATTGTGATAGGATGAAATCACAAGCGATCATCCTTGAGGGTTTGAGTGTTTTGGCTTTGATTGTGCCAATGATATAAAGAAGGTCTGCTCAGAATAGGTGCAGTATAAATCTTAAGCAAGCACTATGGGCATCGAAGAAACCCTAATGTTCCAGAGCAGGTGTCTGCAATAGGAATTAGCAAGCCACCCTAGTAGACTCCATAATCTCTCAAAACTGATAAATGCCTACTACAGGGAGACTCCTTAAAATGTGAATGTACCTAGATTGCCGATAACGGCTGTGATTATTACAAGGAATTTAATAAAATATCTTCTATCCTATCATCAGTTATGTTCACCAGTTTCATCACTGGTATGCCACAATATTTGAGTAAAAAGTAGTTCTGTAAATAACCTTTTACTCTAAAACATTTTCCTGAATCAATATCAAAGATTAGCACATTTCAGCTTTTGGATAAACATTCAAATCCACTCAAAGTAACAATCTGCCCGCCATACACTTTCTGAAGAAATGCTCATCCCAAAATTACAACTGAAAATTCATTGTGAACCAGATTCTTGGAAACATTCCCAGTAAGTCTTGAAGACATAAAAAAAATCTTGGCTCACTCTCCCAATTTCAGAACAGAGATGTATTGAAATAGAAATACAATGCTAAGGTAGAATCTTTTCTTTCATTTACCAGAAATATCCTGCCAAATTCAGCAGGTCTGAAGGAAACGGTAAACGGTAAAAGGTGTGACAAGCTGGCACCACGATGAATTCTGAACTTCCTCTCAAAATGTCCGACACACACAACCTTCCCTTGGTGCTCTTTATGCCTTACGTTTGACCTTTTCAAACATTTTCAAAAAGAGAGAAAGGTTTCTACAGAACACTTTTTCCCTTTTGAAGTCATTATAACATCTTTGTTTTATTTCTACTCTTATGGCTTCTTTCTTGTCAAGCTACTCATAAATTTTATCATTTTCTCACTTGTTCTTTTTTATCTCTTTTTTTTGTTTCTTTTGACTTATTTCTTTTTCTCTTATACAGTTTTCTTCTTTTTACCTTCTGATTTTTTCTTTTCTTCTTTCATTGTTTTCTTCTGTTCCTCCTTTGCCATTTTCTTTCTCACTTCTCTTCTTTCAGTACATTTTTTTCTTTTTTACATTCTCTATCTCTTTTCTTCCTTCAGTACACTGCATTTTCTCCTTTCCCGTTTTCTTTCTTTTTTTCTTTCAATATGTCTTCTATTTCTTCAATATTTCTTGTTCTACATTGCCATTTTAAGAATATGTTGTTTGGAAAAATCTTGTCTCGTTTTATGGAATGATTTACCTGTTATATATATATATATATATATATATATATATATATATATATATATATATAATATACAATCAGCAAGTATTCATCCAAGTTTGATTAAAAAGAACTGACAAGGTCTGTTTGTTTAATTTCTTCTATTTTTCCAATTTTCAGATTAAGTGTTGGGTATTGGGCTCAAAGTTATGGATAAACTGTCCATCATATTTTTGTTGAAGTACTTTTGACTACCACAGTCATTATCAAGAACAAATATGGTAACTGAGTGGTAGTTAGACTTCCTTTGTTTTACGTCCTGGTATTCTTTGGGAACCTAAATGATTTAAATGGCCTATCATGATGTCATGTAATGGCTATTGGAAACAAGGTCACACAAAAAGAATGTGATCTATTTATTTATTTTATTTTTAATACTAATATGTGCGCACATTAATTATATCATATGTACTTTAAGATACTATCTCCTGTGGTAAATGATATTTTATTAATGTGGGCTGCTTATTTTTGTGTAATAATACCTTCTAGGGTTTTGAATCTTTCTTTGCATTAGGTGCTGAAGTCAATGTGTGCACAGACTGCACTGAGTTTTGACAGGTGACAGGCCAGTCTGCAAGAAGTGTGGTACATGTGTGCCCAATATAAGTATTTAAAGCCATTTTTTTATTATTAGTGTTGGAGATGCAATCTTTCAGGGTGCATGAGAATTCATAGACAACATTATTTTTACATAGGAGTACTTTTGAGGCCTGATGTTATTGGTAATAATTAAATTAGATGTTTTAAACATTTTATAGTAGATGATAAATCTTAGGTGTTAGGATCATTGAATATATACTAGTGAATAATAGTGTTTATAATTAAAGATGCAGCTGAGTACAAGAGAATGCATTAATGTTGTTACTTTTTGTTTGCATAAGGTAGAAGACTTGCATTATTTTTTCTAAGATTAAAATTTGTTTGTCAATAGCATGTTTAGGGAAGTTATTGTTGATTAATGTTAAAGTTGATTATAGAATAACATGGTTCTTGATAATGACAGCAATAATCAAAAGTACTTCACCAAAAATAACAAAATTTGAAATTCAGACAGTTTATCCACACCACCATGATACTCAACATCTTATCTGAAAATTGGAAAAATATAATAAAAAATGAAACAAACTTTGTTGCTTGGCTATATATATATATATATATATATATATATATATATATATATATATATATATATATACCACACACGTTCATACTTACTTTTACATGTGCATTATATAAACATACTTATAAAGTGACAAAAATGCAGAACTTTGTAAAATATATTTACACACACACACACACACACACACACACACACACGCACACACACTTTTCTCCTCATGTAATAAGGCCTCTCGTTGCGACTCTATCCCTATTTTCATGGAAAGTAATCAGACGAACTACATTCCTCAGTTCCACCAGTTCTAACCTTCACAGCTAAAACCAGCCATGCCACACACATTGTATGAACCACTTTCATTCCCTTTGTATTCTAATGACAAGATGTAAGTTCCACTTGAACATCTTCATCCTATATACCGCTACTTTGTCACAATTACTCCCAAGTGGATGTTTCCCTGATTACTACAGTCTTAGCTTGTTCAAATCTAACCCTAACCATTATCTTCAATGCATATCTTTATATATCTATATCTATAAAAGGCAGGATGTGTGTGTGTGTGTGTGTAACGAATGCACGGCCACAATTTTCGACGGATTTGCACCAAAATTTACATGCACATGCTCCAAGTTAGTGAAAAGGCCAAGACTGACCTTGCATTTCCCAACTCCCATCGATAGTGGAAATAATCGATTTTTTCATGCTTCTATGGCAGTTTTCATGTAGTTTGCAGCCATTTTCTACTGGCCAGAGTGAGAGCCTATAACTGGCTGCCAAAAATAGGCAGGAAGATTCTATTGGCCAGTGTGAGAACCAACAACTGACTGACACAAATGTTAACTAGCATGCTAGCATGCAAAAGAAATCGATAGCTGCATTCATCACAAGTGGGAAAAATTTAAATCTGCATGGCACTTTACTCCAGTTGGCTCATTCACTTGTTTAAACTCAACATTGATTCTGATTCTGCAGAACTGGGTTGAGTGTGAAAAAGTATTTGTTGTTAACATTCTTTTTTCATTTGATTTTTCCAGTTACGAGTCCTTTTTTAAAGCTGATCGTTTTGTGTTCATTTTGTTTAGTTCTTTTTTCATAACAGATTTAATGTTTAGTATAGAGCTTAGAAAAAATTTGCAGGCAAGGAAGGGCAAAAATATTTTAAGTCAAGTGATAGTGATTGCTGTATGAGTTGTACAATTTTTTAATCAAGCACGGGCAACGCCGGGCCGTACTGCTAGTATCTTCATATTACTGTGATAAAAAAATCTACTTCCTATTCTTTTCCATTAAATACACTTTCTTTTTTATGTGCCATGTCCTTTCAGGCTCTACCAAAACTGTTTCTATTTGCTTTAAGTAATTCTTGCTATTCTATAACCCCTTTCTTGTGCTTGTTCTCCCATCTGTTTATTCAAACTTTCAATGTAGGTTATTTGCTGTTTTCCCTGCCCCTTTTACCTTGTGAGTATTAAATTCACTAAACTAACTCTCCCCTTTGTATGTCCAAAAATACAGTTCTTTTGGATATTTGGAATCAGTTTTGTTGCAGTCTGTGTTCTTCTTAAAACTGTCTCGTTTCTCACACAATCATCATATACTCAATATTCATCAGTAGAACTATATATCTGTTGCTTCAAGTTTGATTTTTGTTTGTAAGGAAATTACAGTATAAGAAATTTAAATCTTACATAGAAATCATCATTGTTTTCTTTGTTTCTAAGGTCATTTTTACAGCCCTTAATAGCTTTCGCAGTTTATAAAAGGCATTTTTCTCTATTACTATGTGCTTTTGGATTTCTGTGGTACACTTGAAGTTGATCTCTTCTCTGTCAGTGCAACAGAGAAAAACTGACTTTAAACTTTCAATATTTTAACAACCAAGCTAGTATCATTTCCACTTCACTGATCAAATCCTGAATTTTCTCTAGTCATGAGGAATGATTGCACTCTCAATCAGACTCTATACTTTGAACATCTATTAGGTCTCAAGTTCACTACAGACCTCATACATAGAAACCATTGATAAAGATACTGAGAAAAAGACTTGCTCATTCTATTACTCTAGAAAGTACCTGATACCTTCAGCTAGGCTTTATTTTTACAGGAGTCTGATTGGTTAAGAAATGGAGTATGGCTGCAGCATGTCGAGGTGGAGCTATTCAATCATAATGTTTCAGCCTTGATAAAGTTCAGAATCATTTATGCAGTTTTTTGAAAAATGGCTTATCTTCCCCTCTGCAGCCTCTTTCCTCACAGACACAATTTTATAAGCCTATCACTACTCTATCATTATTTCTATGGCAAATTTTCAGATGAGTTTCACTCTTTAGTTCCACTAGTCTACTCCCACAGAATTGTGTCACCTTAATTCCAACAATATTCCAAATATAAAGAGATATTTCTACTCACCTTTTTTCCATAGAACTGACACTTTGTGCAACCGGCTCCCATTCAGATGCTTCCCTAAATAATTTAATCTTGACTTCCAAATCAAGCGTTAGACATTATCCTCCTTATCTTTCCTTTCTACCTCCTCTTATTTATACCACATTTATACCTTGAGTGCCTCTTGAGCCTTGTATTGAGGGAACTCTGGTATTTTTTAAAAAGTTTTATCTAATAGTCCTTTCAGTTTTTCTTTTGACTTTGCCAGTTTTGTCCGCATAGCATATGTATTAAAGGTTATAAATAATAATAATAATAAATCCTAGTAGATCTAATTCACTTAGAATTGTCTCCCTATTAAACAAATCAAATGGAGAAATCACATTCTTCTCATGTTCCGCCTTTTCCTTATATCACTTAACTTGTTCTTTATCTATACGCTAACTATTTGCTCACAGTAGTGCTACGGATTATTTGATTATCTACTCCATGTAAATCAACACACTAATGCTCGTACAAGCATCACAAAACCAACATAATTAGTGAGTGATGTTTGTTTATCAAGTAAAAACCAAGCTTAAAATCATCATGAAAAAGAAGAACACTCTGATGCTAAATGGTGACTAGCTAACCATTATGGCGGATTCCTCAGGGCACCTCAAAAAATAAACTTGCTCACGACAATAGTAAATTGTGAGCAGTCATGGCAAAGAGACTGATAACATGATGTGAATAGTGTTTTAAAATACTTCATGGTAAACAGTAAAAAAAAAAGATGGCGTGTCTTTTAAAGTTGCTCTTAAAATGCAAGATTAAAAGTCTGAAGTCTGGCTTGGCTCCAAGGTGAGCAAAACAAAACTTGGATAATACGCTTTCCCATGGAAAGAGAAAATGGCTTTGCAGTGAATATTTACAGATAATGTCAGCCTACTCAGACTGCAAGGAAACTATGGAATGGATTGGAACTGACTTCTGAAACAAATACAGTTAGGATTGACATAATTAGCAGACAATTGGGAAGTGAAATTTCAGGGGAACAAGCCAGGAACGTTGCACTGAAAAATATATCAACATTTTTGAAACTGTTAAGCATTTATAATGATCATTATTACATGTATGATCCAATTTGAAAGGATGCTGATTTTACAAGCACTGGATTAGATTCAAGTGATGACGTCTACTAATCATTAATTAACAATCTGCTGTAACAATGTAGAATAATGACAGCAATAAAGAATTCTGAAACAAAACCCATAACCTACTAACTGAGAGAATCTACTTATTCCACTGATGTCAGCATTTTTCATTGAGATGAGAAAGGATGTAATAAGTATGTTAAGTGAACTGTGCACTCACCTACTGTTAATGAATAGGTATTGACTTTACTAATATTTTGAAAGGAGATTCCATAATGTACCCAAAATGAGGGGGTGTTAGAGTTATTGGGTACTTTAATGTACTAGTGAGCCAACCAAAATGAGCTGACTCATTTTATAGTTCACGGATAGAATGGTTAACCAATCAGAAGGGTCGAAATATTCAATGCGACGTGTATAAAGGCAGTCATGTTTTTTTCCCAAATATCCACTGCCAGCCTTTGATACCGAAGACTGAAGATTATGGAACAGCTGCTGCTGCAATTAGCAATATAGTCAGATCCAGTAGAGTGTCGGACTCGTGAGTGTTAATCTTTAACGTTGTTTCATTGAACAGATTACGTACTGCGCTGGATTCTATATTCATAGACTATGACGACCATGGTCAATATTGATTATGAGTCCAGATTACGACTGTATTTTGATGGAGACGAGTCAAAATACGAATTGTGGGAAATGAAATTCTTAGCCTACCTTAGAATACAAAAACTTCATGACATCATTCTTTGCCAAGATGACCAGAAAGAAGATGATGATTTTATGGAAAGAAATGCAACCGTGTTCGCCGAATTAATACAGTGCCTGGATGAGAGGAGTTTGTCTTTAATAATGCGAGAAGCTAGGGACGACGGACGTCAAGCCCTAAGAATACTGCGTGAACATTACTTGTCAAAAGATAAGCCTAAAATTATTGCTTTAAGGAGACGAGAAAATGAATCTGTAACAGATTATATTATACAAGCTGAGAATGTCACAAATGGCTTAAAAATGGCAGGTGAGACTATCTCAGATGGGCTGCTGATAGTCATGGTTTTAAAGGGATTACCAGAGATATTCAAACCATTCACGACAGTCATAACTCAAAAAGATAAAAAATTAACTTTCACTGAGTTTAAAATTGCGTTATATAGTTATGAAGAAACTGAAAAAATGTGTATCCCCCCCACAAATCAAGGAAATAATGTAATGCAACTAAGAACATCATTTAAAAAATTCAGAAAACTAGTCCCTCCAACCTACCAGACTAGGAATTATGATATTAAAAATAAGGGGCCTAAAAGCAACTATTACAATAACAACAACAACAACAACAACAACAGGAACAATAATAATAGAAAATCAAATATCATCTGCTTTCGTTGTGGAAGAGCCGGGCATGTACGTGCGAAATGTCAATTTCATACAAGGAGTGATTTTTGTAAAAATGTAAAAGCTTTTTCGAATGAGCGAACATATGCTTTTTCGTTTGGGTTGGATACTATACCCAATAGTTATAATTCTTACCTAGTCGACACGGGTGCGACAAATCATGTAATTACAGATGAAACAAAATTTATTAATTTTGACCTCAACTTCGAGCCAGATTCCCACTTTGTTGAGTTGGCTGATGGTACCAGAGCTAATAATTTAGTTTTAAAAAGAGGCGATGCCTGTATTTATTTACGAGATACTAAAAGAAATATTTGTAAATGTTTATTAAAAAGGGCTTTATATATCCCTAAATTTAAACAAAATATTTTCTCGGTTCAGTCTGATGTTAGAACTGGTGTTAAAGTTAATTTTCACCAAGACAATTCAAAGTTAATATATCCAGACGGAACTGAATTTAATATAAAGCAAAATGGACGTTTGTATTATTTGAAAAGTGTTAAATCTGTGAAAACAGCCACCCATGACTTAAGGACTTGGCATAAAATATTAGGCCACTGTAATAATTCGGATGTTAAAAGATTGCAAGAACACGTCACTGGAATGAAAATTACATCTCCAAAAAGGTTACAATATTATGACACATGTATTAAAGGGAAAATGACGAAATATAAAAATAGGGATCAAATCCCAAAACCAACAGACATCTTGTTCAGAGTTTATTGTGACTTAGCGGGTCTAATTTCACCAATGGGTATAGGCACCTATTCATATGTATTAAACTTTGTTGACGAATATCCAGGACTTATGATATATTTTCTGAAAAACAAATCTGATACCCTACAAGCTACAAGAATGTATTTATTTGATATTTCACCTTATGGAAAAGTGAAAATAATTAGAACAGATAATGATGGAGAATTTACTTCTGATGATTACGAAAACCTCCTAATAAATGAAGTCATTAAACATGAGAAAACCTGTCCTTATTCCCCGCACCAGAACAGAATCGCTGAATATAGTTGGTGGACTCTTTTCGAAATGGCTAGATGTTTGCTAATAGAATCTAAGTTACCCAAAAATCTGTGGGTCTATGCATTAAATACAGCCGTATATATAAGAAACTGTTGCTATAATAGTAACATTAAAAAGACTCCTTACGAGGCTTATATGAACTACAAACCCAACGTTAGTGGTATGCATATTTTTGGTACAATTTGCTACATATATGTCAACCACATGGCAAAGCTAGATCCAAAAAATGAAGGAGGTATATTCATTGGCTATGACAAAACAAGTCTGGCCTATATGATTTATTTCCCACAAAGTAAAATAATAAGGAAGATCAGATGCGTCAGATTTACAGATTCCTTTGAGCAAGTAGATGATCCCGAAGAAAAGAACATTAACTGCGAGGAACTGGTCCAACATGAACTAGTACGGCCTAATTATGAGATAGGGCCTATAAATAGAAAACCCATTCAAAATCCACAATTAAAGGTAGGTGCTATACCAGATGATATAGACGAGGAAAAATCAGACGCAAGCCTTGAGTTAAAAGAAAATACAACTGAAGAGGAGGGGCAAATTCCGCGTTATCCGACCAGAAATAGAAGAAAGCTAGACTATTTTGGAATGAGTCAATGTAATATCTGTGACATTGACTGTTGCTATTCGGTGCAATGTATCCCGAAGAACTATCAAGAAGCCATAAATTCTGATAATTCCAAATGATGGATAGCCGCCATGCAAAAAGAAATGGAATCCCTAGTATCAAATGATACTTTTGAATTGAAAAAGGCCCTGGATGATAAAAATATTATCGGCAGCCCTTGGGTTTATACTGTAAAGCGAACTGAGGATGGCTCGCCAGTGTATAAGGCTCGTTTTGTAGCTAAGGGATTTTCGCAGATATATGGGGAAGATTATGTAGAAACATTCAGTCCAACAACAAACATGACAACAATAAGAATTTTAATGCAAATGGCCGCACATTATGGTATGGATATACACCATATAGATGTTAAAGCAGCATATTTAAATGCTCCGATTGACTATGAAATATACATAGAACTGCCAGAAGGTTTCAAAAAAAGGTGATAATTATATATGGAAACCCAAAAAAGTCACTATATGGGCTCAAACAAAGCGGAAGAACATGGAATAAAATACTACATTCCTATTTAATTGAACATTTTGAACCCTTCCCAGTTGACCCATGCCTGTACAAAAGAATATTTAATAATGAAATATGAGCAATTCTGATTATTTGGGTCGACGATATGTTAATTGCTTCAAAATGTGAAGCTGCCCTATTAAAAATTAAAAATTCCTGAAATATAAGGTTTAAAATGACCGACTTGTGTCGACTATTATAGTTTCTTGGTATATGGTTCGAATTTAAAGACAACACTATTACAATGAATCAATCCAGATACATCAAAAAACTCTTATCTAAATTCAGCATGCAAAATTGTAAAACACGAACTACTCCATGTGAAATGGATTTAAACACAATTATGAAAAATGAAGATGGTATAGCAGCGTGTGAGAAAGAATACAGAATGTTGATTGGAAGTCTTATTTACGTCATGACATCAACAAGGCCAGATATCTGCTTTTTCGGTTACTAAGTTGTCTCAAAACTTAAATAAACCAAGGACTGTCCATTTAACAAGAGCTAAGCAAGTATTATGTTATTTAAAGGGAACTAAGAATCAGTGCCTTGTATTTCGACAATCAAAAAACCCACTACAACTGGAAGGATTTTGTGATGCTGATTGGGCAAATTCACCAGATCGTAAAAGTATCACAGGATATTGCTTTAGATTGGCAAAAGATAATCCAATAATTAGCTGGAAATCTAAGAAACAGGGAATGATTTCACTTTCAACCTGTGAGGCAGAATACGTTGCATTGTCGTAAGCAACACAAGAGGCTATTTTTCTTAAATTACTAATAAAAACAATTACAGCACTAATAATAAGTGAGCCTATAACTATTTACTGTGACAATCAGGCCAGTATTGCTTTGGCTAAAAATCCAATAATACATCAAATATCAATATGCTTTGATCTTTGATGTATTATTGGATTATGAATGAGTGAATGTACTTTAATGTAATCTCTTGATTGTGAAGGTCTTCGTAGCTGAGAAGTCAAAGCACACTGGATCAGATGGTGCTTCCTCCTGCACAGGGAGAAGTAGGTTTGAATCCTGTTGGAGGGCACATTGTCTTTATTAAGTTTTCTTGATTACACAGGCCAGTAGACAAAATAAATACTGTTTAAAATAAACGGAACTTCTACTCAAATACGGGTATCCACTAAAAATAACCTTTGAAGTAATAAAAATGTTGGATTAAAAATAAATTTTTTAATTCTTTATAAATTGCTTTATTTACATTTTAGATATGAAACTGAGAAAAAAAATCTGAATGAGTGAATGTGTTTTAAAGATAAAATAGAAGATTGCTTGATTGTGAAATGCTCTGAAGCTGGGCTGTCAAAGCATGCTGAATCATAATAGTATATGCATGATGACATGATATTAAACATGAAAGTAGTAAAAATGTGACTGGTGAACTATGGAAGTAATGAGCAAGCCAAAGTAGAAAGAGTTAAATTTCACTTCTGCCCTACCATATGTATCAGAGATGATCAGATAATTTGAAATAAGGAAACTATACATTCTTTTGAACCAAGACAGATCTTACAAGTACAATGATAGAAATCTTTCCACATCCTACCACAAGACAAAGAAGATCAATAGCCATTTCTATCGAACTAAGTTATTACAATATATTACCTGCTTCAGGTAAAATCGAACTATAATTCAAACATGAAATTTGATTATTGAATTAAGAACTTTGGCAATCATGGTTCTCCACAATTTCCTGTTCTTTGCAGCTCTTAATAAATTTTGTCTTTTTCTTATCCCTCCTAAACATTGTTCTGCCATTCATTTAATCAAACTCATTTTGTAGGTTATGCATTGTTTGCCTCTATCCTTCTTGCTTTTAATGTTTCCTGTGAGTACCAAATTTTCCAAGCTCTCTTTCCTCATTATCTGCTCTATATGTGTGTGTGTGTGTGTGTGTGTGTGTGTGTGTGTGTGTGTGTGTGTGTGTGTGTGTGTGTGAAAATATCTGAACCTTTCAATAGGACTGAAGAAATTGTTTACCTTTGTAGTAATAGTTTTGACCATCATTATTGGGGCCTTTCAAATATTTGTGAAGAATCTTGCAAAGAAGTTTGGAAGACTTGAAAACACTAGAAATAACCAAAACCATCCAAATCACAAGATGACGCTGAGGTCAGCTAAACTCCTGAGGAACATCCTGTCACTTGGTCTCCATTTAAAATCACAAGTTATTACACGTTTGGAAACGATATACAAATATTATTATTATTATTATTATTGCTCTTACCCTTGTCCTCTTCCTCCAATCCCACCAAAAGTAAAATTAATCTTGCATACAAAGTGAACGAATGATTCATTCTCACACTTAGCCTAATTAAAAAAAAAATAAAAATTACAAAAACGTCATTTTCAGCTGGTCATCTGCTAATATGGTATGATGGTCACATGTTCACAGCCACTGGGTTTGAATCTTGTAGAGACTGCAATAATAAATACCCTGACCACCCGCAGCCTTTGCCCAGAGAATGTTGTAGAGAATTAACGCTACACATACAGTTAATTAATTGGTTGGGTTTTATAATCATTTCTTGTTGTCTTTATCTCTCTCTCTCTTTCTCTCTCTCCATACATAAATATATATATATATATATATGTATATATATATATGTATGTATGTATGTATGTATAAAGAGGAAAAAGAACTGATTAATACAATATTGCTCTCAATATAAGAGTAAAAAAATTTATATGTGTGTGAGGGAGAGAAAGGGCACATATTTGTTGTTATAACTAAGCTGAACTTATTTGGGGCACCAAACTACCAGTCTAGGGCACCTAGTGAGGATTAATTTTGCTATACCAGTAGACCAATCAGTAAGATGAGCTATATAATCCAATACCATTTTGTTTTCACTTTCTCTCTTAGTTCTGGACAAGGTTTTTTCATATTTCTCTTATATTTACTAGATTACTACTCTGAATTGGCTAATAAACATCTATTTTTTAGCTAATTTTATGCTCCCCACCACAAGACGTATTAAGACCCAACCCATTTATTAATTTCACACTTTTTGATCCTTTAGATGATATTCAAACCCAGACTTTTATTCAACCTCCCCACCATGTTTATTGCCTATTGAGAAAGATTCCAAGCTCCACGATTTCTCAAAGCCCTCTTCATATAATGCCCTAAGAGTAAATGAAAAAGGAAAGAACATATGACCTAACTTGTGATATGAGAAAACCAATACAGATACATACAAAGATACACACAAAACCTGCTTGGCTGAGATTGATGAAAAAACAGTTTCTTCAAAAGACTGTAAATCTGAAGAAGGAAATTCTTACTGAAAATCAGCACAGAACTGTTGACAGTGAAAAACTTGCCTATGGTTAGTTTACTGAAAACACGTACACATGATGAATGACAAAATGAAAAATGACACATTTCATTCTGAAAAGAACTCTTTCAGAATAATAAGGATTTTATTGTTGAAGTTATTGTTATATGTAAAAAGATGAAAGGAAAAGGATAAATGCAACAAACACTGGTTATAATTTACATCAAAACATTAAAGATGCTCAGCTTTAAATTTAAATTTTGATGTTTTGACTAAATGCTTAACATAGCCTTTCTCATTCAGCTTTTTATTGCCTTTCTTATTATAGAATCAAAATCCAAAATAATCGACTGAAGTAGGTTAATTTAAATATCCAGATACACTGGATATCAACATTAAAATTTAAAGCTGAGATAGCGGTGGGCAGAAGAAGGAGTCAGAGGGTGTGATTGCCCCAGGAATACATCTCGGAAATGGAGTAAATTTTCAAAGAATGAAATTTTTTTTTCATTTCACCCCAAGCAAGGCAGGTTTACAGGAAGTGAATGTGAGAGAAAAGACTGAGTATAGGGAGGATTGAGGAAAAGACATAGGATGAACAGGATTCAAGAAGACAAAAGATGGTGATTGATGTTGATTTTTTAATTTATTAGGGAAGCAAGGAAGGAAAGTTGGTTCCCTGTGCCGAGCCAGGAAATTTTTCTCCCCGGAATCGATCCTCCAAGTCTATAAATCGACCATTCGCCCTTGCATGGAGTATTGCTGCCATATATGGTCTGGGGCCCCTGCTGTTTGCCCCAGGGTTCTTCATAAGATCCAGAGACGCATAGGCAACGTGATTGGCCCTGATCTGTGATCTCATCTGCAGTCGCTGTCTCACACACGCGATGTTGCCTCGCTCTGCCTTTTTTACAAGTACTTTCACGGTAATTGCTCCGAGGAGCTGCTTTCGCTTGTCCCTAGGCCTCGTGAATTTAAACGTCCCACGAGGCTGGCATCCCGCTCCCACCCCTACACCATGAAAACTGTTAGATGTAGACGTCTCTTCTACTCCAATAGCTTCATGTCTCGCACATCTCGCCTATGGAACTCCCTTACCTATTACTGTTTCCCTGACAAATACAATCTCCAACGGTTTAAGTGTAGCATCAATCGACATCTCCAGTTGCCTTGATCTATCCACTTCCCTTCTCCACATCTTTTCATTTTTCATTCCTATCTGCTCTATCTCCAAATCTTCTGTAACCCCCTTGCCTTGATCGACCCACTGTCTTTCTCTTTCTCCACATCCTCTCCTTTACCACTCCTATCTGCTCTTCCTCCAACCCTTCTTTAACCCCTTGCGTGATAGTGGCCTCCAGCCTTGCTTGGGGTGATACACTTAAAAAAAAAAAAATGGAAGGTAGTTCCTCAGTTTTTTGTCATGCAAAAGGCATTGGGTACATTGGCTATCTTCAAAAGAGCCAAACCATCAATGGGTGTTTAGTTGGGATAGCCTTTCATGACTGCAGTTGCAAAAAACCAAACAGCAGGTAAACTGACAAAAGGCATCTTGTTCCCACAGTACACAAATAACTGTGGCTTTGAA
The DNA here is from genome assembly GCA_964036315.1 of Acanthosepion esculentum. Taxonomy (NCBI): domain Eukaryota; kingdom Metazoa; phylum Mollusca; class Cephalopoda; order Sepiida; family Sepiidae; genus Acanthosepion; species Acanthosepion esculentum. The sequence continues at coordinate 69,485,683 of OZ038499.1, read as the reverse complement.
CTGGTTAATCACCCTCCCAATTCTCCTGATTTGGCTCCATCTGACTATCATCTGTTCCAGAATATGAAAAAAACACTTGCTTGGAAACCAGTATCATAGTGATGATAATGTCATATCTGCTGTTGATGACTTTTTTTAACCAACAGGATGAATGTTTATTCAGCAATGGGATCCAATCACTGCAGCACCAATGGAAGAAATGTATGGACCACAAGAGGGAAGATGTTGAAAAATAAATCTCATTTGGTTACATTCTATGTGAGTATCTTGGTCCGTCTATGAACTTTTCAGCTGACCCTCATACTTAAACTAATACATTTTAAGTCATGTCAAGTGAAGCCACACTTTTAGCAAACAAATTAGTGAATGTCCTTTATTAATGAAGATTATTAAATTAGTGACAAATCCAATATCTCAATGCATAAAGACGAGGACTTTCAACACTAATTATAAAAGTAATTGATGAAAAATACAATGACGTGAGCACTCAGTAATAAAACTAGTAAGGCTAATGCTGATTGTAATATTGGCTACAATATTAATAGTTCACTCATTTAAAAAAAGAAGCTTTTTTTAATCATTTCACACCAAGCAAGGCAGTAAAGCTACTAAGACGCAATGGGTTACTGAGTGTGAAAGAATATGAGAAAAAGAAAAATATCATTAAGAAGAGAGAAAAATAAAAGAACAGGAATTAAGACAGAAGATAATGCATTTAAATTTTTGAAGATCAAAGATGACTGGAAAGCAAGAAACCAAAAGAGAGTTCCGCAACAGAGAAGTGTGAGAAGAAACTGTTAGCATAAAACTTACGGTAACATCTAACCATTTCACCTGTAAAATGGTAAGACCTAGCTGCTAATCCAATACTGCTCTTAAATTAATGTGAGGTACCATTAGGACAGCTCATAAGAACAATTACCATGAAAATATTTATAGACAACGTACCTGGAAGCTATGTTATGGCAATGGGAAGGTGACTGAAGATGAGATGCCAGGTCATGACTGATAACATTACAGATTTTTCTTTGGTTTTGTCAAGAATCTTGGAATACATAGTTGAAGGACCAGACTAGATTGAGAAGCAATATTCAATGCATGGATGAATGGTAAACTAATAAATCTCTATGACAGACGCTGGCTAGAAAAATTGTCTAGCATGATACTGTGAGTCAACTTTCCTAGCAGCAGACATAGCAATTGATGCCATGCAATAGTTCTGCTTCATTAGTAAAAACTTGTTTCATATTAGAAATTTACTGTCATGAAAATGCTACAGATCTCCCGGTCTATTATCAAGATCAAATATCAAAATGTGAGATTTTTCCATATCTATATATCTATATATCTATATCTATATCTATATATATACACATATATATATATATATATATATATATATACACACACACAAGTATAGGAGTGGTGTATATGTAATATATTCCAATGACCAAAAATGCTATTCTTAAAAGAGTGCTCAGTACAGAGTAGAGCAAATATAATTTATTCGAAAATTATAAGATAAACATGTTATAAAATCATTACAAACATGTTTATGTTATAATTTTCAAATAAATTATATGTATGCATGTATGTATGTATGTATGTATGTATATATATATATATTAATGTATTTTTGGGTAGCAACATCTTTTAAACATCTTTTATTACATATAGCAGACAAAGAAAATTTAATTAATTTTTATTTAGTTTTTCCAGCATCTTTAAATTTTTCTGTTTGATAGGAGTAAGGGAGTACAAAAATTTTCCATAATTTTCATTGTCCCAAGCACTTTCAGCCATTTTCAAGGGAGTTTTGTTTTTGGGGTTGTTAGTTTTCCTTCATGTTTCTATTGTTTAAGTTGTATTCTATTTTTGTGTTGTTTTGAATAGGACTGTTTAATCCAAGTGTGCATACACACACACACACACGCACACACACACACACACACACATATATATATATACATATAATCATTGTTTTTGCATAATTATTCATTTATCCATGTATGGTAAGAAAACTATTTCTTTTTATTTATATATCAGTGAATGTCCTCAACTTTGTTACTATCACAATTTTTCAACCATTGTGCTCTCCAGCCTTCTTCAGGTGTCTAGATAATCTTTAGAGAATTTCAAACTGAACCCTTTAATAAATCCATAGGGCAGTTTGTTCTCATTCTGCTGTTTATGTCTAGCGTTATTTTGTTCTTTTTTAGTACAATTTTCATTATTTACATCATTTACAATCAGACAATGTTTTTGTCTTTGTTGTTGTTATCATGTTTTGGCCATTGTGCTTTTCATCCTTCTTCAGGTGTCTGGTAACCTTTAGATAATTTGAAGTAAACCCTTTATTTAATTTACAGGTGTTGATTATTCTCATTCTGTTGTCCATGTCTAAGAATATCTCATCTTGTTCTCATCCCAGATATTCGAACAGAAATGATTGTTTTTTTATTTGGTTATTCACCTAATTGGACACTTGATTGAAGTTACCTCATTGGTAAATCTTAAATTGATTTTGCAAATATGAATGATAAAATCAACATTGCTGAAGATGATAATGATTCAAGTTAATCAAATGATTTTACATTTGCTTTAAAATTATTTATGCACTGTTGCTATGAAATAATAATTACACAATCAATGTTGATTGTGATGGTGGTGAGTTGTCTTTGCGAATGCTTTGTGCAGATTATGCTTAAACCAGTGTCAAAACAATCTCTGCACATGAACAAACATTCTGCTACACAGAAGGAGGTATGAAATACCATTAATTGGTTGTTGTCTTTGCCCCCTTTGGTTGTGGAACTAATTTGAGGGAAGGAATATGGTTGGGTGGGGCACTGTATAGTGGGTGAGATATGCTTGGAGGCTTTACCAATTTTGGAACTTATCCAATTCTCAATTTTAAGTTGATAAGGTTCAAGTTGCTTAGGGATGAATGAAAAGAAAGAAGAAATGAATATAAAAAAAAGAAAAACAAACATACGTAAAAGAAAGAAAGAAATTTAAAAGAAAGAAAGAAATGAAAGTAAAAGAAACACACAAACTAATGTAAAAGAAAGAGAGAAAGAATGAAAGTAAAAGAAAGAAAGGAAGAAAGGAATGAATGTGAAAGAAAGAAAGAAAGAAATGTAAATGAAAGAAATAATTGAAAGTGATGGACAAAAAAAACCAGTAAAGAAGAGAGTAAGAGGTTAAAAAGGAGGAAAAGAAAAGAAGGAAAAATAGAGAATGAAAGTGATTGAAAGAGCAGAAAAGATGAAAATGTAAAGACTAAATATTTCAAAGTGCGGAAAACAGAGCAAGAAATAAAACTGGTAGAATGGTCAAGAAATGTCATAAGGCTGCTAAAATGTTAAAGAAATAAGTAAAATATATGATGAAGAAAAGTCTTATTGAAAACTTAGAAATTCTATAAATTATTCAGATTAGTATCTTTACCCTTGTTATTTTTATCACAGCATTTGGATTGATATTTTCTTTGATCTACCATCTTCATTTAATTCATCCAATTAGAGATTTTGTTGTATTTTCAAGATAGATCTCAATGGAGTAGATTAACTTCTGTATGAATCATTGACATCTGCATTTATAGCAACCATTTTTAAAGAAACTAAACTAATAAGTGGAAGAAAACACCTGATATCAACTGAAGAATTCTTCTGATGTAATATTGAGATACAAACAACAAAGACAAGTATAAAAGTCCAAATAACACAGAGCCAATTTATTCCAGGATTTACAACAATATGCCTTCTATCTACAAATAAGAAAAGAGATATATCAGACACTTACAAAAATAAGGTAAAAATGTAAAAAATGAAAATTGGTATGAAAATTCAAAAAAGAGATAATGAAAAGCAAAAGAAAAGAAGAGAGAAATAGAAAAGAAAACTCACAAAAAATTTAAAAAAAGAGAGGTAAAGAAGATCTTTGCATCACGATTAGAAAACAAATAACATTGAACTTAGCCTCACTATTACAGCAATTAATCTACCTTGAAGCCCGAGAGATGACTAGAAAAAAAATAAATGAATATTGGACATGCTACTGAGGCTAAATGATGATCTATTTTGCAAAAAGCCAGTAAAAAACAATCTAAATCCATGAACTGACATTGTAAAAAATCTGTTTTTTTATGTGGACAGTAACTGAAGTAGGCAGCGCAAAAGTAATAAGTAGTATTTTGGATTTTAGAAGTTTTCTTTTTTTAAATTTTAATTGTATACAATGAATTGATTGTTTTTAAGACAAAAAACGAGAAATAGGCTGGAATAGATGGAAAGGTTGAAAAAAGGTGGAAAGTAAAATAAATGGGGTGTCTGGAATAACAGTGGGTAGGTTGGTAAAAAAATCAAAATTTAAATTGATGGGAAAGCCTGTCTATTCCAGACGTGAGAGTACGTGCATCACATTTCCTAAAACTCAGCAAATATTTCACAGACTTCTTGAATCACTCCATCAGGGAATAGAAAAAATTTTATTCTGGAAATTCTTTTGTTCTTTGCAGAATATATTTCATAGTACTTGGAGATTTTGAAGAGTACCTTGTATACACACACACACACACACACACACACACACACACACATATATATATATATATATACACACACACACAGGGTGTATCAAAAATAATTTTACACACTTTGGGGATGGGTTCTTTATACCAAAACAAGGACAAAGTCCATAAAAACATATGTCCACAAATCCTTAATTTTTTGAGTTATTAAGTTTAAAGAAAGTTTATGGTAGATGGCATTGTGTTGCCATATAGACTAGATTATATCTTTCTTTCATTCATATACATTTGTGGCTAGTCTGTCTTCAACACTTAATGTGTGTAGTAGTCAGTCAATTAAGAAGTATTCCATTTAACAATGGCAGGATACTCATATTGTGAGCAGACAGATATGTGTTTTACATACACCCACGCAAATGGTAATGGACATGAGGCTGCACCACTCTTAGATTGCATTTTCAGACTGAATCATCTAACATTTGCTGCTTTTTGTTGTTGCATTACTGAGACAAGATCCATGACACCACAAATTACGGATTGACAAAAACCAAGATTTGCTCATACACCTGATCATAAAGAACACATTCTACAGGCTGTCGGAGATGATCCATATATTAGCACATGTCAAGTGGCTTTAGCATGTGATACATCTCATAGTACCACATGGAGGGTACTGCAAGAGAAGCTCCTTTATCCATATCATTTTGTAACATGTGGAGGGTTTTTCACCATCTGATCACTCACCATGGTAGAACTTCTGCTGATGGTTTATTGCACAAAATGCAGATCTGTTGTTTGTCTCTTTAGTCTTGTTTACAGCTGAGGCAACATTTGGAAGAGATAGAATAAAAATTTATACAACCAATATTTGTGGGTGGATCAGAATCCTGATAGTATAATATAGTCTTATAGAAAACCTCTTCTTCCCCAACCTATAGGTAAACAGGTCCTATAGCCATGGCTGGCAATCAATCTAAGAGAAGGACAATTCTAAATTCAAAACCTGAGAAGGGTCTTTGGGGACTTTGTGGCACAAGTTTTCTTCCAAGAAGTAGGGTTGGTTCTGCACAAGCGTTCACCACTATAATCAAATTATGTGCAAGCATTCTGGCTGTTCAGTTTGAAGAAGTAAGCTCCTGAACCCTCATACATTCAAAATGATGGGAGAGTTCATATATATATATATATATATATATATATATATATATATATATGTGTGTGTGTGTTTGTGTGTAAAATGTGTATTTTATATATATATATATAATTATATATATGCAATTTTTATTTTACATATATATGTGCGGTGTTTATTGGAAAGTGCTCAATACCAGTGATAGAGCTAACATATTTAATTAGATTGATGTGAGTTTGTGGCCCTGGGTTTCACTATATATATATATATATATATATAACAAAGTGGAAAACAAAAAATATAAATGTATATATACTGGGAATTTTAGAAGTTTTTTACATCTATCTGAATTCAACTAGAGTTTTTTATTTCTATCACTTTTGTAAGTAGGTTTTCCACACTGTGATAGATCTGCCAGGAATGGTGAAATGTTGTAAGAGCCAGAGCCCAATTTTACTGAAAATGACCTTGCACTCAAGGCACTCTCTAGACACTTATGTCATAGTGAATTATTTTCTCCTTTGATCAGAGTAGCATTTTTATGTGAAAATTGTTGTCAGTCTCATTATGGTGGGCAACCAACACATTTGATGTATTGTTTTGTAAAATGTCCCTTTTGTAGTCATATAATATTTTATTTAGATTCCTTGGGATTTCTCCTATGTATTTTTGTGACAATTATTACCGTCAAGAGCAAGTCTTCGACTGTGATGAAATAGGCTTTTTCTGAAAGAAAATGCCAAATAGTATGTACATTTATAAAGGTCTCAACTAGGCTCCAGGACAGGGCCAGCACTTGGCCCCAACCATGAAACATTCATATGGAGTCTCTCTCTCTACTACATGTCAATTTCAAAGTTTCACAACCTGAGGGCCACAATTTATCCAATTTAAATGAAAATTTCAGTACATATTCATTATTTACTTTTAGAATGAATAGGTTTTTTATTTTAAATAATATGAGAAAATAATATTCTTTTCGTAATAACCAACAATATTTTCCTGGCTAAATTTTACTTGAAAATAATGTTTAAGTCACAAATTTTGACATTTCCATAAAGATTAATCACAGATGGATCTTCACTGAAAAAATGTTTTACAAAGATTTCAATGCAACACAAACAGGATTGTCTTAAAAATTTGTTTTAAAAACAGTATTTAAGTTTTCAGGAAAATTTTTCATATGTTGAAATCTTTGAACATTTTTTCTTTTTTAAGTGATCATTTTCTCAGTTTTATCTTTCTAGAAATGTAAAAAATAGATACTAGAAATTTTATTTTAATTACTAGCCATGGACTTCTGGTTAGTATTATTATTAGTAAAAAAAAAATATCAGAGATCATCCACTAAGGATGATCTCTGATATTTTTTTTTCAGAATAAAAAACGATTTTACTGATATATATCCCTTTTAATTGATTTAAAAGAACTGTCCAGAAAAAAAATTACAATTTGAAAAAATAAGCGCTAATGAAATTAGTACTTCTGCCCCTGTCACTCCCCAATGGGCATGGGACCCACACATGGCTGAGAGGTTCGCCATAGTAAGCACCAACCCTTTCAATTATTATAGGTGATAATTGACAATATAACATAGGTAGAAAAAAGTAAAAAAAACGCTGCTGAAACTAGCCCTTTTGGGCTCCAATCTCGTCAGGGGCTCCTGCATAGTATGCACTGCACTGGCCATGCAGATACATGATGTATATTATTAGTTGATGACTGACAATGTAATGTCAGGTTAAAAATAATTAAAAGAATGGCCATAAAACACTGCTAAAAAATAAGAGGTGCCTCAAAAAACACGGCCTCCCCACACACCTTCGGTTGAGGTTTTCTGGGGTAAGACGTGAAGGCCCTACTCAAGGATGTTAAGCTTAGAAGGATAGTCTTATTGTAATGTTCTCTAGTAACACAGCATAATATAGAATGTTTCCAGTTTACAGGCAACACAGTAAGGTTTGGATCATGCTCATTTTTTCTTTAACTGGTTCAACAACAGTTTTGTACCTAAAGTGAAAAAATGACACAAGAGAAAAAACATTTTATTAAATTATTCATTGACAATGCTCCTGGCCATCCCCAAATCCTGATATATGAGCATTTCAAAGTGCTGTCCTTGTTTCCAAAGGCAATATTACTGCTGTATCTACTTGGTGAAGGGACAATGTGTAATGTGTGAAGGCAATGTAAATGTCCGCCAGGATTCATGATTCCCTTGATGCGAACGTGAACTGCAGCATCATGCAATGTATGAAACAGTTTCACAATTGCAAATACAATTTAGCTTATTGCAGTTTGCTGATGCCCTAAAGCCTGAAACAATCAATGTCTGCTAGAAGGCATTGTGGAGCAAGACTGCTATCAACTTCAAGTGCTTCCCTATGTTCAATGGAGATGTGAGGAAATATTTTGTCAGAGTCAGAATGAAAAGCTTTCCCCACTTGATCAAAGAAGACATTGAGCCACAGAGCAAAGAGCATCCAAGAAATCCTTACAAACGTAGACTTGGAAATCACCAACAGAAGAGAAAGAAGACGCTAAAATGCGGCATTTTAATTACTATGGTTACTGGAGATTGATTTGATTTTTGTGGCTTATAAACTCTTTGTGGGTTATTTAAAACTGAAATAAGAATCGTTCTTTTTTTTATGAGTGAATATTGTATTTGCAACTTTTTTTAAGAATAAAATGATTTTTTCAGATACAAGTCCTACTATTTAGCCAATACTTTGGGGAGGAGATGGATTCATAGGTTTCCCAAGGGTATTTGAGCATAAGTGAATATAATAAACCCAATAGGGATTTGAACTTGGCTCTCCAATTTCAGTCATTACAGAATTTTGCAGCAGGTTTTCACCAGGTTCAAGATTTGAATGATATGGTAAAAAAATATGACTCTTCAATGGAATGAAGTCTATACATCAACCATGAGATCACAGCTAGCCTGCAATAGTTGTGTGACAAAGCTAAGAGAAAGAAGCAGTAGCTTCATATAACCGGACGTTTTACTAAGAAATACACAAATTTTAAAACTTTTTCCACTCTTGATTGATTTATTTTATTTTTTATGGCTTATCAACCTCTTATGCGTTATTTAAAGCCAAAACACATTTTGGATTGTCAGAAGTTGCCAAATGTTTCCCCCTCTAAGTACTGACCAGGCTTAACACTATTTAACTTTGGTAATTGAAAAGAAACTGGTGTTTTCAGCATTCCACTCTTTAAAATCCTCAGCCATATGTATAAACATGTGTGTGCATATATAGTAATAAACAGAATTAAATGTTCCCTTATTTTGTCTGTAGTCTGTTTCACAGCAATAACATCCACTCTTTAGAAGACTTAATTGTGAAATTTAATTTTACAATTCAGTCTCTTGAAGAATGAATGCATTCACTGCAAAACTCAGAGTAAGGACAACATAAGTGAACTGTTAATCCTTTTTATTACTGTCAATGTTCTATCTTTTGATATCAATGACAAAGTTAAACACTTCAAGTATTATTCAAAGATATTGGTGATCCAAATATGCCTAAAAACGTCATGATACCACATACTGAAGCAATTAGAAATATGTTTCAAACATTTTGCTCACCTTCTTCATTCAGTGTGTCAGCTGGGACAAATTGAATTTGAAACTGGATTTAAGATATAAAGAGCTATTCACAAACCAAAGCCAAGCTGGATGGTCTTGACAATTGGCAAAATGGATAGTGCCTGCAATAGGAACCTAAACCTGTTTGGTTGAAGTGTCAGTAAGAAGGTGGAGAGCTTATAATCAATGTGGAAATCATCGGTAATGAGTTGATAGGAACTTGGAAGGTGGATAATTTTGTTAAAGTTAGTTTTTCTGCCTACAGTGACTTCTTCAGACATAACAAGATGGTAACATTCAAATGAAAAGACATTTCCATAAACAACTCTTCAGCACATACTTCTACACTGGAAATTAGCATTTAAAAACAACTGGCTTATGATGTAGCAACTATGTTCTCTGAATCGAGCCTTTTCAAGTAGTGTTTTTTGAGGGAGGCAATTTTTATCCTAAACTACATTTTGGGTAGCATTCTTTGCCGTTTGCAAACCAATTCCCTCTAAAGATATTTTTGAATTAACTTCTTCTGTTGTCAACAGGCTGGAAATTGTACCAGTAAATAATATTCTGTCTTCTTGTTGCACAAAGCATGTCATGAACAATTTTGTAGAACATTTCTTTTAATAGTTTTATATTGTTGTAGCCATTGTTTAAATAACATATCCTTAAAAATAAGAAGAGATTTCTTTCCTATGCGTTTCTGTTATTGAACTAAATTTTAGTACAGTGAAAACTATCATAGCACTATTTTTAATATTGTATACTCTGTGTGTATATTTACATATATCCTGTTATAAAAATAATCAATAGTGCTTAACAAATACGACATAAAATAAAACTTTTTATAGTGGTGCATGTTTTTGATGGCAACTTATTCAGAATGTGTGCTGTAGAATTTGCTCTTAAATAATAATTTATTAAATCCATTGTGACTGTAACATTTCTAGTAACCCCTTCACCCTGTTTAGCCAGATAAACATGCATTCAAAATCCCATTATCAGTAGCTCCCTTTTTCAGCATGATGAGTATACATAAAAAATTTGCATGGCACGAATTTCAAGAGACAGTTTTTTTTTGGACAGCTTCATGAAAAGACAGCATGCGAATCTTTGCACTCCCAGAACAGAATGCATGGTCTAGACACGACACTCACTCACTCACTCCTCTGCTCAACAACAAACTTGCTTCAAACACATTCATTTCTTCATTTTACAGGGACTACCATCAGACCATTCCTAAATTTATTCACTCTTTCAGGAATTATCCTGAATATTCCGAATACTAAAAGATACTGATAGAATAAAATTATTGTCTGAATTTTGGGGATGAGAATTTATCATTGTTTACACTATTTACATTCAAGTTATTGTTCTCATCTTTGTTATAGTTATGGCATTTCGGCCATTGTGCCCTCTAGCCTTTTTCAAGTATATATCAGTCTGGGTAACATTTTTTTCTTTTTTTTTTTAAACATTTCACCATAAGCAAGGTGGGAATGCCACTGGTACAGGGGGGTTACAGAGAGTGAAGGTGAGAGAAAGGCCAAGTATAGGTGTGCCAAGGAAAGGATAAAAGTTGAAAGAGATTCAAGGAGATTTTTTGAAGATTGTAGCAAAGAAATGAAGGGGAGTTCCACAGGTGAGAAGTGCAAAAAAAAAGAAACTGTTGGAATAGATTAAAATCACATAGTCCTGGCACCAGAGTAAAAAAGCTTGTCAGAACAGTTGCCATGAAAATATTTGTAGAAAAGACAGAAGGAAGCCACATCGCATTGGTGAGAAAGTGACTGAAGTCGAAATGCCAAGTCAGGATCGATTACATTGCAGATCCTTCTTTGGATTTTGTCAAGAACCTTGAGATGAATAGCAGGAGAACCAGACCAGATATGGCAGCAGTATTCAATTCATGGGAAAATTGTAGATTTATAAATGTGCAAGACACAGTGACTCAACTTTCTTTGCAGTAGATTCATCTATTGGTTTAATGTAGTCATTCCACTTCAAGTCAGTTGAAAAAGTCAGGCCAAGAAATGGCAGTGGGTTGTTCTGGAGTCTAGCATCAGCCATGATAATGGCAGACAGGAGAGTTTCTCTATGGTGGTTAAATGAGAGCAGTTTAATTTCAGATGCATTGAAATTTACAAGTCATTTCCTGCCCAAGTTAACCACAGATTGAAAGTATTTTTTAAGAGCAATGGCCAGGTTAACTTTGTCAGCTTTGACAGATTTGTTATTGAGACAGGAGTAAATGGTAGTGTCATCTGCATAAATGCCTACTTGGGTACTGATGACACCAGGAAGATCATTGATAACCATTATTATCAAGAAAACTGAACCATTTATTTAACCTATGGAAATAGACTGTTCTTGCTCCACTGCCTATGTCTAGGAATACCTTGTACAGAAAAAACAATAGACAAGATATCCCTGGCCAAAATATAACAACATAAAAATGAGGACCCTAGTGCAAATGTAATTAGTGTAAATAAGAATTAAAATTATTTCTCATTTTGTTCATTCTTTTGTTTGTCTATTTCTTCTGAACAACTCAAAGCAATTTTTTCTCAGCATTCAATATCCTCTCAACCTCAGAAGCTACGAAAAACAACACATTCCACCAGAAATATGGTTACTACAACCCAGTTTGGAAAGAGGAGAAAATTATATTAATTGTAAACAGATATCTTTTAAAAAAAGGAAAGAGTGTGCTATGTGGTGGGGTTGAGATTAAGTAGTCAGTTGCCTGTGCAGTATCTCCATTTAGGAGAGGAGTAATCTTCACAAGAACGTGCAACTTGATGGAGAGCACCCATAATGCAAGATCTTTGATTGAAAACAAAAACAGTGCAAAAAATAACTATTGATTGCTATTTTGGATAAAGTCAGTGCAAGATATCAGGTTTTTTTTCAAAGGCTTCATTTAAATTAAGTTTGATGCTAGCTGAATACATTTCTTTTGTTTTCAACATATTAAATAGATAACTCTATCTACTCAACAAGCAAAAGCAATTTTCTAATTTGCACTGTTGTTTGAAGAGCTAAGCAAGAAAAAAAGTGAGATCATGAGATGGATAGGAGAAAGAATAAATCAATATTCAAGAATTTCAATTGACCAAAGATGCTGTCTTAAGTGTCAAGTGTAATCAAGCAGATATTCTGGAAGTCCCCCCCACAAAAAAAATTGTTGTTTACTATGAAGAGTTTCTTGCATTCTTTGTTAAACTGCATTCCCCATTGGTAAAATAAAATTTACAAAACTATTTTTTAAAGGAAAACACAAGAAAGATCCTTTGTTTCAAAGATGAAATCAAGTTGTAAACAAAAGAATATTTTGCAATGATGTAAGACTAAAATGATTTCAGATATTATATATACAGAAATTTAGATATAGATTTATATGAATATATTCTTGAGTGTGCATGAAAATTGATTGGAATTTATCAGTAAATCTGTACATTAGCAAGAAAGAAGCATTTACAAAACATTTTTCAATATAATCTCCATCCATTTAATTTAGTGGTAAATATTATTTACATAGAATGAACATTATACAGTGAATATTTCAGATCAAAATTTAGTTAATAATGACAACTGAGCACACAAATCATTCTGTTCAAATTTGGCAAACCTTTGCATAAACTGATGTTTGCATGCATGTCTTTTGTTAGCTTGAAGTTTAATGGAACACAAATTAAGTCCTGCTAATCCAGTCTTTTGCATGGAGATTATTTGAGATCACCAGAGGTCATCAAAGATTGCATTCTGCCATTTCCAGCTAAATGAAGCTATTTTTAACAAGGATTAGATATTGAGTTGTCTATGTAGGCTTGAAGACTCACAAGACAAAATTATGACACGTGTTAGTTTGGGTTGAGATTATTCAAGATCACCAAATGTCCCCAAAGAAGGCAACATGACATTTCTTACCTTAAAAAATAATGCTCTCACTTTCCTCGAATTTTTTAAATTACAACATGTCATCAAGTACAAAAATCTTTTTGACCTCGACAATGGAAATGGAAAAAAGATCATATCTGATGTCCAAGGACACTAGAGGTTATTTTTTATACTAAAATTTACCAAATACATTAAAAAATATATGTCACTTCATTATTATTCACAGATTCTTTATTTATGCTAAGGGTACAACTATTTACTTCAGTCTTAATAGTAAGTTTGTCAGGTCTGACAAAGTAAAACTGACAACGACTCTTGAAAATGACTTTCAATCAGCTGTTAACTGGGGTAATGAATGGTTTGTAAATTATTAATGCCTCCAAAACAAAATCTGCTACCATTTAATCACCATAGAGAATGTTTTGTACTTTCCATCAGCATGGCTGGGGCTAACCTCCAGTACAGCAACTCTTGGTGTCATGTTTTCTATTGACATGAAGTTGAGTGATTATATTGAATCAATTGCTACACATGCTGCTAGAAAAGTTTGTTCACTGTGTAGTTCCACATATTTTTCCTTGTCAGAATCCATCTTGCATATTTATAAATCCACCATTCTCCCATGCATTGAATATTGCTGCTATATCTTGTCTGGTGCAGGCTTTTCAATAAATACTTTCATGTCAATTGTTCTAGTTATTCTTTGGTACCTCAGCCACATGGATTTAAGCATAATACTAAATTGGCAACTGGATCTCATCATTTTACTGTTGAATTAGCTAGATGTAAGCATATGTTTATATTCTAATGTTTTCTTTTCTTACCTGCGAAACTCTTTTCTGATTTCTTACTTCCCGTGCCAGGCATCTTCAAAATTTCAAATGCTACATCAATTGCCATCTTCTGTCATCCTTAATCTTGTTCTTTTATTTTCCTTTCTCCTCACTAGTCTTTTCATTCTTTCACTTTCAGTAAACGCTTATGTCTGAGTGGCATTTCACCTTTTGCTAAAATCATTAAAAAACAAAATTATCTATGAATTGTTATGATATCTTGAGAAATTAACTCATAGCTGTCAATTATATCTGTACTGCATATGTATTTATTTTTTGTTTAGACTAAAGTTAACCCAATACAAAGCTCCAGAGTGTATTATATTAATAAAAGATGAAGTTGTAGGCATGAAAAACTATCAGGATAAGGAGGATAGATAATGATTAAAACTTGACTTGAAGAAGTTAAGATTGTAGTTTGGTTTGTTTGATTTTGTTTAATGTCATATCAATCTCTATGGATTGTTTAATGCCAGAATCTAAATACTTTGTATGCAATTTTATGGCTTCAGCAACAGATATTCTGAACACCATTTTATGCCTTCAAATACAGATATTTTGTCCATAATTTTATACTTTCAGGGTAAACATATTTTTTTTAGATATACAGTTTGTAGTTAAAATGTATTGCTGTTAATTTCACTACAAAAATATATTGCTGGTATTTTTACTATAGAAATCTATTTTTATTCTTTCCACGTGTTTTCATTTTTATTTCAGGGTCCACGATTTATCCATAACAGGTGTTCCTTGACCTGTCCTGGATCAGGGCGGACCTGGGAACAACAGCAATTAAGAGTTGGTTCCATACACTTCAAAACTGCTGATCTTCCAATCGGGGGGGGGGGTGCATGTGGGACATAGTCATGTTCTAACCTCTCTGCAGAGATGCTGTCAGCACATTCTACAGCTGACGGGTGATAAGATTGTGGCGTTCAGGGAATCCATCACATTCAGCAAGGTGGTAGTTCTTTAGACAAAGCAGTATGATTGAAATTTCCTCCTTACATTTGAAATACGGAGAGAATGAGTATGATTTAACTCTATGAAAGTGGAATGTCGGGTCCTTACTGTAAAATTCTGAACTGGCAGAGCTCAAGAATTGAACTCATTCAAACATTTGCCATAGACGTAGTGACAGGATGATATAAAATACATCTAACTTTCATCATTAGACTATAAACTTGTTGATGTGCCTAAGTATGCACATATACTTATGCATGCATAAATACACACACACACATATATACATACATATATATATATATATATATATATATATATATATATATATGTATATATATATATATATATATATATATATATATATATATATATATATATATATATATATATATACTGGGTGTAACAGCAAAATTGTCTATTTGTTAGATTATGGTTGAACTGTTGTATCTTAGAAATGATTATTAGAATTTTGTGAGATTTTATCATAAATAAAAATGACATGTTCATCATTAATTAATCCTAGTTAAGTATTGGAAGCTCATGAAGTATCATTATCCAACTTATTCAAGATGATCTTCACCCTCTTTAACTTAACTTTCTGTCCTTGAGTAACAAGTTGCCTCATAGGTTTCATGTACAATTCCATTTTCAGGTCTTTTTCACTTCTCTTTGGACTGACATAGCTGAAACTCCTCTCTTACATACCAAATGCCTTATGGATTGAGTTGGATCTTTTCTAATTGATCTCTTTGGCTCTAAGTTGAAATGATGATCACACTTTCTGTTGTAACCTCCTGATCCAGTTTTCCTCTCTACTGTTCCCTCTTTTTTAAACATACACCATTCTCTTGGTACCATTACTAAAGGCCTGAATGATCTTTTTCCTCTCACCATTTCTCAGGTGGGAAGACAGTGGATCTGACACAAAATGATTTTTAACCTGTTTTCTTTCTAGCTGAAAAAGTTTTTCAGTGATTCATGACAAATGATGTCGAGATAGGTAAACATCTTATCTGAAAACCTGGAAAAAAGAAACAAGTTTAAAAGTAAAAACAAAAAAAAAAAGTTTAGAGGTTTTTTAGATATTGAACATTTTGTGAGATGGACAATTTTGCAGTTATAAACCATATATATATATATACATATATATATATGCATGTATGTATGTATGTATGTATGTATGTATATATATATATATATATATATATATACACTCATATATATATATGCATGCATATTTATGAGTGCATGTGTATATGTGTTTTTGGTTACACTGTATATGGCAATGTAAGTAGAAAGATAGCAAAAGTAATGCAACACATTTCTTGCTGTCTGATGCTGGTAACAGAAAAGGCCTAGTGAAATGAGATCAAACAGAAAAAAATGAAAACAGGTCTTCAAAAGGCACACATGGTTCATTGCATAGGGACACATTTTCAATAAGCCATCTTATTTGCCCATAAGTTCTCCACAGGAGAGCATGATAGGCATT
The DNA here is from genome assembly GCA_964036315.1 of Acanthosepion esculentum. Taxonomy (NCBI): domain Eukaryota; kingdom Metazoa; phylum Mollusca; class Cephalopoda; order Sepiida; family Sepiidae; genus Acanthosepion; species Acanthosepion esculentum. The sequence continues at coordinate 69,469,234 of OZ038499.1, read as the reverse complement.
GTGGTTTTAAGCGAGTAACGTGCATTTTGACATCGTAACCTTCAGTTTCTGCAGTTATAAGCATAAAAAATAACACCCTCACCCATCGCGAATTATTAAATTACAAATGATGTCTCTCTATCATATTCCCATGGTTACAAAATATAATTGTGTTTTTCTTCTTTCTTTATCATTTTTTAAAGTTGTAGTGATGTCTTTTCAGATACATCTGTCTTCAGGACCGTCTCTCTACGAATGCCACATTCAGTGCTAGGTCATGTGGATAGAGAAATATGTTTTTGTGCTTGAATAGGATTAAAATAGTTTAAATCCTCTCTACTATCACATAAATATATACATCTATCTTAGCAGAAAATATTGAAAAAAAACAGTCGTGCCCAGCTCTTTGTATACAAACCAATGTCAAAATTTTCAATAAAAATGGATGTAAATGAATTATAGAATATAGACAAGGAGGGACAAATATTGCTTAGAACTACAAAGGACAGGAAGTCATGGAGAGCCATACAGAAGGGAGATGGCACATAAAAGAAGAACCTGTTAATGCTCACTGTACTTGGTTTGTGGTAAGCTAGGCGTTATTTTTATAAACATTTAATACTAGATTGTTTTTCAAAGCTTATAATACTGGATTTTTATTTTAACTCTTATTATTAATGCTGGATTTTACATTTTAAGTTGTCTTATTGAAAATGTGTCCCTATCAGTTAAGACATTCAAATTTTAAAAGTTCTCTTTCCAAAATAGTGGTTCAGTCAATAAAGAGATAATTTCTCATCCCATATTGTGAAGTGATAAAATTAGTAAACAAATTTAGCATTAAAGAAAATAAGATTTTGTTATGACATTACAGCAGAGTTGCCTCCCGCACTGTACAATACAATACATTGTTTTTTGTCTCCATTACTGAAACAATTCAGGGAGACCCAATATCTAAGAGGTATCTATATTATCCAACATATTTTTAACAAAACAAGACAGAAGAAAAGCAAAACACGATATAAACTCACATTTTAGGAAACACTTATTCCATAGGAGTAAAATAATAAAAGTTTGTTTGTAGAAAGGTATGACTTTCATTGAATGCAGAGTTCGAGTGCCTACATTTTGAAACACAGTCAGCTGTTGGGAAATATATTATATTAAGGGAAAGGAAAAGACAATTTCTTTTGAAAGTATGAGTTTACAAATAAGTTTTAGCTGCTGCTGCTACTAGACTTTGTGTCTACAGCCAATATTCTGTGTCAGGGCCTAACCAATTGTAGAGTTTTTTTCAGGGCCAATGTCCAAGATGGACTGCATGGGTAAAGAGCTCCAACTCTTCTGTTATTTACCTATTTACCTAGTGGGTAGGGGAGAAATGGATTTATGTCTTTCTAAATGCTATATATATCAAGTGAACACAAACTGTCCCAACCAAAACTTGAACTCAACTCACCGATTTCATTCTCAGAGCCATTAACCAGCAGGGTATCCATACCTTCTTCATAATATTAACCAAAGATTTATTTGAACAAACATGAGATTAAAAAGCAGAAAAGGTTTTGTGTTAAACCATTTGCTTCTTTTTGTGTTTAGTGATGTCTATATGTAAGTTATTCTTAACAGGTCAGCAGCTATCCTATGCGCTTTGTTACATTAGTGTGTAAGCAAATATCAGAGTTAAGTATATATGTATAGTCATAGTAGGAGAAATGTATAACAAATAACCTTGAATGTATTTAACTGCTGGTTGAAATTCAGCACATAGAATTGGATTTGTAATGGCAAATTGAATTGAAAACCTCTCTTGAGATTAGAAAAGAGATACAATGTACTAAAAGATTCTCGTACAAAATATGTTCAGAATTTCTTCTTAGTTACAAATAAGTTAAAAGAACACGCAAATTGAAATGTTGATGAGTAATCAGATTTGTGGCTCTCCTATGTGGCCTCTGACATAGGAATACCAAATTTTTTTGGTGAGAGAAGTGGCTATATCTAGGGATTTATTAGATTAAATATATCTAATTCAGCTGTCCATTGTTTGGCTGGAATTCAATTTTATGAAAAAAATAGATGTTGAAATACAAGTTTATTTTGTGTTGGGATCTGCTTTTTGCACTCATTTGTACTTGTAATGAAAAAAAATCAGTAATGATTTTCTCTATGCCTTTAAAGGATGCTATATTTGCACCATTAAGGACAAATCCTATGAGCATATTAAAACCTTTATCACTCTGTAGGTGACTATTTTCACCAAGCAAAATATTAGTCTGGCCAATGCAAGGTGAATTTGAATTTTTTGATTGTATAGTCATATGCTTCTATGGCAACACCTAAAACAATCTTGACTGAAATTGAGAGCCAGACTACTGCAATTTCAAATATATAGAACTAATATATAAAACACTATATTTTGATGGGATTCCATATACAGTAAAAGCAGAAATAATATTTATAAATGATACAGAGTACTAAATGCTAATCAGTAAATCTCTAAAGTACTTTGAATATATACATAATTTGTTTTTATATTAATAAACAGGCTGCACTGAATAATCATGTATATCCCTTCATATTCCATTAATAAGAACAAAGTTCCACTTGGACAACTTCTTTCCAAGAACTGTTGCTTTGTGGAACAGACTCCCAGCAGGATGTTTTCTAGATCACTATAATCTTAACTTATAGGACAATAGCCTAGTGTTGCTTTGTGAATTTGGTGACATAGTAATTGCAAGTCCAATCCCTGGGCTGGGCAGTGTGTACTTAGACTCAGTGGAAATAGGGTGGGCAATAACTGAGCAGTACTAAAACTAGACAAGATATCCCTAGCCATGGGAAGTGAAATGAGAACAGTCTATCCCAGAAGATTAAATAAAGTGATCTGTTCGGAATTTCTTGTAGGCTACCCAGATTGATGTACACCTTATGAAAGGTGGAGGGCATGGCATCCAAAACATTGTGATAATAACAACAAAGATGAGGACAATACTTCAAATGTAAATAGTGTAAATTATGATCTTAATCTCAAGTCTTTGGGTTAATCACTATCTTGCCTACATAGCCTCATAAACAGCATTTCTTGCCTTCTCTTAGAACTGCATACAGTAACCCACTACCTTGAGTGGCTCTTGGATCTTGCACTGGCTGAACATTAGTATAATATATACTTAATGTTTGATGTAATAAAAATGTTGTATTAAAAATAAATCCATTAATTATACATACATATATATATTATATATATATATATATATATATATGCAGGTAATAATCCAAAGATATATAATCCAAGTGAATCCTAATAATATGAAATATTAAAACTGATCCACAAAGTGCTCAATGTATTTATTATAACAGTGTGTATAAAATACATAGATTAAATATCCAATTCTCCAAATGAGGTAGTTTTGGATTTTTAATCTATATATATATATATTTTCATCTATCTATCTATCTATCTAAAGTATTGCCCATTAAATATAAAGTGTTGCACATTGAATTCAATCACATATAATCTTAATTTTTATGTCCTATTGGGAAAATTACTGGGCACTACATATCTATCATGATATAAGTACTAACGATAGACTAATTGTATTTCTCACACTTCACATTTACTATCAGTTATGATTTTTATGATAGTTGTCTCTTTATACATTCTGTTTTATCACAGTTACTGAACAGTGATTTTTCCAGGATGCTACTCCTCTATGGATGAGCTGATGCAATCACATTATGTTATACAGCAAGGGCTGGTTGAATAGAAGGAAGGTTCGGAAAACACAACCCTCAGACAGAATATTGTGGACAAGAGAGTTAGGGGAAGGTAGCAAGCCATCTAGCTAATGAGCTTGTCTGAATGGATGGTGGAATGGAGGGCAAGAGCCCTAGTAAAACTGCAAAGGGCCACAAGGTACAGGAAGTTTTGGAGAGCCATGATCACTCATGTCCTGAAGGGTTGTTGCACATAGAAAAGAAGTTATACAAGTCTCCTAATGGTCAACCTAATGATAATCTAGTAACTTCAACACTGCCAGCACTAAACCTGCTGCACACCATTTGATCGCCATCCAAAACTCATTTAAGATCTTATGCTTATGTTCCACAGTTTCTACATAAGATGTCTAACTAACTGCAGTGTAGTGTGCATTACTAGCACTCCATCAATGAAAGTATTATGCCCTGTATGGTATATCTGTCATGAAACCACTCCAAGAATTTGCTTAACTATCTAATAAGAAACTTGCTTTGCCAAACTCACAGTAGCATACAACCATATCCATCAAGACTTCCTCTAGAGAACATAATGGACTTGCATTGCAGATTCACAAAGAACTTTACCAAATTACAGAAACCATACCATTAGAGGACTACCAACAGCAGCAACAACTAAAATTAATAGCACATGTAATAACATAAATAATAACATAATAAAGATGTTGACGTTCCACACCACTTCAAACAAAAGGTTAGGAAGGAAATCTTCATCAATAATTGAAAGAGTTATAACAGCTACTGGACTTGAGAAATTTATTTTTCTGAAAAATAGTTTTAAGAGAAAGATTTTATAAATTTCAACAGAAAGCAGTACTGGCTGGTTGGTCAATAAATTCAAAATATTTCCTTATCAGGAAACATCTAATATTACCATTGCCAACCCATTATCACTCTTTACCACTAATCCAATGATGCATCCTTCAAAGTAGATGTATTTTAAGAAAACACTGATGTAGTTAAGATAAAAATACATATTTAATGCCAGTAAACTCAAATTTATTTAAAATCTGTGCATAACAATATTATTTTAACTCTATACTGCAACTCTACATTACAACTACCTCACTTGACATTATTGCTAAGTTATTGACTCATTGTAGATCTATGATGTTTTCATTATGCTTTATATTTACTGTGAGGAGGGATCTATTTTTTATTTATTATTTCAAGTTTTCTTTTTTCATTTTTCTTTCACAAATTTTGCCCTGATGAAGAAGGTGAGTTTTACACAGAATACCATGGACAGGACATGTGAACAACAACGAAGTTCTTGAAACAACGGCAACAAAAAGGATACATATACCTATTATCAGGAAGAGACAGTTGAAATTTCCGGGGCTCATAATGAAGATAAAGAGCTTGGAAAATTTGATACTCACAGGAAAGACTAAAGGTAAGAAGGTCAGAGGAAAGCAATACCCAACCTAAATGGGGAGATTGAGTGAACTGCAGAGCAGGGATGGAAAAAGATGGCAAAAAAACAAAAGATATTAAGATCAGGAAATTGCAGAGAGTTATGACCGCCAAAGTCCTGAAGTGACACTGCACATAGAAGGCAATGGCTCATATAAATATATATTTCTTGAAACTTTTACTAACATTTGTTGGTTGATACCAATTTTGTCATGAAAACATTGACATGCATAATAAAATCTGACATAGTATGCATTTTATTCTATTTTAGCACAATTTGTAAGGCTCAATATACATATTGTACTGAAACGTGATAAAAATAAAATATTTGGTAAAAATCATGCAAAATGTTTCTCCCACAAGAAATACAGTATATCCTTTATTAGTGGGATGTATAATTCAAGTCCTTCAGTGAATGCCTGAAACTGCAGATAATCCGGAACAATATATATATATATATATATATATATATATAATTAAGTAATTCATTGAGTCTGAAAGAAACCTCAACAGAATGCAGAAAGCACTGGACGGCCATTACATCCTATATTTGGGACTCATCAGCAGTGTGCATCCACTACCGAGAATTGAAACTCTGACAGTTGAGTTATCATCCAGCTTCTAATGCTTCAATGAGTGATATAGTGAAGCATTATGCAGTCATCAAAAAAGAAGTTCTGGCAGACACATGGGCTTGCAATAAATTTGCTGATTAGATTCTAGGGACAGTATTTACATGAGAGACAGTCCATTACCTATTAGTACCTTTGTTATCAAGTAAAGACCTGACTAAACTCCCAATAAATGTTCTTAGATTCACTGCAGAATGGATAGATATTCTCTTGAAGTTACATATGATCAGGGAGTACATAAAAACAAAATGGCAGATGCCCAGTGAACCAATACAAAGATGACCTCATCAAGGAAGTTGAAGAACAGATTCTGTCATAGCGAGCCAGAGAGCAATGGCTGAAAGAAATTAGAACAACATGAGACAATAATGCTGTATGTAGTCAGGTTAAAAGTAAATTGTTTAAATGGACGGCCTTCAATCATGCCTCTCCTCAAGCCATACTGGGAGAAGAAACAACACAACTGTTATCCAAGAAATCATTATGTACAATCACAGGATTGTAATTACCCCATCTCTAAACTAGAAAAGCTTGATGCCATACATGAAGGCATACAGGAATATGGGAATAACTAAGTGTCTAGGACATGAAGGCTATTCACTATGGTGGCCACTTATAATTAAGCAAATATGGTTAACAGGGGCCACACCTGTGTCAGACTAAAATCAATGGCATTGAAAATTTTAATGGCCCTGTCAATCCCACAGGTGGACTTTGACCTGAGTTGGCACAGACCATTTTGAAATGGAAATGGAAAACATACCTCATTGTGGTAGACAACATAAGTCATTGCTTTAAGATACGGGAACTTCAGACAACCTGGAACAGGCATACATACATTGTCAGAGATCTTAGCAATCCACAGGATCCCAGACACTATCATTGCTGGCGGTTTAAAGAATTTTCTAAGAACTGGAGTTTTACACACATTAACTTCTCACCTTTACAATCACAAACTAATGTGGTAGTAGAGACAGCTGTCCAGACAGGTAAGAACATCCTAAAAAAAGAATACAAATGTCTACTTCAGATTATTCGTATGTGGGTCATCTCCGTTGAGAAATGAAGTGACACTAAGTGAAATCTTGATGGAGAGGAGGATATGAACAAAACTGCCAACAATCACAGTAAGCCTCTGAGCAAAACACCTCAAGAAGAGCTAATTAAGAAAGAGGAAAAGTACCAAAAGAAATATATAAAACATTGTAATCCTCACTACATGGTACAGATCCAAATAGGAAATAGTAAACATATGAGACCAAGAGAGATTTGATGAAGTGGCTGAGAAAAGGTTATATAGGGTTATGAGAGAAATAGGATCTATGATAAGGAAGAACTGCTTCCTTATTCATCCAGGGGACAAGAAAAATAGGTTGGCTTTTGTTTGGTTTGTTTTATGGCATATCAACCTCAATGGGTTATTTCATGCCAACAAAATTTTTATTGCTGCTAATTATTTTGTTTTGCTAAAAATCTATTTCTTGTGATATTTTTGTTTCCTTCAAAAATGTATTGCTGGTAAGTTTTTGCTTCAAGAATTTACTGCTGGTAATCATTTTTTACAAAGTATTTCTGTTATTAAAACTCATTTTCACACTTTCATAGTGCCCCCATCCCAGCTTCTGGGTTAACCACCTGCCCATAGCCAGGACCATAATAGGTGCCACCACTCAAGTTCATGGTGGACCTGGGAACACCAACAATCAAGAGGTAGTCCCACGCTCCGCAAAACCCGATCAGAGGCCCTGCTGCTGGTTGCAGTTTATTGTCTTACCCAGGACATGGATGTAGTTTATCGTCATACCCAGGACGGAGAAAAATAGGAATAACTTGGACACTTCTATATCAAGTACCGATGATGACAATCCATTCCAGAAATTGAATACTACATCAGACACCAATGCTTCACCTCTCACTCATACTAAAACAGCAGGTCACACTGGTTGACTACTGAAACCCAACAAATATCCAGAAATGGTTTATTATTAACATTTCTTGATGAACGTTGTAAATAAATGTTGTAAGTTTCAAAAAATATTGTTAGAGAAACTTAAGGGGGATTATATAATATTAATAATACAAGATCTTAGTTGTATCACATGACAAAATGTGAATCTGTCGTCATGGTACGAGATGCACAAATAAAGAGTCGTTGTTGACAATGGCACATTTTACAAGTTCTCATTTCACCAGTCTCCCGGGGTATATTACTTTTATTCTTCCATCTATGTCAAGGGATATCTCATCTCATTCTCTTTTCAGTACTGCCCAGTTATTGCTTGCCCTGAGTCTGTAATAATAATTGGCCCTAGCATTGAATGCACAATGACTCAGGAACAAATGCTTTAAACAGTCATACTAGTCAGCAGCTGAGTAGATTGAAGAAGAATACCAACCAAAATTTTGTGATAACTACAACAAAGATGAGGACATTAGTCCTATTGTAAATAGTGATCACTCCTTATCCCACTTATACAGATAAAATGTTGTCCTTTACATATTCTTGAAAAGGAATTTAACATAAAAGAAAAACTTGCTGAAAAGCTAAACCGCTTTTTTTCTGGGTTCATTTCTGAAAACATATAAGCTAAATGCAGCTGCTTTTACTTTGTCCAAATAAAAGAAAATTTCTGTCTGATTTGTGCTTGGCAACTCCATTCAGAGTTGAACTGTTATCATTGGATCTGAAATTGTCGTTCAAGTGTTTCATTGTTCTCTATTTATTATATTGATTTTTTTAAATGTTTCTTTCATTACTTCCTTAATTTTTGTTATTTCTCTGGAAGTGGCAATAACTTCCCTTCCTATCTGACACTTCTAGAAAACAAATTGCTATCCTAATAGCAAAAAAGGTGAGACAAGGATAAAAACCTTGAGACCTGAGAATCACAAGAATTGAGACCCTGAGACCACGGCTAAATTCCCATCAGCCAAATCACACGGTTATCACACTTCGAAAACGAAAGTTCTTAATTACTTTGGCATCAGTTTGTTGACGATTTTCCTTGGTTGAGAACTACAAGGTGAGGCTGTCAGCAAGCAAAGAAAAAAAAAGTAATTGACAATGTCTATATTTAGGTTTCAGATTTCTCCCAACAGTTACCGATTTACCTATCTGTCACCTCTAATTTCCCGACTTTCTTTCTTTTCTTTTTAAAGCAACACACCCTTTCCTCTATTTTTGCCACAGGCTATCTCTGTAATTCTTTGGTTTTGAAACGCTTATACTGTATGAAACTAAACTTGTCCAATATCGAAAAAACTGTCACTGAGCTTCTCACCAAACAATTTCTTTCTTTCTGAGACATTTTTTGAGATTTTTTTGCTGTCTTTCTTTGTAATTGTTTCACTATCTTTTCCTTAGTCTTATTCCCTTTAAAAATGTATTCTCTTTTCCTTGTCCGATTTTTCCAAATATATTATTCATTCATTATGTTTCTTTGTTAATGATTTTTGAAACTTTTCCTATACTCTTTCCTTTCCCGTTTCATCACTTCTTTCTTTATATTTTTCATTTCTTCTCTTGTTAAGAATTCTTTTTTTTATTGTCAATTTTTATCTTTCTTTTTCTTTCTCATAAACATATCCTTATCTATATCCCTTCTTTTTTATCTTTTAGTACTATTTCTTTCTTTGTCATGTTTTCATTTTTACTTTCTTTACTGCTTTTAAGAATTCATTTTCTCTTTTCTTTCCTTCTTGTCCTGACTTTTTACACATTGATGTATTATTTTTTTTATTACTTATGTTGGGTTTTCCTCTTTCTTTTACTTTCACATCATTTTACTTTCTTTCTTTACTTGTTTTAATATGTTTTTCTTTATTTCTTTTCCTTATACACCTCTGCAGTCTTCCTTCCTTTTCCCTATACACCTATGTGTTCTTCCTTTTCCCTATACACCTCTGTGGTCTTCCTTTTCCCTTACATCTCTGCATTCTTTCTTTTCACTATATACTTTTACATTCCTTTTTTCTTTCTTTTCCCTATATCCCTATGTGTTCTTTCTTTTCCTATACACCTCTGCCTTCTTTCTTTTCCCTATAAACCTCTGTGTTCTTCCTTTTCCCTATATATCTGTGTTCTTTCTTTTCTCTATGCACTTTTACATTCATTCTTTCTTTTCCCTATACATTTCTGTGTTTGTTTTTCTTTTCCTTATGCACATCTGCGTTCTTCCTTTCTGTCTTTCTTTTCTCTGTGCACCCTTGCTTTTTTTCTTTCCTATTTTTTCTTCCTTCCTTTCTTTATCTATGCACCCCTGCCCATCATATCCCCTCCAAATAAGCTATGACCTAAGTTCGAAGATGTATTTACTCATGACAACCAACTGGGAGGAAAATCCTGAGAAATGCTTCACTCTGTCCTTGCTAATTGAGATCAACAGGTTAGGGGCAAAATTGAAATAACTGTAACCTCATCCTAACACGCAAAACCCCGCTATTTCGTCCATCATATCCTGGTAGGGAAGAATTAAGAAGTCGGCTGAAGAGGTGCGGAACTGAAGAATAATTATAGAAAAAGGAAGGAGATTTCACATTGCATTCTCACATAGACTCTTCACCTATCAGATAGATAGAAATATCAATCTTATTTTACAAACCTTTACTGTTATGGTATGTTTAATCATCAGTGAATGCCCAACTATTATATTATACATACTGTCAAATTATATATCATTGCCATGGAGATGCGAATAAACATTGTATTCTTCTTTTATATGCCATGTTCAATGGCTGATCATGGCTCTTCACAACATCCTAACCTTTTTAGCTCTAAGCAATATTTGTCCCTTCCATTCCCTGTTATGCAATATTTCTCTCTTGCCATCAGTATGTCCTCTGAGTGTCAAATTCACCAAGCCCTTTCCTCATTATGTATTCTGGAAATTTTTACTCTTTCTGATCTTCTTTTCCTTCTCATTTTTCTTAAAACTTTTTCATTGTTCATTCTCAGCATCTTTCTGTAGAACCAAATGTGTGTCACCTCATGTGTTCTCATTATCTGTGAGCAAATTTCCAGCATTCATTTCTATTTTGAAGGATTGATATTAAATAGCAGTTTGGCACTCTTTTCTTTGTTTCATATTTCTTAATGCTTTGTTTAACTTTTGGAAGGCATCTTTCAATATTTCAATGCACCTTTGGATTTCTGTCTCATGTTTTCTGCCTTCTGCTATAACACATTCCAAATGGTTAAATTTCTTTATTTGCTTGATTTTGTCATCTCTATTTCTTTATATTCTTGTGTATAGATGTTTCTTAGATTACAATCTCACTTGTTTAAGACTTTCATGGGAAGCAGTCAGATACCTTTGTCTATTAAGTAACCATCTTGCTTCAACTTGGTCCTGAAATATGCTTTGTCATTGCTGTCTTTGTCATTCTGTTGCTAAACTTTTACTTCTGAGAGATATTTCCATTTCACTGTTATCTTCCCTTTTCCACTGTTATATATTCTAAAATTGAATTCATAAGCTTCAAGCAACAAGGCTCAATACAAACTATCTCACATGAATCAATAAAATCTATCAAATACTTTACATACCTTGGATTGAAAAGGAATGTGAAAATCCACATAGCTAAAGCTTGGGCTGCCTTGAATAAAATGGAGGTAATCTGGAAATCTGACCTGCCAGACAACATCAAGTGGAGATTCTTTTGAGCCACTGTTGAGTCAGTTTTAATGTATGATGCCACTGCCTAGTCATGAGTCTAAGCTTGATGTGACCTACACTATACTTAACATCTCTTGGAGACAACATCCAACTAAATCACAGCTCTATGGACGCATTCCTGATATTTCTACAATCTTACATGAACACAACACACTTTGCAGGACACTGCTGGTGAGCAAAACAAGAACTTGTGTGTGATCTACTGATTTGGACACCTACCATGGAGCAAGACAGGTTGGTTTCCCAGTAACCACCTACATTGACCAGCTATGTTATGATACAGAATGCCAACCTAATGGTCTTCTGACCTTGATGCAGGACCATGTTGTTGACATGATAGACTCATGAATGTATGAGTTAACTCAACCAAATAAAATAATAAAAATAATAAATTCAGTTCTCATTAAAAATATTGTACTTGCTATGGAAACCATCACAGCACCACCTAGTGTAATGAGGCTGTGTCTCCATATTCTATACAGAAGAATTTAATGATAAAAAGGAAAAGAAATAAACTTCATCTAATTGAAAATCTAAATGGTTGAATTCATGTCATTTTTGCTGGTTTCTTAGAAAATAATGACTCTCAAAAGAACAAAATTTATTTCAGTTTGCACATTAGATAGGGATCTGTCACCTGGTTGCATCTATGGTGTTATTAGAAAAATCAATGTTTTTCATTTACATATGAATACACGGTGATATAAGCTTTTTGAGGAAGACTGAAAAATGTTGGAAGAAACCAGAATAAGTATTCTTAAAATAAGGTGTACCAAGAAAAAATGAACAATATGAGGAAGACATTTTATTTGAAGTTCCTGCTGGAGATCTCAGAGATAGAAGAGTCATCATTCCCTCATTTTCCTTGTGGAAAAATACAACCAGTTCTTATTTGTCAGTGTGGTTAATGATGATTGTCAACACATAAAACTTGTTTTCCTTCCATTTCTTTATCATCTGGGTCTCCTAAAAAGCCTGTTTTTTTGTCACTTTCTCATGTCCAAAAGCCAAAAACAAAAAATGTGATTTTCATTCTGAAGTTCCTGACAATTTTTTAATGCCATTTTCCTTCAAGAAATAAAGAAACTTTTATTTTCTTTATTATCTCAGAATTGCCATGACTTTTTATGGAGTGGTTTCCTGTTGATGTCTTCATGGTTTTGAATTCAGTGTTTTCCATCTCTTAGACTAGTTGCCATCTAGAAAGCCTAATCTACCCTGAAGAATTTATGTTTTGTATTAGTGCAAATGTGAACACAACAGGCTTGTCCAGAATTTGAACTCCACTTGCTGATTCCAATTTCTGAAAAAATATCCATTGCTCTACCTGCATATTTCATGACAATAGTATAACAAATATTAAGTTTTTTTAGCAAGACTGACCGCCAAGATAAAAGGGCTACTTTCTATTTTGTGGTTTCAATCAACTTTGGGTTGATTAAAACTGACTAAGCAAGATATTGTGCATTTAAGTTAAATCTTAATATATCTATCATTACAAAAAAAGTATCACCAAAATAATGGTACCTATATATATATTCTTGCCAAGTTACAATTTTAATGAAAGCAATTTAATATTTCTAATTTCACAATGTGCATATCCTTTAAAAATTCTATTAAACTATAACCTAAAATAAAATCTTGCGGGTAACAGTTTAGTGGTCTAGCTGCTGAACTATCATCTTGTTTAAAGCATTCTTTCATTTTGCATTCATGTGTTTGAACACAAAGAATCAGAGACAATGTTCATATTCATGATAGGGTTTATGTCCGTGACCAAATGCAGATTCTATGAGTTGATCCGTTTGAAAGAATCGATTCAGAGATTGGATTCATATCACTGCTTCCATTGAAGATAAACAGTCCTTTTGCATTTGCCTGGCTGGGTTTTATGGGAAAGCATCCCAAAATGCTTGATACAGAGAAGCTGAAAGGAAAGAAATAATTAGAGAGAATAAGACACTGAGAACAACTGTGTATATTACAAAAACATTATTATTTTTATATAGTGACTACTATGTGTATCATTAGGATTTAATATATGTCCCTGTCACCCTCATCAGTATTGTGTTCGTTGTATACATTAGTTATTATCATCACAATAATAACCACACTGTTTTAACTTATCATCAATCATCCATTATTGTACTACATTAATATCACTACAATTAATAGACTGTGCTAGAGGTAGTTTCACCCAATACTGCAAGCTGCTACAAAACCAAAATATTAACCTAAAAACTCGAGTCATGTTCTTAAATAGCCTCGTCAGATCAAGACTTTCATATGGGTGTCATGCCTGGCATCAAACACTGTTCTGAAATATCTAAATTGTCTGCTGTATAAAACTGCTTTCTATGGTCGATGGTTAAAATGACTTTCAGTAAGTAAAGAGCACACTTCTTTGAACTGTGTTGACTGGTACAATAGAATCACAAAGATCTGTACCAAATCAGAACAGAAACAGAAACCACATCACTTGAAGACTAGCAACTAGTAACTTGAAGATAAAATGAAGACATAATCAAGATGTTGACATTCAACACCACTTCAAATAAAAGGTTAGAAAGGAAACCCCCATCAATACTGGAAAGAGCGATAACAGCTACTCCATTTGAGATTCGTTTTCCTGAAAAATTGTTTTAAGAGAAACACTTTATAAATTTCAACTGCAGTATTACTAGTTATTCGATCAATGAATGCCAAATGAAATGGCTAATATTACCATTACCATTGGTTAGTATGCATGTTTTGAGTTTTATTTTTCTGTTGTATCATAAACTTGGGCTTATGACCAAAACTGATTTCACCCAACAATCACCCTGAAGAAAAGACTTATCTTTCTACCAAGATAAACATTTCTATATAAATGTCAACTACCATTAAAAACAATAATGGCAGCTATTTCTTTCACACTATTTTTTTCAATAAACCTTTCCATAAATACTATTTAAAATATTTACAGATTTTTAAACATAAAACCAGGTATTCGCAATGTTGAAAAACACCAATATCTTGAGTATACTTCAGTATGTCCCAGAGTTCTAGAAGATGACCACTGCTGTAGAATAAAAGTTGAAGATGTTCCAGACTAAGTGCCTCAGAAAGATTTTCTGTATAAACTGAAAACAATTTCCACTGAAGGAATAAAGATGCAGAAACAGCATAGAGAGCCTTGCAGTTATTTTCCAGAGACACTGGCGAAGAGATAGCGCTTGGACATGTCTGCAAAATGGCTTCAAGCTCACTACCCATAACAGTCCTCCACTGGATACCACAGTAAATAAGTGATCCGATCCTAGAAGACTTGATATATAATGGTGGAGTGAGAGACTAACACTGTAAATGGCTCACAACACAGCAGCTAATGGAGAGAGATGGCTTGTTCTTGCCATTGACTCAAGAGTCACTTAACACAGAGAGGATTGATTAAAAGTGTAGACATTAAAATTATTTTTAAAAAAATGCTTCATATACTAAATTTCATGAAAAGCTTACTGTTCTTTCTGAAACTGAAATTTCCAATTCTTCTATGCTTGATTTTATGACAGACCTTTCTTCTAATGTACTATACACAATAAGGTTTGTTCATAGTATGTTTTAAAATCAGACTTTACATTATTACTGCCTTTGGATCTGTAATCTTAATCACATGGATGTGAATTGTGACTTATAAATCATTATATAAATGCAAGAACTGGATGTTGGTGGTTTCGTAAAATTAAATACAAATACTGATTGTAGTTACATTATGGACAACAATCATTAGAGATGGCAGCTTCACAACTTCTGCTTCACAACTGAATCTTTTTCGTCTACTATGTGCTATGTTCATTTAGGATATTAACTATCATAGCTCTCCACAACTTCCTATCCTTTGTTGGTCTAAGCAACATTTTTTCTCTGACCATCACTCCCAGTCCATGTTCTGCTAGCCATTTACACAAGCTCATTTGGTAGGTTACTCATTGTTTCCCTTTGCCCATCTTATCTCCAATATTTCCTGTGAGTGTCAAATTCTCCATCTCTACATTCCCAAGAAATTTCTACTTTCTCTTTCTGCTCCTAAGTACAAGTATCCTTTTCATTCCCATTTTACATAAAGCTTCCACATTTTATAAAAATTGTGGAGAGTGTTTATGCTTATGCTATTATTAAGAGGAAAGACCAAAGTATTTTTTGATTATTTAATTAAATTTTTTGATCCTTTCTAGCACATTCAAAATTTTGATTAAAAATCTTATTTTCTTGCATCAGCAAATGGGCCAAAGATTAGTGAAAGAATTTTAAGCATCTTTTTTTGTGGTAAAAAGCACATAGATTTAGAAATTCTTGCAGAAATCAAATAATTATTGTATTTTAATGAAACTTTCAGGACTTATTTACAAATGAATGCAATTATTTTATGAACTTTTATTTTTAGCTTTCACAGTTAAATTCTACTTCCTACAACCCCCACCACTATCTGTATAAACATGAACTCAGTCCACACCGGGGTTGGTAAGACAGACAACTGATATCTTTGTCTGTCGAAATAGGCCATTCCCCTTATGAGACAATTTGGGATTTTCCTGTTTATCATATATATATATATATATATATATATATATATATAATGTGTTAATTTGACAAAGACCTACAGCTGTGCAGCATCTTGAGAGGCTTGAACTCACTAGAAATTTCCTGCAGTATTAACTTAACAATCTCTTGCAGGCATCCTGTATGCAAAAGTGCACATATGGGTACATTTCAGTGTGTAAATGTAGATATATATATATATAATTATGCATTCATATACACAAACATATATTTATATGTATGTGCATATACATATACATTTTATACATATATAATGTTGCTTCATCTCATTTTTCATTTTGGAGAATCAAAGGCTTTTTTGGCTTTTGAGAAACAAAGTGGAACAACCCTTGTTCATGAAAAAGAAGAAAAAAAGAAATAATCCAAAAATTTTGTCCTCCAATTAACATTTGAAATCTGTTTAAGTCTCATGCATGTCTGCACACAAAAGCATTCAAAGTGTTATGGTTCACAAGCATATATTAATGTATCTTGAAAAGAGATACATATAAACTATCAATCATATATGTACTTCATTGCACATAGAGAATTACATATTTTATTTGAACATGCATCTTCATCTGCATACGCCACAAACATGTACTTGTAACCTAGAAGAAGATTAAAGTGATTGCAAAACTTACCTCTGATTGCATTTAAAATTTGACAGGCAAACATAAGGTGTAGTAAATTTTGGTAATGTTTCATTTGTTTGCATCCTTTTCAGCATATATTAATGGAACTATGCTGTATTTTCATTAAGATTTTCATTAAAAAACATCAAAAATCAGTAAAGTGAAAGAAGTATATCATTTGTTCTGCAATGATGTCAAGTATGTAAATGAAAACAACACAGAATTTGTCTCTAAAGAACTGTAATATATTCATTTGAAACAAAGAAAAGAGTACTGAATGTTACTTCTTATCTACCCTCTTATATAGCAGTGAATGCTAGACAATTTCCTTACAGATGAAGAAGAGACTCACAGAACATGTGAGCAACGAGGAAGAGCTGAAGAAAATAGTAACTACAAAACATTCATAAATGTCTGGGATACATTAAGAAATAAGACTCATGAGAAAAGCTTCTGAGGTTCACAAGGGATAGGAAGCTGTGGAGAGTCCTGATTGCTCATGTCCTGAAGGGATACAGTACACAGAAAAAGAACAAGTCTGTGGTGGTATCTAATGAAAAGCATGCTGAACTGTTAAATATCTATCCTCCCATATGGTAGTGAATGCCAGACCATTTCCTCACAGATGAAAATGAGGCTGAGATGTGTTTCTACAGACAGATGGTGAGAATACCATGGACAGAATACTTGAGCAATGAGGAAGATCTAAAGAAAATAAAAACTATAAAAACATTAATGTTTAAAATCAGAAAGAGACGGTTGAAATGTCTCAGACACACTATGAGGAAGGACGGATTGGAAAATTTAATACTCACAAGATATATTTAGGGAAGTAAGGTGTAGCCCTTACTCAAGGTGGTAACACCTGTTAGGGGTCCCAGCTATGGGTAAATAGTGAACTCTCAAACAAAACACTATGAAAGTATAAAAATACATTTTTATAGGAAAAATACCAGCAATACATTTTTATATAAAATTTACCAACAATACATGTTTATAGTAAAATTATCAACAGTATGCACATACTAGCAAAATGACTACTCCCAAATCCATTTAAAATACTACCAAAAAACCAAGATGAAAGCACTCTTTCATGACATTAATCAATATAATATCCTACAATTTCTTAAAGCAAACTGTATTCCAAAATATAACTTCAACAAAACTACAACATAAAACTCACATCACCACCTCCAGTAATAACATCCGCACAAACATGTATATGCACAAAAGTTGAGTATCATCTACCATGTATTCAATTGTAAAAGCAGAATTGCATTTTTATTACTTCCAAGCTCCTGAGAAAATTAAACTTTGGCATTAAATGACCCATAAGTCGATGTGCCATTAAACAGACAAATCTGTCATTAAGGAAGGTGTAGAGGGAGACAGTTAAGAACTTACCTAATGAATTTGCAACATGGCATATATATATATATATATATTATATAATACTAGATAATTTACAAGAAAAAATATTTAGCCCTTAAGGCCATATAAGTAATTAGTGTACACCTAGTAGGTTTGTTGAAAGACTAATAGAGGGTAAGCAAATAACAAAATGAAAAAGACTCCTAAGTGATGCCTTCTGGCTGCAAAATGTTGCCATTTTTATGAGTAAAGTGCAAACAATTTTCATTGAAGAGTTTCAAAGTACGAGCTGACACTCCAAGGTGACTGGAAGTAATATGCAGTTGGCAAAGGACAAAAATGATAAATATCTAAAAACAATTTAGATGAGAATATTATAAGTCTAATTATTGTGATACATATTAATATTTACCATTGTATTAAGTATATTAACAAGAAAGATTACATTGAAAAATAAATGACTGCTGTGCAAAATAAATGCTTTTTCTCTCATTATATGGTAGATTCATTGACATATATATTTTGAGTCAGAACAAAAGTTCATAGCATTTTTTCATTGAATTTCAAAGACAATGTCTAGATATTTGCACATAGAATTATTCAATCACATATGAGTCATTTATTTCTGGTATTTTTGCTATCTTTGAAGCAGTTTCATTAGTGGCTTTTACAAGCTTCTATAGAACTGAAGTCCTTTCTTTTGAGAGAAATTTGTTGGGATCAAAATTAGTGGTAATCCAAAGGTCAGGTGAGTACAGATGGTGGTGCATGTCATAGGACATCCCAACCAAATTCTATAAATTTCTACTGGATCAGCAAAGAGTTGTGAAGTCTGGTGTTGTCCTGATGGTAGATATTTTTAATCAGTTAAAAACTTCATGGACTCATGCCTTTCCGAAGGGCATTAGCACAAAGTGAATGAAACAGTATCAACCAGAATTTAAACTTAGCTCAGCTATTTCACTTTCTACACAAGTAACAATTTTACTATTTAACATCCACAATATATATTTATATATATATATATATATATATATATATATATATATATATATATATATATATATATATAAAAGACTAAATTAATACTTTTCTTTAATAAAGACGAAACATTTTCCTTGTCTTTTTGTTAAAGAAAAGTGTTCCTTTTGTCTTTATTCATACTGTCTTTTTACAGATATATCCTATTTATATATGAATTTTTACACACATATATATGTAAGCAAATGACAATGAAAAAACACTAAGTTCATACATTTCATTCCAAGAAGGAACTTCTTCAAATAGACTGATTTATTCCCTTTTTATGGCTTATCAAGCCTTTTCAGGTTATTTAAAGCCAGAAAATATTTTAGATTGTAAGAATTTTTTTTTCAGATAACAGTGATTTAGTGATACCAATTAACGTATGGGGGGGTAGAAGAAGTAGATTCATACCTTTCCCGAGGGTATTTGTGCATAAGTGAATATAAACAAACCCAACTGGAATTGGAACATGACTCAGTGATTAATGATACTGAGTGATTATCCATTACATCACCCTCACATCCAAACTTACAGCACCAGGTATTCCACCATCCTGCATATGACGATAAACTACATCCGCATCCAACAGCAAGGCTTCTGATCAGGAGGTTTTGAGGTGCATGATACCACCTCTTAATTGCTGGTGTTCCCAGGTCCATCCTGACCCAGGGTGGTAGCACCTGTCAGGATCCCAGCTATGTCAGGATCCCAGCTATAGTTAACCCCCAAAACACTATGAAAGTGTAAAAATAAGTTCTAATACCAGAAATACTTTGTAAAAAGTTATTACCAACAATACATTTTTGAAAAAAAGGAATATTACCAACAATACATTTTTGCAAGCAAAAAAAAATATTAGTATCTGTCTATATTTCTGAGATGAGGTATTATGTACACTATTTACATTAAAAAAAAATATTAACAGAAATAGATATTTGAAGGAAAAAATATTACCATCAATACAGTTTTGAAAAAAAAATATTACCAGCAATAAAAATTTTGTCTACATTAAATAACCCATTGATGTTGATATGCCATAAAACAAAACAAACATACCTGGTATTCCCAAGCAGTCACCCATCTATGTACTGACCAGGCTTGACATTGCTTAACCTCAGTGATCATATGTTTCTGTGTGATGTGGCTGTAGGTCTCCTTCAGACTAAGAATGATTTTTGCTTTTGTCAGTCTTATATAGAGAGAGTGGGGAAGGCATGTGCAGGGAGATTTATAACAAATGGAGGTTTTACATAAACAATGATATAGATGCAAAGATGTGTTAAAATTTGACATTTGGTGTTTCTAGATGTTTAACGTGGCCACTCTCATCCAGTCTTTTATCACTATTGTTTCTAATTACCCCATTATTATGCCAGTTTGTTTTATGATGAATGAAAACATTATGTAAGATCCTGGGCATAAAATGATTATTAAAAGCAGGCTGCTTTTAGAAAACCTTATGGAAAATGATGAGTACTTCAAATGAGGAGGCACAGTGGAGTAATGGATAATGGCTCAGATTGAGGAATCAGAGAACCATGTTTGAATTCCAGTCGAATCCATTACATTCACTTACATGCTTGGGAAAGATATGAATCCTCTTCTTCTGCACCCCCAGCTATGGGTAAATAGTAGGACAGACCAGGTTCTATAGTCTTGGATGGCAACTGGTCTACCACAGAAAGAAATGGCAACCTACTGCAGGAAAAAACCTGCCTTGTCAGTCATGTATTGAAAGATACATGATCGCCTAAGCATGTATCATGCATGGCACATAACTGACTGACTTCAAATGTGAAACTGCCAGTCAGCATGCAGTATTGATTTCTGTCTGCACACTTCATATCTACAAACATTATCTCCAATATTGAGAATTCTTCCCTTTTAAATATAGAAAAGTTTAAGCAATAAAATATATAGATGTATATTTATATGTATATGTGTGTTGATATCTATCTGTAGATAGATGGATAAACATAGATATAGAGATAGATAAACAGACAGGTGTGTGTGTGTGTGTGTGTTAAGCTCATTATATGAAATGAAGCTCCTAACCTTGCTCTTCATGTAACGTTCATTTTAGAAGATGGGAATGTATACAGGGGCTTGTACCTGCAGCATCTGGGTCAATATTTACAGGCCAAATATTAATCCAGCATGTTTGCTTACCCCACTGCAGAAATAGAAGGTGATCGCAGGAATTAGACTAAATGCCGCTATAGCAGGAGTAAGGTCATGAGCTGCAGAATTCTTCCAAAAATAAAAAAGGAAGACCTCCTATTGGTATCTCCATGACACAAAATACAGTTTTGAATATTTCCATTGCTGTGGAGCATGCAATTTTAAGAGGAAAGTTTTCTTTTTTTGTCATTTTTGATTTATAGTTTCATACAAAAGTAACTTTTAATGTTTAGTCTCTTGCAGTAAAAAACATTGAAATACTTAATTGAAATGATATTTCTTATTGATTCTGTAAGTTTACACTAGACAATGATAAATGCTTAAACATTTCATTAACATTCAACATAAAAGATGAGGATGTGACAGCACTTCACCAATTAGGCTACATTATTCAGAGAGTGTCACTGAAAATGTCTCATATGAATTGCATCAATAAATCCATAGCCTGATATGTAATTATTAATTGAATTTTGATTTAAAATGTTCACTGTATAATGTTTGATATATGTGATAAATATTCTCGAGTGAATCAAGTGCATTGACCAGTTTTAAAACATAAGTATTTACTATGTAAAATAAATCTTTTTTTATATTTCATTAGGCTGTAACTACATTCTTCCTTACCTTATTTTTATTTCTCCACCATATGTCTTGTTTCCACCTTATAGTAGTAATAGATATAGTAGTCTTAAATTATCTTTATTTCTTTGATTAGTTAGCCTCTGCCAGTCAGTGTAGACTATGGCTGATGCACCTTGGGGTCAAGTTGCGTTATTGCTCTGGAACAGCATCAGCTGTGTTTGCTCATAGGGTTTGTCTACATAGGGATATGCTTTCTGCTTTGCTCTCTTTATTAGTAATTTTTCATTGGTTTTCTTTTATTCTTATTTATCTTGCAGCATTCATGGTGTTCTTTCATTTTGTGACAGTTAAGTAAGTCACATGGATTAGAAGGGAAGGATGAGCCAGGTATTTGAGAAAACCACTTCTGATAGGCCATTAAAGGGAGGTCACCAAACAAAACATTACATGGTATATGCCAAATTTTAACATTCTCATTTTTCTTTCAGGTATATTAAGAGCATTAACATGACAGCTTTCAACCTGACACAAGAAATGGAAAGGTATCTCATATTGGGGCACAGTACAAAGATGGCCAGCTTGTTAAAAGTGACCAAATATCAGGATCAAACTAGAGATTTCTGGCGGGGACATGTCATTCTTGGTCAAGAAAAAGAAATATTTTAAGTGGTCAGTCATCATAAGATTAGCAAAAGTCATCCAGTAGATTCAGAATATCATCAAATGAATGTTTTCACCAGTGTTCACACTGTTCTTGGATTTACTAAAAGTCTAAAAAACAAACTGCAATGATCTATCAGCCTGCACCAGGAAAGCCTTACATACAGCTAAATTTCTTTGTATACAATAAATGTATAGGCTTGGTTGATGAATTTGTTTATCTTGGTAGCATTCTAATAAGAACATGCTCACTGAACAATGAAGTTGGGAGGAGAATTTAAAAGGCCAGTAATGTATTTGGTAAGTAGGAAAAGTGACTATGGAGGCAGCATGGAATTTTGAAAGAGAACAAGATTAAGGTGTACTATGCTTGTACTATGAAGGGACGGTGGAGTAATGGATAGCGGCTCAGATTGAGAAATCAGAGAGCCGAGTTCAAATTCCAATTGAATCCATTACATTCACTTACATGTTAATACCCTTGGGAAAAGTATGAATCCTCTTCTTCTCCTCCCAGCTATGGGTAAATAACAGGACAGACCGAGTTCTATAGCCTTGGATGGCAACTGGTCTACCTCAGAAAGAAATGGCAACCTAATGCAAGAAAGATTTGCCTTGTCAGTCATGTATCAAAAGATACAGGATTGCCTATGTGTATATCACGCATGGCACATAACTGAACTGATGCTTGTGCTATAAAGTCATTATTGTATCTATATGAAACATGTAATTTCTATCATGATCACTTATTAGAGATATAGAAGTGCTTTAGAGAATTCAGTGTGACAGTATTGAAGCAACAATTCTTAAATATGGGTTGTGTTAGTGTGGTTATGTTGTTAGCATGAACGACAGCAGGAGCTTTTGCATGAAGAGCTGGCTAGCAGAAAGGGAACAGGCCATAAGCCGAAGAAGCGTTATAATGATGACCTCAGAGAATCACTGAACCTTGCAAACATCAGTACATATGAATGTGAATTCCATACAAATGATTGTAGCAGCTGGCGGAAGAACATTCAGCATGGAAAGGTTATTTTTGCGGATTTTTGGATAGTGAAAGACAAACTGAAAAGAAATGTGATGTAGAAAAAGAGGTGTGATGTAGAACTTCCAGACCAAATAGGAGATATGCATGACTTCACTTGTGATGTCCATGGTGAGAAAATTAAGTCGTATGCAAAGTTATCGTACCAGAACATCAACCAACTGCAAAATGGCATTATGTACTGAAAATTTGTGTCACTTTTGTTAAAAAAAAGTTTGCACATCAGCTGGTGAGCTGAAAATACATACAAACCATCAAAAAAATTGACCCGATGCCATCAAAATGTGTTTCTCATGTCTGCCAACTTTGTTTCATAGATTTTAAAAGTGTGACCCGTCTGAAGAGCCACATCTGTTCCAAGCACTATCTGGTCTTATAATATCTTGTGATGGTCGTATTTGACAATGAAGTGGCAGTCATCATATAGTGGGGGGGAACACATAAATTTATTTCTAAATCTAAGTAAGAGAAAAAAGATACAAAATACAAAATGAGAACTGTATAAATTCAATACAAGCTAAAAGAAAATCTTGTTTCTTTTTCTTTAATTCTTTATCTCTTTTTGGGGTTTTTAGTAAACAAATGTCCTCAAATATCAATTTTTCCCCCTAAGCCAAAACATATCCGGCTAAAATGAAGGCCATTCATTTAAATGTCTTTTTCATCCATCCAAATAGCCCACATCCGAAAGTGGCTCTGCTTGTTTCAAATGTAAAAAGGAAGGATAGAAAAATATACAAAACAAAAAAATGAGTAAGACAAAATTTCATCAAGAAGCAAAATGCTGACATGTTAATGTTTCCTTCAATTTGATTTTTTATCCTTTTGTTTTCTTAAGACAAAAATGCCTTTTGTTTCTTGGTTTGAAAACAGGAAGGATATAACAAGGTGTCATGCTTTTGTTTGCTTCTTTCACCTTTTGTTTGTTCGGTTTGGTGATTGGTACAGAAAACTGAGCACCAAACATTTTGAAGTCTCATCTTCCAATCAACATTTTTCATTTGATAATATTTGTTGTTATTAGACATAAAGTTAATGTTCAGAAACAACTGATTTTGAAGTCAAACAACATTTGTCCATAATCATTTACACTGGCTATTTCCTTGTATATATAATATGTATTTAGATAGATAAGGAATAGATTAAACAGATAACTAATGGATAGATAATTAAGAAAGACAGATAATGAATAGATGAGATACAGAAATAATGAATAGATTAGATATATAGATAAGGAACAGAAAGATAGACAGATAGAAAAGGAATAGATTAGATGAATATATTAGATAAATAATAGATAGCTAGATAAATAATGAATAGACAGATAATGAATAAGATAGATAGATTCTTGTTGAAATAATTTTTCAGATTTTTGTTGAATACTTCCATAACTGGTGTTAAAAGATGTGCTTGTATCAAAGCAAAAACAAATATTTTATTTTCAGCATTCATTATAAAGAAATAGCTTTGAATCTTTGCTTTCAAACATTTCATAGTCCCGACTTTGTTGTGTTCATAAAATCCCATTTTTCTGCTAAGAAAATGTTTTCTCTATCTTCTCTTTCCATCAATCAACTTACAATAGAAAAAAAGGTTTTTATAAGGACAATGTTCATCATCTTTTAAGTAAGTTATTAATACAAGTTATAATGTAGAATATATATGCATAAAAGTCATACATATAGACAAGGGTATATAAATAAGGCTTAATTATGGAACAAGGCATTTATTTAAATAAAAAATCATCTAAATTTTAGATTAAGCAATGAAAATTTCACAAAATTCTATTCATAACTAAATTGACAGAAAATATAATTGACACAATCTAATGGACAATTGTGTCACATCTCAGCTCCACTTAGAAAATCATTTACTCCACATTTTCAGCCTTGTGCCACATCTAGCTTTGCTTAGAAATCATTTTGAACAATTCAACATGGTGTAATGATTAGTAAGCTTGTCTCACTAGATCAATTTCAAATGAATAGTGAAATTGATTCTCACTGTGTCCTACATAATTCCAGCATTGTGCCACATCTAAGCTATGCTTAGAAAATCACCTTGCTTTTCAAATTCAGTGAAATTTGGCTTGTATAGATAGTACGTATTAAAGTATATAGATAATCAATTCCCTATCTACAATACCAGTGGATTGGATGCTGTGTATAGAATCAAGTTTAAAAGTTCAGTTAATATGTAATAGAAAATGATATGTGAAATGTCCAGTGAGACATTGCAAATACTGGGTCACTTGACAGATGAATAGATTGATCAATCTGTTCAAATGCCTTGAAAATGTTCTTAGTACAATATACTGTCATATAAACCACACTTTTTTCCCTGTAAATTCAGAAACATATACCGTGATATATTCTGATAGTTCAGCATGAGTAGATTTTAAACACCACTATCTGGCTCTTGATGACCTCATAAGGTAATATATATGATTATAAATCAAAACATTGTTAAAATATAAACAATTATTGTATACAAGTGTTGACTCCTCCTGCTATCTTCTACCTTCACAATAACCAGAACAGTCCCAAAATGGAGTACTGTTACTTTACATGGGCTGCCCAGTCTTCATTTTTCAGTTTTGATAGAGTCCAAAATTGTCTATGTGTCCTTGTGGGTGACAAATTATTTTCCACAATACAATCCCTTTTCCTCACAGGCAAAATGTCACAAACCTCTTACTGCTCTATCATTATTTTCATGGAAAGTGATCAGATGAACTATACTCCTCAGTTCCACCAGTATAAACCTTAACGGCCATGTTAGTCATATTGTAGAGAACCACCTTCATACTCCATTGGTGAGATGTAAGTTCTACTCGAACAGCTTCTTCCCATGAACTGCTGCTTTGTGAAACTAACACCCTAGAAGATGCTTCCCAATCACTATAATCTTAACCTGTTCAAGGCTAGGGTTAACTATTATCTTTCCCACATATACTTTCCCCATAAACTGTACCTCTTTCTTTGTAACCCTCTTCCTCAAGTGGATTTGTCAAAAAAAAAAAGGTGTATATTAGGGCGATGGCAGTAATGATTAAATCTACCTGGCAAAGCCGGCAATAACCTATAATATTTTGCTTTGTTGCAGATAGCAGCTGAGCAAATGGTAAAATGGGATCTGACATAAAGATGCATACAAAGTTGAGATTATATTACTGAAATCCTCTTGGTGGAAAACCTTGCACTGATTGACATTTATCAAGATTTACTGAATGTTAATGGAGACCAAACAGTAAATGTGAACAAAGATGGAGGTTAATACATTTCAGCAATGGCAAAAGCAATGTGCATGACAGGCCTCCTACATTTGCTGTTCTAAGCATGGTAAGTGGGAGTATAGTTTATCACTCAAAAGTATGTCACCAATCATAGTGAATATAAAGCAAAATAGTGTTTTGCAGCTGAAAACATACTCTAGCAACTGGTGCTGTTGTGTACACCCTCTGTGAAGGCATTTTTTCCCCAGAAATGACACATCCCTTCAAAATCTAAGTCATCATGGCTCTCCATAGATTTCTTTTCTTTATTATCTGTAAATTGATCTACCTTATTTGGAAAGATAGTAGAATGGTATCTCTCTTGAAATATAGTGGCCAGGGAAACAAATAGGAGGCATTACTTTCAGACCATCATTGTGTATGTGTATGCACACATATTTATGTATATATATATATATATAAAGGAAAACAAAAGGAAAACTTAGATAAGCTGATGTGTTTCATTCTCTGATGGACTTTATCAAAGAAAATTTGTCTTGATAAAGTCCATCAGAGGTCAAAACACATCAGCTAATATAATTTTTCCTTTTGTCTTTATTTATATTGTCCTTTTACAGATACATTTTTAGTTATATTTGAAATTATATATATATATATATATATATATATATATATATATATATATATGAATTGGTATCAAATACAGATCAAATATGGATCAGAATACAACAATATGTTGAAGATAAACAACAAACAGGAAATATTATTAATCTAATTTATATATATATATATATAATTTTATTTATAAAAGTGAAACATTAGAATGATAATTGTTTCGTAGTTGTTCTTTATCCTCATATATATATATATATATATATATATATATATATATATATATATTATGATAAAGAACAAATGGGAAACATTTATCAGTCTAACAAGTGTCACTTTTATAAATAATATATATATATATATATATATATATATATATATATATATATATATATACACACAGTGGTGGAAAACAATTATTCATACTCATACAAATTTTTAATTTATTGTATTTCCAACTAATGAATAAACATACTTTTCATATAATTAACTGTACACAGATGCATAATAATTAAATATGCATAGAAAACATAAAAAAGTTTGATTTAATAGAAATAAATCGTATTTATCCATTTTAATGGGGGGTGAAAAAGTATTTGTACAATGCAAATTTCAGATTTTAAATCTTTTAAATTGCTTTAATACTCTATATATATATAGTAGAATATTCTCGATGTTCCAATAATGTCAGTAGTTATTGTTAGCCTAAAATCACAAACAGACCATTCTGTAATTGATATTTTTGCAAGAAGGTTATCATCATGGCAAGAGGTAAAGAAATGACACATTGGTAAAAAGAACTGATTATTAAGCTCTGGAAAGAAGGTAAAAGTTACAGGAAAATCTCAAACAACCTAAATATTCCATTTATGACATTTAGTTCATTCATTGGAAGGTATAAAATACTTGGTTACTTGTCAAGAGTTACTTGTCAAGAGTTGCAGGATGATTTACTTTCATCATGAATCTGTGTCGCTAAACAGACAATGAGCAATGAAATTCATAGGAATAATCTAAAGTCATGTTCCTCTTGGAAAACTCCACTGCTATTGAAAAGACACAGAGATGCCATATTGAAAGTCTTTCATGGACCAAGGACTTTCAAGGGTAAGGAAAAATCATATTAGGAAAGAGTATTATGGACAGACAAAACCAAAACTGAGTTGTTTGGACATAATTCTAGAAATCATGTCTGGTGGAAAGATAGTGATGCCTCCAAACAAAAAAATACAGTTCTGACAGTGAAATTTAGTGGTGGCAGCATCATGGTTTGAGGATGTTTTTCTGCAAAAGGTACTGGCAACATATCAGCAATGGATGGTAGAACGAATGCCAAAGCATATCAAAATATTTTGGAAATGAATTTAATGATTTTGCTGAAAATCTTGAACTTCCTCTTGACTGGATCTTCCAAAAAGATAATCTAACTACAAAATCTACAAAGAAAAGCTTGCTGAAAATAATGTAAATATCCTGAAATGGCCAAGTCAGTTTCCTGATTTAAACCCAATCGAGAATCTGTGGCATTATTTGAAAATTCAAATCCGATCAAGAACTCCAACAAACATCCCCGATCTGAAGACTATATGCAAAGTAGAATGGAAAAAAATACCAACTAAAATTTGCAAATCATTAATTGAGAACTACAAGAAGATGTTGGTTGCTGTAAAAGTGAATAATGGCTATTCTGTAAAGTATTAAACGAAGATTATGTATTCTTTTTTGTATTGTACAAATACTTTTTCACCCATTAAAATGGATGAATGGGATTTATTTCTATTAAATCAATTTTTTCTGCTTTCTATGCATATGTAGTTATTATGCAATCTCTGTACAGTTAATTATATAAAAAGTATGTTTATTCGTTTGTTGGTAATACAATAAATTAAAAATTTTATGTGTACGAATATTTGTTTCCCACCTATGTGTGTGTGTATATATATATATATATATATATATATATATATTAATAGTAGTACTCATTTGGAAAACCTCGGATAGCTCAACTTGCAGATATGTCAGGACAAATCGGTACCCGAGGAAAAAATTGGAAATAAAAAAAGAAAGAACTAAAAACATCAGAACAAGACGAAACAAATCGCCAAGTGCTTTAAGTCCTTAGTCCAAAGAAGAAAAAAACAAACATGTAGAAAGACTAAAACATAGAGTGCTCAATATGCTAAGTAGACTGATAAACCAGAATAAATCCTAAGGAGCCAGGCAAACCTAGTTTACCTGGCTCCTTAGGATTTATTCTAGTATATATTATATCTATATTATGAAAATCTATGAAAAAGTGAAAAGATTATATATATATATATATATATATATATATATATATATATATATTGCATACTCATACACATAAAAAAATATTATTACTGTACAAATATTTTATATTGATGTCTATCCATGTGTGCTTGCCTGTGGATAAAAAATATTTAAACATATATTAATAAGTATAAAGATATGTACTAATATGTATATACATATATATATATATATATATATATATGTCTGTATCTATATAGATTCACTCAAACATCCACACACATAAACCTACACATATACCATTGTATTTACATGTATATATGAACTCTCACATGTCAACCTAATTTTAAGTTTTAGCCAATCTTCAGATGGCATTTCAAAATTTTGTTTAAATAGGTTATCTTGAAGATAAATGTAAAAAGAAAAATGAACAATATTATTTCATTGATAATTCCTCAAAGAAAGTCTGACATCTCAGGAAAGAACACATTTCATTTGAGAAAAGAAAAACTTAGTTAAAATAAATCAGAAAAGAAAATGAATGAACGAAAAAAATCTGATACTGTGTATTTCTTCTGCTTAGTTGATTTTTCCCTCAATATATTTATTTATTTATTCACCTTATTGTCCAGATGGTCGTCACTCTGAACAGGGCATAGGTTTTTGAAATTCACCACACTTGCATTTCTGCTTCAATGCTTAACCAAGTGAGCCATTTTGTTCAATCTTTCATCCATCTTTATGCAGGAACCTGAAAATGCATAACCCTGTGCATATTCACATGACAGATTGTTAACATGTTTGTGTTTCTTCACATTCTATTGTTATAGGCTTATTGGTTTATTCACAGCCCTTTCACATGGTTGGACGCTTGCTGATGAAGCAAGTTTGGAGGTGGCAAAAGACTCTGCAATGCTCTCCACTCCCCACCACCACAAGCTCTGCAGCTTGCTGGGCCATTTACCCTCAAGGCAGAACGCAAGGACAGAAATAAAAAGTGTGAAGATGTGAAAAGATGTATACGGTTTAATGCAAACATCTGTATGTTGTACTTGCGTCAGTGAATATTGGTAAGAGATGAAATGGAAGAAAAAACAATAAAAGAAGATGGAGATTTTTTTAAACAAATATTTAACAATTTACAAGATTCTTGGCCTTGAGTCAAGTTAAACTAAATAATTTTCTTGACAGGGTCATGTGAAGTAAAAATAAAGATTAATAGGGAAATAACTCCTCTGAGAGTTGAAATAATCACAGACTATTCTTTCTTCTTTGTAAGTCTTTTCATGGCAATCATCTCTGCCTTTTGTAATATTTAACCCTTTACCATCTCCTGTCATTCCTGTTCTGCCATTTACACAAAATCATTAAGTAGGTTACTTGTTATTTCCCTTTCTTCTCTTGCCTTCATTATGTCCAGTGAGTATTAAATTCTCTAAGCTCTCTTTCCTTATTATGGGTCCTAGAAATTTTCACTATTTCTCATTGTAAATATTTGTTTCTTCATACTTCCTAAATTTCCTTGAAACTTCCTCGCTGTTCACATGTTCTTTCCATGGTATTCTCAGCAGCCATTACTACAACTACATCTCTATGTCTTCTTTACCAGTGAAGTTTTTAATCCGCATTCACTGCCATGTAGGAGATTAGATATTACATACCATTTCAGCACTTTTTTCTAAAATATATCTAAGGAGAAATTTCTATCTCTTAATACTTGTCTGAGATGAGGTATTGTAACTATTTACACTATTTACATTGTTCAGACTGTTGTCCTCATCTTTATTGCCATAATTCACAGTGTTTCAGCTGTTGTATACTCTAGCCTTTTTTAAGATCTGTCTATATTTCTGAGATGAGGTATTGTAATTATTTACATTGTTCAGACTGTTGTCCTCATCTTTATTGTCATATTCACAACATTGTGGCCATTGTACACTCTGGCCTTCTTCAGGTGATATACATCAGAATTTTGACCCAAACCCTTTATTTTGTCCACTGGGGTAGACTGTTCTTGTTACATGTTCCATGCCTTTTCTGGATATCTCGGTTTCAGTTTAGTAACTCAGCTCTCCAAGTTTTTGTTCAACTCTGCTGTGGCCAGGTATTGAACTCACAACTCTTTTGGGTGAAGTCACTGGATTACTTCAACCAACACTTTTATCCAATGGGCCATGTGTCTTAATACTTTGCTTAGATTCTGAGAAAAGTTTTACTCTTCCTATACACATTTAAATTTATGCTACCACTACTATTTTAAAAGTTTCTTTCTTGCACTTCACACCTGTCAAACTAACTTCCAATTTCTTGCTTCTCTGCCACCTTCAAAAATTTAAATACATCATCAATCGCCATCTTCTGTTTTCCTGGTCCTTTCCTTACTTTTCTTAACTAAAGTCTTCTCATTCTCTTTTACTCCCTGTAACCCACTGCAACCTATCTGTTGCTACACTAATCAGATAGATGAATTTCTGCATCTGGTTGATTTTGAGATACCCAATATGCAGCACACTTGACTTTGTTTTTATCTGCATACAGGCTGTTTGTTCCCAGTAAATTTATAGATTAGCTGACTATCTTTCCTATGTATATCAAGATTTTCTAAGAGTTCAAAAAAGGGTCATTGTGTTATACTTTATCAAATGCATTTGTGTAATCTATAGTCTTTCTGCATCTATATTGTTTGATCTGATAGCATTTGTACTATTACAAAGCAATAAAAACCGTAATGAAATATTTGAAGTAGAGAGGTGCCTTTGATTCACCATGAATCTCCATGGATGAAATAGTTAGGATATCATGCTTTTGTGTAATCTATAGTCTTTCTGCATCTATATTGTTTGATCTGATAGCATTTGCACTATTACAAAGCAATAAAAACCATAATGAAATATTTGAAGTAGAGAGGTGCCTTTGATTCACCATGAATCTCCATGGATGAAATAGTTAGGATATCATGCTTTTGTGTAATCTATAGTCTTTCTGCATCTATATTGTTTGATCTGATAGCATTTGCACTATTACAAAGCAATAAAAACCATAATGAAATATTTGAAGTAGAGAGGTGCCTTTGATTCACCATGAATCTCCATGGATGAAATAGTTAGGATATCATCCATAAAAGAAAGCTGCCAAGGATATAGAAATGAGTTCAAATCTCATCAGAATCTCTATAGTTATTCTTCAGTGTTGGAGAGCATTCAGCCTGGAACATTGTGATAAAATCAGCAATAAAAGGAAGAAAAATTAGTCAGTAAGGAAAATACTTTCTCACAGAGTTCATATAATTCAGACTCGATAAATAAATAATTGACTGGAAGATACAATCACCTGGAGATGGGTGGAGAACAGGCAAGAAAATAATTGTGATAAAAACACAAATCAAAAAACAAAAAAATATTAAGAAATGATAATAATATCAAAAAAGTGCAAATGTCTATTTTGTGAGACTTTGTCTCTGTCAAATGTGTATGTATGTATAGTTATAAAGAATTTATGGATTTTTTAACTTTTTTTTTAATACTTCAAATATTATTACAGTGGGTACTCATATTTAAAACAGACACCCAATTTTTATTTTTAATTTAAACAGTGTGCATTACATCTGGCCTTACTGAGTAAAGAAAATGTGCTCTCTGGCAGGAATCTAAACCCACATCTCCCTTTGTAGAAGAAAACACCATTTCATCTGGTGTGCTTTACCACTCAGTCACAAAGGGTGTCACAGTTCAGCAAGACTATTTCCCCCTTTTACTATCTTAGTGAGAAAGTGTGTTTTCCTTAGGGATAGGGAAAATAGAGCTTTCCTGAACTGTGATTCTCTTTGTGTCTGAGCTGTAAAGCACACTGGATCAAATGATGTTTTCTCCTACAAAGGGAGACACAGGTTTGATTCTTGCTAGAGAGTATATCTGATTTTCTTTATAATGATTCCTTAAATTAGCATGACTATAGCCATAAAACATGCTGTTTAAAGGAAAAATAAAAATTGGGCATCTGTTTCAAATACTTTTGTCCAATCTAATAACATTTGAAGTAATATACACCCTTGTGCAAATTAATTGAAACAAAATGAATAATTCCATTATTATTTACTTTCTTTTCATATTTTTCTAATGAAACATGACCTAGTGCGCATGTTAGTACTTCATACCTTCATTCCTTGCAGATTGACCACAGATTCTCAATTGGATTTAAATCAGAGAGTTTCCGAGCCAGTCGATAGTACTTTGATTTGCTCACTGGTAAGGGTTGCCATTGTGTTCATGTAGCATTACAATTTTTGTATCCTTCCTTAGAGCAATCAAAGACAATGACTGTAGGACAACTAATCGACAGTCGAGACAATAGTGTCTAGGCGTGATGAAATCTGTTGCAATCATGGATGATGCAATATTTCCCAAGGCCTAACAAATTTCACCATACACACCAAAAATAAATTCATATTACTGCACGCTACTCACATGACCTAAACTGAAGAAAAAATAGATATCTTTTCACTGACCTTATGGTGAAATAAAGGAAACTAAAGTGATTGTTTCAATTAATTTGCACAAAAGTGTGTGTGTGTGTGTGTGTGTGTATATACATATATATATATATATATATATATATATATATATAAAATCAAGAAGGTGTGTTTAGTGAGACTTTATGAAAGTCATTTTATAATATCTATATTGAGTGAGGTTTTAGAAGAATCATTCATAGTTACATAAATATAAATTGAAAGAGAAATAAAATAGTGTATATAAACATTTTTCTCGGTATATAATCTAGTTTTTTGCAAGCAACAGCAAATCAGTTTATTTCCAGTAGACATAAATGAATTTCTAACCAGAACCTTACAAAAACCCAACCAAATTTTTAAAAAATACAAACAATGAACATTTACTCTTTACTTTTAGATTCTTTCAAATTTTTCAGTCATCCAAATTTTTTTGAGACTGCAATCATTCTTTCAGTAACTGCAAACTTTTGCTATCCACTTTCATGACAGCTACAAGATTCTTTTTGGCAGAAGTAAGGTTAAGTGAATTTCCATGCCACCTGTTAAATCCATTGTTTGTTTTTTTTAATAAACAAAACAAGATTTTCCAACACAAGCACAATGCTAAATGTGGTATATACAGTTACTTCATCAATGAGTATGTCATACAACTCCACAAAAAGAAGCATATATTTATGTTACTGCACAGCTTGTATGATATGCACAACCAGTATGAAAATTTCAATAAAATACAAGACCAGGTGCATTTTCAATACTATTTAGTTCCATCAAGAATAGTATGATTGCTCTTTTCAGAGTGAAACAATCAACTGCAAAAATCTCTTTATGTACATGAGAATTTAGAGTTCTGTAAAAGTGGGTGAAAATTTCAGTTGAATCTTAAGGATTTTATAGAAGATGATTATGCAACTGATATCAACTCAACAGAAATGGCAAACAAAATCAAATGCCAGTTAAGACCAGTACCATCTGGTGTCCTCCAAGTACAACTGCTTCATGCTCAATTATTAGTCACAAATCTTGGGCAAAATCTTATCACTGTCCCCTTTGAATGCCTCTCCATTGTAGATGCATAGCGGATATTTTCTGTTTTGAAAGTCAACCTTCATACAATCATTACCAAGCCTATCTCACAGGCCATTGCTAGTAAACTGAATTTTCACTAGAAATCCCATTATCATTGCAATGTGCCTGAATATTATTTCTAAGCATCAATCTATCAGCCTACCTGCTACAGTGTTTATTATTTGTCATGTTCAGTCTAATCATTTCTATCATCAGACGTTCTAGTATAACCTGTCTGTAAATATTTACCTATCAATCTTTGTGTTTATGTTTTTTATATATATGGAGACATGGTGGAAGTAATGAATTGTGGCTTGGGTTGAAGAATTAAAGAGCTGAGTTCGAATTCCAGTTAAATTCATTACGTTCACTTATGTGCTAATACCCTTGGAAAATGTATGAATATATCTCTTCTCCCCTAAGCTATGGGTAAATAAAAGGACAGACTGGGTTCTATAGCCTTGGGTTGCAACCTGTCTAGGAGAAAGAAAATTCCAAATTCAAACAAGCCTTGAGAGGTCTGGCCTCTATCAGGCTATCTTGCCCAAAACTACTACGGCTGTAGTACATGATGTGCTCCTATGACTCTAATGAGTTACAGGACTTGTGATCATGATATGTACCTGTAGTCATATACCAATCTGTTTATATCATGTGTGTGAAGGCTGATCACAAAGCAGTCAAAATTCGTATCTAGCACAATCATCAACACTTTTTAAACAGTTTTGGCTATCCAATTTCACTCATAAAACTTGGGTCAACATATATATTTTGTTCAAGCACTTCTCAGTAGTTTTGCATGCTGGGATTGTCTTCCCAGACAGATATTATCAAGTAGCCACCTCCTTGACAAACTGACTATAGTGAGAATCAAACACTAGACTCATTGTCAGAATTTTCATGCTCTAACCACATGGTCACATGCCCATATCTATCTCTTGTCATATCTGTCTGTAGAACAGAGAAAAAGAGACAGTTATGAACTCTATCTGTCCCACTCAAGTCATGTGTATCTATTTCATCTATTATATATATATACCTATCTGTTTGTTCTTTTTTATCTCTCTCAGTCTGTTCATATCTATGCATAAGCAGATGAAAGATCTAGTAATAAGAATCATTATAATGGTCTTCAGAATTTTGTAGCCTTTGAATTGTAAACCTAATGTACATAAATGTGTTATATATTTGTGTGTAAATTAACTATGAGCAAACAATGGCCAACTGAATTGACATATTAAAAAATGTAGTAAAAAGTAGAATCAGCCTGTAACTCAACAGATTTTTTTCATTGTCTCCAAGTGATTGCTACTGGGTGACTGTGTAAGCTTGTAATCCACAAGAACTTGATATTATTCACAGGTCTTCCCTTCTATCTAAGTTCACATAAAAAGAGACCTTTGCTTGACCAGGTTCTGATGTTATCTATAAACAAAACTTCTACAAGTGCAATGACAGTTTTAACAATATGTTTATCCAGTGTATTTTATGCTACAGGGAAAAAATCTGTGCCTAGAATTTTACAAAATTCTATTCAATATTTCTTTCATACCTCTTCACTTTTTCATTTTCTTTTTTATTTGAACATTTATTTTATTTCTTCTAACAGTATTTTTTTTAATTTTCAATTTTTCTTCATTTCAGCTGTGCCATATTTTGTCACTGTCAAAATATTTTGGCTTAATTTTCTAAACTTTTTGCATTTTTGTTTTCCTTTCATAATTTCTTTCAATTTTTTCTTTCTTCCTCCTTTCACTTCCTTTTTATGTCTCCTTTCTTTCTCCTTTCACTTCCTTTTTATTTTCATGTCTTCTTCACTTCCTTTTTATGTTTCCTTTCTTTCTCTTTTCACTTCCTTTTTATTTTCATGTCTTCTTCACTTCCTTTTTATGTCTCCTTCCTTTCTCCTTTCACTTCCTTTTTATTTTCATGTCTTCTTCACTTCCTTTTTATGTCTCCTTCCTTTCTCCTTTCACTTCCTTTTTATTTTCATGTCTCCTTCACTTCCTTTTTATGTCTTCTTTCTTTCTCCTTTCACTTCCTTTTTATTTTATTTTAAAATGTTCCCTTCTTCCCCCTTTACTTGTTATTTATTTTATTTTTTCATGTCTCCTTTCCTTCTTATTTCCCTTTTTCCATTTATTTCCTTTTTATTTTCTTTCTCTCCTTCTTTTATATACTGTTTTTTTTTTATCTTTTTAAGCCAGAAAAGTTTTTATCTTCTTAAGTCTTTATTCCAAAATTGCTCGTATTTCTTTTCTCTAAGAATTTTTATGCATTTTTTTAAATATTTAAAATTATTTTTTTCCAAATAATTTTTTCAGCTTTGCAGACACATTGAAAAAGAAAAAAAAAACAACACTCTTAACCAAAAGAATAGAAAAATAGTAGAAAATTCAAATAAAATATTGCACCAAAATAATCCATAATGTTCTTCTGTATTGTCATAGATGGGACACTGATGCTTCTGTTTACTTGATTAGATTTTAAGGTTGGATATTATAACTCTTCACATAGCTGAGGTAAGGTTGGTATCCTTTCTTAATTACAATAGACTGCATGCTGAGGTCCCAACACATCTGTAAATGTATTGTTACAGGCATTCAAAACAAAATAACAGTCTCTTGGGGAGGGGGGGGGAGTGAATTCAATTTCAATATTTAAGTAGACTGTATTGAAAATTTTATATATATATATATATATATATATATATATATAATTTCATCACCCACATAAAGGATGATGAAAGGTTCTAAGCTTGACTAATATCCAAAAATCTGACTAAAACCAAAATTTGGAGGAGAATCTTTTCTTGGTTGAGTTGAAAACTTTTCAGCACCATTCATATTTTATGCATGTCTGATTGAAGATATTTTTTTCCTTGATTCAGATCATTTACCTGGTTTCTGGGGGAGAATTTGAACATAAATAGTCTAATGACTTTGAAGTGTTTCTACCTTTCATAAGTCTTTAACAAACAATCTAAAAATCAATTTCGATCAGATCAATACATTCAAAATAGTGTTGAACAGTTTTACAAAATCTCTTCCACTTATGAAAAGGAGTGCATAATGCATTTGCACCCAATGGCAGTTTTTTCTGACAGATTACTATAACTGTTTGTTCAAGAGTTGAACAAAGGCACATATCTTTCAAAGATGAAGTACA
This sequence comes from Acanthosepion esculentum, assembly GCA_964036315.1. Taxonomy (NCBI): domain Eukaryota; kingdom Metazoa; phylum Mollusca; class Cephalopoda; order Sepiida; family Sepiidae; genus Acanthosepion; species Acanthosepion esculentum. The sequence continues at coordinate 69,430,810 of OZ038499.1, read as the reverse complement.
ATCTGATGGAAAGTAAAGAGATTATAAAATAGACTGATTGGTCATTTGGCAGAACACCGTATTGGCATAAATTATAGTAAAAAACAGATTAAGTCACAGATGGGCAAATGGATAAATCATTTGATTTCTTTCTCCATATTATTTTCTTTCTTTCTTCTGATTTTCTTTTTTCTATGTTTTTGTCACCACTTCCAACTTTTCTCTAGTTTTTTTCAAGAGATTTTAAAAATTCACTACTGAGATATACATTAGAAATCACCTTAAAAAAGGTTTTCTTCTGGTTTCGGTTTTTGCAGCTTCAAACAAATCAGAAAAATAATGGACAAGGTTGTATGATGCAAGCCCAAATCTCATAAAAAGCTATACTTATATATCTGATCCCTGGTGCTTCTTTAATGATTGTAGAAGATAATAAAGACATGATCATTGTCATAAAAAAGCAATAAGAAGATGAAAGATCAACTCATTAGCAAGAAATTCAAACAATTTTTTATTCATATTTTATATTAGCATAATTTCTGAAATAAAATAAATACCATTTTGACAAGTCAGGGTTTCATGCAATGTTTACAATATTCCTTTTACCAACTCTGCTATCTTCATGAAATTAATTTTAACCATTGTCTGATATTCTGAGATGAATCAATTCATGGCTCATTCAACCGAAATATTACAATAAAAACAACAAAGATAAAGATAATAATCTTGATATTCCTTAGATCAAACAATGTAAATCATTAATTTTTTACTATTATTTCATCTTATTTCTGTAGCATTTTGTTATACATCTCAAGTTATTATTCTAATCAAAAAAATTAATAACTGACAATTCTTCATATAAGAAAGCTAAACACTGGCATAGAATACTGATACTGAAGTGGAGAAAAAATAATAGAAATATATGACTTATGTGAACAATGTCTACTGACTGCCTGACTAGTAAGGCACAGTCACGGTAAGACAAGATTCCAAGTTGATGTGAGTTCAAATCTTGTTGGAACTTTATTTATTATTTCCAGCATATACTGTTGACTTAAAAAATGTAGAATAACAAAGCTGTGATAAAAATAAGATGAAGAAATCCTAATCAAAACTATAATAAAGATACTACTGGGTGCGATGGGTAAATTGTCGCCATTTTTATTTTTTATTTTGTGCATGTGTGTTGTTTTTGATCTTGTTGACTGCACAGTATAGTAGGGTCAGTTGGGAACGATCTGTGAGAAAGATTTGGAAAGAGTTGGATGTGTTTAATGGTGATTACAATGGTAGAGCAGTTTTTAAAAATCACTCTGGTTGTTCTGATAAGAAAAGAACTTCTGAATTTGTTGCTGAGAGCCTCAGACTCAACATGGAGGCCTACATCAAGTGCATTGAGGAGGTAGTGCCGCCCTGGGTGAAAAGGGTGGCTGCTGGAAGAACTTATATCTGGCAACCAGACTCTGCACCATACCACTCAATCAGGAGAACCCAGGCATGGCTGTCAGACAATTTCTGCGACCATATCACCCCTTACATCAGGCCACCTAACTCCCCAGACTGCAACCCCATTGATTATTGTGTATGGGGTGCAGTTGAGTTAGGGACCAACAAAATTCCTTGTAACACCAGAGATGAACTGAAGGCAAGAATTGTGGCAGCATTCACCAACTTAAACAAAGAGACCATCCAGAAGTGATGCAGAAGATTTTGAAGTTGTCTGGAGGATGTAGTTGATGCGAACGGCAATTTTATTAAATAAATTTACTCTTTAGTATTTCAAGATATTTTTGTGAAATTTTGGTAAATATATTTGTTAAAATGAGATGTCAGTGTTATTTTTATTTTTGCATAATTTAGAGGATAGTTTATCCATTGCACTCTGTATAATTTGTGAAATAAAGACTAACCTCAAAATTTTAGATGAAATGGGATTATAGCCGTTATCATTTTATCTTTGGTTTGAAATTCTGAAATGATTCATTGTGACTAGTTCTTTGATTTGTATCTCTTTGCTTGATATTCTGTTCAGCTGATAGATTTTGACAAAAACAATAAAGATGGAAGTAGTTGTCTAAAAATCTTGTAGATTAATGGCAATTGCTAAGTCTGCTTGGTTACTTTTGATGTTATTTACTTGTAAGTGTGATAAGCATCTGTTAAAATAAACTGACAAGGATTCACTCGCCAACTCCTTCTCCCTGTAGAAATATGAGCTTCTATTCAGCTATATGCATGTTTGTTTCGTGGCATATCAACTCTTTATGAGTCACTTAATATCAAATTTAATTTTCTTTGGAGCATTAGTAATTTCTATTACAAAAATGTATTGCTGGTAATTTTTTTACCATGAAAATGTATTGATGATATTTTTACAATAAAAATGTTTACACTTTCATAGTGTTTTGACACAAGTTTGGGAGTTCACTATTTGCCCATAGCTGGGACCCTAACAGGTTCTACTTGGGAACAACAGCAATTAAGAGGTGGTTGCATGGTCCTCAAAACCTCCCAACACAAGGCCTTGCTGCTGGATGTAGTTTATTGTCATACCCAGGATGGAGCACCATATACTGAACCTATTCCAATCAGCAGGTGTGACACATAAGTCTAACAATAATAAACAAAGGTGTAAAAGCATTGGTTCCTAGTTTCTGGCAAACTGGAAATTGAGAGTTCATTCTTTCTGCTGGATAGTACATATATACCTAAAGAACGACTATGGTTACTTAATCTCTATTATCAATAGAGAGTCACTCATTTTGTGTTAATAAAAAGCCATTTATATTCTTATTTTATTACAATTATTTCAACAACAATCCAGTCATTGGATCTTATTTTTAGGATTATTATCAAATTATTGTGCCAGTCTGTCAGATGGAGTCACCCTCTAATTTGCCTGCACCTGTCATAAATATTTTTACCCATGATGAGTTATGGCAACATTTACATAGCTTGAAGTAAACTTATTGCAAATTCTGTAAATAAACTAGAATAGCAAACTTTTGTCTGTCAATAAAATATTCTTTAAGAAATACCACTATTTTACTATTTATTGCAAACCCAATTCACACATATTTCAACACAACCATACTGAAATTAGATTTTTTTATAACAGCTTTAAAACAATAAAAGAATCAAAATAAATTTGAGTTTATCATATTGATATCATTTCATTTTATGGAACTGTTTGAAAGTTATAACATCTAGAAAATTAAAATCACTGCTTTATAAAATTTTTAAAGATTTAAACATTTTCAACTTAAATCAAACATTATCTACTTGAAACACCGTTATAATGTTCATATAAGCTCATAGTTCGAGGTAATAATATTTGAAAGAAAACACTAGAACAAAAGATTAGTGAAGAAACTGTTTAATCCCATGGATTAACAATACAATAATAGCAAATATTGTAGTTAGTGTGGTAATGCAAGCAACACATTTACAACTCCTATGAGCAAACCTTCCACTTATAGTCAATGGATGAGTTTATGTTCAACAATGTGTGCAAAGAACATTAGTTGTTTTTCTATGGAAAATCTCCCTTTTTAAAATATGCATTCTCATTTGAATACATATTTTCTCCTTTTGGGGTTCACTTCCAACATTTCTCTTGGATTTATTTTTCTTTTGCTAACACAGTGTGTTCAAGTATTTATAATTACAGTTGACAAGTGAAAAGTATTCTACAGAACTTCCATAGGTGAATCTTTTATTGGATTTTTATTTCATTGACATTTCTTAGTTTTAATTGATTAAATCAATGAAATAAAAATGACTTTTATTTAACTAATTTTGAATTTGTACCATATACATCAACCTGTCAGTGCAATTTAATATTTCACAATCATCCAAACTTTCCTTCCCTGTCCTGTAAGTCCTGAAGAAAACCTTATCTCCAGATTTGAAAGATTTTATAGTTAATTTTGTACTATGCCAAGTTTTCTTTTTCTTTCAGGTAGTAAATTGTCAAACACTGATTTACTTTTCCTGGCAAACATTAGTTCCATTGGAACCATCCACAATGCAGTATTATGGTTAGGGGTCAATCTATAAATTCCTAAAACCTGTTGGAGCATTACCTCTTCTGTCTCCTCCCTACTTGGGAGGAGACAGAAGAGGTAATATTTTGAACATATCTGATCTGATCTGGGGTGGTATGGTGGCGTTGTTATCTATTCACCTGCGTAGTATTTGCAAAAGCTTCGAGAAGCATTCAAAGCATATTGTGTGCCACTAAGAGACACTATAGTATCTGAATCTGCAAATCTTGAAAAGAATTCATGAAGAAAATTTAGTTACTGTGGAAGTAGGTCTTCTATACTTAAATATTTCAGGCCATTTTAAAAAGCTGTCAATGACAATCAAGTGGTAGGCACTATACAAAGGTCCCGGGTAATCAACATGCAACCTGCACCAAGATTTATCAGTATTTGGTCAGAGTTAATAATTTACAGGTGGTAATTTTACACCATAGAACAACCTCTGCATGACTTAACCAAATTTTGAATATCCTGGTCCATTTTAGTCTAATATACAGTATGTGGTGGATAAATTGTGGTCTAAATTATGCAAAAATAAAAATAACACTGACATCTCATTTTAACAAATACATTTACAAAAATTACACAAAATATCTCAAATTACTAAAGAGTAAATTTATTTATACTATTTGGACTATTGTCCTCATCTTTGTCACCATATTTATTACAATGTTTCAGCCGTTGTACACTCTAGCCTTCTTCAGGTGTTTGGAATGTTGAACTGAACCATTTATTTCGCTCACTGGGGTAAACTGTTCTAGTTCCACGTGCCATGTCTAATGGATGTCAGTTATCAGTTAACTCCTGTTAATTCCCCTCTCCAAGTTCACCACTGCCTTAACCAGGTATTGAACTCACACTCTTTGGGTCCTGTCACTGGATCTAACCAATGCCTTTATCCACTGTGCCATGTGTCCTTTATTTCACCAGCTTTGAATTTGTGCTATATACATCAACCTGTCAGTGCAATTTAATATTTCACAATCATCCAAACTTCCCTTCCATGCCTTGTAAGTCCTGAAGAAAACCTTAGCTCAAGGTTTGAAAGATTTTATAGTTAATTTTGTACTCTACTAAATTTTCTTTTTCTTTCCGGTAGTAAATTGTCAAACACTGATTTACCTCAAGGACACATGGGACAGTGGATAATGGTGTTGGTTAGATCCAATGACAGGACTGGACGGCCTCCTTGTTTAAGTTGGTGAATGCTGCCATAATCCTTGCCTTCAGTTCGTCTTTGGCGTTACAAGCAGTTTTGTTGGTCTCTTTCTCAACTGTGTCCCACATATAATAATCAAGGGGGTTGCAGTCTGGGGAGTTAGGTGGCCAGATATAAGGGGTGATGTGGCTGCAGAAATTGTCTGACAGCCATGCCTGGGTTCTCCTGATTGTGTGGCATGGTGCAGAGTCCTCTTGCCAGACATAGGGTTTTCCAGCAGCCACCCACTTCACCCAAGGCAGCATTACTTCCTCAAGGCACTTGGTATAGGCCTCCAGTTGAGTCTGAGGCCCTTATGGAAAATGAATAGAGGCATAACATCGCCATCATTAGTGATCACTCCAAACTCCTTCATAATCACCATTAGACTCATTCAACTCTTTCTGAATCCTCTGCACTGTTCTCGGGTTGACACCCAAACACTCTGAAATGTTTGTATTGGAGCTACTGGCATGAATGCCAACCAGTACAGTATCCCATTTCCAAATTTCTGGTGGAGTGAATTGCATTATGGTACTCTTTTCTCACAGACAGTGCCCAGCTAACCCTATTATACTGTGCAGTTGACAAAATCAAAAGCAAATAACATACATGCATGAAATTAGAAATATAAAATGGCCACAGTTTACCCATGCACCCTGTGCATAACTTGTCATAAGCGATTTAATTCTTGACATTCCAGAATATCCAACACGAAACTGTTTTAAAATTCTTTTTTGCAAGGAAGCAGGAATTACTGCTCTTTCAGTCGACATCAGTGCTTCATCACAGATGGGAAAAGACTTATTATTTTCAGTAACACCTTGTTTATTTGTTCTTTCTTTCTTTCTATCTCACTTTTATATCAATCATCATTTTCAAAATGTAGTCATCCTTCTTTGATTGCATTTTAATTTCATCCAAAGTCATAGGTAATTCCCTTAATGTGTTACACAAAACAATTTTTATCTCATTTTCAATCACTGTCTCCTCAAAAGGTTTCTTAAATTTGGGGATTAATCTGGACAAATCATCTGCATGTCCCAATTTCTTTGATAGTAAATACTCCATTTTTAAATCATAGTTCAGTACAATTGCTCCACAACATTGCACCCTGTTGGTAGTATGTGTTGGAATACCTTTTTTAGAACCAAAAATAGTCAATAATGGTCAGTGATTAATATCTACCACTGAATTAATGAATTAACACTTCTGCTGCTGTGGATGCATATATACATTTTTAATATGTACTTATGTCTTTACAGAAAATTGCCTATTGTCAACATAGGAACAAGATGCTTCAGTTCTTTCAGGACATATGTCATGAAAGAAGAGTTTTATTTGAGAATAAATTGCATAAAAACTTTTGTCACTCTTCTTGATACATCTACTCAATGAATTTGCCATTAGCATTGAGGACATACCTGAATCAGATGATCTTTATCTATTTTGGACATTGTGCTGATTATGGTGGACTTCAAAGATTTTATAGTATTATGGGGGCATTGATTGACTTCCCTCTCAATTATGCTCCGTACATAGTAGTCCAGCAAAGCTAGAAAATCATATGTTTAGGGTCATGGAAATTACAATTCATCTGTTCTTGTGTCATCTTGGGCCAGTCAATCCAATCCAAAACCTCCTTAAGTCTTAAGCTTAAACCCCGAAGAAGTAAAGAGCCATAAAATCTTCTTCATTGTTCACACTGCCCAGAAGGATCCTTAGGTCTCTGCATAACCATCTGTTATTCCTTCAGTTGAGCTTTTCATCTTGATCAATGTTTTTTTCATCAGAGGAAAAAAAAATGTATTCTAGGCTCTTGATGTTTCAATTTATTCAACAAGCACTTTGCATGGATCAAATGTCTTTGGAGATACAAATCACCATATATGACTTATAACAAAGATCCTCATGCACATTTCTTCCAATAGCATGCTTGAAACCTTGAGCTCCTTCACAATGGTATTGACTTTCTGGGATTCTGGCTACTATTTTTGAAGTCCTGTCAGTGGCTTCCAGCTCTTTGCAAACTTTGTTAACTGTGTTAAACTAACTAGTACTTCATGTTATTTCCAAACCAGTGTAGACATGACATACAAGATGTGATGGGTAAATTGTCACTATTTTATATTTTAAATTTCACACATGTGTATTGATTGTTTTTGATTTTGTTGACTGCACAGTATAATAGGGTCAGTTGGGCACCGTCTTTGAGAAAAAGAGCACTATGATGCAATTCACTCCACCAGAAATTTGGAAATGGCATGTTGTACTGCTTGGCATTCATGCTGGAAGCTCCAATATGAACATTTCAGTGTGTTTGGGTGTCAATTTGAGGACATTACAGAGAATTTGGAAAGAACTGTATGCATCTAATAGTGATTACAAAGGTACAGCAGCTGATCTTTCTGATAGGAAAAGAACTCTTGAATTTGTTGGTGAGGGCCTCAGGCTCAACATGGAGGCCTACATCAAGTGCCTTGAGAAGGTAGTGCTGCCTTAGGTCAAGAGGGTGGCTGCTTGGAGACCCTATGTCTGGCACAGGACTCTGCACCATGCCACACAAATAGGAAAAACCAGTCATGGATGTCAAACAATTTCTGCAATCACATCTGGCCTCCTAACTACCCAGACAGCAACCCACTTGATAATTATGAGAGACTAACAAAACTCCTTGTAACACCAAGGATTATGGCAGCATTCACCAACTGAAACAAGACGGTCCAGAAGAGATTCCAAAGCTGTCTGGAGGCTAGAGTTGAAGCCAATGATGATTTTATTGAATAAATTTACTCTCTAGTATTTCAAGATATTTTTGTGTAATTTTGGTAAAAATATATAGAGTTCAAAATATGTGGGACTGACATATTTTCCCTTCTACAGCAAAATTGAATGCCTGTCACTATTTTATCATTATTTACATGGTAAATGTTCAGAAGAGCCTCATTGTTTATTTCAACCAGTTCAAACCTTGCCACTTTCATGGAGTTGTATCACATACATTTCTCCCATGTTTTAAATGTTATGAGAGAATTCTGCACAGATAACTTTTCCCCAAGAACTGCTCCTTTGTAGAACAGATTCCTGCAGTGATGCTTCCCTGAAGATTATAATCATAACATTTTCAAGGGTCAATCATTATCCTCTTCATCCTTATAATCTTTACTTACTACCACCTCCTATTCCATTCATACCACACACCTTTCCGTAAATCTCTACCTTGAATGCTTCTTGAGCCTTGTATTTATTGAATTTTAGTATTAAAAAATGTTAGTAATAGTCTAAATAATTTAAGAAATAAACTTTTACTACTCACCTGCCAGATTGGAAATTGTATACGCGCTTTTGAGAAATCGTTATAATGAAAATATGTTCTTCAGCAGGAATTGAATATGTGTCCACCTTTGTAGGAGAAACCACCAGTTGACCTGGAATGCTTTACAGCCTGGCCAGAAAAAATTACAGAGTTATTTTCCTTATTTTAAGGAAAGCACATCCTTGTCATTTGGATTAATTGTCTCAAAAGTACATATCTGAAACATAAATAAAGCAATTCCTGAAGAACTAATAATTAATTCTTTAGAAATTGTTTTGTAAACAAAGTAATTTCTAAAAAAAAAATGAATAAATCCATTAATTTTTACCTTCAGTATGCTTCTAAACATACCATACCAACTGTAAAATGCTATTGGCTATTTCTCTTCCTCTGGTCCTTGGGCGCTATGTGTAAGATATTATGGACAGTGCCAGATGCATAGAAATTCTAGAAGAAAATGACACCAAGTCTGCAAGAAGCCTGAAGCTTTAGAAAATCTTCACATTTCTGAAGGACAATGATCCAAAGCAAACATTCTGAAGAACCCAAGACAAATTTCTAAAGAAAAGAGTGGACATTTTAGATTGACTAAGTAAAAAGAAAATCCTCTGAAAATATGAAAACAGTTGATTATCAAAAGTCACTAATAAATCTAACTTAGCTGGAGCAATGGTGAAAACAATGAGCAAAGCTATCCAGGAAACATTTCACAAAACAAGTACTGACTGTACTATATGAACTTGGAATTAATACTTTTGCAGTATTATAAAATTAATATTTTCTCATTTTCATATAATTGAACTGTAGACTAAAGTTTATAATACTTTTGATGACATTCCAACTAAACTTACTGTACAAATGTGTATGTATTTTATATTATTTAATCAAAATAGTAACTTTAACAATAAAAGTAGATTCTTCATGTTGTTTGAATACTTTTGCAACCCACTGAAATAAAACTGTTCCAAATGATTTTAAGTGATTGATTTTGATATTTTGTGTACTTTGACAAATTTCCATATTGATTTATATTGATTAAACTTAAGTAATATCTTGATTTGATCACTATCAACCTCAACTGGTCAATCCAACGGCAGATCATTAAAAAGCTTTACAAACCATTTTTAATATGTTCAGTTATTTTTATAGCATGTTCTCCATAAATGACAAAATCTTTTTGTGCTTAAGTTAAATTAAAGACAAGTATATTCCTTATTTTCCTTCAAAAACAAATAAGCAAATAATACAGACAAATGAAATAATTTTAATGAAGTATTTTAAAAGTAAACATAACTTACAGAAAAGGTATACTGAAATCATTGATCTATTTTACATATTTATAACTATCATTCACCAATGCTTAGAATATTGCTGTCATATGTGGTCTGGTGTTCCTGCTATTTATTTAGAGATTCTTGATAAAATCAAAAGAAGAATCAGCAATATTATTGGTCCTGACCTGGCATCTTGGCTTCACTCAATTTCCTACAGCAACAAAGTTGCTTCCCCATGCCAATAAAAACTTTGTTTTAAAAAAGTAATGATTGTTTTATTTCTGGTTTTAAGCTTTGTTCTACTTTTGATAAAAAAAACTAATAGATGTGGAATGTGCTGGTAAAACAGGAGTTGTTTTAGGGATGATTTCTGTCATCTGACATTTTCTGTGTTCCAGCAGTGACTTGGTCCCATGGGTGCCGGATTTAAGAGGTGGGACAGTGTTTTCTAAGTGTCTGCTATATTCAGCTCAAGTTTTTGGTTAATGAGGAATTGTCATTTTCTTACAAAAATACTGGACACAGGCCTTTTTTATTACATATATGGACGAAGGAATTTCCTCAAAGATTCTGATTCTCTGTCATTTGTTTATATTTTATCAAGTGGATCTGGCTGTGAAAATTCAGAACAAATCTATCTATCTATCTATCTATCTATCTATCTATCTATCTATCTATATATATATATATATATATATATATATATATATATATATATATATATACAGAGTCCCCTCCAAATGTATTGGAATGACAAGGCCAATTCCTTTATTTTTGTTGTTCACTGAAGACATTTGATTTCCTGGTATTTACATTTAGATGTGTTAACCAGCTTAGGATATAGTGCCTTTTGTATCAGATCACCCCATTTTTAGGTCAGCAAAAGTAAAGAAACAGATAGTCTTAAAATAAATAACATTTAATATTTGGTTGTATAACCCTTGCTTGCAGTAACTGCATCAAGACTGTGAGCCATTGACCTCACCAAATTGTTTAATTGTTCATTTGTGATGCTTTCCAAACTTTTAATGCGGCCTCTTTTAGTTTGTGACTGTTTTTAGGGCTTTCTTCCTTCAGTCTCCTCTTTAGCAGATGAAATGCATGCTCTATTGGATTATGGTCTTGTGATTGATTTAGCCAGTCTAAAACCTAAAATCTAATCTAAGTTTTACCATGATGAAGTCCTTTGTTATGTTGGCAGTATGTATTGGGTCATTATCCTGCTGCATGATAAACTTCTCAATTAGTTTGGATGGATTTCTCTGTAAATTGGCAAACAAAATGTTTTGTAGACTTAATTCTGTAGACTGAATTCATTCTGCTGCTACCATCATGAGTTACATTATCAATAAATATAATGAGCCTGTTCCAGGAGCAGCCATGCAAGCCCAAACTAAAACCCTGCCTCCACCATGCTTCACATATGAGCTTGTATGCTTTGGATCATAAGCTGGTCCTTCCTTTCTCCATCACTTTGGCTTTTCCATCAGTTTGGTAGAAATTAATCTTGGTCTCATTAATCCATAATATTTTCATCTAGAACTTTTGTCGTTAATCTTTGTACGATCTTACAAATTCCAGTCTGTCCTACTTCTTACTGCTGATGTGTGGTTTGCATCTTGTCATATGGCCTCTATATTTCTGCTCTCAAAGTTTTCTTCAAATGATGGATTGTGAAACCTTCACCCCTGCATTGTGGAGGTTGTTGGTGATGTCACTGACAATTGTTTTTGACTTTTCCTCACAGCTTTTTCAGTGTTTCTATCATCAACTGCTGATGTTTTCTTGTTCAATATCTATTGCCACTACTCCAGTATTTTCTTTCTTTTTCAAGACATTCCAGATTGTTTTGTTGGCAATGCCCAATGTTTTTCCACTGGATCTGATCGATTTTCCTTCTGTCCTCAGCTTCAAAATGCCTTGCTTTTCTCCCATAATCAGCTCCCTCATCTTCATGTTGGTTTATCCTTTTTTAACAAGAAATACAGACTTTACAGGTGAAACCCAAAGTTAAAACCAAGAGTAGTCATTCGGAGTTGTTTAATGTTTAAACAATCAAGCTAAAATGCAACACCTGGGCAACAAGAAACACTTGTCAGTTATGTGTTCCAATAGTTTTTGTTGTGGATTCCGGGCTGAATCCGATATCAATGAATAACAAATGCCAGGAATAGATAAGGAAAATAAATGTATTAACGTAATAATACAAACTGGTAATACGGGTTAGTAGATCCAGGAATGCAGGTTAGTAGCAATAATATATATACAGTCTTGGTATTGAAGTATCGCGGTATGACTCCTTACTGAGTCTACGTGCTCGCTAACTGTGACGCTTGCCGCCGTCTCTGTGTGTGACTTACTCTACTACTACTGAACTCTACTACTCTTCTGTTGATCCATCTCGACTCCTTCACTCGTCGGGTATTCACTGGTAGTAGTATATGTATACCTTGGGTGAGTCCATTTGTGTGAAAAGGGGAGACCACTTAACAGTTTTGCTCACTTTAAAAATGGGTGGGTTAATAAAAACAGGTGGTATGTCCTAAGTTGTTTAACACAATTTAATACAAATGCTAGGAAATAAAAGCTGAAATTCTGACTTTTGTCTCATATTCATCTGTTGATTTTAAACTCAAATGTTATCAGTGAACAATAAAAAGCAAATGGCCTTGCCATTCCAATTCTTTTGGAGAGGACTGTATATATATATATTGAATCTATTGTCAGGTCAGCTGCTAAGAAAGTTGGTCCACTGTATCATGCCAGACAATTTTTCTCTCCAGAATCTTTCTTGCATATCTATGTCTACTATTCATTGATGCTTAGAATATTGCTACCATTTATGGTCTGGTGCTTGTGCTATATATTTAAAACTCAAAGAAGAATAAGCAATATTATTGGTCCTGACCTGGCATTTCGGCTTCAGTCACTTTCCCACCACTGTAAGGTTGCCTCTATACCTTTTCTATAAATACTTTCATGGTAATTGTTCTGATGAGTTCTTCGCTATGGTACATAGACTTTATGAATTTAAGCACAGTACTAGATTGGCAACAAGTTCTCATCAATTTACAGTTGAATTGATGAGATGTAACTAAGTTTTATGCTAACAGTTTCTTCTCTCGCACTTCTTGCTTGTCAAACTCTCTTCTGGCACCATGGTTTCTGGCCAACTTTGACTTTCAAAAATTTAAATGCAATGTCAGTCGTTATCTACTGTTTTCCTAACTACTCTTCTATTGTTTTATATATATATATATATATATATATATATATATATATATATATAACAATAGGAGGCACAGTGGATTAGCAGCTTGGATTGAGGAATCAGAGAGCTGAGTCAGGATTCCAGTCGAATCCATTTCATTCACTTACATGCTAATACCCTTGGGAAAGGTATAAGTCCTCTTCTTCTCTCTTCAGCTATGGGTAAATAGCAGGACAGACTGGGTTCTATAGCCTTGGATGGCAACTGGTCTAGGAGAAGGACAACTCTGAATTCAAAACCTGCAGAGGGTCGTTTGAGGACCTTGTGGCACGTAGTGCTCCAGGTGTCTGTATTCAACTCTTCAAAAAGTGTGGTTGGTTCTGCACAAAGCCTTCACCGCTATAATCAAATCTCATGTGCTGCTGATAGTCTATCGGTTCCTAGGAACTGATCTGTTTAACCCTCATATGTCAAATTTGCCGGGAGAGTTGAGTATATATAACAGTTAACATTTCTTTTCTGGGTACCTATCATGATAATGGTAAAATTAACTGTTTCCATACAGGAAACATTTGGCATTCATTTACTGAACAGTTGGTGTTATTGTGAAAACTTTAATCTTTAACTTCTCAAGCCCACTGTTGTTGCTCTTTTCAATATCACACGAATTACTAATAAATTCTGAAAAAACTTGTTACTGAGTAGTAGTGAGCTAATCTCATAAGCCCTTAATTGTGAAATTATCTCTGAGTGCCCTATTTATATGGGTTTGTGACCCAGTTGGCTAAATCCAACAGGTGTGTAAATATACTGGTGAATTTGTAGATAGTGAGTTGTTTGATAAAGTACATCACTGTTGAAGCTGTGAGTTAACCTTGATATATTTGGTAAAGACATTAGAGTAATCCAGAACCTATACTGGCAGTAAACTGTCTGCATATGGATGGAAAATGAATACAGCAAATATATACAAAAATAGAAAGGGTATAAAGCAAGGATGTGTTTTTTCACCAGACTTCTTCAAGCTATATAGCGAGGCAATTCTGAGAGAATTAGAAGTCCTACCAGGATTCATTATTGATGGCCATAATCTTAACAACATAAGATATGCAGATGACAGTATTGATAGCAATCAGAAAAGAAACTACAAGAACTCCTACAGAAGGTAGTGAAGGAAAGTGAGAAGAAAGAACTAAACATCAATTTTAAGAAGACAAAATGCATGGTAGTTAGGAAAAGGATGAGTTCAACATGCAAATTAGAAAATGGAGATGCCAAAATTAAATGAGTAAAAAAATTTAAATATCTTAGAAGTGTTTTAACAGAGGACAGAAAGTGTGATACTGAAATCTGAAAGTGCATTGGAATAGTAAAAGATGCCACTCAAAAGCTAAGTAAATTATTAAGAAATAGAAAACTTTTGTTAGAAACAAAGAAAAGAATACTGAACTGTTATATAATATCAGTTTTCCTATACTGAAGTCAAGTAACAGAAATGTTCTTCAGAAGGATAATGAGAATACCATGAACCGAATATGTGAGAAATGACAAAGTTTTAGAGAAAATGGAAACAAAAAGGATACTTATACTCAACATCAGGAAAAGAGTTAAAATTTCTAGAGCACATAATGAGGACAAAGGGCTTGGAAAATTTGACACTCACAGGGCAGATTGAAGGCAAGAGGAACAGAGGAAAGCAATGCATAACCCAGCTAGCGAGTTTGAGTAAATGGATGGTAGAGAAAGTTTTAGGAGAGATAAAAAACAGATAAAATTTACTAAGAGCCACAAAGGACAGAGATTTGTGGAGAGCCATGATCAAATAGGTCTTGAAGGGATATGACACATAGAAGAAGAGTTGTTTGAAAACTGAGTATAAAGCCAGATCATTCTAGAAGAAGAGCTGTTTGAAAACTGAGTATAAAGCCAGATCATTCTAGAAGAAGAGCTGTTTGAAAACTGAGTATAAAGCCAGATCATTCTAGAAGAAGAGCTGTTTGAAAACTGAGTATAAAGCCAGATCATTCTAGAAGAAGAGCTGTTTGAAAACTGAGTATAAAGCCAGATCATTCTAGAAGAAGAACTGTTTGAAAACTGAGTATAAAGCCAGATCATTCTAAATAGATTCATACACAGACATACTTGTTGAGAGGTTAATCTGCAGAAAATGTCACATTCTGTCTGAGAATCTGATTTACAGGCAGACAGACTGACAAAACAGCCAATAAGTAGTTTCGTCGTTCCATGTAGAGAAAATGGAAGGAACAAGTGATTAGGCAGACTGAATTGTAAATAAATTCCACATTTGTTTCTTATTCTTGTTTTCTTTCATTTCTTCACTGGAAACGTATATTTTTGTCAATTATTTAAGAAAGAAGTACTGTAAATCAATGTAAGTCATTAAGAGACATTATGCTGGTCAACTTTAGTATTTTACTTATTTTCTAAAAAGGTAGGTAGCTGTACTTTTAACAGCACCAGTTAATGGCAGAGCATTGAAAGAAATTAAAAAATTGGTGGAACAGACAGCGGGAGACGGAGTTTAAGTAAGATAAAGAGATACATAGATATATATACTAATATATAAGCAGTAATTTCAGATTTATACTAGCATTTCTTTTAAGCAAGATATGAACATACTTTAAGATATTAACTGATAATCAATTGTTAAGCATTTCTAAAATATTGAGGTCGCTGGAAACAGTGAGAGGACAGCACTATATTAACAAATTGACTGTATATTTCTATCTACAGATCAATACATTTTGATATCTATGTTCATATATATATATATATATATATATATATATATATATAACAAACTCATCATCAGCTCAGAGATAAATGATATTCATACAAGGGAAAGTATTTCACGTGCCTCATTCTCACTCTTTTACTCTCTCTCTCTCTCTTGATAGATAGATATGAATAGACTGAGATAGACATGGACAGATAACAAAAAATAAGACACTCAGGCAGATAGATATTTGAATAAACTGAAACAGATATACACTGGGATAGACATGATCAGATGAAGAAACGAAAAAATATAGGTTCAGATAGATAGCAAACTTTGAATAGGCTGAAATAGAGAAGCTTTATACAGTTAGTTTTGAATAGACTGAAATAGACCAATAATCTTTCAATAGTTTTGAATAGACAGAGATAGAGAGATAAGATTTAGATAGCTTTGAATAGACTGAAATAGATAAGCTTTAGCTAGATGTGAATAGACTGAAATAGATAGATAAGTTTTAGATAGATAAGCTTTAAATAGATAGGGATAGATATGAACAAATAAAGAAACAAAAATAAAAAGCTCAGATAGATAGAGAGAGAGAGAATGTTGAATAGACAGAGAGAAAGAGACATAGCATTGATTAGACAGTGAGAGATAATATTGATATAGAGAGAGAGAAAGAGAGAGATCATGTTGAATAAGCAGAGAGAGAGAGAGAGAGAGATAGCATTGAATAGACAGAGATAGATTTAAAACAAGCAAATGAAATGTGAACACAGAAAGAAAGGTGGGATACACTAAAATACATGTCTTTACCTTCCATCAATGTGTATGCACATATATAAATAAATAATGACATAATGATATATAAATACACACACATACATATGTATATATACACACACACACACACACACACACACACACACACACACACACACATGCATATATATATATATATATATATATATATATATATATATATATATACACACACACACACACACTTATACATACTCTTTCCCTCATTACTTATAGATACTTATGTGGATATAAAGAGGAGAGATGCATTACAAGTGAAGATAAATTAACCACTAGACTTTAATTTAAAATAAAATGATCAACATGCAGGAAGATAGAGAGATTATAATGATGCTGAGATTTAAGTGAATGAAGGTCTTAACAATGCCAGGTATTCTGATTGGTAGGCAGAACCAGAAAAAATCAATGAAAACCGAGTTAATGACTGAGGGTGACTGCTCTTGTCACCACACAAAGATAATGACAACATTAACAATTACAGTGGCATTGATGTGATCAATTTTTTTTAACTGTTATGATAAGCAGCCTAATACCAAGATTACCACAACCCCAAGTTTATATTTTCTATTGAACTGTTGCCATGACGATATGGGATATAATGGAGACTTTAAAGTTATTATTGTTTGAAACTTCGAATTTCTTGGAGAAAGCATTTACATCATTATAAATTTTCTGACTTTTTATTTCACCATATTTTTGCATTCTTTTATCAAAATGTTCTCATTGTTTTTACAATGTGCATCAATTTAACTAAACACCATAAGTAAGAAATAAAGAAGTTGCTTCCAAAGAGTTGAACATACATTCCTGGGAAAACATTAGCTGTCTATTAACTTTTCTGAATAAGAAGCATTCTGAAGAGATTTGAGACAAGAGAGATGTGATTCTACAGAAGAATGCTGAGAATGCCATGGACAGAGCATGTGAGTTTCAAAAAGGACATTTCTACAAGTGTTGTCGGTGGTATATTGGCCTGCAAACAGATATTGAATGATGGAAGACAACAGCAAACAAAACAAAGACTTGAGTATAAAATATATTGTCAAGTTTATTTTTGTTAAAGAAATACATCAACAAAAATAAGGGTACAGTGCATGAGGCAAAGAATATGTCTGCAAGCTCATGTAGAGGGTGAGAAGAGTGTTGTCCTGTAAAAGACAGTTTTGTTGTTGTTGAAAAGCATTGTCCTGAAAAGGACAGTTTATTGCATTTCATTGTGGCTTTTGAGGATGGCTGGAGCTGGAGTCAGCTGGATCCATGGTTGATGGCGAGCTAGAGATGATGATGGCTAGTTGGCTACCAGAACTGCTACTGATGGCTGGAGCCATGGGCCAGCTATTGGCTGCTGGAACAGATACTACACTTTGATTCTAGGCCATGAAAGTTTGTTTATTTTTGTTGCTTTGAGAGCTTTTTATATCCAGAATCTGTCTTACAATGATGTAGGATAAGCTATTTCTTCTGGTTGTTTTCAAAACATGGGGGAGTGCTAACAGGATGCAACAAAGGTAAATGTACTTAGAATCAGAAAGCAATAGATGAAATTTTGGGGGCATATAATGAGGAAAGAAAGCTTGGAGAATCTCTCAAGATATATACGAACATAGGAAAACAGCAAGTAACATACTTAATGAGCTTGTGTGAATAGATGCCAGAACAGGGAATGGGAAGAATAGAAAAAAAAAGCAAACATTGCTAAGATCTATAAAGGACAGGAAGTCGTGGAGAACCATTATCTTTAAGGGACATGGCACACAAATGAAGTGTCAAATAGTTCTTGCCCACTGTCTTTGTTCAGCACTTTTGTCATTACTGTATATTTGTCCACTAACTAGTCTTACGATTCACATCACTCCTATTGTTATGTCCTTATTCTAGTTATGATGAAAATGCTAACTACAAAGCAATGATTAGCTAGTTGGTTTCACTGGTGAGCTTAATTCTAACTAGATGCTCTTGTGTTGTGAATTACCAATTGTTGAAGGAATATATTTAATGAAAGAGAGAGAGAGAGTGTGTGTAGTAATATTAGTTGATAATAGACATATTGATATTTCTTCAAACAAGAAAGCATAAGAATGAATACACAAACAATTACATGCATTTAGCAACAACATTTTATTACCTAAGCAAAATGAATAAGAAGATTACAAAAGAAAGAAGAGGTGTGTGTAGAAATGTCCTTTTTCACAGATAGATATGTGTAAGGTTTCTATGTAATTGTGAGTGATTTAGATTTGAGAAGAGTTCTTTGTTGGTTTGGTAGAATTAGTTGGTATGCCTTATATACTCAGGTAAGTGTACTATGTCATTGTAAACTATACATTTTCTGTGCTGTGTTTAAGGTGACATGAAACTTGCTTGGAACAGAAAAGTATCCCAAGTGAGGAAACTAGACAAGTTCTATGTGTATGACAACTTGTGGCTAAAAGAGAAAAAAATTGCTCAGACCTTGTACACTTTCCTCATATTCTACTGTTGGCAGTGCCATCTAGTGGTTGTAAGCAGAAGTTCTTTGGCAAACAAGTGTGGCAATTGCTCACCTTAATATTTCTACCAAATTCAACTAAATTTGTCTATATTTCTGAGATGAGGTATTGTAACTATTTACATTGTTTTCACAGTTGTCCTCATCTTTGCTGTCATATTCATGATGTTTCATCCGTTGTACACTCCAACCTTCTTCAGGTCATTGGAAATTCAAACTGAACTCTTTATTTCATACAGTGTTGTCCCCAAGGACACATGGCCCAGTGGATAAAAGCATTGGTTGAAGTAATCCAGTGACTTGACTCAAAGAGTTGTGAGTTCAATACCTGCCCACAACAGATGTCAACAAAAAACTTTGGTGAGTTGAGTTACTAAAAGGGAATTAACTGAAACTGAGATATCAGGAAGAGGTATGGCATGTTGAACTAGAACAATCTACCTCAATGGACGAAATAAATGGTTCAGTTCAAAATTTGAATAATTGAAGACAAGAGCATACAATGGCCAAAACATCATGAATATGACAACAGAGATAAGGACAGGAATCCAAACAATGTAAATAGTATAGTGTAAATAAGGTGAACAAAGTAAATATTTGCATTAAAAAGATTGTGCATATCATAGAAAAGTGGTTAATGAGAAAATCTCATAAAGTTTTACTTGTTAAATGTGTTAATGTTGGTTTTATTTTGTTAAATTTCAATTCAATTAGTATAAGTATATCTTAGTTTTCTAAATCAAGAAACAACTGATATTTTACATTAAAATTATCCAAATAAAATCAATCAGTTAAATATTTGTGCAAGTTTTAGAGGTTACTATTTGGGGAATAATCTCTGGAAGGGACCAATTCATTTTTTAAAGATTTTGTGTAATTTAGTTACATTTAAAATTAAGTCGTATTTCAATGCTACTGTAGAAATAGGGTAGGTTGATTTTTCACTTCTTTTAGAAAATCAAGATTGCATTCAGTGTGAAAGCTGGTGTTTGATATAGAAATTTACTGACACCAAAAATTAGAGGCATAGCTTTTACCAATTCATGAACATTTAGTTTTAAAGATTCCCTGAAAAAAATGTACAGACATACCTAATTTCTGCAGGTTTTTGCCACCTTCAAAACTGACTTCAAAACTTTACTATTTCAAGAATAAATCCAAATAAAGTTGATATCTTTTGTATTAGACACAGTGGATGTAAAATATATTCAAACTAAAATGTTAATTATGAATCACCATAAGCAAAATATGCAGTGTTTTAAACTGTATTCAATAAGTAAAAACTCAATGAATTAGATTTGTTAATAAAAAAACATAGATAAAAGTGCATATAGCACCATAATACTACTGGGCACAAATAAGGCAAAATGTCTTAAATTTGCATTGTTTATTGAAAATCACACTAAAACTACAGCACTGTATAACATATTATATCATAATATAGCTAACTTGTTCAGTATAATTTTCCTTTGAAGTAAATGAAGGTCTTATTTGAGGCCACCATGATTTAATAATAATGTGCTTGTGCCATGCATCTTGTCCATATACAATTTTTAAAGCTTGAATAAATTATACATCTTATAAGGCTGTGCTGCTCAATGAAATTCAAATGCTATGATTTTGAACATAATCTTTAAACTCATTTCCTCAAAAAACAGTAACAATTTGGAAAAAAAAATATTTTGTGAATCCCTAAGTTCAAATTGAGTGCTATACCACAAAATCGACCTACCCTATTGTAGGAAGCATGTATTTTTTCTTGGAAAAGCTCTGACCCATTTCTAGTCATTATGGTTGACAAAGTATAAAGAATGAATGCAGAGAGAGAGAAACACACACATTTGCATGCAGAACCACTTCAGATACTCTATTGAGAATGTTCTAGAATTGAATTCTTTTATCATTTCACCCTAACCAAGGTAATAATACCACTATGATGCATGCAGTTACAGGGAATGAAATAGAATGAGAATACTTTAATGGGGAGAAGTGAAGAAGAGAATAAGAAAGGAACAGGATTCAGGAAGATAGAAGATGATGATTGATATTACATTTAAATGTTGGAGATTGTAGTTGGCAGTGAAGCAAGAAATCAGGACGGACTTTCACAGGTGAGAAGTGCGAGAAAATATACCATTATAATAGCAGTGACAGTTGCATTTAGCTAGTTTAACATCAAAACAGTGAGACCTAGTTGCCAATCAAGTAGCATGCTTAAATTTATGCAGTTGAAGCACTAAGGAGAAAAAACCCATCAGAAAAGTTGCCATGAAAATATTTGTAGAAAAGGCAGAGGGAAGCCACATTATGTCAGTGAGAATGATTGAAGTCAAGATGTCAGGTCAGGATCAATTACATTAGAGACAATTCTTCAGATTTTGTCAAGACTCTCAAGATATATAGTAGAAGAACCAGACTAGATATGGTAGCAGTTTTTAATGCATGGGTGAATCGTATATTTAGAAATGTGCATGACAAATTTTCTGGCAGGACACAGTGAACCAACTTTCCTGGCAACAGACATATATCAATATAACTTCATGTCAGTGGTAATTGTGAGCCCAAAAAGGTTGCTCTTTTGGAGTTTAGTATCAACCATGCTGATGGCTTGCAGAAAAGGTTCTCTATGGTGTTTCAATGAAAGCAGTTTTGTTTTGGAGGAATTAAAATTTACAAGCAATTCCTTGCCCCAATTAAATTTCCAGTGTCAATTATAAAAATTAACATTAAAATCCAGTATTAATTGTAATTTTTTTCATCCTCTATTAATTGTTGGTTTCTATGCATTAAAGCCAATCATCTCAAAAATAGGATGGCAGGCATTAATGGGTTAATATTTGAGCAGAGGAACACAAACTTTTGTGGGGATAAACAAAAATAGATACAATCAAACCCTATTTTAGATGGTCTCTAGCAAGTGTTATTATCCATATGACAAATGAATGCTGAATAAACTGTTTCACTGATCTTCAACACTTTATAATAAAAGTATGATTCTAAAAAATGATGATTAATTTTACATTGTAAAAATGAAATAGCCTTGTGAATGATTATGTTATTTGACTTTAATAGACCTAGATTATGTCTATTATTCCAGTGAGATCGGTAAATCTGCACTAGCACTAATGATCAGTTTGAAGAATGGCTGACATGCTCACTATAGAGTGAGTTTTTGTTGATCTATCCTTATGTCCAATATATCTATAAAGACATTTGCCAAATTTGATGCTTTTATCACAAAATGAATAATTGTTATGGTGGGTTTGAGCTGCTGGAACATATGTTTGAGTCATTTTGAGAGAAGAATATTGCCATCAAATATGTTTGTTCTGGATTCAACAAAGACACGTTAACCCATATCCTCCTGGTGTCAGTTTCAATTTTTAAAAAACTAAAATTTATAATTTATAGTTGAGATATATTGAAAAGAAAAAATAAAGATTTCAGTTTAAAGGACCCCACTGTGTGGATATAGGTTAAAATGAATACAAAATATGGAAAGCATAAAGGAGAATTGGTGACATAAGGTCTAACAAGCAATCTCCTTTTTTGAATTAAGATGAAGAGAATAGGACCTTTTTTATGGTGATGTCTGGTATAATCATAAAATTGAAGCTTCTGTTAACTACAAGACCATTTTTTTGTCTGATGTGGGAAACCTTACCTCTCTTGTAATGACTTTTCTGGCTATATGAGGATCTATAATATATATGGCAAACCTTTCTAAGTCTTTGTTAGATAGGTTAAGCCATGATGATTCAGTAATTCTTTACTTGCCTCAAGATTCTTACTGACTCCATTTTGTTTGATGCTGCTTCTATTCATTCTGCTTAATGCCAGTATGAAGATTCCATTGAAATAACAAATTAATAGGATAAAACTCTAAGAATGAACTCTCCTAGAATGAGAATTACTGTGGAAGGATTAGAGTAGATTAAACCTGTAGATTCCACGTATGGAGTATACAGAGATAGGTCACCACACTAGGTGCTGTTGCTGTTGTTTCTGTACCGAGTAGACTTTTATGGTGTGGAGTTAGTAGCACCAAACCCAACCAATTTTGGATTTATAGTTCTCTTTCGCCTTAGATTGGTTACTAATCAAAGAACCCACTTTGTATCAGTAGTTCCTGTTTTTAAGAACAATTGTTAACCTTCTGACCCTTCAAATTATTACCCTCTAGAGGCTCTAATCAATGCTAAAAAGGAGATAGATTCATATCTTCTGAAGAGTATGGGTGTGAAAGTCCACACAATAGCCACAACTGGAATTTAAACTCAAACCACTATTCCACCTTTCCATACCAATAACCACTATGCTACTCACATATGCATAGAAGGAATAAAACACTGCTGAATAAAACAGACACATAGATTGAATGGTTGTGACTATAACTACCAAGATAAGGACAATAGTTTTCAAGAAATTAGTGCAAATAACAGTAATCATTCAGGTTAAAACTTAAAATGTTAATTCCAAGTGCATCAATAATAATGGGTAATTTCATATTGTATAGCTTCTTCAGTACTCTTATAAGTTTCAGGCATTCTTCCAGCTTCTTCATTTCCTTATTAATATTATTATCATCATCAAGTGAGAGAGCAAGACATCAACAAATGGTGGGTTATAAATATATAAAACTCAATATATCATCATGACAGCACATAATTTCTCAGGTAGAGCCAAGTTAAAAATATCTTCAGGTTGGGTAACCACATTCGCTTAGACAGTCTTTGATTAAACATGTTCACAAGTATCTAGATGTGCTTTCATTCAAATTGGTTGCCTCACTCAAAACAACCCTCACAACACCCAGTGATGATGTTTCGCCATTACTCTCACTAATGAACACAGATACGCAGTGCATCAGCCCCCACAGGACATTCTCATCTGCTTATAGTCAGGCCACTGACAAGTGAATCTGTCATACTGAATAGGGTTATTTACTGTAGACCATCATAACAAAAATGTACATGTTAATACTTCGAATCATTTAAGATTAGAAAGCAAGAGAACCATGCCTGGTATAGCATCAGAGCATTTATTATTATTGTTATTATTTTACTGATGAAAAGAGAGATTAACTTGCAGAAACCTGAATTCTCTTTTAAAATTTCCAAAGCACTTCTCCACAGAGCTGTTGTCCATTAAGGAAAATTAAACCATTTGTTTATCATTCTTGCACTTGTTCTAAAAATACCTGCACACTTCCTTATTTTTTTAAACTTTCAATAAAGTGACAAGTCACATAACTTCAATCCGCTAATATCTCTGCCAAGTCTCATCTTCCTCTACCAGTTTTATTTGGTTTTCCTTTTTGTATTTTTGCTGCCTGCAGAGATAACATCATTGAATTAGTCTATTTCTTAGCTGCCAACATCAACTTCTGCAATGAACATTAAGCTAAAATCATCTGTGAAAGAAAAGAGAAAACAAAGAAAAAGAAGATGCTTGATTTATTGTCAAAGCCACAAGTCCAGAAAGTCAAAACAGTCAAGATGAAGATGATGATCTTTCTTTGGAAGATTCAAGTAGATATGTTGAATTAGTTTGAGATTGTGATCATGTTGCGAACATGGCACCATTTATTGTAAGAAATGATTAGTTTAATGCTGGAGTTCTAAGCCAAACATCAGAATCAAATAACAACAACAGAAAAGATTTGTTGAATAGTTGAATCAAAACTTGTAGGGACATTATTATTATAAATAAAAATAAAATATAAAATAATAAAAATAAAAATTGTGAATAAAATAAAACAATAACATTTAAACTTTGTTTAAAATAAATTAAATAAAAATAATAAAAATACTCCCAGCATGCAACAAAAACTGTTCCTACTGGAAATACGGACATCCCACCAAAAGACATTAAATTTAATGTACAGGTAACATGTATCCAATTTTTCTGTAATCTGGTGTGTAATAATACAGAGTAACTTCTTCCTAT